>JAKCOX010000005.1:40676441-41286441 GCA_022605575.1 Laterallus jamaicensis coturniculus
ACAAATCCTGCATCGAGTCCAGAGCTTAAACCATAACAGATATCTTTGAAAGATGTCCAACTTGTATTGATACACTTGAAGCAACATAGACTCCATCATTCTTTTAGGTAGCATACAGCAAGCATCATTATATTCAGCATAACTACACAGCTCTTCTCACAGGCCTCATTTACTCTGCCTCTGGAAATCACTGCACTTTCTGAGAGATGAGAAAGCCACCAGGCAGCAGCAATGTCCTCCTCATGGAAAGGTGAATGGGCCACAAGCATCTCACCTGCTCTTTGCTGAGATACACCAACAAAGCACGCTTTTTTAGACCTTGGATCACTGTTACAGGAGGAGAGGAGAGAGGAGAAGAGAGGAGGAGAGGAGGAGAGGAGGAGAGGAGGAGAGAGGAGGAGAGGAGAGAGGAAGAGAGGAGGAGAGGAGAGGAAGAGAGGAGGAGAGGAAGAGAGGAAGAGAGGAGGAGAGGAGAGGAGAGGAGAGGAGAGGAGAGGAGAGGAGAGGAGAGGAGAGAGAGGAGAGGAGAGGAGAGGAGAGGAGAGGAGAGGAGAGGAGAGGAGAGGAGAGGAGAGGAGAGGAGAGGAGAGGAGAGGAGAGGAGAGGAGAGGAGGAGGAGAGGAGAGGAGAGGAGAGGAGAGGAGAGGAGAGGAGAGGAGAGGAGAGGAGAGGAGAGGAGAGGAGAGGAGAGGAGAGGAGAGGAGAGGAGAGGAGAGGAGAGGAAGGAAAGGAAAGGAAAGGAAAGGAAAGGAAAGGAAAGGAAAGGAAAGGAAAGGAAAGGAAAGGAAGAAGGAAAGGAAAGGAAAGGAAAGGAAAGGAAAGGAAAGGAAAGGAAAGGAAAGGAAAGGAAAAGGAAAAGGAAAGGAAAGGAAAGGAAAGGAAAGGAAAGGAAAGGAGAAAGGAAAGGAAAGGAAAGGAAAGGAAAGGAAAGGAAAGGAAAGGAGGAGAGAAGGAGAGGAGAAAAGAAAAAAAAAAGAAAAGATTAGGTGTGAAGATGCTGGAGTCTTTCACTTAATACTTTTTTGGACTAGAAAAAGGACAGTAGGTCTTAAATAGAACATAGGCAGAGGGCAGTCTTTTTTTTTTTTTAGTTCAAATCTATGTATTTTGGATAGAAGTTTACTTTTGTGGGTGAGGGCAAAGCAACCACTTGTTTGCCAGATATTTTTAATGGTGGCTGTTGAATGTGGTTTGCGAGGTCTCAGGAATTCCCATTGACTCTTAGTGGTTACAGTAAAGAGAGTGCAATTAGAGGCACATTTATTACAAACTCTCTAGTCAGATGCTCCAGGTGTAAAACAGCTTTTAATGGTGGAAAGGGATGAGTATTACAACTGAGTGCTTTGTTTACATGTGCCAAGTACCCACATCTCCAGTGGGCAGTCACCCTGATGGTGCAGAAGTAGAGGTTTTGAGAAGATGAAGGACTCCCAGGGAGGGTCATCTTCATGAAGGAGGTCTTATCACCAGCTAAAGTTTATTATTTTCTTCTATTAAACATTCACCAGAAGGGCTGAACTTATTATTAGAGTATATCACAGAATCACAGAGTTGTAGGGGTTGGCAGGGAGCTCCAGAGCTCCTGGGGTCCAACCCCCTGCCAAAGCAGCTCCCCAGCTCATACTGCACAGGTCGGTGTCCAGACGGGGCTGGAATCTCTCCAGAGAAGGAGACTCCACACCCCCTGGGCAGCCTGTCCCAGGGCTCCCTCACCCTCACTGGGGAAAAGTTCTTCCCCAGGTTGGTGTGGAACTCCCTGTGCTCCAGCTTGCAGCCATTGCCCCTTGTCTTGTCCCCACAGACACTGAAAAGGGGCTGGCCATTTCCCCCTGCACCCCATCCTTCAGATATTGATAGACATTGATTAGGTCCCCCCTCAGTCTTCTTTTCTCCAGGCTGAACAGCCCCAGCTCTCTCAGCCTTTCCTCACAGGGGGAGATGCTCCAGGCCCTTCATCATCTCCTCAGCCTCCTCTGGACTCTCTCCAGGAGATCCCTGTCCTTTTTATCCCAGGGAGCCCAGCACTGGACACAACACTCCAGGTGGGGCCTGAGCAGGGCAGAGCAGAGGGGGAGGATCCCCTCCTGTCACCTGCTGCCCACACTCCTCCTGATGCCCCCCAGGATCCCATTGTCTCTCTCAGCCCCAGGGCACACTGCTGGCTCATGGCCACCCTGTCACCCACCAGGACCCCCAGGTCCTTCTCCACAGAGCTCCTCTCCAGGTCACCCCCAGCCTGTCCTGATCCATGTGGTTGTTCCTCCCCAGGTGCCAGACTCTCCACTTGCTGTTGTTGAATCTCATCTGGTCTCTCCCTGCCCAGCTCTCCAGCCTGGCCAGGTCTCTGGATGGCAGCGCAGTGTCCTGTGTGTCAGCCACCCCTCCCAGCTCTGGATCATCAGCACTTGCTGAGAGTGGGTGCTGTTCCCTCAAGGTCATCAATGAAGATACTGAACAAGACTGGACCCAACACTGAGCCCTGGGGAACACAACTTGGTATTTTTCCATAAAATATTACATAGTAGGTAGTTTCTGGTTAAGTTTCAACCTCACTTTGGGGTACATTACTTTAGTCATACCATATTGGAGTTGTAAAGTAGGAAGACAATAAGAAGCTAAAAATTAAAAAGCAAGCAGCAGATTGAGGGCAGAGTGGTCCTGCACAAGGTACATCATCCCAGCTTCTGGCAGTCAGCAGCTAAGGGAACTCCTGAAGTAAAGGTTGAGTTTGGACTGTGGTGTTTAGTAGCCCTGCTGGAGCTAGCCACCATTATTATTTTAACCTCATCTGTATTCATTTGTAATCTTTTCTGCCCATGACACTAGGTCCCATAACTCATTTGTGAAGAGAAAAGGTCCTTCTTTCTGTTTTAAGCTTATTTGCCTGGTAGTTTCCATAGTCTCTGGCCCTTGATGTTCTGAGAAATGATGCAGTGATTTCCTGTTCATCTTCTTCGTGCTAATCATGACTCCATAGATCTCCCTCACATCCCCTTTGTCTTTTCTCCCAAGGTGAAGGACTTTAGCCTATTTTAGCTCTTCTTGTCTTGAAATTGTTCCCTGCCTCTGGTGTCTTGTTGCCCTTTCCTGCTTTTTGTAGTTCTGCTCTATCCTACATGAGATCGATGCACTGGAGCTGTGTTCAAATGTTCCTTCTATTGCTCAGAAGCATTTTCCTACCAGTTTTTAATTCTGGCTTTGCTTTTTTAATCCCCATAGAGCACTAATTTTTAGAGAACCATCCACAGTAGCTCCAGGATCTTATTCTCAAGAGTAGTAGCTCACTCAGTGCTCATTATTGTGCATGTATCCTTAGGACTGTTTTTCTTCTCATTACTTCTAATACTCTGAATATTGCCTTCCATTTTATTATGCAGTCACTTAGCACTAGAAGTCCTTCTGCATTTCCCTGCTCACAGCTTTAGTTTGGCCTATTTTAGATGGCTTAGTGCCATCAGAGAAAGATGTCACCTTGTTTTTCACTTGTTATGCCTTTTCTAGAATCAATGTGTGTGTTGAGCGCCAGAGATCTCAGCAGCACAGAAACTCATCCTGTCCTGCAGACTGGCTCCCTTCGCTATCAAACCTGGTCCTTTGTTTCTTGTTTGGTCTCCTAGCTTTAACCAGTTGTTGAGCCTCAACAGGACCTTACCCCTTGGTCAAGGACAGCTTAAAGTTTTTCACAGGTTCCCACATTTGGAAATCCAAGTGAACCCAAATCACCATTCCCCAAACTCAACAACACCCTCAAGTGTCACTCAAGAACCTGATTTATGACACACGACTTCCACCTACAGATGCAACACTTGACTCTTCCCCATCACACCTTGCTCCCTGACAGGCCCCATAGGGTTTTTCTAGAAGATATATCAGTTTGCCTTAGACAGAGCCACACTTGTCTGTATTTATTTCTTCCATGAACTGTCTCTGGCAACTGCTATTTCATTTTACATCACATTTACCACTTCTATTCTTTTGACATAAGCTGATTTAAACAGCAGGTTGGCTCTGCACTGCATATAACCATTCAGCAATTTCCTCTTTGGATTTCCATGGAGCTCTTGGGTGAACACCATCTGGTCCTGTAGATTTGTCTTGCTCATTTTATCTTTTAAATGAAATCTTTTAAATTTGAGGTATCTCTTCAGACATGCTCCCAGTAAGGAAAGGCTGTAGTGTGGGGTGCATTCTCTGTATTTGGCTTTGCTATCATGACATAATGTATCTTGAGTGCTCATCTATCACGTATTGATCACCTATTAGTCTGACCAGCTGGCTGGAAAACAACTTGCTTTGGAAGTGTTTGGAGCAGGTTTTATTATTACCTTTCAGAGCTTTAGGAAATAGCTCTTCAGAATGTTTGTAATAGATCTGATATTAATTTTTAATGTTGGCTTACCTACATGCAGGGTTTTTTTCTATATAACTTTATTCCCAGATTTTCATTCCAATAGATCTTACTCCATTTTTCATTCTATTAACATTTAGAATTGAAAATGTACTGTTCAAATCAACTCAGAGGCCTGAACTAATTTGACTCCTGGCTTTCCATTTGAACTTCCTTTCAGTACAACTCTTCAGCTTTCTCTTACTGCCTGTCAGCATCCTACAAGTAAGAGAAACAGCTCCATTACTTAACATATGAAAGATGTGACTGGTAATCTATACATCAGTTTACTGCAGGACTTGGTTTAGTACTAGTCAGTAAATGTCTTCCTAGGTTTAATGTGATATAAAATATGATCACTGCTGAGATTCAAGCCAGTTCTGCTATAGAGTTTCTCCACTTTGTCCTCCTAACATGTTTCACAGCACATAAATGAATACTCTGTGGACATAATCAACTTGCTGACAGTTTGGTCTGTGAACTTCTTACTTTTACACTGATTGACATCCTGGTGAATAGTGTAGGAAGAAGAAATAGGGAAAGAGAAATTAGTGATCACAGAATCACAAGGTTGGAAAGGACCTTTAAGATCATCAAGTCCAACTATTCCCATCCTAAGCTAAACCAGACCCCTGAGTACCTCATCTACCCTTTTTTAAACATGATGGGTTGAAGTACAGTAATCAACCTGTGATACAGTCACTTCATAAAGCCCAGAAGGTTTGGGCTGCTGAAGAACTGAGCTTTGGCCAAAATTTGTTGATCTGTTGTCAAATCTGAAGCTGCCTCAGAGTGGGAGTTTAGCTGCAGGGTAATCTGATTGCTACCTTGGATTTGAGTAGTTCAGTGCTGAGAGATGGATACATCCATCCAACTGGGTGACATGGGGATGGTGCAAAGAGCTCGATTCTCAATTGCCTTGTCTGTGGTTTGGCACTTTCTGCCTTAGCTAGTCCTAAGAGTGATGGCCTCTCAGCTGCCTGAAGATGGATTGGTTTGGTATTGTTGTTGAATTCACTCCTGTCCCATCAGCCTGGTGAAGACCCTCATAACAGGACCATGTCAATGAACCAGCCAGGCTTTTCTTCCCCACCAGGGAAGATATTTTCTCAGGAGGGTACAGAGACTGCCAAATCAAGGCCACCTTCCAGCTGGCACCCAGAGGTGCACAGCACATCAGAGGACAGAGCTGTTGTCCATGCTGTTAACTTACAAGTCTGCTCTATTGGATGGGTTTGGTCCGGGCCAGGTGAGTTTCCTCAGATAATGCCCAGGAACACTTTGAGGATGGCCTGGGATAGGGATGATTCCCAATGGGCAATTCTCCTGTGGAAAACATGGGGGTTTTCCTTTCTTCCTTTTCCCCTTGGATGGGGGTGAGGAGCATTTAGTCATCCAGGTCCATATTATGCTATAACAATTGATGTCACAGCTAGAAAACAGCCTTTACCTGGTTTATTTATCATTATGCATGCAGCTGGAGTCCTCACTGCTGTTCTTGAAGGGTCTTGGAGGTAATAAATTTGAGCAAGTCTCCTTTCTTTCTCCAGACTGCTGGACTGTCAGCCTCATAGACTCTCAGCTCAGTCTGTATCTGGGAAAAAAGGTAGCTGAGCACACAGGTTATTGAACAGTCAATAATATTGGTAGTCAGCAATGTCCTTAAACCAGGTCCCTGATTGTTAAGAGGTCTCAGCAATGTGGTCAGGATCAAGCAAGTCTCAAAAGTGAATGAGGACAACTGTGGCCAGTGCCTGTAAATTTGAAGAATAGAGAGGTTCAGGTAAGTGAGATGAAAGCCAGAAATTTGCCCAAAATATATCTGGAAACTCTTTGAAGAAGACAATAAAACTTTACCATGGGATTAAATTGAGGATTAGGAAGCACAGTGACACAGGAAAGGATCCAGGAAAAGGACTAAACAGAGTGACAGTGAGGTCAGGCAGTTGTGAATCAGGGACCAGGGCTCAGGACTCATGTTCAGGAGATAAAAACCACAACCCAGAAGGTTGGTGGGCAGAGAGCAATGAGAAAGATTCCTTGACTAATGACTGATTGATGCAAACCTCCAGTCAACCCTCCAAGGAAAGTCCCAGGTACTTGGGCACATTTTGTATTTTTTTCTAGCTGCAGAAAACAACAATTCAGGCAGAAGTTAGTACAGGTATGGAAAACATTTTGGGATATAGCCAGAGAGCACAGGAGAGAGAGAACTGCAGAGACTGCAGGTCCTATCAATGACTAGTTGTGAGCAGTCCCTTGCAGCCTTTGACTGTGAAACACATTGCTATTCCTGGTATTGGTGGGGTTGCCCAAAGCAGGATTAGCAATGGAGCACAAGAGTTTGGGTACAAGCTTAATTGTGATATTCCTTAACTTCTCTAAATGCAACTAGCCCCACCTTTGCCTAGGTGTTCAGGCCTTTGACACAGTCCCCCACCATATCCTTGTCTCTAAACTGGGGAGATGTGGATTTGATGGGTGGACCATCCAGTGGATAAGGAACTGGTTAACAGGCCGTAGCCAAAGGGGGGTGTCAATGGGTCTGTGTCCAGGTGGAGCCGGTGACAAGCGGGGTCCCCCAGGGGTCTGTCTGGGGACCGGTTCTCTGTAACAGCTTTATCAGTGACATGGGTGATGGGATTGAGTCACCCTCAGCAAGTTTGGGGGTGACACCAAGCTGAGTGGTGTGGTTGACACACTAGAAGGAAAGGAGCCATCCAGAGGGGTCTTGACAGGCTGGAAAGATGGGCCTGGGGGAACCTGATGAGGTTCAACACTGCCAAGTGTGAGGGGTGGCACTGGGGCTGGAGGAATCCCAGACACAGATACAGCCTGGGAGAAG
Organism: Laterallus jamaicensis coturniculus; assembly: GCA_022605575.1. Lineage (NCBI taxonomy): Eukaryota > Metazoa > Chordata > Aves > Gruiformes > Rallidae > Laterallus > Laterallus jamaicensis. Next base: position 40,683,674 of record JAKCOX010000005.1, read on the forward strand.
AGCTCCTGGGGAGCAGCCCTGTGAGAAGGACCTGGGTGTCATGGGGGATGAGAGACTGAACATGAGGCAGCAGTGGCTCTGGCAGCTGGGAAGGGCGATGGGATCCTGGGCTCCATCAGCAGAGGGGTGGCAGCAGGGACAGGGAGGGGATTGTCCCTCTCTGCTCTGCCCTGGGGAGGCCCCAGCTGGATCCTGTGTCCAGAGCTGGGGCCCAACACAAGAAAGATGTGGGGCTGTTGGAGAGGGGTCAGAGGAGCCACGAAGATGCTCAGAGGGCTGGAGCAGCTCCCCTCTGGAGAGAGGCTGAGGGAGCTGGGCTGGGTCAGCCTGGAGAAGAGAAGGCTGTGGGGGGACCTCATTGCAGCCTGCCAGTCCCTGAAGGGAGCAGAGACACAGGAGGGGAATCAGCTTGTTCAAAGGGCAGAGACTGACAGGAAAAGGGGGATGGATTAAAGCTGAAGGAAGGAAGGTTTAGATTGGATATTAGGGGGAAGTTCTTTCCAGAGAGAGTGGTGAGGGGCTGGAACAGGCTGCCCAGAGAGGGGGTGGGTGCCCCATCCCTGGGGGTGTTCAAGGCCAGGTTGGATGGGGCCCTGAGCAACCTTGTGTAGCTCCAGGCCTGAGGTTGGTGTCCCTGCCTGTGGCAGGGGGGTTGGAGCTCTGTGATCCTTGGGGTCCCTTCCACCCCAGACCAGTCTATGATTCTATGATTCTATGATTTTATGTGGAATGTGTTAACTGCTGGTTGAGTGCTTGTGCAAAGAAGCATCTCCCAGCAGAGTTGCAGAAAGCATGGTTCTAAATGAAGTCTTGCACTTTTAGGTGTGATCCACACTAATCTTTCCATTGGTTTTTAAGGGCTCTTGGGTTAAACCTCATATGCAGATTTGCCAGTGCTCTCAGATGATAACCAGTAAAGGATATGAAGTGCCAGATGGCGTTAAGTGAAATTTATTGGGTTTGGAAGTAACACAGGAACCCTAAGCTGAATGGACCCAGAAATTCTGGCTGCTGAAGTGTGATTCACCATCTGTACTGAACATCAAGGTGGCTCAAGTAAAGGTCAGGGACCCACATTACCATTCTCTGTTCCACTGATGGCTTATAAAATATTTTAGGATGCATTGAGTGGGCTGTATAGGAACAGACTGACTAGTTTAGCAGATGTCACCACTAGAAGAATGTCTGCCATGATCTGGTGTCTTGTCCTTTGATAGCTGTTCAAAGAGCAGGCAGGAAATTGCACTGCTGAAAAAAATAAATTGGATATTAACAGAACAGAAAGAGTTGATAATGTTTCTCTTTGTGATACCAGGCTGAGCTGATTGGAAAGCTAACCTCAGCAACCCTGAAACAGGAACCTATTGAGATGTGCACTGTGTGGACCTGAGTGCAGTTTTCATGTGGACTTTTTTATTCTTGTGTTTTCCACCCACATGATGCACAGCTCAAAACCACATTGAAGCCCTTTAATTTTAGAATTCACCTTAATTACAACCATTTTCCTGCTACTGACTGCTCCCAATGATATGCAGAGCCCTTGATAAAGGGCTCATTTGCTTTCAAATCTGCAGGTAGGTATCTTGGTAACTTTTAAACCTGGTCACAATCAAGGATGGAAGTGGGTTGGGAGGAAAACTATAGAACCATTATATGGATCTATTGCTGAGTTTACCTGGAAAGGAGGGGAAAAAGATTTCTCTTTGTAAAGGTCCAGATGACAGTGCTCCAACTGATATTTAAAATGGTTAATGTGTACTGAACAGAGCTAGGCAAAAGAGGGTTGTTCCAAAATGTTTACCTCCCTAATGTTTTCTGACAGAAAAAGGCATTATGGATGAAGCAGCTTTTTTTGAGAAGTGTCTGTTTTCAGCATGAAATTTCAGATGTTCACTGAAGCTTCTCAGCTAAAAGCAGTTTCTTTACAGCCATTTCTATTTTTTATAAGTAAAAGTTGGAATTTTTTGTGAGATAAGAAGAAAAGTCCATTTTGAGATTTGCTGTAGTCCATTTTCTCCTCCAGAAAAGCTTGAAGAATGGAGTTCTGAAGTGTCAAGCTCTGTGTGAACACTGGAAACCCTTAGGAGGGTCCTGGTTAGACAGGTTTGCCTCATGCCCTTTGCATGGCCTCACTCCCTTCCATGAGACAGAAGGACAGCAGTTCACCTATGAAACTTGCCATAATGATTTCTGAAAAGGTCTTAAAGCTTCTCAGAGTTCACATTATGCACAGACATTAAATGCATGGCTGCCTTTTGTGCAAAACATTTGCATTCATAAAGGCTCTTTGAGTGTTTCTCCTTCCTGGACCACAAATACCAGGTTATGTGAATGGGAAAGGAATCCACTTACTGTGTAGCATCAGGTGTCAGCCACAGCTCTTTCCATGACCATGTCCCTGTCATCTCCCTGGCCTGCTGAGCATGGCTGCTTCTGGTGCTTGGTGCTGGCACGATAGCCCATTCCCATCAGAGTGTAGCATTCTAGTGTCCTGCCCATCTCTGACCATATCTACCAACTTGAGACAACCAGTGGGCCACAGATCAGGATGACTTGAGCAGGCAGGGCCCAAGGTTTATTTGTGCTGTGTGGTAAATGGTTGAGATACTACCTGAGCAGGAAAGAAGGCCAGTTGAGTGACTCCCATGGTGGAGACTGGGCGGGCCTCCACAGTTTGCCTTGCTGTTCTGTCTGACACAAATCATAGAATGAATCCCAGAATGGTCTGGGTTGGAAAGGACCCCAAGGATCACAGAGCTCCAACACCCCTGCCACAGACAGGGACACCAACCTCAGGCCTGGAGCTACACAAGGTTGCTCAGGGCCCCATCCAACCTGGCCTTGAACACCCCCAGGGATGGGGCACCCACCCCCTCTCTGGGCAGCCTGTTCCAGCCCCTCACCACTCTCTCTGGAAAGAACTTCCCCCTAATATCCAATCTAACCCTTCCCTCCTTCAGCTTTAATCCATCCCCCTTGTCCTGCCAGTCTCTGCCCTTTGAACAAGCTGATTCCCCTCCTGTGTCTCTGCTCCCTTCAGGGACTGGCAGGCTGCAATGAGGTCCCCCCACAGCCTTCTCTTCTCCAGGCTGACCCAGCCCAGCTCCCTCAGCCTCTCTCCAGAGGGGAGCTGCTCCAGCCCTCTGAGCATCTCCGTGGTTCCTCTGACCCCTCTCCAACAGCCCCACATCTTTCTTGTGTTGGGCCCCAGCTCTGGACACAGGATCCAGCTGGGGCCTCCCCAGGGCAGAGCAGAGAGGGAAATGCTAGGTTTCTGTTCGTGCTGGTGCTCAGCTGGTTCATCCTGTTCAGTGCTAAATCCCATGAGAGCTGGATGAACCAGAAAATGAGTTTGGCAAGGTTGGTACTGGAAGAATTTGGCAACATCTTTCTCCTTGGAGAAATGGGGTTGTGCAAGGTACAAGGCCATGTAGCATCTGAGGGGAGGAAGAAACCCAGTTGTGCAAAGAAGAGGAGTATTTTGCATGTCCTCACATGCTGGTGGATGTGAATTTGTTACTTCTGACTGCTCAGCAGAAGCAGTGCTGGGGCAGTTCAGGACTTTATGTGCTCCTTGACGGAGCTGAGCCTCCCTCCTTGAGGTTTAGCAATTGAGAAGTGCCTAAGAGAATGACTACTCATTTCCCCTATCACCTCTCCTACCTTCCAGCACTGACCATCCTAGAGCTGCACCTGAGTGTAGGGCATAGGGTGCCACCCACACGATGCCACTGTGAGCCTACATCATCCAGCCCAGCACCCAGCAGTTTGGCTATGTGTCTCCACTCATGGACAACTCACAGCACTCAGAGTCATTGTTTGATCATTAGGTTCCACAAACAATCTTTTTCTCTCCACAGAAGGAGTTATCCTTTTTTCCACCAGTTGATTTTGGATCTTCCTGCTGTGAAGCTATCCAAGCAGTGAAGAGCTTGTTAGTGCTGTTAGCACAGAGCTGTTCTGAATAAACTGACTCACAAGGTGGTGGTTGTTGTTGCTGAAAGCTCCAGGATAAAAAGGAGATGTTTAATTTGTTCTCCTGGGGCAGCCTCTGTATTGCAGAGAGACCCTCCTTCATGCTCCTGCTCCAGAGGCTGAGAAGGCAGCGCCACTTGGCTCTGCAGCATGTGATCATCTTGGCCACTGATGTGTTGGCTCTCTAGGGGCAGCTGGTAGAAGTGATGTGGGAAACTCAAACCTGAAGTCATCCTTCCCTGGTTGCCAGAATGAATCATTAAATAATCTGCTTTCACAGACTGTGGGGAGCTATAAGCACCCGTGGAAAGGGAGAATTCACTCTCCTTTTACCTCTGTGCAGCTACATGAGGACAAATCCTAGCCTGGTGCCCCTCCAGTGGTTTTGAACCAAGACAATTCACTCTTTTCAAAGATAAGCTAGAAGTTGGTGGGGGTTTTTTTGGCTTCTTTTCTTTCTCAATGACTCCTTAACCAAAGTTTCTTGAAGACAGCTGATCAAGCGCCTTTCTAAAGGGGCCAGGAACACCTATCGCTGTATCTGAGCATCTACCAAGAGATTCTTCTCCCTCCAAACCCACCCAAGCCACGTAGGATGAGAGGGACAGAAAGAACGAGTTATCAGCATACAATGGGAACTCCTCCTCTAATGTAGGGGATTTTTACCTTCTGGCACCTGATAGTCTGCCAGGAAACGTCCTGTGTCCACTGAATATGAAGTTGGGCTGCCACAGTTGGCTATGGGTAAAATAAAACTGTCAGACCTGGTTTTGGTTTCTGTTGGGTGATCTTTCTGGCAGGGCATAAAGAGGAACTTGTTGAGAAGATGATTTTGTTTAGATTGAACAGCTCTCCTAAGCACAAATTCCTTCAGTAAAGCCAAAGATGGTGGCAAGTGGTATCTGGCAAGCAGAGCCTTTGGTTGATTCTCTCATCTCATTTCCTTTTTTGGGTGGAAACAAAGTGATTCTTTTTTTTTTCTCAATTACCTAGACTCAAGACAGCCTTCTTAAATGCCAGGCTGCAAAGGTGGGAAGGCATTCAAGTGCCCCAGCAAGCTATGGACACCAAGATACAGAAAAATGGCTTGAGGTGTAGAATAACCACAACTGGCACATGACTTATTGATTACACCCGTCATACGATCAGCCCTGAGCTAGTTATAAATATTATATTAGAAGTATTAGTGAAACCAGATGGGTTGCAACCAGTCCAGAATGTGGCGAGCCTGCGGCCTGAAATAAAGAGGGAAGAAGCACAATGATTTGGCATTAAAAATCATCTTTGTGCTCAAACCAAGGACTGATGAGGAAAAAGAGGAAGAGTCACAGATCTGTTGTGCTGTCCACATGAGGCCTGGGAAATAATTTCCCTGTGTCCCAAGGCACCAAAATCTATTTCCCAAGAGTCTGTGGTCCACACTGGATTTTTCATCCTGATGCTAACTAGCTCTGTTAATTAGTCAGGTTGTGTTTATTTTGGGTCAGCAGGGAAAGAAAAGGGAGACTGTGAAGGCCATCACCCACTGCCTGTTTCTTACAAAGGGGCTGGTGCTTAGCTTGGTGAAGAGGGAGTGAGGAAAGAGGTAAATTCAGCTTTCTCCATCGGTGCCTCCCACCCTGACCCTTTCAGATGCTATCCCCCATCTTTGGAAGTTTTTAACCCCCAGTACCCAGCATCTGCTGCCATGCTTGCCCCTGTGTGCTTCATGTGTCCTAAGACACATCCCAGTGACTTCACACCTTGGGTTAGTCCTCCCAAGGTTAGCTCCTCTCTCAGAAATCTGTGCTGGTCTCATCTCACCCAGAGTTCCCCAAATATTCATTAAGTGGAGACCCTCAGAGCCCAGTTTGGCTCAAAAACTGGTCCAAGAGCACCAGTTATCCCATGAGCAACAACCCAGGGTGGCAGGAGGCAGCAGAGCTGGGCTGACCACTGAATCCTGACCTGGAGTGAGTATTAGGTGCATGAGGGTTTGCATGAATCCTGGCTGCAGAAGAGCCCCGGGGTTGTCAGCGGGGTGGCTGATTTATCACCCCACTGGGGAACGGAGCCGTCAGCGATATGGCATCAGAGCGCTGTCGCCGGCTGTTAATAGCTGGGCGGCTCAGGGTCAGGCAGGTGCACGCCGAGCCCCGTGTGACTCCCTGCAGCCCGCGCAGCTGACAAAATATGCCTGGCATCTGGTGCTGTCCTCGCGTCTGGGCCTCCGGGCTGGCACGCCAGCCCCACTCAGCCAGTGCCTCCCGACACGGCCAGAGCTGGATCCTTACACAAACACACCGAGGCGGCCGGAGCGGAGCTGTGCCAGGGATGGATTTGGCCCTTATCAGTAGCTCTCGGTCGTGCCTCTGGGCTCTTCTGTGAGGTCCTCACCTATCTTTCCTGTGCCTGCATCTCGCCTCCTTCCAGCTTCCCTCCCCCAGCCAAACTGGGCGTCACCATTATTTCCAGCCTGGTCTCCTGATGATGCTGGGCTCTCCAGCTTTGGTCCCCAGGCAGGTGCCTCTGCCTGCTCTCCTCTCCTTCCAGTCATTGTGAAAGGCTCCCAGGGATGCTGGAGCTTGCAGGCTTATTGAGGGCTGGTTGTATCCATCCTGCTTGAGCCATCACAGGGAAATTACCCAGCAATTTCTAATCAGCCCATGTTGTGGGGCTGGGCTCCTGGGTTCAAGAGCTTTAGGCTGTGCTCTTGCTTTGGTTGGGTTTGTGAGGGCTGTATACATCTATGGCAATACATGGATTCAAATGACTAATAATAGGAAAGCATGTGCTGGGTCTGTGTCCGCTCCTTTCTGTCCCAAAAAGGAACGGCTCTCTCCAAGAGCCCTAACCTTGTCTTGAAGGCCAGGACAACATGCTTAGCTGATGAGGTGGCCTGAATTTCATCACCCTCATATCACTTTTGGTTCTTGGCAGACATGACAGTCCGTTGCTTATAATACTACTTACCTCTTTAAAAGGGCTGTTCATCTCAAAGAGCTTTAAAAAGAAGCCAAGATCATTAGTTCCATGTTCCAGATGGGGAAACTGAGGTACAAGAAACAAAACTGATTTCCCCAAGTTACACAGCGGTGCTGAGGCAGGAGCAGGGAAGGGCTCAGTCCTTCCCCTCTCCAGTAGCCGTCCTGTCTTGTGCAGGGTTGGGTGGGAGAGCTCACTGGGACGTTTATCCTTTGGGGTGACTGAATGTGTCCACTCTTTCCTCACTGACTATCAGTGCTCCCCTTGAACCACCCAGGAGGTGTTCCTGGGAAGAGGAAGGCACTTGCAGGCATGCAATTAGGTGTAGGTGAATGGACAACTACAGCATCTTGAATGGTTGTATGGATGGGGCACTCTGATGCGATCCTTTTTATAAGGATTAATCATCTAGAAAAAAACCTGGGAAAACATTTTTTTCCCCCCAAACATTGCCCAGAACTTGGTATTTTATTAAATAATGGTTAAAGATGCTTTACAATAAAACCAAATACTTTTCACTGATTTGCTTTGCATGCACATTGCAAGAGAGAGTCTCTTCCTGCCCTTAAGACCAAAAGAAGCAGAGCAAGGAAAAGAAGAGGTTGCATTATCTGTCTTACAGTAAGGTCTAAGGCAGGGGGATTCTTCACAAGAAGCTAGTGACTGACCTGAGAGTGCAATCCATTTTAACTGAAGCCCTTGTCCAGTGATTTAATGACAAGCTCTTGTTCCAAGTATGAGTCTTTTATGATGAAAAGGGATGCAGAAAAGGAGAATGATGGAGAGCTGGGATGCTGAGTGCATTTTGGTCTGTTCTCCCTTGTAGCTGCTTCAAGAGGAAAATGTAAAAAGGACAGAGCTGATGGAAAGACAAGAGTGATGGAGCTAAACTCAGGTTCACCAGAGCAATGGCTCTGCAAGCCAGAAGCAGTAAAAAACCCCCTGCATTTCAGGTGGGGAGTGAGTTGTGAGCTGAAGTCACAGTTCAAGGCCTGGTGGTCTTTGCACTCAGGTGGGCTGGTGGCTGTGTCCCCGGGCACCATGTCACAGCAGAGCAAGGGCAGCTGCCAGGTCGGGGGACAGCAGCAGAGCATTGGTACAGACCTTGCTTAGGAGACCCCTCCTGGATCTTGACCTGCTGATCATAGCTGGGATCTGCCACCAAAGAATTTCTCTGTAGTTTCTCTCCAGTTTCTTCATGGAAGATCACCTCCCCTCCACCCACAACAGCTATCTCTCTGGGTGCATTTGCACCATGGGATGGTGATGTTATAGGGGAAGGCAGGTGGGTGTAGGTGATGGGTAGTCATGGTGCTGTGTTTAACTGTGGAAATGCATCTGAAAGGTGTTGAATCCTGCAGTTCTGGAGTCACAGGTACTGCTTGGACCCTCAGTGCTTCTGTGAGAGCCCTCCTCCCTCTCATGCATCCGGTTTTACCCACAGGGATGTAGGAGGCATCCAAAAGGATGCTCCTTTCTACCTCTGGAGAAGTGCCATGGTAGACATCAGCACATCATGTGCTGGTGACTGTGCTGCGTTCAGCTGCTGGCTGAACACCGTTTTCCCTCGTTAGCAAAAAGGACAAATCCCTAATGATGGTGGTTACTGTGATTCAGGCCACCAGCTTGCTCAGAGCTTGCCCCTGCTGGGGCTAGGACACTCTCCATCCCTGAGTTTTTCAGGCTGTGTGTGAAGCCTGGCACTCTGCAGAAACCAGAAAGCAATGTAAAACTACAGAGGTGCAAACAGACATGCCCATCAGATCCTTGTCTCCTCCTGTGCTGCAGAGACTTCATGGACATTTTTCATTTGGGGAATTTTCTCTTGCTGTCTTCTTACCATCTTTCTCCAAAAATATAAACAAAAGTATCTTCCCTAGTTTTTTACTGAAGGAAAAAGTATTCTTGTTTGCTGGAGGGTATTTTTGGAGGCATGGGGCACTGCTGCCCCATCCCTTCCCTGAGGATCATAGAATCATAGAATGGCAAGGGTTGGAAGGGACCCCAAGGATCACAGAGCTCCAACCCCCCTGCCACAGACAGGGACACCAACCTCAGGCCTGGAGCTACACAAGGTTGCCCAGGGCCCCATCCAACCTGGCCTTGAACACCCCCAGGGATGGGGCACCCACCCCCTCTCTGGGCAGCCTGTTCCAACCCCTCACCACTCTCTTTGTAAAAAACTGCCCTGGCAGACCTGACACGTGGTGCTGCATCTTCTGGCCCTGTACATGGAGGCAGCATCAAGACCATCAAAACACAACCTCTGCCACTGTTTCTTAGCCAAGCAGCCCATGGGGGTAGGAACGTGCTTTTCAGACATACCGTTCAGCAGCTGCCCGGCTCCAGAACTGCTGGGGCTCTGTCTGCCTGGGGAAGGGAAAAAATTAAAAAAAAAAAGAAGAAAAAAAAAAAAAAAAAAGGGAAAAAAAAAAGGGGGAAAAAAAAAAGGGGGAAAAAAAAGAGCAGGAAAAAAAAAAGCAGAAAAAAAAAGCACAACATATACACACAACGAAAAAAAAAATAAAAATCTGAAGGCATCCAGTTGCTCCTGGGCAATTTGCCAGTGATTGAGTGACCTGCTGCTTCCCCAATATTGCATTCCGCTGGCATGTCTTTAGCCCTGGCTGACGCCAGCCATCTAACTCACCCCCAAAGCAAACATTTCCAGTTGGCACTGCTGCCTTGTTTTTCTGAAGAACCGATTCATGCCTCCCTTAAAAAAGTTTTACTATGTCCCTTTTTTATTTTTTTCCTTCTTCCCCCCTCCCCTTTTTTTTTTTTTTCCTGGTGTGTGGAGCCACTGGGGAACGGCTGCTGCTTCAGGGATTTCTCCTTAAAATATATATATATATATATAAAGAGAGGGAAAGGAAGGGATGGGGGGGGGGATTTTTTTTTTTCTCCACCCCTCTTTTTAGTGAGCATGATAAATCCATTCAGAGCTCTCCTTGTGAGTGTGGAAACCTTCTGCTAAAAGAGTTATTCTGTTCTCATTCACAGATAATTGCTCCCGGAGGGGCTGGGAGGGAGGGAGAGGAGGAGAGACTGATAATCCTGGGAGGACATGGATACAAATATCAGGCTGCGGGTGCCGAGTGCCTGCTTAATTTATTGGGAACGAGCTGTTACTCAGCACTTTGCAGGATTAGACCCGCTGTAATTCTGTTATTTAAGGAGAGATGGAATCAAAGGACAACAACCATCCCATCCGGGGCTGCTGTGGAGCTGGAGCCGGGTGGCGGTGGAGAGGAGCACATGCTGGGTTATTTTTTACGCTATGGAAAGAATGAGCTTTTAGGACACAAAGTCCTGGTAGCTGGTGAGAGGGTGGCTAGAGGGGAGCGAAGGGACAGCCTGCCTCTGCGCTGGCTGCCCTGATGGACAGACCCAGGTTAGGGTTGCTGTTCGGCCAGCTGGGATAAGGTATGGCAGCTGGGGAGCTCCCCTAAAAAGGACAGGGTTTCGCTGCCAGATGGCACCGCCAGCATCCTCACTGCCTGGTAGGTAGATGGGTGACAGGGCCCAGCGGCACCTAAGTGGCGTAGGAGGGTGACAATATGGACCACCACCAGTGCCTGCTGGCTCCTGCTTGGACTGCAGGGTGCTAGGGTTTTATTGATGGTGTCTAACTGTGCAGGGCACCAGCCCTGTGTCTGATGGACTCCTCCTTCATAGAATCATAGACTGGTCTGGGTTGGAAGGAGCCCCAATGACCACAGAGCTCCAACCCCCCTGCCACAGGCAGGGACACCAACCTCAGGCCTGGAGCTACACAAGGTTGGAAGGCCCCATCCAACCTGGCCTTGAACACCCCCAGGGACGGGGCACCCACCCCCTCTTTGGGCAGCCTGTTCCAGCCCCTCACCACTCTCTCTGCAAAAAACTTCCCCCTAATATCCAATCTAACCCTTCCCTCCTTTAGCTTTAATCCATCCCCCTTGTCCTGCCATTGTCTGCCCTTTGAACAGGCTGATTCCCCTCCTGTGTCTCTGCTCCCTTCAGGGACTGGCAGGCTGCAATGAGGTTCCCTCTTCAAGTCTTTCTAGGATTCATCCTGCATCCCTAAAATGGGGGTATATTACCCAGAAGGATGCCAAGAATCTTGAACAGGGTAAAGGAAGGACCCTTCTCTTTTCTTTTCCTTGTTGGACCTCTTCTCTCATTCTGCAATCCCTGTGATGTTGGACACATTTGTCTGAATTTTCACTGACCATTTGAAAAAAAAGCCCCTCTGGGAAGCCAAGGGCTTGGAAAGAAATGTTTAGACTTCTCTGGCCCAAGTGAAGGTTGCAGTGACACTAAAATATAGTAGGCTCTTCTGCACAACAGCTGTGTTTATCTGACTCTGTGACTATCACTCGTACAGAAAGAGCCTGAACATGGCTTTCTGTTTTCTCATGTGGTGGTCCAAACAGAGCTCTCTCTCTGTAGTAATTTGGGCAATTCACAGAATTTTAAGGGTTGGAAGGGACCTCCAGAGATCACCAGGTCCAACCTCCCCCTCCCCTAGCCAAAGCAGGTTCCCTAGGAAAATTTTCTTCTCTTAGATTCTTGTGTATGTTTCTAACCTTACTTTCTCTCTGAATACCCATTCAATTGGGTTAGAAGAAACAACCATCTTGTAGAAAACAAAGTTCCTTCTTGGACAATGTCTTGTACTGTCAAACAAGCAGCTACCACTATGTCTGTTTTACAGATGGGGAAACTGAGGCAGCAGGGATGAAAGAACTTGCCTAATGAAAATTTTGTTGGGTAAGGAAATCATAAAGCATTGTCAATCTTTCTTCAATATCACAGAATCACAGAGTTGTAGGGGCTGGAAGGGAGCTCCAGAGCTCCTGGGGTCCAACCCCCTGCCAAAGCAGCTCCCCAGCTCATACTGCACAGGTCGGTGTCCAGACGGGGCTGGAATCTCTCCAGAGAAGGAGACTCCACACCCCCTGGGCAGCCTGTCCCAGGGCTCCCTCACCCTCACTGGGGAAAAGTTCTTCCCCAGGTTGCTGTGGAACTTCCTGTGCTCCAACTTGCAGCCATTGCCCCTTGTCCTGTCCCCACAGACACTGAAAAGGGGCTGGCCATTTCCCCTGCATCCCATCCTTCAGATATTGATAAACATTGATTAGGTCCCCCCTCAGTCTTCTTTTCTCCAGGCTGAACAGCCCCAGCTCTCTCAGCCTTTCCTCACAGGGCAGATGCTCCAGGCCCTTCATCATCTCCTCAGCCTCCTCTGGACTCTCTCCAGGAGATCCCTGTCCTTTTTATCCCAGGGAGCCCAGCACTGGACACAACACTCCAGGTGGGGCCTGACCAGGGCAGAGCAGAGGGGGAGGATCCCCTCCTGTGACCTGCTGCCCACACTCCTCCTGATGCCCCCCAGGATCCCATTGGCTTTTGCAGGAGAGAATGAAGAGCTGCTTTAGGGCTTTTCCACATACCAAATGATTTCAGGAGAGAAGAGCTTTCTTTGTGGCAGAAGGATTTGAGAACTTTGGTCATACAGGAATAAATGACCACTTAGAATTCTCTTAAATTTATTTTTGGGTAGCAGTAGCAGTGATTTTCAATCTGGGGGTTGCAGCCTTCAGTCAAGGATTGAAGCCATCCCAGGGAAGTTTTCCCTTCGAAGATTAATAATTACTCCCCTCCTCCCCTCCTTGAGGATTATTGAGTGATTTTTGGCCAAAAGGGCCCTGAGCTCCTTTCATAGTAGCAGTTAGAAGAAAAACTGACAGCTATGAGGTAGTAAAGACAAATGGTGGAAGGGAGAGATTTAGGAAAGCGAGTCTCAGGCTGTGCTTACAAGGAGTGATGACAGCAAACCCATTTCTCCAGCAGAATGAAATCTGAAGGGGAATACTTTGCTCTTTCAGACTGCTAATGTAAATAAAAGGCACACAGAGGGATGCTGGTAGGCTAACAATCAATTAAAAGCAAATTTCCCTCTCTGTGTGATGTTAGAAGGCTGTGGGTGATATAAACTGAGACAGGGATGAGGCACCATGGTGAGCTTCTCAGATAGTGCAAAGGCTTTAAACACGTTGCTTAACTGGGACAACTAGTGCAGCAGTGGGGTTTGCCTTTGGGTTTGCAGTTTTACCCTCTGTGAACACTTCAAGGATACATTTAAAATCAAACAAGCAACCAATTCGATTTCAGCTCAAAATAAAATGATGAGAAATTCTCCATTGATCTTTCCAAAGGTCTTAAGCCATGGTCCTAATGTGGTCTGACCTAGTCCATTAGGTATCTTAATAGTGCTAAAATCACAGCAGAAATAACTGCCATTGTCCTGGAAATGTCATTATTTAGTTGTTACCTGATTGGTTGCTTTAGTGATGATGTTGTAACTCTATGATGTCGTCTCTGAATTCATCACACTTTTTCCATCTGGTTTAAAAGATCATCTATCACCAACAAAACCAAGGTTCAGTAAGGCACAAGAAGCAATTGCTTTCAGCCTGTGATATCAGAGGCACATAAGTGTGGGGCCTGCAACATCTGTCTGCATTTCCATGTGGTTCAAACCATACTTTTTATTCAACACTGTTCTTCATCAGTGCTCCTGGTGGGATGAAGCATGGCATGGTTGCAGAATCACAGAGTTGTAGGGGTTGGCAGGGACCTCCAGAGCTCCTGGGGCCCAACCCCCTGCCAAAGCAGCTCCCCAGCTCATACTGCACAGGTCGGTGTCCAGACAGGGCTGGAATCTCTCCAGAGAAGGAGACTCCACACCCCCTGGGCAGCCTGTCCCAGGGCTCCCTCACCCTCACTGGGGAAAAGTTCCTCCCCATGTTGGTGTGGAACTTCCTGTGCTCCAACTTGCAGCCATTGCCCCTTGTCCTGTCCCCACAGACACTGAAAAGGGGCTGGCCATTTCCCCCTGCACCCCATACAATGGCTGCACTTGGTGTTTCTATCCATGCTGCTGGCTGTTGCATGAACGTGTGGTAGCTACACCATGCCTAGGAAGAACCATCCACAGGAGATGTGCCCATCACATGCTTGGCCCCATCGTGCCTGATGTGGCCTGCCCATGTATATGGGAGTTGTGGTTTCGATGGGTCCATGAGATGAGCCTGCAGCCTGGTGGGTCGGGGGACCTGCAGTGGGAGGAGGCTCCAGCTCATACTGTGCAGGATGAGTCCAAGCCCTTGTGGGGCTGGTGGCCAGGGAAGCTTCTCTCCTGCTGATTGCAGCTGCCCCGCAGGCAGGAAGAGAAGGGGTGCTGGCTGCCAACTGCGCCCAGGGGGCTGACCCCGAGGCATCCCTCTATCCCCCCCCTCGCCCACGGCAGCTCCAGCTGTCCGGCTGCAGTTGCTGTCTGCGGCTTGGCGGCGCCTGTGTGTCATCCTGCGTGCCTTCCAGTGCCACACTGCCCCCCCTGGATAGGCACAGCTGGGGAGCATCTCTCACGGCACCAATGCCATGAATATGTTGATGTGGCACCTGTTTGCAAAATACATATGGGCTGTCTGTAAGCATCTGGGTCTCCTACAGCCTCACAGCTGAGCTGTCAGGGAGGGAGCAATGGCCCATGTTATCCCCATTATGCTGTCAGTATCAGTGTGCCTTGGCTCCCCAAGGCCCCCCACCACATCCTTGGCACCTGGCAGAAGAAGGACTGACACTTGGGTTTCTCTACAAGAGCCTGTCCTCATGGTGCAGCTGCTGGTGACAAAGTTGATGCCAGATGTTGGTGACACCACGTTGAGGCCAGTGTCAGCTTTGAGATGAAGTGCCTTGGTAAAGACACTATGACCTTCCTTTCCCTTTCTGGCCATACACAGGACACATAGCCAGCCCAACTCTAAAGATGTAGTGCTCTGCCCTCATTGACATGAGAAAAACTCCTTGCTGGGTTCAGACTGCTCTGGTCTTTCCCAAACCCTCCTCTCCCAGCATGTGTTCCAGCCAAAAAAAAATCCCTGCAGTTGTTAGCAGACTCAGAACTGTACAACTCCCTACCCTGTTCCCTAATTGTATTTTTCATCTAGTGGTTTCCAAGGGTGGTTTCTTTTCTTTGGATGGGTCAAAAACATACTTCCAAACACCCCCAGGTCAGGTCTGAACTGTGGTTTGAACCTTGTTGCTCATACCCGTGCCTGGCCCTGATCATAGACACTTTTAGTGCCCAGCACTTCCACACTTTCCTTGGGACCACATAAATAGCGTCCTCATAGTCCTAAATCTTAGGAGTCAGAGTGCAAATAAAAATTTCACTTTAAAAAATTTCTATCTATCTATCTATCTATCTATCTATCTATCTATCTATCTATCTATCTATCTATCTATCATCTATATCTCCTGGTTTTGAAGGCAGTCTCATGGTCTGAGGAGCCTGGCTCATGGGTTGGAGAACTTACTTCTGGCAATAACAACCAGCTTCTCATCGCCTGACAAGGAAGAGTGATGGGCAATGTCAGCAGCCCATCTGAAACACTGCTGAGAATATCAATGCTTGATGCGGATTATGCTGTTCTACCCTACAAAAAGAAATGGTACATAGGATTTACGGGACATGGTTGCAGAGCTGGCCAAGAGCATTCTCTAGCACCACCTAGTGCTCCGAAAGTCCAGTTTCTTAAAAGATGCTGAGAGTTAATCATCATATAGATCAATACCATAGGCAGTTTTGAGCACCGTGGTGCAGAACCGTGAAGTGATGCATATCTTGGGGTATAATACCTGAAAGAGTGAGCATTAAATTACGTGTCAGCCGTGAACCTAGGTAATAAAATGTGGCTTATATATTGCAGACAATGCAGATCTGTGATTTATGCTAGCTGGGCTTTAAAAGTGAGAATCCATATTATAAAAGTACATGTTCCATCATTTCAGAAAATCAGAATGGATTCATAAATTTAGACTTCAGGGGCTGAGCCTGAGCATCCCTGAAGCATTTAAAATGTGTTCTCCTTTTCCCCAGCGCATTGCCACTTCTTTTCTAAATATTGAAGGTTTAAATTAGATATTAGGGGGAAGTTTTTTGCAGAGAGAGTGGTGAGGGGCTGGAACAGGCTGCCCAGAGAGGGGGTGGGTGCCCCATCCCTGGGGGTGTTCAAGGCCAGGTTGGATGGGGCCCTGGGCAACCTTGTGTAGCTCCAGGCCTGAGGTTGGTGGCCCTGCCTGTGGCAGGGGGGTTAGACCTCTGTGATCCTTGGGGTCCCTTCTAACCCAGACCAGTCTGGGATTTTATGATCTCTGTCCCTCTCCAAGCATGTCACAGAATCACCGAGTTGTAGGGGTTGGAAGGGAGCTCCAGAGCTCCTGGGGTCCCACCCCCTGCCAAAGCAGCTCCCCAGCTCATACTGCACAGGTCGGTGTCCAGACGGGGCTGGAATCTCTCCAGAGAAGGAGACTCCACACCCCCTGGGCAGCCTGTCCCAGGGCTCCCTCACCCTCACTGGGGAAAAGTTCCTCCCCAGGTTGGTGTGGAACTCCCTGTGCTCCAACTTGCAGCCATTGCCCCTTGTCCTGTCCCCACAGACACTGAAAAGGGGCTGGCCATTTCCCCCTGCATCCCATCCTTCAGATATTGATAACCATTGATTAGTTCCCCCCTCAGTCTTCTTTTCTCCAGGCTGAACAGCCCCAGCTCTCTCAGCCTTTCCTCACAGGGGAGATGCTCCAGGCCCTTCATCATCTCCTCAGCCTCCTCTGGACTCTCTCCAGGAGATCCCTGTCCTTTTTATCCCAGGGAGCCCAGCACTGGACACAACACTTCAGGTGGGGCCTGACCAGGGCAGAGCAGAGGGGGAGGATCACCTCCTCCTTTCTTAACTTGCATCATTCCTATTTTTGCAAGACTCCCTTCAAGGCTGATGAGGTTCATCCCCAGAGCAGAATTCCCTGCTTGCAGGTGGCTAGCAATGAGCAGCCACCAATACCTCTGGCAGCTGAAGGGATTGCTGCATTGAATCCAGCTGTTAAACTGAGGGCAGTGGGGACAAATAACTATATAGGGGATACCAGTAGTTTAGTTAAAAGCCCAAGACAGGTTTTTCAGACACATTTTTAGTAGCCAGCAAAACCTGTGGCAAATCTGAGGCCAAGTCTGGAGTGTCAGGAAGGGAACACAATGGCACTATGCTATTATTTAAATATTGTGTTTTCCTTCTTTGTCCATCAGGTGAGGTGGCACAGAGCTCTTGCTGAGCTGTGAACCAAGCTTGTGTACTGTTTTCCACATGGTTTTATGTCTGGCTATCTACTGCATCACAGAATGACTAGGTTGGAAAAGACCTTTAAGATCATGCATGATGCACCTTAGCTCAATGTTTTCAGGACTTGTCAAACACTGATGGAGGAAATATTTTTAACAAACCCTTATGTTTTCTCTGGTACAGTATATTCCCAATACCTTCTCTTCACAATGTGCTTAAACTCCTAATAAGGAGGTGGTGCTAACAGTTCTCATATCAAAGCCTGTCAGATGTCAGGTTTTCTTCCTTGAGGTTCCTTGCAGTAAACAAAAGTTACCAAAAGCCAAAGCCAGGTCGATTTTGTCTGCTGATTACCTGTGTTGAGCTGGCTGTTATTTCTTCTCTGTGCTTTACCCATTAAGCCATTATAGCCCTAATTAGTAAGTTGGTTCAGCTCAGCTGCATTTGTTTCTCAGACTTTTGTTTATATATTCTTTTTTTATCAGGGTTGATGACAGTGAAGTTTGTCTAGAAAGTTAGAAGGGAAAGCTAGGGAGGTTTCATGACATTTCAGAAGAAAACCAACATCCAAGACAGCCACAACAGCCTGCTGCACAATTTGTGCCAGCTCCAAGGGTTGCAGGAGGACAAGGAGCCTGTACTTGAGATGTAACCTGCAGGTTTTGGCATGTGAGTGAGGATGGGACACTGCACATCCATAGGGGCTCTCCATCACCAACATTGCTGAAAAGTCTCTCTTGAAGAAAACCCTCCTGAGCCAATCTGACACAAGGAAAGAGGGGTGAAGAAGACAGCAGGAGATACATGGCAATGCAGCTTACTCTAATCATCCCAACATAGGTGAACAGTATTGTGTAGAAGGTAGAAAAGAGTACAGAGGTCCCTTTATTAAAGGTAGGTAGCATGGAAGCTGCCCGAATTTTTTGCATATATCCACACAGTTGTGAAGAAGAAATGCTAATAGGCTCAGCACATGGCATCTTTTAAACTGGATGGGACAGAAAGCATGAAATTGTACTGATGGGGAGCACTGTCAGAGATGAGGAGCACATGGCCAAGTGTCATCCCACACAGTATAGTGGGTCAGATTGTCTCCACTAGAGACTGGACACAATGCTACAGGTTTGGCTTCACCAGCACTGAACAAAGGAGAAGGATCACCTCTCTTGACCTACTGTCAATACTTTGACTAATACAGCCCAGGATACCACGAGCCTTCTGGGCCACTAGATCACATAGCTGCCTCCTGTTCAATTTGGTGTTCACCAGGACATCTGGGACCTTTGCTGCCAAACTGTTTTCCAGCTGGCTGGCCTCCAGCAGGTATCTATGCATGGGGTTGGTCCTCCCCAGGTGAAGGATTTTGCACTCCCCCTTGTTGAGGTTCCTAGTGACCCATTTCTCTAGCCCATTCAAGTCCTTCTGAATGTCAGCATGACCCTCTGGCATATCAACTGCTCTTCCCAGTTTGGTGTCACCTGCAAACTAACTAAGGGTAAGTATCTCTGCCTCATCATATCAAGTGTTGATGAAGATGTTAAACAGGACTGGATCCAGTATTGACTCCTGGGGCTACACTGCTGGTTACTGGCCTCCAACTAGACTTCATGCCACTGATCACCAACCTCTGGTCCCAGCCACTGAGCCAGTTTTCAACCCATGTCACTGTCTGCTTATCCAGCCCATCCATCAACAGCTTGTCTATGGTAACCTCATGGGAGACAGTGTCAAACGTCCTACTGAAGTCCAGGTAGACAATATCCACTGCTAGTCCAAGAAGACAATACTCACTGCTAATGGTGCTGGAGTGAGGCTTTCTTATTTTAGGGGGGATCTTTTAAAATAAATCTCAGGCAGGACTTTGATCTACACTAGCTGTGGTTTAAGACACCTCCAGTGATATGGAAATGTAGGCAAATGCAGAAAAATAAGTGTGTGGAGGAAAACTGACAGCCAGATGCAATACAATGTGTGATGAGAAGTCCCCAACAGAAAACAAAGTGAGAAAAAATACAGTCTGTATTTACCTTCTCTAAGGGCTATTGTGTTATTGCAATAGCACACATTTAGATGCAATGGAAGGAATGTGTGTTGGAGAAGGTGCTGAGCATGTGAATTCTCAGCTCGTGAACGTAAACCCTCTTGCTGTACTGCAATAATTCTCATTGAAGATTTGGGATGAGGATTTCTCTTCTCTTGAGTGGTTCTTCAGACAGAGAAGGGCCATCACCTTGGGAGACTACTCTTCTGCAGACAGATTGCTAATTTTATTTAAATTAAAAAAAAAAATTAAAATGTTAATTAGGAAAAAAAATCCTTTGAATAAAAAGTATTGTATTTTCACTTACTGGACAAGCAATTTGTTGTAAACAAACCTCTGGCTCCATTTTAGCAATGTGTGTCATGAACAGCTATCTGAAAAATGGGCCAAAAAATTAAAATTGAACCAGTTAAAAAAATCTGTTTATTCTTGTTTTGCTTGGCTCTAATTCAATGCCCCACTTTCTTTTAAAATGTTTTGTTTTAAAACATTTTAAAATGTTTTGTTTGAAAGCATTTTAAGCCCTTCTCTTTTTTTTTTTTTTCATTTAGAGGTGCAGGATAGAGTGGAGCAGGTAGAAAATTTTACAGCTAGGTCTTGACCTTGACTAAAAAATCTTGAGTCTGAATCTAAA
Source organism: Laterallus jamaicensis coturniculus (assembly GCA_022605575.1). Classification (NCBI taxonomy): domain Eukaryota; kingdom Metazoa; phylum Chordata; class Aves; order Gruiformes; family Rallidae; genus Laterallus; species Laterallus jamaicensis. Next base: position 40,703,454 of record JAKCOX010000005.1, read on the forward strand.
CAAGAATGTCTCCAGAGCTGTGGGGTTTGGGTTGTCTTGAAATAACAGGTGGCTGTTCAGATAAGAAATGCTGGTTCTGCTCATTATACAGACAGGAACCAGGTGTGAGGTGCAGATCTGCCCTGGAACTTCCTGAAAATTTAGGTGTCTGAAGCCAAAATGCTTCTTGGATCTGATCACTGCTGCACTTCCAATTATAGTTATTAAATTATAAAGCCTGGAACTCAAAATACAGTCTATAAGCATGCATACTTTAATATGTCAATGAGAACTATGCTAATGAGCAATTAATAGGCTAACAAGCATTTCATATTTTGGATATTCTTGGCCTTCATGTTCTTGTGCCACGTGTTATCACAGAGTCACAGAATGGTTAAGGTTGGAGGTAGAATCTAGCCCAACCTTGAGATCTAGTCCAACCCTGCTTAGATAACCTTGGGTTATCTAGAGAGAGTTGTTCAGGACTGTGTTCAGTCTGGTTTTAATCCATGTCCACAACATTGCTGGGCAACCTGTTCTAGTCTTTGACTGTCTTCACAGTAAACACTTTAATGTGTTTTAAGTTTTGCCTAGTGCCTCTTGTCCTGTCACTGAGTACAGTGTAACTCCCTTATCTCCATTCTCTTCTACCAGGTATCTGTGCACATTGATAAGATCCCCTGAGACACCTTCTCTCCAGGCTGAACAGTACCAGCTCCCTCAGTCTTTCTTGACAGGAGAGATTCTCCAATCCTTTAGTTATCTTTGTGGTGCCTGTGCTGCATTTGCTCCATTAAATCTGTGTCTCTCTTGCCCTGGGGAGCTCAGAATTGGGCACAGTGCTTAAGGTTTGGCCTCACCAGTGCTGAGTAGAGAAGAAGGGTCACCCCTTTTGACATGCTGACAGTGCTTTGCCTAATGTGTACTGTTGACTTTCTTTCTGCCAGGCCACACTGCTGGATCCTGGTCAACTTGTCTGCCAGAACCTCAAAGTCCTTCTCAGCAAAGCTGTTTTAAAGCCAGTAATCCCCCAGCCTGTACTGGTGAATTCAGGGGTCATTCCTCCCTAGATGCAGGATGTGGCATTTCCTCTTATTAAACTTCAGGAGATTCCTCTTTGGCCTGTTCTCCAGCTTGTTGAGTGAAGCATGACCACCTGCTGTACTAACCACTCTTTCCACTTTTGTATCATCTGTAAACTTGCTCAAGGGGCACATTATTATCCATGTCATTAGTGAAATTGTTAGACAGCATTGGCCCAGGAATTGAGCCCTGGGGCACACCCCTGGGGATTCCTCTCCAACTTGATTTTATGTCCAGGTCACAATAATCTGGGTCTGGTGTTTCAACCAATTTTTAATCCATTTTACTATCCACATGGCCAACTCATACTTTGTCATTTTGTCCGTGGTGATGTTATGTGAGACCATGACTGGGCTTTACTAGTCAAGGTAGACAACATCCACTGCTCATCCCCTCATCTACCAAGCTAGTTACCTGTTTGTAGAAGGCAATGAGGTTAGTCAAGCATGATTTTCCATTTGTAAATCCTTGCTGAGTACTCCTGATCATGATATACACCATGTTTTTAAGTTAATATGTTGGGGGAGAGAAGGAAGAATGGGATCTCTGTGGAATTCGGTGATGGGCAACACACAATTCAATATGAGTTTTAGGTGAAGCCATTTATTGGGTGAAATCACACAGATTATAGACATTCGTTACTGCAAACATGGCAAGCTAAAAAACTGCTAATTGGTTACATATACTGTTTACACCACACTGATTGGTTAGTGATTATAATGAGTTCTGATAAACATATCTTATAGCTAAATATCATTAGTTTAGCTTTGATGACTAAAAGCATCTGCACACCTGCTGTTTTGACCATCTTATTATGGCTGGTCCTTAACATGTTCTGTTAATCCCAAGTACCTTCCCATAACTTCTTCCTGGTTTAGGGCAGTCTGTACCCCTGTCTTCAAGGCCGCTGTGTTTTGAGAATGTGATTATTAAAATCCTCTCAGCATGAGGAACTTTTCCTGTCTCATGGGAACACGAGGATATTATCAGGGCCTATGGCTTCAGTGAAGTGAGCTAGGCCGCCGGCAGGCCTGCTGTCTTCCCTGACAGATCTCCAGTGGGAGAGCTGTGGAAATGCAAACACTCATGTGTGGCTTTTATATAAATACTGTGCTGGTGGGAAAGTTGTAATACAAGCCATGATACGGATGGGCCACTGGCCTCATTGCTGCACAGTGAAACTACTACAAGGAGCTACTGCAAGGATGACCTTTTGCTTAAGGAAAGACTCACAGAGTAAGAAAGTGAGAGCAATTTATGCTAATTAATGCCTGCCAAATAAGCAAAGTCAGGCTGCAGAATCATGTGGACATATTTATCCAAGTGCATTCCTTGCCATGGCAAGGGTTTAGGATACTGGTGAGCTGCTGGATTCCTCTGCTGGCAGAGCCACACGTGGCTCAACACTCAACCACTATGCTGGCAGCTCAGTCTTACACTGACCTTGCTTCAATCCCGTCACCCCAACTAAATGTCATTTTGCATGCAGAGAGCATCTCAATTATCATTCTTCAAGGACTCATTCAACATACTTAATTAAGACACTTAGACGTGTAAACTTTACAGTATCCAGTGCCCCTTCTCCATGTGGGAAAATCAACTCCCTTACATGGTGAGAAGGAAGACTAAGGCCATGAGAAGCTGAGAAATGTGCAAGGATGATTCTCAAGTAAGAAACTTTGGCTTTCTCCTGTATTTTTACAACGTATTTTTTAATAAATAATCAGACCTCAGGTATGGTCCAAGAAACACATCTTGATGAACGAATAATCTGTTTTCCACTTCTGAATGCACACTAGAGAAATCAGGTGGTGTCTGATTAAGCTGAAGCACACGTTATTTCTTAAGTAGATAAGACATTAACTGTCTTAGTGAGACTGCAGATATTTATTTGTTGAAGATGTAGTTTCCACCTGAGGTTATGCAAATGCCTCAGCTGAAGTGGAAATTAGATGGTGGCGTAACCTGATGGCTGATCAGAAGTTTCCAAGAGGCCTGCATTTATAAAAGGTATCACATAAAATCACTAAATATTAAAAGTAAAGAAATAGTGGATTAATTCTGACAAAAATGTTGCTGTAACGTTGGATAGTCTGTTTATTACTCCATCTTCAGAGCTCCACATCACTGAACGAAGCAGTCATAACCCATCCTTCAACCTCTGCCTCCAGATGGCTTTCCATTGCCTCAAGTGTATTTAAAGAGTTCTTCTGAGAAAATGGAAAAGCAGTACATGCCTGACTCATAGCAAGAGCTGTACAGAAATGGCCAACACCTCTGTTATGGAAAAAATTCACATCTCTGGAGGAGAACATATTAAAACCTTCAACAGGATTTGATCCAGCTGAGATAAGCTAACTTGTACAATTGGGTAAAAGTACTACAAATTTGTAAGATTTCTTTCAAATAGTCTTTTCTTGAGGTTAATATATATTATTTTACATTTCATCTCAGTTCTGTACATTCTACCTTTAGGAATTTTCTTGTGTTTGTGTGTCTGTTTTTACATGTGCTGAAAGTCAGACATTTGAATTTGCCTCTAAGCAACTGGAGCAGCATTTCTTTGGGTTTCTCTGGCAAATATTTAGCTACCTAATTTCAGGCAGCACTTTGCACACAGATCTGGCTCCTCTTGAGATGAATGAAGGAGTTTATCTGGTTCTGGTGCTGGTTCACACACAAAACACAAAGAAACCTGCAAGGTAACCCAGAATGCCCTAAAATGACTGAAATGTGCCCCAAGGGCATGTTCTTTTTTTAAAAAAATAATTTAATCTGGGGCTCATATTTGAAGCTCCAAGCTGTAAGGCCTACACACACTACCTACAACAACCTGAAGGGAGGTTGTGGAAAGGTGGGCGATGGTCTCTTCAGCCAGGTGACAGGAGATGGGGCAAGGGGAAATGGCCTCAAGCTGGGCCAGGGTAGGGGCAGATTAGTTGTTAGAAACAAATTTTTCACTGAAAGAGCTGTTGGGGCCTGGAACAGGCTGCCCAGGGAGGGGCTGAGTCACCTTCCCTGGATGTGTTTAAAAAAAGGGTAGATGAGGTACTTAGGGATATGGTTTAGCACAGGACAGGAACAGTTGGACTTGATGATCTTTAAAGGTCTTTTCTAACCTTGTGATTCTGTGTGATGCTGTGAAGGCAGATCTACTATAGCATCTCAAGAGGGAGGAATCCTGTAACAGATTTATCTCTGGGTGGAGAGTTATTTTATTAGCACCCATTTATTAACACCCTCAAAAATGCAGTTAGTGACTGCTGGGTGGCCTTTTCTGCTTGATTCTGTTGGCAGCCACAGCACCTTTGTAGGGTTGTGTTGGACAACTCAAATGCAGGGACAAACTCTGCTCAGATCAGGAGGGGAAGATGGGGCCCTTCCAGAGGTTTGCAAAACCTGCGAATAAATTGGACGTGTAGTGCAGGAAATCTTGTTTTCTCAAGTGTTTGTCTATGGTGACCCACTGGCTGTTCTCCTCCCAACTGCCTGCTCTCCTGCCTGCTCTGCAGGGCAGGTCACTGTACCTCTTATTGGTTCACATGAAACTAATGAAATCATGGTATAATATTTTCCATACCTCGCATTGTGTCCTTGCAACGGTGAGTTCCATGTTGCTTGTGAAATATTCGCTCAGTCTCTTTAAAGGAGAGGAGTGGGGGTGGAGGGAATGTCCCTTTCACTACCTGATTTATATGTCAAATATAAAAGCTAAAATGAAACATGTGGCTGGTTGCCTACAAAGTTTTATGTCAGGTGTAGAAGTCAGTGGCCCTGGTCGTAAATCACACTGCTCATTTGTAACCCTTGCAAAAGATTTATAGGATTTCTAACTGGGTTATTGAGCTATGTAATCAGTGTAAGCATTTTCTTATTACTAAAAGGACTGCTAAATCCAGAGATGGTTTGTAAAGCAATTGCCTATCATTTTTTGATGGGAGGAGGGAGACACCTTATTGTTCGGGATCTATTAAAAAATGCTTGTGAAAATCTTTGGCCCCTCCCTGAGCTCCCACTGCTTTATATCTTCTCTTGGGACCTGCAAAACAAGCTCCTTATTCATAAATGTGAGATGATGCTGTAAGGATGTTTCCGGTGGTGATTCATGTACATTTGATTCATCCATGAAGAAAAACAACCTCTGGCTGAGGGACAGATGCTTATGAGGATTTGACATTTGATTTTAGCTGGGTTACACAGGGTTATGAATAGGGGTGTTTTTTTCTTTATATAAAACTTTCCCTGGAGCAGGAAACCAAACTAATGCCCTAAAATTTTGCCTCTGGTCTGTATTTGGAAAGCAAAGGGGGCATTTCTGTAAGGTTTCAGTTGGACTTCTAAAATTCCTTTTCCAAAGGTTTGCATTATGTTGCAGGGTGTTAAATTGATGGCACCTTCCAAAAGGGATGGGTCAGGAGCCTGAGGTGCAGTTGTTGCATGATGCCTTAGGGTGGAAGATGCCGTGTAAGTACATGTTTGTTACAACTGGGGGATCCTCTAGCTAAAGTGAGGACCTCCATGGATGTTAGGAAGTAGAGATTCCCAGGATTTGCTCCAAAAAGGGACTCAGCAGGTCCTTTGGCCCCAAGCTCTGAGTCAGATAATCCTGGTCATAAGCTGGAATTTCCTAGTTCATATTCATAACATGCAACTTCAAAGTCCCAGGTCTGAGCACTCATAGTTTTAACTGAGCTTTGTTTAAAATTTATGGTAAAATTTCACAATCAGTGGTTCCCCTAATATATTTTTTCATTAAAAATTACATGTATGTTTAATATCAAGAAATCATTCAATCTTTTAATAGAACACTGCAATTTCTTTTTTCTTTTTTTTTTTGTTTTCATTACAATAATTTCATGTGTGAAGTCTCTTATTAAAAATGACTACAAAGATGGGGATCTACAGTGGCTTGTAACCTTATTTTATGGAAGCTTTTAAGAAAATGTCCCCCAAAGACTATATTTGAATCTTATTTAATTATTTTTATTTGTAAGAAATGAGAGGGGCCCTGCCCTGCGGGCCTCTGTCAGACCATTAAAACCAAAGTGAGAGTCAGATTTCACTGTAGGAGCAGCTAGACTTACACAGCAAAGGAGAAGAAAACAAAACTCCACTCTTCATGGGATGAGTTTCTGTGTGAAGGCTGTAAAATATCTCAGAACATTTAGTAAAACTGGTCAAGAGTGACTGTGGAGATCGGTGATGGGCAACGCACAATTCGATATGAATTTTAGGTGAAGCCATTTATTGGGTGAAATCACACAGATTATGGACATTTGTTGCTGCAAACGTGGCAAGCTAAAAAACTGCTAATTGGTTACACAGTATTCACACCAAACTGATTGGCACCTGCTGTTTTGACCATCTTATTATGGCTGGTTCTTAACATGTTCTGTTACTCCCAAGTACCTTCCCATAACTTCTTCTTGGTTTAGGGCAGTCTGTACCCCTGACATCAAGGCCACTGTGTTTTGAGAATGTGATTATTAAAATCCTCTCAGCATGAGTAACTTTTCCTGTTTCATGGGAACATGAGGACATTGCCAGGGCCTATGGCTTTGGTGAAGAGAGCTAGGCCGCCGGCAGGCCTGATGTCTTCCCTGACAAGTGACATAATTTTTCAATGGAAATTTTAAAATAGTTTTAATCATTTGAATGTTTTTTTTATTTGGAAGGGATTTGTTTGGCTGGGAATATTCACAGGGCTGTGGTGGTCTTTCTAGCCGTATCAGTACCAGGAAACGAAAAGTGCCTGGAGACATTTTTAGGCATGGAGGGCAACTGGTGGGTGATGGCCTTCAGCTACACCACCAAGCATCTTCACCACCCAGCCAGGTTGGGAACAGGTCCTGGACCCATCCAATCCCACACTGAGCATGGAAATGGCTTGGAAATATTTCTAACTGGGTTGGAATAAATTCACACCAGAGCATGGTCTAATAATTTCCTTGCATAGACAAATGCCTCCCATGCATAGGAGTGTTGCTGACTGAGCATGAATGGACCAGCAGAGGCATAGTTTTCCCATGTGATGCTCAAGGGGTGCCAGCAACCAGCAATGTTCCTTCCAGGGGTCTTTATTTGAACAGGCAACCAAATCTCTTTATAATTTACATTGTCATTCCAATGGTATTCAAATACTTCCTGGTCTTAAATGAATCTACCTTGACAAAAGTCCAGGGAAGAGGGGATACGCAGATAGCCATGTTTCACAGGGGGAAAGCCAAGATTTAGAAACTTGATGGAAGCTCTGTGTGATGTCTGTGGCCATGCAATGATTTTCAGGGACAAAGAACTTGTGCTTCTTCTTCGAATGACACACAGTTTCACTGGTTTTGCTGCTCCATCTACCTTGACCAAAACAGAGGAGTGCAAGCCAAAAGCTTCATAACTGAGTCTAGGTCTAGTGTTTGGTGCCCTGAATGCTGGGGCCATGTAGCATTGCAGGCTGTGGTGTCAACTCTAGCCCAGAAATAGGCATACCCTTAAATTCATCTAAAGCAAGCAGGATCAAAATACAGGTCTTGAAGCAAGGGCCTAGGTATTTTGTTGTGTCTGGGGTGGAGAGAGAAGAAGCAAAAACTGGTCGGGCAGATACAGAGAGAAATGTGATGCTGATGTTCCTGTTAGATACATTTATTGCAATGAGCAAGGGCAGGGGGAAAGTTTGGCCAGGCAAAGGGAATGAGGACCCTGCTATCTGTGCTATTGGTCAATTGGGCAAGATGTGACAGAATCAAGAATCTGAAGGCAACGTCAATCATTCACTCATTTCAACTCCAATTGAACAGCAGCAGCCTTTCCCAGCCACACACTATTTTTAAAAACACACTCTACATTTTCTTCTGTGCTTCATTGTTTGTAAAACACCCTAGGAAACTTGCTTTTAAAAAAAAAAGAAAAGCAAAAGTATCCCTACCAGATTTTTCCTCATCCATTTGGCAAACTTTGCTTTTCCGCCCCAGTTTCCTACAGAGCTGCAGCCAGCATGGCTGTCCAGCTTGTTGATTTCCTTGGGCCATAATTTTTAGCACTGTCCATAAATACCAACTCTGCTCTAGGGATTTGGGGCAATTCATCCTGCCTTCTCTGCTGGCTGCCTGTCTTGCTACAAAGAGCAGAGTGAACTCATGGCCAGATGAGGATCCACATCCTGCAGTCAGTCTCGTTAATTTTTGTAGATAATGAAGGCTTTAATAAAGTGCTGGGCTCTGTTCTCTCTCATTTTTACCATTTCTGAGTGTCTAATACTTGATAGTTCTTTGCCATCTTCGTAGATGCTGACAGAAATAACTTCTGCCCCAAGAACTACACAAACTAGTGAGAATTTGTGCTGGTGAGGTGTACAGTTACCTGTGCTAGAGGTCACAGAGGTCTCCAGCACATGGATATCAGAATACAGTTACACAGGAGAAGGCTATAGAGGTTCTCTCTCATACCATATGCTGCTAAAGCCTTTGGCATTCATTGATAAATGTTTGAGTAGCTTTGTTCTTTGTGTTAGCAGACAGAAGACCTTGAACTTTTTGGGAGAAGTGCATTTTCACTTTGCCTTCCTGGTGAATCCATCTATCAGCTGCTGTTGTGATGTGCGAGTATCCTCATTTAAATGATTTTCCACAGGTAGAACACCTGCAGAATTCTGTTTTTTAACTGACTTTTTAGTTGATGAAGGTTATATCTTTCTAAGTATGTGGGGATAGGGACTATGTTTTATGTGAAAATCAATTTGAAAATAAAAATATCAGTCCAAAAGAGAATTTAAACTCTTGTGGCACCTCCAGGAGCATTGGAAATAGGTCCTCATTGCAGAATGTGTTAACTAAAATACATGAACAGGCTAATGGGGCAGTAGTTTGCAAACTGTGGTGTTACCCAGTCTCCAAATACAAGAACTGTAAATTCAGGCTTCTTTCTGTGCCCCTCTCCTCTAGTGTCTACCTTCTGGCACATCACCATACGTGGTGACAAAGCAAGACATAAGTACTCAAATACTTCTAACCAAGCTTCCCATTTCATCTTTTTTAAAAAATGCTGATGCTGAAGAATTTTAGAAAATTTGGCTCTATGAGAATTATTTTGGAGCCAGGTGTGGTGGTTCAGCCCCAACCAGTGCCTGGGCACCACACACCACTCACTCCCAGAGGAAAAACAGAGCCTCCACGAGCTGAGATAAGGACAGTTTACTGACAAAAGCACCATGAATGGGGAACAATAAATTACACTCCCAGCCAGTGATAACACAGAGTACCTTACCAACATGACAATAACAGAGTGCTGCACCACACAAGAAACAGCCCAACAACTCAGCCACGCTCAGACTATGCCTCGCCAACCAGGCCCTATTAGGGGGGAGTGATGTCAGGTGGTGTGGAAGCAGCCTGGGCTGACTCAACTCACCTGGGCTGACTCAGATAACCTGGGCTGGCTGCTTGGGGAGGTTGACTCTGGCCTGGCCAGAACCAGGACACCAGGTTTGCTTTTCTTGTTAATTTTTCCTGCAGTAGAAGCAAAATGTATAGATGGAGCAGTGTTGCTTGGAGTCTGATAATGGGCTGTGTGGGGAAGGACCAAGCTCTTGTGTCCATACCATCCTAAGAAGTTCTAGGTTCATGATAAGCAACTCTTTGTTCAGATTTTGAGTGGCCAAGGACAAGCTCTTGTTTGCCATTTCGCATGGTCAGTCTGAACACCAATTCCATGACAGCCTTCTCAAAAATGCTCCTTCCTTTGGCCTTTGTACCACTCCCAAATGTATGTGCAACAAAGGCCTGCATTAAAGGCAGACCAAAGCAGCACTACATCCTCACTTTATATCACTGCCATCCACAGGACAGGCCAGAAATGAGAAGAAGTAGAGACCCCATGGAGATGATGGTGATGCTCTGTTGTGGAGTATTTCTCCATAGAATCATAGAACCATAGCCTGGTCTGGGTTGGAAGGGACCTCAAGGATCACAGAGCTCCAACCCCCCACCACAGGCAGGGACACCAACCTCAGGCCTGGAGCTACACAAGGTTGCCCAGGGCCCCATCCAACCTGGCCTTGAACACCCCCAAGAACAGGGCATCTACCACCTCCATCTAGCAGGCTGGGGAGGACGGGTCAGGGGATGGATGTGATGGAAATGGAAGACAGCAAAAGGCATGGCAGAAGGGTGGCAACCTCCATCCCAGAGGCTATTTAAGTAGTAACATAACAAAGTGATAATTTATGGCCCAGTTCTCCTCTGTCTTACACCTTGTGTGGTCCTTTGCTGCCAGACACTGTTGGAGCAGAATTCCCCACTCTCACTGTTAACAGCTTCCCAGTGTGTGAGAGCACAGATTTATTGTGGGGGGAAGTTGCCTTTTAACTGGTTGGCATCCGCTTTAGCCCCTCCAAGGTTTTGGAGCAGTGTTGCTCCAGAGAGATGGGCTCAGTATCAGTTTCAGTTTTATATATTTTTATTAAAGCTGTTAAATAAACTAACCTAAAACCAAGAAAACATCACTGAAGTTAACTTTTTTATTAATAAAATATTGAACTAACCCAACAATAGAATACTTGAACTATCAAGTGAACTGACTGGGACATGGCTGTTTCAGTGCTGGACTGAAGCTGAATCATTAATTGTGCCAAAACTGTAGCAAGTCCTTTGCAAATGGCAAAGAGACATCTAAGAAGGTGTCAAATTGTAAATTGCTAGTCAGGGATTTTAACACTGTCATTCGAACCCATTAAAAATAAGATTAAATAGCTTAAATATCTCTTCTTATCACAGCATAAGAAACATTTCCATATATTTCAGTTCTTATGTCCAGACTCAACTTTATCTCCTCTATCCCAGCAGAGATCTCATAATTTGGTCATTAATGGACAAAATATGACACGTGTTTCACAACCTTTATTTACTAGGATTTCAATGACAGCTTGAAATCCAGGGACTTCTAAACACAGGACATGTTTTGCTCTGTATTCCTGTTGTCTTTGTTTGGAATTGTTGGACCTGGAGGACTTTTTTTTATCTGACCTTCTCCCATGGCAGTTCTATGGGTGCACCCATCCCTACAAGAATACAGTTGCTTTCAGACAATTAGATGGGATCAGGAGATAAATTGGGCAGAAAAACTGCATGGGAAACAGGTTGCTGAAAATGCTGAAGCCTCAGAAGTCTGTCCTCTGTTAATGCCTTCTCCACTCCTCCTTTTCTCACAGTGATATGACTGCTGACACTCAGGTAGTTGATTGTGGTAATAGGAACTCTTCTTTTTGGCCAAAAGCTCCACATCATTAGGATATCTTTGGACATAGAATGGCACTACTAAGAGGTGTCCAGAGCATCAGTCTTTCCTCAGGCATCTTGGTTCAAAAGGAGGGACTTCCTACCCACATATGGGTATCTTAAAATTCATAGAATCAAAGGACCATAGAATGGTTTGGGTTGGAAGGGACCTTAAAGACCATCTAGTCCCAAACCCCCTGCCATGGGCAGGGACACACTCCACTAGCCCAGGTTGCCCAAAGCCCCATCCAACCTGGCCTTGAACACTGCCAGGGACCCAGGGGCAGCCACAGCTGCTCTGGGCAGCCTGTGCCAGGGCCTCACCACCCTCACAGGGAAGGATTTCTTCCTAATATCTAATCTAAATCTCCCCTCCTTCAGGTTAGGGACATTGCCCCTTGACCTATCACTCCCTGCCCTTGGAAACAGTCGTCCCCCCCCAGCTTCCTGCAGCCCCTTCAGGCACTGGCAGGCTGCTCTAAGGGCTCCCTGGCACCTTCTCTTCTCCAGGCTGAGCAAGCCCAACTCTCTCAGCCTGTCTTCATAGCAAAGGTGCTCCAGCCCTCTGACCATCTTTGTGGCCTCCTCTTCATGTTTTCTATTTTATCTACCATGCAGCATGTGTTTCTGAAATTTTGGGACATATTTAGTACACTGGAGCCCTGCAGCTTAGTCCAGTCAAATCTGAATTAGGTCACTGTTGTTCATCACTAAGTAGGAAAAGTCCTGCAGAGGCCAAGAATTTTTAAAACATGTAGCCTTTTGCATAGCAGAAATTACTGCTAAGTTTTCCTCCCAGTAAATAAACAAATAAACAATGAAACACAATATCTTGGGACATCAGGGCACTTTGGAGTAATTTTCCATGGCTTTATTTGAGTTACTTGTCCAAAGTTTTCTGAGAATTGATTGTTAGCTTTCCCCAGGCAAGATGAATAGGAAAATCCCAGCCCAGGTGAATCAGCTGCCCAAACACCCATCCATCAGCAGAATCAAAATAAATTCATGCTAGCAGGAAAGCTCAGCATCATCCTTCTGTCCCTTACCTCTGAGACCTGACACAAAGGCTGATTTTTGGTGATGACAGGGAGATTACAATAATCTCTCTGTTTCTGGGCAGGCAGCTTGAAGTACATCTCAATAGTCAAGTGTTGCTAGAAGGATAACCAAGACCAGGCTTACTTGAAATGAGTAAGTACAGGGGAAAATACATGAAGAAAACCAAAGTTCTAAAAGCAAGTGCTAAGGTTAGGTGCCTAATAAGGAGCTTAATGCATGAAGAAATCCTCCTAAATGTTGAAGAAGTGACTCTACTAAGTGCTCAGCCAGTATTCACCATGTGTCATCCCTTGGACTCCAAGCTGTGCTACCCACACAGCACATTGGGTCTGCCCCATCACAGATGTTTCATGAGTTTTGTGTGCTGGCAGCACGCTGGAGCTACTGGCAATGTGTATCTGGGACAAAACCCAGCTGCTGCATCATTGTTCTCTGTTTTTCCCTCACATAGGCACTATGTATAAGCCCTGCAATGACCTGGACATCTGAACTGGGAAGGTGACCAGCCTTTGGACCAAGCATGGATAGGATCAGGACTATGGAGAATCTGTCACATGAGACAGGACTGCTGGATTTGGCTTGTTTAGTTTAGCAAAATAAAAGCTCAAGGGAGGATGTGACAGCTGTGTATAAATATAGTAGGGAGAGAAAAGAGTTATTTCAGCCTAAGGACAATGTTGGCACAAGAACAAATGGGCATGAAGCAGCTATGAATAAATCTAGGTTAGAAATTGGGGAAGGTTGTTAGCAATTGGAGTAATGAGCTCCCTCCTAAGTGGGAGGGAAGAAAACAGCCGTGGGTAGAAGATGGAGTGTGGTTGATTTATAGAAGGAATTTTATGATGTTTTTGCTGAGGATTGCAAGTGTCAGTGATTCAGGAGGTCTTCAACAGTCTTCTGTCCTGGTGCTCAGTACTTGGGGTGCAGTAGCTGGGGTGAAATTAAATGCAGGTACTTCTTTTACAGATTTTCAAGGCCAAAAAAGAATCGAATGCCCAGCTTCCCTGACCTGTCCCCAGAACAGGGGATACTTGTAACAGATTCAGTGTTTCTGTCATGGGCATGTCCTTACATCAGGCCAAGATTCAAAATGATGGGAAATTCACCTGCCTTTGGGATCCTGTTCCTCAGGGAATCCACACAAACCAAGATGTGCACTGTGGGACAGCCCTGTGCAAGCAGCCAGAGATGTGGTAGAGATTTAAGATGCCATGGGGGTGTTTGCTAGACTCGAGCTCTGTGCCCCTCTCCCAAGAACAGGGACATGCAAACCTTCTTGGTATCTCTTTGATGATAGAAGAGGGGAGGCCAGCAGAGACAGGGAGGGGATTGTCCCTCTCTGCTCTGCCCTGGGGAGGCCCCAGCTGGATCCTGTGTCCAGAGCTGGGGCCCAACACAAGAAAGATGTGGGGCTGTTGGAGAGGGGTCAGAGGAGCCACGGAGATGCTCAGAGGGCTGGAGCAGCTCCCCTCTGGAGAGAGGCTGAGGGAGCTGGGCTGGCTCAGCCTGGAGAAGAGAAGGCTGTGGGGGGACCTCATTGCAGCCTGCCAGTCCCTGAAGGGAGCAGAGACACAGGAGGGGAATCAGCTTGTTCAAAGGGCAGAGACTGGCAGGACAAGGGGGATGGATTAAAGCTGAAGGAAGGAAGGGTTAGATTGGATATTAGGGGGAAGTTTTTTGCAGAGAGAGTGGTGAGGGGCTGGAACAGGCTGCCCAGAGAGGGGGTGGGTGCTCCGTCCCTGGAAGTGTTCAAGGCCAGGTTGGATGGGGCCCTGGGCAACCTTGTGTAGCTCCAGGTCTGGAGGTTGGTGTCCCTGCCTGTGGCAGGGGGTTGGAGCTCTGTGATCCTTGGGGTCCCTTCCAACCCATGCCATTCTATGATTCTATGATGGCTTTTTGCCCCTCAGTCTCACCCTACTATCAGTCTACAACCCCAATTGTTCTGGATGCATGAGGAAGTCTCTGGGGGTGGGCTACAGCTGTCCTGAGACCTTAACAACCAAGAGCACATGAAAGTTGCTGGCAGTTTCCCCTCACTGGGATTTCACATAGAAGCTGGAGTGACATGGGAATGTCCCCCAACCTGTGCAATGGCCATTTCAGCAGATATTATATATCTCTGTGATACAAAGATGACTCAACATTGATGTGATAACAGTCTGAAAGGGCCATAGTTGCAGATCACTCTGCATTCTGGAGGAGGACCAGATTTTCACTGACTTCTCTGTATCTTTACACAGAAAGTTTAAAGGTGGATGCCAATCTCATATGTTTCTGGCAGACAGAGAGATAAGAAGCAATACCTTGTGCTAATCATGGCTGTTTCCCAGCTGTTTCCTCTCTGTGAAGCTGTTATCTCAGCTATGTAGTACCAAGGGTGATGCTGGAGTACAGCTTGGAGGAGATATGTTGTGGACAGGTGAAAAAATGTCCCACATGATGACAGGAAAGTCAGGAGTTCACTGTGACATGGCTTTGAAATGTGCTGAAACAGACAAGATGGTTTTCTCATTTTCTAGAAGGTAATACACTGGGAGCAAGTGAAATTTCATAAGCATTAGATGACACTTGGCTGATATTTTTCTCCATGTGAGTTGCACAAAATTCATGGATTAGAGTTGATAAAAAAGAGAGAAAATACAGTGAATCTTAAAAAAACAAACCACCAAACCAAACCATATAAATAAGGTTATTGTGGATCTGACCATGGAACACAGCCATTGTAGCCATGTGGAATAATCACATCATTGATGCCATAAGCAGGATGATTCTTCCTTTTCCATTTCCAGTGGAGGTAAATGCTGGGAAGATCCTCAAATTGTTTTCACCAAAAATGTTGGTCTGATCTCCCCCTCTGCTCTGCCCTGCTCAGGCCCCACCTGGAGTGTTGTGTCCAGTGCTGGGCTCCCTGGGATAAAAAGGACAGGGATCTCCTGGAGAGAGTCCAGAGGAGGCTGAGGAGATGATGAAGGGCCTGGAGCATCTCCCCTGTGAGGAAAGGCTGAGAGAGCTGGGGCTGTTCAGCCTGGAGAGAAGAAGACTGAGGGGGGACCTAATCAATGGTTATCAATATCTGAAGGATGGGATGCAGGGGGAATTGGCCAGCCCCTTTTCAGTGTCTGTGGGGACAGGACAAGGGGCAATGGCTGCAAGTTGGAGCACAGGAAGTTCCACACCAACCTGGGGAGGAACTTTTCCCCAGTGAGGGTGAGGGAGCCCTGGGACAGGCTGCCCAGGGGGTGTGGAGTCTCCTTCTCTGGAGAGATTCCAGCCCCGTCTGGACACCGACCTGTGCAGTATGAGCTGGGGAGCTGCTTTGGCAGGGGGTTGGACCCCAGGAGCTCTGGAGCTCCCTGCCAACCCCTGGGATTCTGTGATTCTGTAATCAACAAGTGTTCTCTATTTTCCACAAGACTAGAAAATAGCCTGCCTGGCAGCAAGACCTTCAATGCTATGTTTTGTCTCTGAATTATCTTAATTAGGCATTTATAAAATTATTTCCACCTTTTTGATTCCCTGAACATGCTCCAGGAAATGCTGTCCTGAAGGCCATTTCTTGGAAGGGCTGTGATTTTCCCATCTCTTGTCCTCCTAATTTCACTGAGCGACCTAGGTCACCCTCTTTGCAGGTGGTGGCTCTCCTGTTTATGTCAGGAAGATGCTGAGGAGACTCAGTGCACAACTGCTTCTGTTCCCAACGCTCCCTTTAAGGCCAAGCATGATGAAAGATTGTATTTCTTCAGCTTGTGAATGTTGTTCCCATATTTTCTTTCTAGTCTGAGGTTTCTTTTGAGGTGTTAAGAAGCTTTCCAAATCTCTTCCTACAAATGCTCATCTCTATAGCAAAGAAGAAAGGCAACAAAGGTGGTGCTCTGAAGGGATGCATGTGCAAATGTAGAGGGAGAGGAAGACTGCAAATCTTACATGGCCTCACTGCTAGTTGAGCTCAACATGTTCTCCTTGCCCACAAGAATTTAAATGGGGAGGAAAGATCCTGCCAGAATAACTTGGGGCAAAGAACACCCAAGTGCAATAGTTGGTGCCAAGCCAAGCAGTGTGGGGTAGGAGTCAAGCACTTGGCAGTGGTGACAGTGGTGGGAGCCCATCCACAGCAACCCAACAGGAGAAAGCTAACATAAGTGTGATCCAAGTAGGCTTAACTACAGCCAACTGACCTGGGGGAAAAGCAAGTTGTGTGCACAAGGCATTTCAGCATAAACCACCTATGGCTGTCCTTGATATTACTTCCCAGGATCCTTCAGGGAGAGGTGGTAGTTGAGTAATTCAGCAAAAGCTCCAATGCCTCTCACAAAACAGAAAGCAACTGTCGCTGGGTATTAATAGAGTGAGAAAAGTAATTAGGTCTAATTTCAGATGTCTCAGCCAATTAAATATCAGAGAGAAAAGCTGTGCAATTTAGGTCTTCTCATCAAAAATAAAATTGTCAAACTGTCCACATTTACAAATGTCATGTTGAGCCCTTGGAAGGCTCAGGCAGGGTTTGTTTGGGAAAATACGCAAGTTGTGGTCAAGGTGTCAAGACCAAGTGCACCTTATGTTCTTATGGTTCATAAAACTTGGATCTTTTGGGTTTAAATGCTTCAAAGCTCAGCTCTGCCCTCAGGAATTCCCAAGAAACTGAGTTCAACGTGGCCAAACCAAGACCTGTCACTGGATCTTGACAGCTGGAAAGGTGAGTCTGGGTGAACACAATGAGGTTCAACACTGCCAAGTGTCAGGGGTGGCACTTGGGCTGGAAGAATCCCAGACACAGATCCAGCCTGGGAGAAGAGCTCCTGGGGAGCAGCCCTGTGAGAAGGACCTGGGTGTCATGGGGGATGAGAGACTGAACATGAGGCAGCAGTGGCTCTGGCAGCTGGGAAGGGCGATGGGATCCTGGGCTCCATCAGCAGAGGGGTGGCAGCAGGGACAGGGAGGGGATTGTCCCTCTCTGCTCTGCCCTGGGGAGGCCCCAGCTGGATCCTGTGTCCAGAGCTGGGGCCCAACACAAGAAAGATGTGGGGCTGTTGGAGAGGGGTCAGAGGAGCCACGGAGATGCTCAGAGGGCTGGAGCAGCTCCCCTGTGGAGAGAGGCTGAGGGAGCTGGGCTGGGTCAGCCTGGAGAAGAGAAGGCTGTGGGGGACCTCACTGTAACCTGCCAGTCCCTGGAAGGGGCTGCCCAGAGAGGGGGTGGGTGCCCCATTCCTGGGGGTGTTCAAGGCCAGGTTGGATGAGGTCCTGGGCAACCTTGTGTAGCTCCAGGCCTGAGGTTGGTGTCCCTGCCTGTGGCAGGGGGGTTGGAACTCTGTGATCCTTGGGGTCCCTTCCAACCCAGACCATTCTATGATTCTATAATCTTAGAAGAAGCCCTCAATTGATAAATGGGCAGTGTAGTCCCCCAAAGGCAGGTACATATTCTTAGCCTGCCAGATGGAAGAGCTCACATAACCACTTGCTCCTGAGATGAATTTTACAGTAATGGTGTTTGCAATTGCAGAGCCAGATCCTGGTCTTGACTGTGCATGAACTGCATGTGGGCCACAGAATTTGGTAGAGATATATAGGGGTCAAGCTCACATCATTAGGGTGAAAAACTCACTCCTAGACTCTGCCCCTCCTTGATACATGCTGGATCTCAGCCAGCCCTGCTGCAGTCTCAGATCCCACGTTGGCTGGCCAGACACCACAACTTTCTCATGCTGTGCCTGCGTGAAAACATCCCTGATGGCTTGGAAGGAACTATTGCAAAAGACAAGGTCCAAGGTGCAAAGCTGCAATGGAAAGTGTCGAAAGCCCATGAGTGTGGGAGCTGAGCATGAGAAAGAGCTATGGTGTTCATAGCCTTCAAAGAGCTCTAAAGAACCTAGAGCCTGCAGGTCACAGGGTCTGTCACCTTGAATGACTCAGGAAATCAATATAAGCCTGGACTAGGTCTCAGATTCACACCCCTGGATCTATCACAAGATCCATGCTCAGGAAAGATCCACCTGCAACTGATGAAGCCAATGAAGATTTTTATAGTGATAGAATTTGTTTCCCTTTAGCTATAGGAAGGGTGCTCAGACTGGGGGTTGACAGCTGATCAAGCAGAAATTAACATGCCAAAATGCTGTCGAAAGTCAGGGGAGAAAAAATGAGATGAATGGAGAAGTGGGCCTTGGACATGTTGCAAATCTGGTTGATTAATCTTGGCTCTAAGCTCCCTCTTCCAGGAGTGCAAGTGTACAGCTGGTTTCATGAAAAGTTGTGCAACACCTTTCCACTGGCCCATACAGTGACTGGCCCTGCTGAGGCTGCTGGTGGGCTCACCCAGAGACAGCAGATTTGGGAGCCTGGTGTCTGCCTGCTAGGCAATAAATGAAGGCCACCAAACTAATGTCACATTCACCTCTGGATGAAGGCAACTTATAGCCACTGTTGACCTGTGCTGGATTTGAATTGGTGACCCAGAGATGAAAGGCTTTCTGTCCTAATGCCAGTCCTTTGACTTGCTCTGCTGTAACAATAAATATCCCCCAAATCTCTTGGAACTCCCAGCAATTATGGCCTTAAAATAAACTTATAGCACAGGCTAGTGATTACTGACTGTTTCTTATTGTTTCCCCTCTGGGAGATGTGTATCCCTCAGGAAATGAGTTTCTAATTAGATAGGAGAAGCAGGGCAGTAACAATAGTGTGGGAAAGCTAAATTAATAAAAGCTTCTAGGTACACTCTGACCACCCTGTACAGAGAGCTGACAGATGATGAAATGTGACTGGACCAGGGATTTTTAACTTCACAGCTCACACCAGCTGTGGCAGAAGAGATGTGGTTGGGGGAAAAGAGGATAGAAATAAAGATACTATTAGAAACCCCAGCAAAAGCTGGGGTAGCACACAGGAATGCTTCAACCTGCAAATCCCAGGCCATCTGAGGTTATTGGCAGCACCCTGTGCAGGACCTGAGCTGCAAATTCTTTGGGCAGGTTAATAAAATAGGTGTGTATGCTCTGAGATTCTAAGGCAGCTCGTTTCAGAGTCCAATATTCCCTTTACGTGCACAATTTTAGAGAGTCTTGCTCCAGTTTGAGCCAGTGCCCTACCCATTCATGGAGAGCTGTGGCTAAAACACTCTCTGGGCCCTGTATGACTCAAAGAGACCAAGGTCAGTGAGGCTGGAAAGAGCCTTTTGAACATAAATCTTGTGACTGTTCATCATGACAGCTGGAATCCTCATGAGAAAGACCTCCCCATCCCCTGCTTGTACTGGTTTCATTTCATTTCCCTTAGTGCATACCATTTATAAACCTTGGGAATGCACATAGTCCTTTGGAAAATATTTTGAATTTCATCCATGCAACAGTGGTATCCAGAGGGAAAATAACCTGGTACAAACACACTCAGTGTCTCTGGAAGTGAATGTCAGGGTCTAAATCCACACTTGGATGCTGTTCTGATGTCTGTTGCTGCTGAAGACCAAAGTCTTCAAGCTGCATCCTTCTGGGTGAGATGAGGGTCATCTTTGTTCAGGAACTGTCTCTCTTGGTTTGAACTGCTTTGCTGTGATGGAAGGTCCAGCAGCATATGAAAAGATGTGCCCTAAGGTGGGAGCCAAAATCTGGATGCCATGTACCAAAACATGCATGCTGCAGTCCACAGCTGTATCCCAGGGGCTGCAGAGTGGATGGGTAATGTAAGATTGTTTATGGGAAACCTCACAGAATCATAGAATGGCCTGGGTTGGAAGGGACCCCGAGGATCATAGAACTCCAACCCCCCTGCCACAGGCAGGGACACCAACCTCAGGCCTGGAGCTACACAAGGTTGCCCAGGGCCCCATCCAACCTGGCCTTGAACACCCCCAGGGACGGGGCACCCACCCCCTCTCTGGGCAGCCTGGTCCAGCCCCTCACCCCTCTCTCTGCAAAAAACTTCCCCCTAATATCCAATCTAACCCTTCCTTCCTTCAGCTTTAATCCATCCCCCTTGTCCTGCCAGTCTCTGCCCTTTGAACAAGCTGATTCCCCTCCTGTGTCTCTGCTCCCTTCAGGGACTGGCAGGCTGCAATGAGGTCCCCCCACAGCCTTCTCTTCTCCAGGCTGACCCAGCCCAGCTCCCTCAGCCTCTCTCCAGAGGGGAGCTGCTCCAGCCCTCTGAGCATCTCCGTGGCTCCTCTGACCCCTCTCCAACAGCCCCACATCTTTCTTGTGTTGGGCCCCAGCTCTGGACACAGGATCCAGCTGGGGCCTCCCCAGGGCAGAGCAGAGAGGGACAATCCCCTCCCTGTCCCTGCTGCCACCCCTCTGCTGATGGAGCCCAGGATCCCATCGCCCTTCCCAGCTGCCAGAGCCACTGCTGCCTCATGTTAAGATCTTGTGATCTTTCAAGAAAGATTGCTAAATCCACTATTTCCCTTCCTGGCTCTTATTACCTCTTCCTTCCATTTCACATTGTGTGCAATGTACCATTTCTTTCACACTTGGACTGTCATCTTCTTGGCCAAAGCCTGCATGTCTCCTCTGTGTCTGTAAAGCCCAGTAAGACACAGCAAATAACACGCTATCTGACCAACACGATCAAACTCAACAAAGGTCTTGACTTTTCCTTTTGTTAAATTCAATCTGGTCGGAGTGCCACACAATCCTAGGCTGTTAAAGGTAGCAGTTCTTAGAAGGACCAACCTCCTTGAACTGTTTTCCCCTCTTGTTAACAATTTCCATCTCATTTCCTATTTCCGGCTCTAACTCCTGCCGATAATGCCTCTCAGCTAATACTGAAACCAAGAGGGAAAAATATATGAATAGTAGACATCCGATCCAAGCTTTGTGTGGAGAATTCAGGGATGGAATGTTCTTGAGAACAAGAAGAGGGTGGTTTTTTTTTTTTTTAAATAGCAAAAGATTTCTTGTTTAGGAATAAAATTTGCACCGACACCTATATTCGGTACTGCTGACGTGTGTTCCCACAGTGCTCTTAGGTCAAATGTAACCATCCTCTTGAGAATGCCTTTTTTCTTGTTGTTTCCACCCCCCCACCACCCATCAGGAAGCTCTCCATGCAGTGCATGTCTGCGTGGCAGTTTGCTGCATGACTGCAGGCTGCACAGACATTGCTGTGAGAGCTTAAAAGAGTGAACTTGTAAATGGGATCCTGAGGGGCATCAGGAGGAGTGTGGGCAGCAGGTCACAGGAGGGGATCCTCCCCCTCTGCTCTGCCCTGCTCAGGCCCCACCTGGAGTGTTGTGTCCAGTGCTGGGCTCCCTGGGATAAAAAGGACAGGGATCTCCTGGAGAGAGTCCAGAGAAGGGCTACAAAGATGATGAAGGGCCTGGAACATCTATCCTATGAGGAAAGGCTGAGAGAGCTGGGGCTGTTCAGCCTGGAGAAAAGAAGACTGAGGGGGGATCTAATCAATGTTTATCAATATCTGAAGGATGGGGTGCAGGGGAAATGGCCAGCCCCTTTTCTTTGGTCAGTGGAGACAGGACAAGGGGCAATGGCTGCAAGTTGGAGCACAGGGAGTTCCACACCAACCTGGGGAAGAACTTTTCCCCAGTGAGGGTGAGGGAGCCCTGGGACAGGCTGCCCAGGGGGTGTGGAGTCTCCTTCTCTGGAGAGATTCCAGCCCCGTCTGGACACCGACCTGTGCAGTATGAGCTGGGGAGCTGCTTTGGCAGGGGGTTGGACCCCAGGAGCTCTGGAGCTCCCTGCCAACCCCTGGGATTCTGTGATTCTGTAATCAACAAGTGTTCTCTATTTTCCACAAGACTAGAAAATAGCCTGCCTGGCAGCAAGACCTTCAATGCTATGTTTTGTCTCTGAATTATCTTAATTAGGCATTTATAAAATTATTTCCACCTTTTTGATTCCCTGAACATGCTCCAGGAAATGCTGTCCTGAAGGCCATTTCTTGGAAGGGCTGTGATTTTCCCATCTCTTGTCCTCCTAATTTCACTGAGCGACCTAGGTCACCCTCTTTGCAGGTGGTGGCTCTCCTGTTTATGTCAGGAAGATGCTGAGGAGACTCAGTGCACAACTGCTTCTGTTCCCAACGCTCCCTTTAAGGCCAAGCATGATGAAAGATTGTATTTCTTCAGCTTGTGAATGTTGTTCCCATATTTTCTTTCTAGTCTGAGGTTTCTTTTGAGGTGTTAAGAAGCTTTCCAAATCTCTTCCTACAAATGCTCATCTCTATAGCAAAGAAGAAAGGCAACAAAGGTGGTGCTCTGAAGGGATGCATGTGCAAATGTAGAGGGAGAGGAAGACTGCAAATCTTACATGGCCTCACTGCTAGTTGAGCTCAACATGTTCTCCTTGCCCACAAGAATTTAAATGGGGAGGAAAGATCCTGCCAGAATAACTTGGGGCAAAGAACACCCAAGTGCAATAGTTGGTGCCAAGCCAAGCAGTGTGGGGTAGGAGTCAAGCACTTGGCAGTGGTGACAGTGGTGGGAGCCCATCCACAGCAACCCAACAGGAGAAAGCTAACATAAGTGTGATCCAAGTAGGCTTAACTACAGCCAACTGACCTGGGGGAAAAGCAAGTTGTGTGCACAAGGCATTTCAGCATAAACCACCTATGGCTGTCCTTGATATTACTTCCCAGGATCCTTCAGGGAGAGGTGGTAGTTGAGTAATTCAGCAAAAGCTCCAATGCCTCTCACAAAACAGAAAGCAACTGTCGCTGGGTATTAATAGAGTGAGAAAAGTAATTAGGTCTAATTTCAGATGTCTCAGCCAATTAAATATCAGAGAGAAAAGCTGTGCAATTTAGGTCTTCTCATCAAAAATAAAATTGTCAAACTGTCCACATTTACAAATGTCATGTTGAGCCCTTGGAAGGCTCAGGCAGGGTTTGTTTGGGAAAATACGCAAGTTGTGGTCAAGGTGTCAAGACCAAGTGCACCTTATGTTCTTATGGTTCATAAAACTTGGATCTTTTGGGTTTAAATGCTTCAAAGCTCAGCTCTGCCCTCAGGAATTCCCAAGAAACTGAGTTCAACGTGGCCAAACCAAGACCTGTCACTGGATCTTGACAGCTGGAAAGGTGAGTCTGGGTGAACACAATGAGGTTCAACACTGCCAAGTGTCAGGGGTGGCACTTGGGCTGGAAGAATCCCAGACACAGATCCAGCCTGGGAGAAGAGCTCCTGGGGAGCAGCCCTGTGAGAAGGACCTGGGTGTCATGGGGGATGAGAGACTGAACATGAGGCAGCAGTGGCTCTGGCAGCTGGGAAGGGCGATGGGATCCTGGGCTCCATCAGCAGAGGGGTGGCAGCAGGGACAGGGAGGGGATTGTCCCTCTCTGCTCTGCCCTGGGGAGGCCCCAGCTGGATCCTGTGTCCAGAGCTGGGGCCCAACACAAGAAAGATGTGGGGCTGTTGGAGAGGGGTCAGAGGAGCCACGGAGATGCTCAGAGGGCTGGAGCAGCTCCCCTGTGGAGAGAGGCTGAGGGAGCTGGGCTGGGTCAGCCTGGAGAAGAGAAGGCTGTGGGGGACCTCACTGTAACCTGCCAGTCCCTGGAAGGGGCTGCCCAGAGAGGGGGTGGGTGCCCCATTCCTGGGGGTGTTCAAGGCCAGGTTGGATGAGGTCCTGGGCAACCTTGTGTAGCTCCAGGCCTGAGGTTGGTGTCCCTGCCTGTGGCAGGGGGGTTGGAACTCTGTGATCCTTGGGGTCCCTTCCAACCCAGACCATTCTATGATTCTATAATCTTAGAAGAAGCCCTCAATTGATAAATGGGCAGTGTAGTCCCCCAAAGGCAGGTACATATTCTTAGCCTGCCAGATGGAAGAGCTCACATAACCACTTGCTCCTGAGATGAATTTTACAGTAATGGTGTTTGCAATTGCAGAGCCAGATCCTGGTCTTGACTGTGCATGAACTGCATGTGGGCCACAGAATTTGGTAGAGATATATAGGGGTCAAGCTCACATCATTAGGGTGAAAAACTCACTCCTAGACTCTGCCCCTCCTTGATACATGCTGGATCTCAGCCAGCCCTGCTGCAGTCTCAGATCCCACGTTGGCTGGCCAGACACCACAACTTTCTCATGCTGTGCCTGCGTGAAAACATCCCTGATGGCTTGGAAGGAACTATTGCAAAAGACAAGGTCCAAGGTGCAAAGCTGCAATGGAAAGTGTCGAAAGCCCATGAGTGTGGGAGCTGAGCATGAGAAAGAGCTATGGTGTTCATAGCCTTCAAAGAGCTCTAAAGAACCTAGAGCCTGCAGGTCACAGGGTCTGTCACCTTGAATGACTCAGGAAATCAATATAAGCCTGGACTAGGTCTCAGATTCACACCCCTGGATCTATCACAAGATCCATGCTCAGGAAAGATCCACCTGCAACTGATGAAGCCAATGAAGATTTTTATAGTGATAGAATTTGTTTCCCTTTAGCTATAGGAAGGGTGCTCAGACTGGGGGTTGACAGCTGATCAAGCAGAAATTAACATGCCAAAATGCTGTCGAAAGTCAGGGGAGAAAAAATGAGATGAATGGAGAAGTGGGCCTTGGACATGTTGCAAATCTGGTTGATTAATCTTGGCTCTAAGCTCCCTCTTCCAGGAGTGCAAGTGTACAGCTGGTTTCATGAAAAGTTGTGCAACACCTTTCCACTGGCCCATACAGTGACTGGCCCTGCTGAGGCTGCTGGTGGGCTCACCCAGAGACAGCAGATTTGGGAGCCTGGTGTCTGCCTGCTAGGCAATAAATGAAGGCCACCAAACTAATGTCACATTCACCTCTGGATGAAGGCAACTTATAGCCACTGTTGACCTGTGCTGGATTTGAATTGGTGACCCAGAGATGAAAGGCTTTCTGTCCTAATGCCAGTCCTTTGACTTGCTCTGCTGTAACAATAAATATCCCCCAAATCTCTTGGAACTCCCAGCAATTATGGCCTTAAAATAAACTTATAGCACAGGCTAGTGATTACTGACTGTTTCTTATTGTTTCCCCTCTGGGAGATGTGTATCCCTCAGGAAATGAGTTTCTAATTAGATAGGAGAAGCAGGGCAGTAACAATAGTGTGGGAAAGCTAAATTAATAAAAGCTTCTAGGTACACTCTGACCACCCTGTACAGAGAGCTGACAGATGATGAAATGTGACTGGACCAGGGATTTTTAACTTCACAGCTCACACCAGCTGTGGCAGAAGAGATGTGGTTGGGGGAAAAGAGGATAGAAATAAAGATACTATTAGAAACCCCAGCAAAAGCTGGGGTAGCACACAGGAATGCTTCAACCTGCAAATCCCAGGCCATCTGAGGTTATTGGCAGCACCCTGTGCAGGACCTGAGCTGCAAATTCTTTGGGCAGGTTAATAAAATAGGTGTGTATGCTCTGAGATTCTAAGGCAGCTCGTTTCAGAGTCCAATATTCCCTTTACGTGCACAATTTTAGAGAGTCTTGCTCCAGTTTGAGCCAGTGCCCTACCCATTCATGGAGAGCTGTGGCTAAAACACTCTCTGGGCCCTGTATGACTCAAAGAGACCAAGGTCAGTGAGGCTGGAAAGAGCCTTTTGAACATAAATCTTGTGACTGTTCATCATGACAGCTGGAATCCTCATGAGAAAGACCTCCCCATCCCCTGCTTGTACTGGTTTCATTTCATTTCCCTTAGTGCATACCATTTATAAACCTTGGGAATGCACATAGTCCTTTGGAAAATATTTTGAATTTCATCCATGCAACAGTGGTATCCAGAGGGAAAATAACCTGGTACAAACACACTCAGTGTCTCTGGAAGTGAATGTCAGGGTCTAAATCCACACTTGGATGCTGTTCTGATGTCTGTTGCTGCTGAAGACCAAAGTCTTCAAGCTGCATCCTTCTGGGTGAGATGAGGGTCATCTTTGTTCAGGAACTGTCTCTCTTGGTTTGAACTGCTTTGCTGTGATGGAAGGTCCAGCAGCATATGAAAAGATGTGCCCTAAGGTGGGAGCCAAAATCTGGATGCCATGTACCAAAACATGCATGCTGCAGTCCACAGCTGTATCCCAGGGGCTGCAGAGTGGATGGGTAATGTAAGATTGTTTATGGGAAACCTCACAGAATCATAGAATGGCCTGGGTTGGAAGGGACCCCGAGGATCATAGAACTCCAACCCCCCTGCCACAGGCAGGGACACCAACCTCAGGCCTGGAGCTACACAAGGTTGCCCAGGGCCCCATCCAACCTGGCCTTGAACACCCCCAGGGACGGGGCACCCACCCCCTCTCTGGGCAGCCTGGTCCAGCCCCTCACCCCTCTCTCTGCAAAAAACTTCCCCCTAATATCCAATCTAACCCTTCCTTCCTTCAGCTTTAATCCATCCCCCTTGTCCTGCCAGTCTCTGCCCTTTGAACAAGCTGATTCCCCTCCTGTGTCTCTGCTCCCTTCAGGGACTGGCAGGCTGCAATGAGGTCCCCCCACAGCCTTCTCTTCTCCAGGCTGACCCAGCCCAGCTCCCTCAGCCTCTCTCCAGAGGGGAGCTGCTCCAGCCCTCTGAGCATCTCCGTGGCTCCTCTGACCCCTCTCCAACAGCCCCACATCTTTCTTGTGTTGGGCCCCAGCTCTGGACACAGGATCCAGCTGGGGCCTCCCCAGGGCAGAGCAGAGAGGGACAATCCCCTCCCTGTCCCTGCTGCCACCCCTCTGCTGATGGAGCCCAGGATCCCATCGCCCTTCCCAGCTGCCAGAGCCACTGCTGCCTCATGTTAAGATCTTGTGATCTTTCAAGAAAGATTGCTAAATCCACTATTTCCCTTCCTGGCTCTTATTACCTCTTCCTTCCATTTCACATTGTGTGCAATGTACCATTTCTTTCACACTTGGACTGTCATCTTCTTGGCCAAAGCCTGCATGTCTCCTCTGTGTCTGTAAAGCCCAGTAAGACACAGCAAATAACACGCTATCTGACCAACACGATCAAACTCAACAAAGGTCTTGACTTTTCCTTTTGTTAAATTCAATCTGGTCGGAGTGCCACACAATCCTAGGCTGTTAAAGGTAGCAGTTCTTAGAAGGACCAACCTCCTTGAACTGTTTTCCCCTCTTGTTAACAATTTCCATCTCATTTCCTATTTCCGGCTCTAACTCCTGCCGATAATGCCTCTCAGCTAATACTGAAACCAAGAGGGAAAAATATATGAATAGTAGACATCCGATCCAAGCTTTGTGTGGAGAATTCAGGGATGGAATGTTCTTGAGAACAAGAAGAGGGTGGTTTTTTTTTTTTTTAAATAGCAAAAGATTTCTTGTTTAGGAATAAAATTTGCACCGACACCTATATTCGGTACTGCTGACGTGTGTTCCCACAGTGCTCTTAGGTCAAATGTAACCATCCTCTTGAGAATGCCTTTTTTCTTGTTGTTTCCACCCCCCCACCACCCATCAGGAAGCTCTCCATGCAGTGCATGTCTGCGTGGCAGTTTGCTGCATGACTGCAGGCTGCACAGACATTGCTGTGAGAGCTTAAAAGAGTGAACTTGTAAATGGGATCCTGAGGGGCATCAGGAGGAGTGTGGGCAGCAGGTCACAGGAGGGGATCCTCCCCCTCTGCTCTGCCCTGCTCAGGCCCCACCTGGAGTGTTGTGTCCAGTGCTGGGCTCCCTGGGATAAAAAGGACAGGGATCTCCTGGAGAGAGTCCAGAGAAGGGCTACAAAGATGATGAAGGGCCTGGAACATCTATCCTATGAGGAAAGGCTGAGAGAGCTGGGGCTGTTCAGCCTGGAGAAAAGAAGACTGAGGGGGGATCTAATCAATGTTTATCAATATCTGAAGGATGGGGTGCAGGGGAAATGGCCAGCCCCTTTTCTTTGGTCAGTGGAGACAGGACAAGGGGCAATGGCTGCAAGTTGGAGCACAGGGAGTTCCACACCAACCTGGGGAAGAACTTTTCCCCAGTGAGGGTGAGGGAGCCCTGGGACAGGCTGCCCAGGGGGTGTGGAGTCTCCTTCTCTGGAGAGATTCCAGCCCCGTCTGGACACCGACCTGTGCAGTATGAGCTGGGGAGCTGCTTTGGCAGGGGGTTGGACCCCAGGAGCTCTGGAGCTCCCTTCCAACCCCTGGGATTCTGTGAAATACCACAGCAGTCTGTGACTGGGTTTGTGACTTGATGCAATGCTGTCTCCTGCAGTGTCAGCTTGCTGTCCCCTTGCCTCCTACCCTGGCTTCTCAATTGCTTGCTGTGCATGAGTTGTATCAGTGGTACTTTGTGCCATCAGACCGACCCACATCCAGCTCTTTCACCTCTAGAAAAGGCAGTTTTCCTGCATACCTGACCCAGTTCCTGGTGGCTGTGTAGCTATCCAGCTACTGGTGGAGATGAATAGCTGGGTGGTATAAGAAGATGGGTCAGACCTACCTTATCCTAGTATTGCAGCTAGAGGGGATCCAAAAGCAGTGTGGCCAGTTCTGAGTGATTTGCCATGTTCCCCTTTGCAGGAAGCATAAAAGAAAATACTTCAATTATATTAGGACAGGTACTCAGGCAAGAGGTGGGTATGGGAAGTCCTCTTTGGGCAGTGATCATGTGCATGTCTCTCTATTGTAGCAGTTTTATAACCTAACCTAGGCTGGAAATACATCAAAGAGGCATTGGCTATGAAAGGCAGGAAGGGAGTGGTCTAAGGAAATGCAACTACACCACTGAGTTGAGCAGAGCCAAGAAATGTCCTCAGGCATCACAAATCAGTTGTGCTGTTAAACTGTCAGTCCCTGGCCAGCGAGTGCAGACAGCTTGGGAGTTGGCAGGGGCCTGGGACCGATCCCTGTGAAAGCTTGGATGTGGCCACCCTGCTCTGGAGGACAGCAGTATGAATGAGGGTGGTTGCATGCCAGTGGGCTTCCGTGCCAGGGAGCCATTCTGGGGGAGGGAATTGAGATAGAAAATTGCTGGTAGGAAGGAAAACTGCATTTGGTGGGCTTGGGTTTTGGCATTAATGTTCCTGGATTTCTCTATATAAAGGGAGCTCAGAGTTTGTATGCAGCTCTGGAGGTGGAATTTGGACTTTACAGAGCTGGCTAATCTGGAGTTCTTTGAAGATCTGTCTCTTTGTGTGTTAACCAACCAAGCTTGGGGCTCAGAGTATCTTCCACTGGATATCCAGCTAACCCAGAACTGGGCTGCACAAAGGGGATGGCAGTCCCAGTTCTGCTAGCATGTAACACTCTGGCCAGGTCTTCCTCTACTCCTCATGGTGGTCCTGGGTGATGAAGACAGGTGTTTCAAGTTTTAGTCCTCAAGGGTTTTGATACATGTCAATGAAAACAGGCTTCAGGCACCAGCATGACCTGAAAAAAAGATGCATTTCCATTATCATCACTGTAGTTTGTTCTTGTTCCCATATTCTCATAATTGAGGACACTGAGGTGAAGCAGGTAGCTTTTGTTGGGGGACCATCATTTCTGAAAGCAAGCCTTCATTTAGATTTTAATGTGGGATGATCCTCACAGACTGGTATAACCCTGCTTGTTTCTGCTCCACCTGAGCCAGGTGTGACTTGTTTGCTCAGGTGGAGGTAAGTGATTCCTGGGCTCAAAGTGCCCCAACACAGGTTTTAAAGCCAAAGAAGGTTGAGTGTTGTCTCTTTAGTTGTAGGTTGAAGGCTTCAGAAATCTGGTTTATGAGGGTAATGGAGGTGGGAGTGTGAGGAGCAGGGCAGATCACATCACATCACAGAAAGCTTCAGGGCTGAGATAAACCTTTGCCTGATGGTGGGCTAGAGAAGAAGTTTTAGGGCTGTCTGCAGCTATGCATGACTGGCAGGTCCAGGTCTTGAAGAGAGAGAAGATGCTGCTCAGCTGTCTGGAGGAAAAATGGTGCCTCTTGATAGACAATAGTCAGTCCTTTCAAGTTTTTGATGCAAACCCTGGTGAGTTGGAGTCTGAAAATCAGTGCAGGTCAAGAACCCTCTTGTGTGTGATGACTTGCCTCCTGTTCTTCCCTTAGCTACATAAAGACATGAGGTCTCCCTGAGACTCCAGGAAACCTCCAAACTGCTTCCCTTGACAAGCTGTTGGTTGCTTTGACCTCCCTTTGCCTGGGAGGAGAGGCTGATACACCAGAAGGCTGTGCTGCCATTCAGCAAGATCTGGACAGGCTGGAGAGATGGGCAGAGAGCAGCCAAATGAATTTCAGCAAGGGTAAGTGTAGGGTCCTGCACTAGGGAGGAATAACCCCAGGCACTGGTACAGCTTAGGGGGTTGCCCTGCTGAGAAGCATCCCTACAGAGAAGGAACTGGGTGTCCTGGTGGATAACTAATTATCCTTAACCAGCAGTGTTCCCTCATGGCAAAGGCAGCCAGTGGTATCCTGGGCTGCATTAGGAAGAGCGTGGTCAGCAGGTCACAGGAGGTTATGATCTCCAGAAATCCCTTCCAGCCCCTGCTGTTCTGTGATGGTGCAGATCACCCTGAGCCTGGCAGTTCTGCTAGCATAGGAGAGGGCTGAGCCTTCAGCAAAACTCAGTAGTGATTAGGGTATTCAGTAGCCTGTGATTGGATCCTAGTAGCTGGGGAAGACTCCTCCAAGGAAGGACCAGACAGGTCCAGATGCTGGAGGAAGAGAAAGCCCACAGGCACGAGCTGTAAATATGACCCCATGTGCTGGGAGCAGGTTGTACCATATCCACGTGGGGTTTGGCTTTGGCAGAGACCTGTAGGTTCTCTTTCACTAACCACACCAGTGTCCCCTGTCCTTCTGAGCCCCTGGAAGCAGAGCAAGAGTGTGATGGGTGGCAACATCTTCCCTGGAGCCCATGGTGCCAGAGGGAAGAGCTGGCTGGAGAGTGAGGGATGGGGCTGGGAAAGCAGTAGCAGTGGAATTGCAGATATGCCTGTGAGAAGGACGCTGGAGCTTGCCTGCTGCTCTGAGAAGGCTATGGGATGCTACATCTGAAGAGTGACTTCTTTTTTTGGACAGTCTTCCCCAGCACTCAAATGGCTGGGGAGGACTGTGAACTTCTAGCTCGAGCTGTGGGAGAGGAGCCGTGCAGCTCACTGCTGGGGCTGGTGAAGCTCTGGGAGGCTTGTGGACAGGCCTGCACTTTCTCAAAAGCTTTTGGTTGCCCATGGAGCTGGGTGGGAGAAGCTCTAGGGAAGCTTCTGCCAGCTGGAACAGCTCCTCTACTTGCTGCCTGGCTCACAACAGGCTCTGTGCCCTGGATTCCTGCTGGCAGTTTCCTCCCCTCCATGTAGGCCTTGCCAGCACACTTAGCACCACTAAAAGTCTAGAAGCAACAGTGCTGGAAGGGCCAAATGCAAGAGTTTTTTCCAGTTCTTGCATGGGCAAGAGTGACCAGCTTCTGCCTTTCCAATGTCCTTTCAGATGCCTCAGGCTGTGAATGTCCCTGGTGAAACCAGAGTGGGGATAGGAAATGGAAAGGCTGATTTTCCTGAGGCCTGAACAAAAAGGATGGGCAAGAAGAAAGGCCTTCCTGGTGACAGGATCTCAAGGAGGAGCATCTTCAAGCCTTGTGTCTGCCCAGGTCCAGGGAAGCAGCAGGCTGAGGATGCCTGATGTAGAGCAACCCTGACTCAACATACTGTGGCATGGGGGCTACAAGATTTGCTGCTGACCCATGTGGTGGAGAGCTGAAGAGCAGCCAAGGTGGGTGAGAAAAGAGGAGCCTAAACCTGGGCCCTGAAATTTAATTTTGGACACCTGAGTAAGTGAGCAGCTTCTCAAAATCACCCTGACTCCAGTGGATGCTGGCAGTGCTCCCTACAAAACTGCTTCCAGGCAGAGTGCTGCTTTTCTTTTCCATCAGAAAATGCCAATTCATTATAATTGAAATGCTCTGCAGGGCTGTATGGCCTCTGTGATGCTGTGAGTGAAGCCAGGCTGCTTTCTTACACAACTCCTTGGCTCCTTACAGCCTGCCCTAGCAGGATGTTACAGACCTGCTATCCTCCATCCTCCTATTTAACCCTCCACCCCATCCCAACACCTCCAGTCTCCTCTTGCTTGATGGCCGAGCTCCTGCTGACCTGTAAAGGTGAAGTAGCTGTGTAGTTTTCTGCTCCCCATTTTGATGACTTTTTGGCTCAGCCATCAGAGTAGCTTTTCTGTCTAATTGTGCAACTTTTGGGAAGTCAACCAGGGATTAGTTTCATTCCTGTCTTCATGGGCTGTTTGGGAGGATGCTGGAGATCAGGGCTGCCTGCTTTCCTACTGGAAGCTGATCTGTTTCCAGGCAAATGTTATTTAAATGGTGTCTGAGGGGATGTTCTTAGCTTAATCCAAGGAGATATTTGCTGTGAGGCACTGACACAGGTTGCCCAGAGAAGCTGTGGCTGCCCCTGGGTCCCTGGCAGTGTTCAAGGGCAGGTTGGATGAGGCTTTGGGCATCCTGGGCTAGTGGAGGGTGTCCCTGCCCGTGGCAGTGGGTTGGGACTGGATGAGCTTTGAAGTCCCTTCCAACCCAAACAGTTCTATCATGATGCTATGATTCTGTGATGATGCTCTTGAGGAAAATGGCTTTTGAGGGGAAGCACTAAGCATTTGACTTGCAGCTCTCACAAAATACATGGCTCCATGCATAAGTTGACAATCTTGGGCCAGCAGTGGTAGAACACTAGAATATTTTCACTTCATCAGGACATCACAGCAATGGCTTGAGAATCTAGCTTGTTTGCTTCAATACCTCTTTTTCTCCTGTAAGGATGGACCAGGACTCCCAGGTAAAATCTGATTTAACCTTTGCAAAGATGAAGAGCAGGTAACTTATACCCAAAACATACCTCTCCATAGCTTTTCCAAATGGAAGCAGTTTTCTGCTTAAAATGCCTCAACCTTAGTTTTCCTACAGACCTGAACAGTCTGAGCAACTGAAAACATATTTTGGCTGAAATTCAGAGCAGTCCTGTACAAAATAACTTCTCTTAATAAATAAACACCATTAACATCTGGTGAGAAATCCTGGAGCTGTGCACAATGTAGCTGCAACACCATGCTTGAGCTGAGCTCAGCTTGATCCAAAGATGGAGCAGTCTGGCTGAGCCAAGTGCAAAGGGGGGGAGAAAATAACAAATGGAAAAATTAATTACATGTTAAAAAAACCCAACACTCCAGATTCCATCATCTTAGGAGTTCACAACTGGCAGGGAGTCTTTAATAAACTTAATTAGTGGCCATGGCAAATTGTGGAGGAGCCTGTAAGTTGTGGTAGTTGAGTAGAAGTCAACAGTGCCTGATTTACAGTAGCCAAGACTCTTGCTCATAACTTTTCATTGCACAATTTTATAAATAGTGGAACTTATTTACCCTGCCCCCCCCTTCAGATATTGCTGGGTTTGAATGAGACTCCCCTTTAGAGCTTTAATTTGGATAGAATTTTCTGGTTTGCATGTATAAAAATAAAATATATATAACCTCACTAGAGAATATATATTTAAAAATCAAGTTACTCAGAGCCTTAAATTAGCTGTGAGAGTGCAAACACCTCCCATGATTTAGGGGTTTAATTTGCTGCTGCTTGGAGAGGTGCAGCAGGAGGTCAAGATCTCTGGGTTGTGTGGCACAGCACAGTGATGCTCACAGGAGGAAATAAGCTTTGCCTGGGTCTCCTTAAGCAACGTTTCTCTCTCAATAATCCTGGTGATTTAGCTCCCACTAGAACATCAGTTTTAGTTCCACTTTGCTTTATTGCAGCCATGCTTAATTGATTCAACATCAGGATGGAGCTGCATAATGAGGCTGCTCAAGTGTAATGAAACCCTCATATTGTCAAAAAATGAATGTTTTGTCTGCAGAGCCTGGAAAGATTGCTAATTAAACACTTCAGAACTGTTAGATACAGAGATATGAGCAGATTTAGGTATTCATGAAGCTACAGAACTGGAGGACTAAATATTTCCTTTCTCATTCAGGGCTTCTCCAAACAATTCCCCTGTTAATACACACTTCACAGAGGTGTGTCTTTTGGTTTTTGGGGTTTTTTTTGAACACCCAGCTATGACATACCTCTGATTGGAGATGGTTGTCACTGAGACACCCTTGCTTGTACCATGCAGGTTGGTGTTAGCTGCCTGGTTGCCTCCTGGAGAGTCTTTGATGGCTGCTGCTTATTTTGGGAGCCCAGCTCAGGAGGAGGCTGCTGTCTGTGTTTGTAGTGGGACACCTAAAGGAAACAACTCAAGTCTCAGTGTGGTTTTTCATTCTCACCGAGTGCCTACTGAAAAGGGGTGAAGAATTCCGTTTCTGTGCAAAAAAAAAGAAGCCTGAACAGTCCTGTTACATCTTTCTCTTCTTTCGTTGGTTTGTTGGGTTTTTTTAGGTTGTTTTTTCATTTTTTCACCCCTTTGCAGCCCTCCTCTGAAGAAGCCAGAGCAAACTTGGCTTTCTCCACCAGGTGGTACTGTTAAGCTGTTGTTGGGTGACGATTTGCTTGCTCCACCCCAGGCCCATCCAGTTACTGTTTTTGCTGGGTCTCTCCAAATCTTTCCACCTTCGGTGTGCTGAAGTTAAACTGGAGCCCCTGTTAATTGTAAGGGCACCAGCTGAATGAGAGCATTCATGCTCTGTTTCCCTTCCCACCGCTGATCAAACATGTTTTGTTGGGTTTTTTTTCCCCCCAGCCTGATGAAAGGAGTGGGCTGGAATCTTGCAGCGTGAGCGTACTCGCAGCACGCATTTGGGATCACCCCTTTTATCAGGGTATTTTCTGTGTGAGCCTTGGAGCTCCCTGGTAGCTCTGGGGAATGCCTTGGCTTTAATGTCTCCACAGACACAGCAGCACCTTACTATGAGGCCAATGGGATCCTGGGCTCCATCAGCAGAGGGGTGGCAGCAGGGACAGGGAGGGGATTGTCCCTCTCTGCTCTGCCCTGGGGAGGCCCCAGCTGGATCCTGTGTCCAGAGCTGGGGCCCAACACAAGAAAGATGTGGGGCTGTTGGAGAGGGGTCAGAGGAGCCAGGGAGATGCTCAGAGGGCTGGAGCAGCTCCCCTCTGGAGAGAGGCTGAGGGAGCTGGACTGGTTCAGCCTGGAGAAGGGAAGGCTGTGGGGGGACCTCATTGCAGCCTGCCAGTCCCTGAAGGGAGCAGAGACACAGGAGGGGAATCAGCTTGGTCAAAGGGCAGAGACTGGCAGGACAAGGGGGATGGATTAAAGCTAAAGGAAGGAAGGGTTAGATTGGATATTAGGGGGAAGTTTTTTGCAGAGAGAGTGATGAGGGGCTGGAAGGGGCTGCCCAGAGAGGGGGTGGGTGCCCCATCCCTGGGGGTGTTCAAGGCCAGGTTGGATGGGGCCCTGGGCAACCTTGTGTAGCTCCAGGCCTGAGGTTGGTGTCCCTGCCTGTGGCAGGGGGGTTGGAGCTCTGTGACCCTTGGGGTCCCCATGCCATTCTCTGATTCTATGAGTTTATGATCCCTTTCCTTGGGTGATGTGCATAAGGGGTGTGGGCTCTGCCTGCAGCAGGAGGAGGGGATACTGAGGTCCCCGGAGTGCTCCTATGATTCTCCTGTGCAGAGCTGGTGTCTGTCCCTATATTCTCAGACAGGTCTTCCTCCTACCTAGAAGGCCAGGAAGCCTCTTGAAGGTGTTTTCTGTGTTGTCTGTTTTGTGTCTCTAGTATCTGTGTTGGCACAGTGGCTGGCTGGGCTGCCCTGTGTCCTGAGCTCAGGGGCACAAGCCTCGCCCCAGACTTGCATAACTCTGTGCAAAACAACCCCAGAGGCATTTCAGGAGCACAGTGATTCTGTCAATGTGCAGGGATGTCAGGTTTAGTGTTGGTACTGCTCATCTGGGAGGGAAGAAGACACAGGTACATGGTCATGCAGCTGCCTCACTGCTCTGAACCATTAAAATGCCACTGGAGCAATGCAATCATTGACATCCCTGGATAGTCTAATAACTCCTTAGAATCTGAGGGCTTTAACGTTATCTTGTAGATACTGCAGTCACTCCTACAAGGGAATTGCCAGCAGTGAACTGCATCCACTGGGTTTATTAATAGACTTGCCCATGTAAGCATGATTAATGCTTTTTTGTGCTTAGTTAACCATGAATGTCTGTATGTCTGAGCAAACCCAGCCCTGATGGGCTGCTGACTTCCCACACATGCCCTTTGAACACTTCCCTAGTCCATGGCTTTACTTCTTAAGAAAACCTATTTGTATGTGCTATGGCAGGCTGGCTGGCAGGGCTTTTGCTTTGAGGCTGGTGCTTTTTAAAGGGCTGAAGGTCAGAGGCCACAGAGATGATGAAAAGACACTTAAAACTGGAACATCAGGTGCTTTCCAGGGCAAAACCAGCCAGTTGGCAGAACTTGGCCAGTTGGAATATCAGCACCACCAGCTGCTTTTATAGAGTTGCAGTTTTTTGAGGCACCCACCATCACACAAAGTTTATGCCACTATCACCTACAGAGAACCCCTCTGGAATGGTTGCAGAAGTAGCACAAAAGGCTTTGAACAAGCCCTGCTATAAAGCAGCCCTGCTGAGCATGGAAAACCTCCTCCAAATTTGGCCAAGTGGTGGCAAAATGTGCTAGGTTACCCAGATGATCCAGGCTGAGAAACTGAAGTGATTTTTTTTTTCCCCCTTCACATTATTAGCCAGACAAATTAAAAAAGCTGCCTATAAAGCCCAGTGGACCTTGTTTATAAAGCAGCAAGGATGATCCTGAATCCTTAAAATGATGGATGAGGTGAAGGGAGTTCATCCCCTTTGTCTCCCCTCCTTCCCTAAACGAGCACAGGAAGATGTAGGTTGGTGAATAAACAGAAAGGGGAATGAAATCTCTTTTAATCTAATAAGACTCCCACAAACTGGTCATTTTTTTCCTGCTGCCTTGGGAAATGGTTCTAATTTGCAAACAAGGTGTATCTATTGCTACTTTTAGTTTGAATACTGCTTTTTTGCCATCAGCACTTTGCTCCCTGTGGTTGTGTCACCTTGTGTGGGGATGTTGGGCTGTGGAGGGAGGAGAGCCTGGGCTGCTGCATGGAGAGATGTGATGGGAAAGGGGCCACTGGTGAAGGAGCAGCTGCTCCTGGATACTTTTCCTTATGTCAGTGTGAAGATGGAGAAAACTTCCTTTCCTCTGTCATTAAGGATTGGTGATATTAGGAAACCTTGTCAAATCTTGGTGCAGCCAAGGTTAGTTTAAGGTGGTGGGGTTTTTTTTTAACTGGAGCATTGTGCTGAGCTCACAGTGGAGCAGAGATACCCACAGAAAGGCAACTGCTAAAGGCTGAGACTCCTCATGGGGCAGAAAGCTCCCAGCAGCAGCAGCCAGCCCCATGTCATTTACAACTGCCCATTTTGAGCCTGGAACAGGCTGCCCAGGGAGGGGGCTGAGTCCCCTTCCCTGGGTGTGTTTAAAAAAAGGGTACATGAGGTGCTTAGGGATCTGGTTTAGCTTAGGATGGGAATGGTTGGACTTGATGAGCTTAAAGGTCTTTTCCTGCTTCCTCAGAATTGCATTTCTTCCTGGTTTAATGTGCTGGTGGCCTGTTCATAACCTGGCTTTTCCCTGGTGTCGTTTCTCAGTGCTCACTGCTCTGGCTGCACATCCTCTGCTGTGTTTGTGGACCCATGGAACGAGTTTCACAAGTTTCTGGCTGTGTAATGCTGATGTGCCAAAGGGATTTGGTTCCCACGTATCGATATCGCTGTTGCAAGTGGTGGAATCACGTGGTGTATTTTGCTTTGGGACTCTCTCAGACCAGCTCTTTTGCTCTCCTCCTAAATTTCTGTCCATTATGAACACTGTTTTAAAGTAATACCTACCTGCAGCACTTCTCAATGTAATAACACTTGCCTGTCTCTGGTCAAAATCCTCCTTATGGCTTATAGAACAGCACTGAAAACTTCCTCCCAGCTCAGATGTTCCTTTTCAAGCAGAGTTGATCATGCCTCACTTTTATTGTGCATTTCCCCCTAGACATGGCAAATGATTCATACCATCCCTTTAATCCTTTTTTTATGTTTTTTTTTAATTTATTCTTAAAAACTGAAAAGGGAGTCAGGATTTCTTCAGTGCAATTGCACAAGAGAGGAAGGCGTAACCAGCAGCTCATTTGGCTCGCAGTGCTCAGAACATTGTGCAAAGCCCCAGTGAGCCTCCCTGTGATGCACATATTTGCTTTAACATCTGATTACTGGGCTTTGGTAACAAATGCACCCACGGATCCCTGTTGAATAGCACGCAAGTAAGAGCCACTGATATTCTCTAAACACATACTTTTATGTACAGCCTTTTTCTGCCTGGCTTTGGGGGTTGAACAAAGATGCCCAGCAGTGGGAGGAATGGAGCTCTGAATTTCAGCCTGCTGCTCTGAAGAAACCAAACTGTGTGGGAATTATATTTGGCCTGAAATACTTCTCTCTCCCTTTTTGAACATTTATTTGAGCTGCAGTGCTTGAGAATAGACAACTGCATGAAATCAGTTCCCTGCACTCAAACCCCTGTATTTCAAGGATACCAATGGTGACTGGGAGCAAATTGGGGGGGGGAAAAACTGGTTTAACCTGGTTTGACTGGGCAAATGCAAATCACCATTGCATCTTTGTCTGTAGGTTGAGATGAGGAGCTTGTCTGGGGCCATGCTGGCTTTGAACTGCTAATGTATGGAAAGGATGAAGGGATAAAGGGGGCTTGGGTTGGAAAGTTTCATAAAGATCCCTAGTGCTTGGCAGGCTCGTGGGTGTGTTGGCCAGCACATTGGCAGCAACTAACTGCACAGAATAATGAGGTTACTTTGAAATAAATAGCTACAGCAAATGTAGACACTTGGAGAAAGATTCTGCAAATGCTTCTAAGCTCTGTAATTCCTTACAATTTTTAGGAACCAGTTATCCTGTGCTTGCAAAGAGCCTGCAGAATTGCCCACTAGCATTGCTGGGAAATAAGTATGCAGTATGCATTTGGTATAGTAATAAAAGACTTCAACTAGGAGAGAAGGAGCCCACCACACTTCATTAGAAAGTGTGGACAAACCCTGCTTTCAGAAATTGCTTGTCCATCCCTCAAAGATCAGCAGCTTGGTTTTCCTTTTCTCCCAGATCTCATGTTTAAACCAAAGGATTCCAACATTTGATCTTAACAGATCACTTAACAGATCTCTATCTATCTGTCAATAGGAGAGCTATCGATCAATTAGCTCTATAATCTATACATACTATCTGTATATACCATCCATCAAGGCTATTAACCGTAGCTGGATGCTTGAAAGCTTGCTTTCTTTTATTAAGATGTGTGTATGTAGTGGAAGCATCAGATTTTAGTCTGGAGAAGAGGAGGCTGAGAGGAGACCTTATCACCACCTACAACTACCTGACAGGACGGTGTAGAAAGGTGGGTGATGGTCTCTTCAGCCAGGGAACAGGAGATGGGACAAGGGGCAATGGGCTCAAGCTGGGCCAGGGCAGGGGCAGCTCAGATGGGAGGGAAAAGTTCTTCCCTGGCAGAGTTGTGGGGCTGTGGCACAGGCTGCCCAGGGAGGGGCTGAGTCCCCTTCCCTGGGGGTGTTTAAAAAGGGGAGATGAGGTACTTAGGTACTGGTTTAGCTTAGGCTGGGAGTGGTTGGACTTGATGATCTGAAAGGGCTTTTCCAACCTTGTGATTCTGCTTCTGTGACTGATTGCTGGAGCCCTTGGGAGGGCACCAAGTTTAATCTTTGAATGCAGCCTGTCCCTTCACGGTGCAGGGACCTACAACCACTGTGCAATGCTGTAGCCTACAACATTGTGGCATACATCACCTTCTGTCCCTCAGCCTTCCAAGCAGCTGCACCATGTGACTGCAACTGTTGGTCTTCCTACAGTTCTCCTTTCTCTGCTTCCCGTTTCCATCACAGGCTCCTGCCCTCTCTCCTGTGCTGGGTGATGCGTGTTCCACAGTGCTCCAAGGACAAAGGCATTGTGTGCTGGTGACCTTGTTTTGCTTCAGTGTCCTATGGGGGGGGGGTCTAAGGCTTGTCTCTTGCAGAGGGGGAAAACACTGTGTCCGTGCTGCAGAGGATGTGAGAAGAACTGGTTGTTGAAGGGTGGTGAGTGCAAGGACCATACAGCAGCACCCAGGGCAGCAGGAGCTCTCCCTTGGTGTCACAAACCCTCTGCTCAGCTTTTTGCTTTTGAGAAATGCTGCAGGGTTCACAGAGTGCTTCCTGGGAAGTGGTTTAGAAGATTGGTTTTGCAGTTTTTGAAAACTAAATGAGTGCTTTTGTGTGAGCCTTCCCGTGCCTCATTTTGGGGATTGATATCTTCCTCGGGTCTAAGGAAAGCCAGAGAAAAATATAGCTTCAACCCAGACCAAATCAAACACTGCCAGCTTGATGGCCAAACTGACAGATTAATTATTCTTAGTCCTACTTGTGCACTGAAAAGAGATTTATTTTTTTCCCCCTGGAAAACAAACCATGTAACTGAGGGATGTGTGTGTTTTCCAAGACTCAAATAGACTATTCACATATATTCTGTGTGTGAGCTGTGGCAAGCTGGATGAGACCCATGGTTTTCATCATGGTCAGAGCAGCTATGTATTCTTGCATGTAGCAGTTTCAAAATCCAGTCCCTACAAAAACTTTTGGAGCACAGTGTTTGCAATAATAATTTTTTAAAAAAGAAGATAATGAAGCATTATATGCAGATTACTCACTGGAAGTGACTAACTGGCCTGATGATCCCTCTCCTTTGGGTCAGCATCTGAACTGAGTCATTGCAGAATATACTTGTATTGTGAGCTGGAGAGGAGAAGGGTACTGGTTGGGGGATAGAACTCAAGTTTGCAAAAGCTTCATGGCAATGGATAAGATGGATGTGATGCTGTCTCTCACCAAACCTCCTAATATTAAAACTAGAGGGCAAAACTAGTAGAAGACCAGTTAAAAATAGGTCTTAGAAAGAGTTTCTTTGGGCAGAGATGGCAAATGGTGGGACAGTGCTGTCACAGGAGGTTGTAGAGACACAGTCAGCAGGACCAGGGAGGAGCTGGACAAATTCATTGACAGTAGAAGGATTCAGTTGTTGCTGATGTGCAAAGTGACAAGCACTGGCTGGAAACGTGGAGTATGTTTCCTCTAAGTATTTGCACAGCTAAAGCTTGAATGTTTGTGGAGCAGGGACATCAAATGAAGGTGGGTTTGCCCAAGCTGAATTAATTTGCAGCCTTCAAGGAAAATGAGTATGGAAAATCTGTTGGAGCTGATCCATCCCTTAGCTGACACTTCACAAGCAGGATCTTCACAGAATCACAGAGTTGTAGGGGTTGGCAGGGAGCTCCAGAGCTCCTGGGGTCCAACCCCCTGCCAAAGCAGCTCCCCAGCTCATACTGCACAGGTCGGTGTCCAGACGGGGCTGGAATCTCTCCAGAGAAGGAGACTCCACACCCCCTGGGCAGCCTGTCCCAGGGCTCCCTCACCCTCACTGGGGAAAAGTTCTTCCCCAGGTTGCTGTGGAACTTCCTGTGCTCCAACTTGCAGCCATTGCCCCTTGTCCTGTCCCCACAGACACTGAAAAGGGGCTGGCCAATTCCCCCTGCATCCCATCCTTCAGATATTGATAAACATTGATTAGGTCCCCCCTCAGTCTTCTTTTCTCCAGGCTGAACAGCCCCAGCTCTCTCAGCCTTTCCTCACAGGGGAGATGCTCCAGGCCCTTCATCATCTTTGTAGCCCTTCTCTGGACTCTCTTCAGGAGATCCCTGTCCCATGCAGTCCTCTGGACTTGGCTGCATCAGATAAAGCCTCCAAACTCCCTGCAATGGAGCAGTGTGCTTGCTGGAGTCTTGCCTGGGCTCTCCTATTCCTCCTTGGGCTGGAAAAAGGGACTTGCAGAGCATGGCATAGGGAAGCAATATAATAGAACTAGCTGCTGCTGGTGGGGGTTTGTTCCTGCTCTTGCTGACCTGTGCTCCAGGATACATACAGGGGAAAGACTAT
The DNA here is from genome assembly GCA_022605575.1 of Laterallus jamaicensis coturniculus. Lineage (NCBI taxonomy): Eukaryota > Metazoa > Chordata > Aves > Gruiformes > Rallidae > Laterallus > Laterallus jamaicensis. The sequence goes on from JAKCOX010000005.1 coordinate 40,745,688, forward strand.
CCTTTCTCTTGCCTGTCAAACTCCAACACCAGTGCCTATGGGAGAAACAAAAGAGCCTATTTTTCATCTGGCTGGGGTTATTTTGGTGCAGCAAGGCGCTCTGCTGCGCTCCCCCGAGCGCTGCCTAGGCATGTGTGAGTGAGCTATGGGGTGAAGCTGGGGTGAATAGACCCGGGTCTGTTCTTGAATAGCTGCAGAAAATTCCTTTGGAGGTGTTATGTGTACACAGAGGCTATTGCAGGCTTCCTGAGGGCTGTTACACCTTCCCTCCTTGATGAATCCACGGGGTTTCGCACAGTGGATTATTACAGGGTGCCCTTTTAGCCCCTTCTAACACGACACCATTTGCATTTGTTCTCCCTCTGGAGAACAGAAGGGAAAGAACAGTGAGATATTCAGGGACTTAAAACCCCTGCACTTAACAAAACTGAAATGGGATCTCATGCCAACTGTGTGATTCGCACTCTCCTTGCTTTGTGTGCAACTTTGGGGCTCTCCCCCTGCTCTCTTTTGGGTGATTAATTCCACCTCCTGCTAAATGGATTTACAATTAAAACGGGCTTATTTGTAGCAGCCACTGAATTTTCACTGTCCTTTTTCTTTTTTTTTTTTTTTAAATATATAATTGAAAACACACCCAAATTCAAGTTGCCTGTAAGTATTAATTTTCATTTCCACAGAATGCTCTGTCTCTGGGGCAAGGAAGGAAATTCCAGAGAGTTAGCCAAGACAATCAGGGTTAATGTGCTCTTTGAAAAGTGTGGTGCAAGCAGGACCCTCTCTGTCTCATCTAAAGGTCAGGCCTGCTGCTGGAACAGTGGTCTGCATATTGGAGGAAGAGGGTACAGGTCTGGCCTGGTGCATGTTTTGCCCAGGATGCAGTTTGGAAGACCATGTGCAGCAACTATGGGAATGGTGATGTGATTTTTTTCAAGAACACATGTGCTCCTTCAGAGAGGAACAAAGGCTGTTTTCAGCCATGCAGGGGGTGCCTGACTGCATAGCGTGGGTGATGGTGTGCAACCCTGAGCACAGGAAACATTTATGGGGCTGCTGCTTTTTGGTTATGCCAACTTGACATCCAAACGGGTAAGTGTAGACTGTTGGGTGGAAGCTCATTCAGCCCAGCTTGAGACACTTCAGTATGAGAAACCAAAATGAAAACAGTGATAAAAGCAATCATAGATTGGCCTGGGTTGGAAGGGACCGCGAGGTTCACAGAGTTCCAACCCCCCTGCCACAGGCAGGGACACCAACCTCCGGCCTGGAGCTACACAAGGTTGCCCAGGGCCCCATGCACACTGAAAAGGGGCTGGCCATTTCCCCCTGCATCCCATCCTTCAGATATTGATAAACATTGATTAGGTCCCCCCTCAGTCTTCTTTTCTCCAGGCTGAACAGCCCCAGCTCTCTCAGCCTTTCCTCACAGGGGAGATGCTCCAGGCCCTTCATCATCTCCTCAGCCTCCTCTGGACTCTCTCCAGGAGATCCCTGTCCTTTTTATCCCAGGGAGCCCAGCACTGGACACAACACTCCAGGTGGGGCCTGACCAGGGCAGAGCAGAGGGGGAGGATCCCCTCCTGTGACCTGCTGCCCACACTCCTCCTGATGCCCCCAGGATCCCATTGTCTCTCTCAGCCCCAGGGCACACTGCTGGCTCATGGCCACCCTGTCACCCACCAGCACCCCCAGGTCCTTCTCCACAGAGCTCCTCTCCAGCAGGTCACCCCCAGCCTGTCCTGATCCATGTGGTTGTTCCTCCCCAGGGGCCAGACTCTCCACTTGCTGTTGTTGAATCTCATCTGGTCTCTCCCTGCCCAGCTCTCAGCCTGGCCAGGGCTCTGGATGGCAGCACAGTGTCCTGTGTGTCAGCCACCCCTCCCAGCTCTGTACATCAGCACTTGCTGAGGGTGGGTGCTGTTCCCTCATCAAGGTGTCAGTGAAGATATTGAACAGGACTGGACCCAACACCCAGCCCTGGGGACACCGCTGGGCACAGGCTCCAGTCAGACTCTGCTCCACTGATCACACTCTCTGAGCTCGGTCCCACAGCCAGTTCTCCACCCACCTCACTGCCCACTCATCTATCCCATGCTCTCTCAGCTTTGCTATCAGAATTTCATGGGAGACAGTATGGAAAGCCTTGCTGAAGTCAAGGTAGATGACATCCTGAAAGCGAGACTACTTTGCTGTTCTTTTACCTTTTCAGTTAATAAAAGGTGGGTTTGTGTGTTCTTTAGGTCTCACTCTGTTTCCCAGCTTACATTTTCAACTGTAAGTATTCCAGCCAGCAGTGTCAGGCCTGCACTAGAGCTACAAGGGCCACGTTTTCCTTCCTGCCCTCTCCTTTCTGTTAGCAGTGAGGATGAGAAGTGGGTTTGGGCAATATACTAAGTACTTTTTCCCTGATGAAAAAGCTACAATAATAGTCTGAGATTCAAATCAAAACTGCTCTTACCCCATAGCCACCTATGATAGGGGGTAGCAGCATTTTGGAGCACAAACCCATCATTGGCAGCAACACAGAAGACAGTTTTGGGAAGATATCCAGCAGTGCTGATGCCTACCCATATGTTCTCCACTGCTGCTGTGTCCTCTGGGCAAAGGGTGGCTTTAGTGAATGGAGACTTTCTCAGAGATGTACTGCTAAGAAAGCCTTCTGAATTTGGGTTGGGGGTGTTTTCTCATTGCAGTCTGGCTTTTGGACAAGACTGTGGACGCAGGGATGTGATGCCCTAGCTAGGCTCTCACTCACAGGCCCATTACTCCATGTCTCCCTTAATTTTGTGCAGAAGAGAGCATTTAAAATCAAGTCAGGCCCTGCATGGTCAGATTGTGGCACTGGGGGTGACATTGCTACTGATAGAGCTGGTAAAGCTGGTTTTGTGCAGTTGCTGTAAGGCTGGTCCAGCAGCTTGATAATTAATATTCTAATTCAGAAACATTTCAAGTTACTTGGAGAATTGGGAAAGAATGGAGCAGCCTGGCAGGTCAGAGGTGGGTTTATTTGGAATTGTCTTCGAAAAGACAAATTCCTAACACATCCAACCCCCAAATATTAAATTAAAATTAAAATTAGATGTATTTTCTGTATGAAAATGCAAATGGAAACATCTAGGTGACTAATCTTTCAAAAATATCTTGTTCCTCAATGCTTGCTTTTCATTGAAATACTTCAGGCTGTGTGCAATGATAGCATGTTGTTTATGTGAGATCTTAAGAGCATCTACATCTTTGACCAAAAAATATGTATATAAATGAAGGTGACAATGAGTAGTTTTAATTTGTTTTAACACTCCAAAACTTGTAAAGAGTAACCAGAAAATGTTGGGGGTTTTCTGTCTCCAATGAGAGGAAGATTTTTTTTAAATTCATTAATGAGATTTCAAGGTCCTACTGATGGCAAAGGAGAGAATAGACCTTCACACAACTGTTGAGATACAGGGGCTGGAGGCATCTCTGGAGATCCAACCTCTTGCCCAGAGCAAAAAGCATTGCCATCAAATTTATCAAGATGAGCCTGACTGCCTAAGGGTTCTGTTACTGCCATTTAAGCATCTGAACAGTGATAATACTGAATTTTCCCTCAATTCAGCTCTTGTCAATTTGAGATGGTTTCAATTTGCTGTGAGGAGCATCAGTGTTGGTACATGTGGGTATGAGGCAGCTGCAGTTTTGGGCAGTTTGTAGTTCTCTAATTCTGCCCTCCTGCCCTCACAGCTGATGGACATCAGCAGGGCTGTACTCCTCCTCTAATAGCATCCAGAACTAACCTGGGTGATGCCCTAACTAACCTTGTGATGCCCCTTGGGACAAAATGCTGTGCCATCAAGAAAATGGCCTTCGGACTTAGGGAAAAACTGTATCAGTGCAGTCCCTATGCAGCACAGAAAACCTCAGTTTCAAGGCATCAGAATGGTGGCTCCAGGCAAGTTAATTATAGCAGGGTTATTATTTTTTCTACCTTTTCAGCAGCAGATTTGATTAGGAGTCTGGGGTATTGCTTTGACAATGGTGAATAGTAGGACTTTATTCCTTGTAGGCCTTTACACAGAGCCACTCAATCTAACAGAATGCATATTTATATAGCATGCCAAAAAAAAAAGTGATTATGGCTAATACTGAACTTTTTGTGTCCAGGAAAAAAAAAAGAATCCAGGTTAGGGAAAGAACAGTTCAACTTTATAAAGCTGTCATTTATATAGAGCCAGGATAAGAAACTGTGCTATGGGTAGGGGCAAACTAAATAAGACACCCCCCCCTCCAAAAAAAAGAGGGAGAAATGCTGTTAGTGCCCTTGTTCTGCTCCCCTTTGGACTGGGATATCCAGCCCAGTTTGAGGATGTGTCTTCTTGTAAACCCTTTGTCCTCAGGGATGCTGACAGGTTTTTTTGTGCACCCATGTTAACAGACCTGACACAGAGCTTTTCAAAGCTCCATTTGTGTTTGGTCAGTCCCTGGGTTTATTCTGTTCAGATTCCAACTGTGCAAATCCTGCCATGGAAAAAGACCTCCCTGTGAGAAGTGACATTTACCTCTGAGGGAGTCACAATTACAAGGTTGGAAAAGCCCTTTAAGCTCATCAAGTCCAACCATTCCCATCCTAAGCTAAACCAGATCCCTAAGTACCTCATCTCCCCTTTTTTAAACACCCCCAGGGAAGGGGACTCAGCCCCTCCCTGGGCAGCCTGTGCCACAGCCCCACAACTCTGCCAGGGAAGAACTTTTCCCTCCCATCTGAGCTGCCCCTGCCCTGGCCCAGCTTGAGCCCATTGCCCCTTGTCCCATCTCCTGTCCCCTGGCTGAAGAGACCATCACCCACCTCTCTGCACCCTCCTGGCAGGGCAGGGGAGGTGGGGAGTCCTGTTCAGAAATCCCCTTCAGCCAACTGTCAAAAAAAACCCCAAACGCTTTCCTCCAAAAGACTGATGCAGATAACCCTTATCTTTGCCTGTAATCCTTAGAGGTGTTTAACAAACTGCTGGAGGAGCTTCATGATGGTTGAATTTTAGAAAAAGTATTATCTATGTTCCTGTGCTGGGGAGGTGAGATCAAGAGCAGTGTGTGCTGGAAGCCTTTTGCAGAGCTGGTGTGCTGGACAGGGAGAAATGTCTAATACATAAAATACAGATGGAGATACTGCCCAGACACTGACCTGGCTTTGCAAATAATGTGTATTTGTATCATCTCACCGTGGCTTTGCTAGCTGAAACCAGGTAAACTTTGCGAAGAATCACAGACTGGTCTGGGTTGGAAGGGACCCCGAGGATCACAGAGCTCCAACCCCCCTGCCACAGGCAGGGACACCAACCTCAGGCCTGGAGCTACACAAGGTTGCCCAGGGCCCCATCCAACCTGGCCTTGAACACCCCCAGGGACGGGGCACCCACCCCCTCTCTGGGCAGCCTGTTCCAGCCCCTCACCACTCTCTCTGCAAAAACCTTCCCCCTAATATCCAATCTAACCCTTCCTTCCTTCAGCTTTAATCCATCCCCCTTGTCCTGCCAGTCTCTGCCCTTTGAACAAGCTGATTCCCCTCCTGTGTCTCTGCTCCCTTCAGGGACTGGCAGGCTGCAATGAGGTCCCCCCACAGCCTTCTCTTCTCCAGGCTGACCCAGCCCAGCTCCCTCAGCCTCTCTCCAGAGGGGAGCTGCTCCAGCCCTCTGAGCATCTCCGTGGCTCCTCTGACCCCTCTCCAACAGCCCCACATCTTTCTTGTGTTGGGCCCCAGCTCTGGACACAGGATCCAGCTGGGGCCTCAGGAGGGCAGAGCAGAGAGGGACAATCCCCTCCCTGTCCCTGCTGCCACCCCTGGCCAGCAGCTGCATCTTTTATTTTCCAAACCAGTATGGTTGCAGTGAGAAAGAATGACTCTTTTTAAATTGCCCCAAACAGCTCACAAGGACCCTGTGGCTGGGCAGAGGCTGAGGGACCTGGTCCCAGGGTTGGATGCACAGGTCTGGACCCCACAAACCTCAGCAGGGGTTCCTGGTGATGGGTGAGGGACAGCTGTATGTCTTCACGCTCCTCTGTCCCCTTATGGCTGCAGCTGTTGAAGGAGGAAATGATCTGGGGTTGGTGGAGGGGGCTGGGTAGATTAAATAAACCTCCCCTGCCAGCACAGGGACGGGAGGGCTGCCACCTCCCCCTTGCCTGCTTGGTAAAACAATATTTGTGGCCATTTGTTATGCCCCTGTTGCATGTTTGCCTGTTGGTTGTTGTAACTGGGACTGTCTATGGTCCCAGTCCCCTTCACCACAGGGATCACTCAACAGCACGTGTGATACAACTGATGGTGATGGGATGGCCAGGATATACCCACCCATGTGAGAATGAGGCAGTTTTTCTCCATTAACCTCTTTGCCTCTCCCCCTCCAGTGTGCTAGGAAATCTTGGCATTTGCAGACATGCAAACATTCAGTGTGCTGGGCAACTTTTCCCTTCCCTGCCCAGTCTAGTGAGTTTTCTCTCTTCTTGGGCCTTGTGCAGCCCATGGACAGCTACATCTTCCCTGCTCAGGTTGACACTGTCTCTCCCTCTGTGCTGGGACAAACCATCCTCTCTGGCCATCAAAGTTGGTGGGTTTGGTATGAGTTGCTTTGGTAGCATGACCTGTGACTCCAACCATGGCTTTCCCTTCACAACCTTAGGCTGAGACCTCCTCAAGTACCTCATTTGGTACCTCATCATGCCACCTTTTCTATTTCTCTTGGCTCCTGGCCACGCTGCTGCCAATGAGGTATGTGTTGGCATAACTGTCTTCTCACTGGGGACTGCTGTCACCATGCCTGCCTGCTAAAATCCCAGCTGGACTGGCAAGGGATGGAATATAGTGCACCTGCCAAAATCATGTTGTTCTAGAAAACAAGCCTGTGGAAATTGGCCCATAAATTGTCCTCTCCAGACAGCTACTGCTCCTGTCTGTTCATCTCAGCAAAGTCTTCCTCTTCTTTTCATATCATTCTCCCACTTGGTCCAGCTTCCTGCTGCTTGGGATCTTTTTAGTGTGCAGATGAAGATCCACTTTTGCCTTTCCAGGCCTGAAGCTGGCATAGCTCCAGGGAGAAAAAAGCTACTCAGATGGAAATTACTCTGGTGTAGCCAGGGCCAGGATTTGGCCATGTGTCACCGTGCATTGCTGTGGCTTCACTCACCTCTTGGCCACTGCCTGAGCACATTTGTCCCAGTGTATGTAAGAAATAATGCACCCAAAATGTCACCAGTGTAGGACCCTGTAAAACTGAGGTCTCTGGGGAGGAGAGGAGCTCTGTGGAGAAGGACCTGGGGGTCCTGGTTGATGACAGGTTGGCCATGAGCCAGCAGTGTGCCCTGGGGCTGAGAGAGACAATGGGATCCTGGGGGCATCAGGAGGAGTGTGGCCAGCAGGTCACAGGAGGGGATCCTCCCCCTCTGCTCTGCCCTGCTCAGGCCCCACCTGGAGTGTTGTGTCCAGTGCTGGGCTCCCTGGGATAAAAAGGACAGGGATCTCCTGGAGAGAGTCCAGAGGAGGCTGAGGAGATGATGAAGGGCCTGGAGCATCTCCCCTGTGAGGAAAGGCTGAGAGAGCTGGGGCTGTTCAGCCTGGAGAAAAGAAGACTGAGGGGGGAACTAATCAATGTTTATCAATATCTGAAGGATGGGATGCAGGGGAAATGGCCAGCCCCTTTTCAGTGTCTGTGGGGACAGGACAAGGGGCAATGGCTGCAAGTTGGAGCACAGGAAGTTCCACAGCAACATGGGGAAGAACTTTTCCCCAGTGAGGGTGAGGGAGCCCTGGGACAGGCTGCCCAGGGGGTGTGGAGTCTCCTTCTCTGGAGAGATTCCAGCCCCGTCTGGACACCGACCTGTGCAGTATGAGCTGGGGAGCTGCTTTGGCAGGGGGTTGGACCCCAGGAGCTCTGGAGGGCCCTTCCAACTCCTGGGATTCTGTGATTCTATGATAACATTGCCTCATACTTTTGATCCAACCTTCAATGTTACCTGGTTTCCTTGGCAGTTTTTCCCTGTGATAATGTAGTAGTTTGGGGTTTGGTCTCTTTTTGCTACAGCATATGGCTAATAGATTTTCTGTGGGATGTAAAACTATATGTGGTCTTCTTCACTTTGTTTTCTGCTGGCAGCTCCTTTTAAGATGGGACTGGTTTGTGATGTTTACTGATCGTTTTAGCAAATTAATTCCAAGGCCATGAATCTATAGGAACCTCAATTCATAGACTTTAAGGTCTGTGGAAGATAAAAACATCCTTTTTCCTATGGTTCTGTGTTCTCAGGGTATCAATGTGGTATCAGCATCAAGGAAAAGTGCTCTTTTGTCAACCTGGGAGATTTTGAAATCAATAGATATGCAGCCCTGAGAAAGGGCTAAAATGTTGGGGTAAGGCTTTGTGGTCCTCAAAACTTTCCAAAACTTCTCCTACTTCTGGAGCATTCTCAAGGCAATCCTATGGTTTTAATCACATAAGCAGGTTCTTGCTGGAAGACTGTTGGTCCTCAGTTTGGATTCAGTGGATAAATCCCTCCAGTAAGGAAAACCTAGATGTCTGAATAACCATGATATTTCATCTGAATCAGTCCCAGTCCCTTCTCTCTCAAACAAAGATCAGATGATTTCATGGGCTGTAGCAAATCTCTGGATCAATAATTCTTCCTGTCCTTTTCTCCTCCTTCCCTGTTGTTCTTTCTCAGTCCTTCAGACCTGCATGGGTGTAGATGCTCCTGCGATGAAGGCTCCTCCAGCAACATTCTTCAGAGCCTTCCTGGCTTCACACTTGGTTACAAAATGAGCACAACCAGGTCCCTGAGTACACAGCCCTGTGTGCCTACAGTCTGGGGTGGGTTTGGTTTTGTTTGGTTTTTACCTTTACTGAGCACCAGGGGACATCTGGGTAAACAGTTTGGGGTTTGGGGGTGACTGACAAAGATTTCTACACTGCTGGTATGGGAGAGAGCAATTCCAGTTAAGCTAATAAAATACACCTTATTGCCTCTCATGTGTGAGGAAACGTCACAGGGAAATGTATTGGTTTCTGAATGTTTGTGCCATGTTTGAAATGGATTCTCAGGGTAAACTCGAGCAGCAAAGGGGGCATGAAATGAAGAGCTGCAATGTGGTTTTCTTTTAAAGTGTCATATTAAATGCATGAAGGGCCCTGGGTGTGGGGTGAGCAAGAATGACCTCTTCCTCATCCTGACTGTGGCTGCTTCGTGCTCCATGGCTCTTCTTCCTGCTCCATGTGGCCATGTAGATATCCAGATTCTAGGTGGGAAGGTGAAATGCAGTTGTGGTGCTGCACTGCTGTTCCCCCATGCAGATGCAGGAGCTGAATCCAAAGTCTTGCACTGCTCAAGCAAACACTGCAGCTGCAGGACCCTTTCTCAAGAGGTGGGATGCTTTCTTCCATCATTTCTTCTTTGGAAGGAGACCTAAGACTCCTGCCTTGGGAAGCAATAGCTGTGGTGCTAATTTGGCACCTAAACTTGAGTAAGGGACAGGAATGTAGCCATATTCCTGTGGAGGGTTACTAGCAGCAAATTGCTTGTTTCTCTCCCCTGACTTTGGGGAGGAGAGCCCACTTACAGACCCTGAGTGAGCTGCTTGAGACAAGTGCCTATGATATAGCTGTAGCACCTAATAGTGATGGCCTGAATTTCACCTCATCTCCATCCAAAGCAAATTACCAGTTGCATCGTTCCCCAGGTCACTGAAACCAAGTTTCTGTAGACCTGTGATGCCTTCCTTGGTGTGAAAACATCTTTGCTGGAAGGAGTGGGAGGTGGGACCGGGTCTGTGTAACCCACACTAGACGTAGGGTGCTAGAACCCAGCTCATTTCCCAGACAATTCCAGCCAGTGCTTGGAGGTTGGTGGGGCTTGTAACCGCAGCTGTTGCACCACGAGCAGGGTGCTAACCAGTCTGGGCTTGTGGCACAAAGATCAGGGATGTGGATCCCTTCAGCAGAGGGAAGAGCATGTAGGAACATGTATGTGCACACAGGCATTCATGCTCACCTTCTTTACCACCAGACAATAAACAAGATGCAAATGCCATCCTATCTGAAGGGATTGCTATCAGCACTTGCAGCCCCTGCTCTGAAGTCTTGCTGTAGCTGTGTTAATGCCTGCCAACACCTTAAATCAAATCTGGTTCTCCTAAAACCTGCTCTCTGTTGCTTACAAGTCTGCTGACAGTATTTGGGCTCTCAGAGTTTCTCTTCCTTGGGCTCATCTCTCCATGGTCAGCCACACTTGCGTCGGGATTCGCATGGCATAGGATGGCAGCAGAGGTGGTGGTCAGCAGCCCTGAGGAGTAAAGCAGGAGGAACTCATAAATTGAGGGACATTTCAGAAGAGTTTCCTTAGTGCTTTGCTATGTGGCAGATGGAAGGGGGTTCCTGGGAGCTGTATACCACCTGCCAAACACCTGCTGAGCTCTGCAGAGGTCCCGAGGAGCAGGACTCGCTTTATCCCAGTCAGACTGAAGGAGCTGCTTGGCTTGGGATGCTAACAATGAAGGTAGTGTCACCAACACCAATAAACTTGCCAGATCCAGGAGAAAAGCTTGTTAGAGCCTTATCTTAAACAAAGCTGCAGTTTAGTGATCTGAAATCATTAATCAAGCTAATTGCAGCTCATATTTATTGGCCTGTAGCTGCTGTGTAGCCACGAACAGCTGAACACACTGAACTTATCAGTTGAGTAATTGTCTCTGATAAATGAATTGCCTTCAAAAGAAAACAAGTGATGCCAGCAATCTATCACTGAATTGTCCAAGGCAAACCACTGGATATGTTGGGTTCATATAGTCACAATCCTACTTGGCATTAAATTAAGAGCAAGGGCAAATTCTTACAATGCCCTAAATCCAGCACTTACAACTTGAGGTCATGTGGCCTTTGGTGTATATGATGAATTCCTTCTCAGAAAAGGCAAATATCTATTTATATGAGAGAGAGAGAGAGAATATCTATGTATCTTTGACAGTGCCCTTGTCACCTGGTTTCTTTCCTTAATGCTTTTCTCACTGTATCTTCAGTCCCACAGACCCAAGAGGCTACAGGACTTTGGGCATGGTGAATAAACTCATAGGATGAGAGCCCTGGATTTAGAGAGGTGATGGCACAGCTCCTCCAGCTATCTCCCCTTCTTCACAGTGAGTTCTCCTGTAAGTCTATTTCAGCTTCAGAATTATTCCAGAAAGCAATGTGAATTTTGCAACTGTAAATTCTGGTTGTCACGACGAGTGTAATTTCTTGAGTAATAAAACATGATAGTGCAGGAAAATGTTAGGGAAATATATAAGTAGGACTTGGAAAAATGGAAGAATAAGGTGAGGCTGTTGTCTCCTAAAACAGGAGAGTCCAAACTTAGGCAAACCTCCATCCCTGCCCCATAAAACTGCAACAGAGCTTGTAGTGACACAGCCAGTAGGAAAGAGTGAGGGGGCTGGGGGGTTTTTTTCTTTGCAAATGGCCCCATGAACCACGTTGTGTGAGAAAAGAAATAGCTGGAAAAAGAAGGCACACATACCTGCTTGCAAAGAAAAGTCTGTTTGTGCTGCTAGCACACTGGAGGAAATTGTTGAAGAACAGTTCATCCATGTAAAAATATGACCTGTGTGAGGCTGCCAAGGCTGGGGAGAGCTGAGCCGATTGGTCCTCTAAACGTGGGTCAGACAAGTTATTGGTGCCTAGGGGCAGCTTGCAGTTACACACACCATTTTTTCCCCCCATAATTTATAAAACTTATGGACAGCAGGATACAGGCAAATGGCTCATTGGGGTCCCAGTTACTCCTTCCTCTTTAAATTCCTTGGTCTCCTTGTGGAAATGGCTTTGCTATCGCTGTGTTTATCTTTTGACTTGGAGCAGTTCCACTGGCAGATATTGGGCTGGAGGGAGAGGACTCCTTTTCTGTAGGAGAAATCACCTTCACATTCCCTTTTTTGCCTTCTTGGTAATAGAACAAATGGTAACTTGTTCTGGTGGTTTTGATACCTTTAGTTACAGAATCACAAGGTTGGAAAAGACCTTTAAAGATCATCAAGTCCAACCATTCCCATCCTAAGCTAAACCAGATCCCTGAGTACCTCATCTCCCCTTTTTTAAACATACCCAGGGAAGGGGACTCAGCCCCTCCCTGGGCAGCCTGTTCCAGGCCCCAACAACTCTTTCAGGGAAGAACTTTTCCCTCCCATCTGCCTTGGTGCAGCTTGAAGCCATTTCCCCTTGTCCCATCTCCTGTCCCCTGGCTGTCCCCCATCTCCCACCTCTCTAAAACCTCCCTTCAGGTCAGTGGAGGTGGTGATAAGGTCAAGGAAGATGTCATAGATTTGTCTGATGGTTTTAAAGAGACATTTCAGTGATCTGCTCCAACAGAGCTCGTTTCTGCAACAAGCCTGCAAGTCCTGCTAGCACAGCTTCTTTGAATACGAAAGCAGTGGGAGAATTTCAAAAGGCAGCAAGTCCCACAAAACTTCCACACAGTCAATTTTAAACAAACCTGCCAAGTTCTAAGATTAGGAATCGATGTTTTTCTTGCTGTCCTAATTATAAGGCAGCTCAAGTAAAAGGATAAGCTGTGCTGCCACTCTTCTGCTTGCTTAATTTCTGTTTTATAGAGAAAAATGGTTTACAGCCATGGGTTAAGAGTCAGGACTCTTGGGTTCTTTTCCCAACTTAGCTACTGACTCATATTACATTTGGCAAGTCATTTAACATCCTTGCTTGGCTTTCTCTTCCATAAGAGAGATGTAATAAGACTTCAGTGGCTTAATTAACTAAACCTTGCAAAGTACTTTGAGATCTTTGGATGAAATTGTTTTAAATGGTGCTAGAATATTGCAATGGTAGAAACAGCATGATAGCTGATAGCATGATCAGCAAGTGCTGATGATCCAGAGCTGGGAGGGGTGGCTGCCAGGCAGGACACTGCGCTGCCATACAGAGACCTGGCCAGGCTGAGAGCTGGGCAGGGAGAGACCAGATGAGATTCAACAACAGCAAGTGGAGAGTCTGGCCCCTGGGGAGGAACAACCACATGGATCAGGACAGGCTGGGGGTGACCTGCTGGAGAGGAGCTCTGTGGAGAAGGACCTGGGGGTGCTGGTGGGTGACAGGGTGGCCATGAGCCAGCAGTGTGCCCTGGGGGCTGAGAGAGACAATGGGATCCTGGGGGCATCAGGAGGAGTGTGGGCAGCAGGTCACAGGAGGGGATCCTCCCCCTCTGCTCTGCCCTGCTCAGGCCCCACCTGGAGTGTTGTGTCCAGTGCTGGGCTCCCTGGGATAAAAAGGACAGGGATCTCCTGGAGAGAGTCCAGAGGAGGCTGAGGAGATGATGAAGAGCCTGGAGCATCTCCCCTGTGAGGAAAGGCTGAGAGAGCTGGGGCTGTTCAGCCTGGAGAAAAGAAGACTGAGGGGGGACCTAATCAATGGTTATCAATATCTGAAGGATGGGATGCAGGGGAAATGGCCAGCCCCTTTTCAGTGTCTGTGGGGACAGGACAAGGGGCAATGGCTGCAAGTTGGAGCACAGGGAGTTCCACAGCAACCTGGGGAAGAACTTTTCCCCAGTGAGGGTGAGGGAGCCCTGGGACAGGCTGCCCAGGGGGTGTGGAGTCTCCTTCTCTGGAGAGATTCCAGCCCCGTCTGGACACCGACCTGTGCAGTGTGAGCTGGGGAGCTGCTTTGGCAGGGGGTTGGACCCCAGGAGCTCTGGAGCTCCCTTCCAACCCCTGGGATTCTGTGATAGCTGGAGCACAGGATTTACCAGGTGGTAGGGACAAGGAGTGTCTGCCATACAGTGATGCTACTGAGGATGCCCAGGAGGGAGGAGCCTGAAACATCTGCTAGTCTTGACAAGGAATTCTTGCCTTGATGGGTGGTGGATGTCATGTTTTCTGGTGTGCAGAGGGTGCTTTTTGAATAGAGGGCAGCTTAGAAGTGCAAGGCTAAGCAGCATGCATTTCAACTTGGGTTCAACAGCAAGATAAACCACATCCAATAGTGCAAGAGTAGGGAAAACCTGTGTGTTCTGGCTGTTCCTTTTGCAGGAACTTTGGAATAAGCTATAGCCTTTTTCCATTTTTGCAACTCTCCTGAAGTCAGTGGGGCAGCTTATGCCTAACTACCAGCTCCCTGTTCCTGCAGAGAGCCCTGATGGCTTCACTGCATCCTCTGGGCAAAGGTGCTAGATGGAAACAAGGGCGCTGCAGCTCCTGTGCACTTCAGGGCTAGCCCATAAACCATCCCCATCGTGTTTCATTTGTCAGCAGGATGGAGAAGTTAACAAATGGGCTGTATTGTGTCAGGTCCTCAGATGGGTTGGTGGGTGAGGGATTGCAGATGTGGGAGCTCCTCCCAAGACACATGAAGCCTCACCCTGTGTAGAGGCACAAGGTAAGGATTTCAGGGGAGTGACCCATGCTGTGCTGCTCCCCAGTATCCTTATTGCCTTGGACCTTAAAGAAAAAAAAGAGGCCATGGGGTCTTTTAACACTGATTATATGCTTAGGAGAGGTCCCACCATCGCCAGGCAGGATCAGGGCCCTACCAGATGGACACAGGGGAAAGCCAAGTGCCCGCCTCCCATGGCTTAATTTTTAATTTCAACAAGCAATCTGGCCTGCAGCAAGGAGGGAGTGAAACAAGCAGGGGGGAAGAGCAGGGAGAGGGTAAGAACTGTGAGGCATGCAGTTTCACAGGCTCGCTGGGTGCACAGCCACAGGGTGTTGAAATGTTTAAAGGGATTCAAGATAAATAAATCTCACCCAGGCCCTGTCTCAGCAATGGCTGTTAGTGTAACTCAGAGTCAGAGCAGAAAGGAACACGCTCTTTATAGGGAGAGTGTGACTCGAAACAGGTTAATCCATCACTCAACTTCTCCCTGCTTGCCCTCACCCTGCTCTGTCTGGGATCATTTCTAATCAGTGCCTGGGTCCAGACGTTGTCTCAGCAGCTGGCCCTTACAGAAAAGTGCAGCAACCCCTCCACCCCCTGCCAAATGCAGACCCCAGCCATGCTCTGGTTATGTCAGAAGCCAGCCTCAACCTCTGCGCTCCAACTGTGCACCCAATGGAGCTGCCACCCACTGCTCAGCCCTGGGACCACCCTGTCCCACCACCATCCTGTCCCTCTTGCATTTCCTGATGCCCACCAGCAGCAAGGTGCTGCAGCCTCACCCAGTGCCATCTGGTGAGCTGTCTCCAGTTTAGCAGTCAGTGCTGGCAGTGAACGTAGGGGTGGGGGTGTTTTATTTTCCCATTCCATGCTGCTTTTGGCAATGTCAAGTCTCACATAAGCACGGGCACGTATTCTATATTAGTTCTAAGGCAAAACTGCCTCTTTAGGTAGGATTCCTCCCAAATATGCCCATTTTCCCCTAAAATCCACATGAATCCTTCCCAGCTCCCAGGGGACCACTGCCTCCTGCAAGATGTCCAGCCTGGGTTGGAGGAGGGGATGTACAGCACTTACAGCAGGATGGAACATTTAGGGACAAAGATATGTAAGAAAGCAGAGGGGCAGAGGTGTCACAAAGGGACACTGGTTTTATGACAGTTTTCCATGTCCCCTGTGTGACTCTCTTCTTTGGTCAGGGGATAGGAAAGGAGGTACAACTTTTTTTCCCCTGTGATTTGTTAAGCAGCAAGAAGTGCAAAAGATGGGCCACTTGGGCTCTGTAAATGGGTGTTTTGCCATGGCTAAAGTTGTGGGTGTAAAGCAAATATTTGGGGAAGCCAAGGAGGGAGGTCTTGTCCCCATTGTGCAGCCCACTTTCAAGTGTTCAGGAAGTGCATCTCCCAAAAATATCATTAGAGCAGATCTGCATTTCTGTAACACAGATATTGCATGGATCACAGTGTATCTCCATGGGAAGAGAATACAACACAGGTCTAACACATTTTCCTCCTCTGATTGAGGAAGGGCCATCTTGGCCCCCTTTTTGAGTATCTCCACTGAGTCTTTCCTGTGATTTAGGAAGGAATTCATCAGAAATCAGCAAACTTCATTTCAAGTTGCCACCAAACAGCCCTCATGTATTTTCTAATGATCTGGTTCAACTTTGAACTATCCATATCCTCTTAGTCTCCCAGTCTGTGGTGGATCAGTTGTGTATCATGTGCTGTCTCTGCCAGGACAGGGATGGATTTCTCCACCATTCACACACATACCCATCGCTCTGCTCTGTCAACCTGATGTGCTGCGAGGTCCTTTTCCTGCATCATGTGTAGGACTGGCCTATCCTCCCTTGGAAATAAACCTCTGAGCATACAAACAGGAGGGGAATCAGCTTTTTAAAAGGGTAGACAGTGGCAGGACAAGGGGGATGGATAAAAGCTAAAGGAAGGAAGGTTTAAATTTGATACTAGGGGGAGTTTTTTACAGAGAGGGTGGTGAGAATCATAGAATTACAGAATGGCATGGGTTGGAAGGGACACCAAGGATCACAGAGCTCCAACCCCCTGCCACAGGCAGGGACACCAACCTCAGGCCTGGAGCTACACAAGGTTGCCCAGGGCCCCATCCAACCTGGCCTTGAACACCCCCAGGGATGGGGCACCCACCCCCTCTCTGGGCAGCCTGTTCCAGCCCCTCACCACTCTCTCTGCAAAAAACTTCCCCCCAATATCCAATCTAACCCTTCCTTCCTTCAGCTTTAATCCAACCCCCTTGTCCTGCCAGTCTCTGCCCTTTGAACAAGCTGATTCCCCTCCTGTGTCTCTGCTCCCTTCAGGGACTGGCAGGCTGCAATGAGGTCCCCCCACAGCCTTCTCTTCTCCAGGCTGACCCAGCCCAGCTCCCTCAGCCTCTCTCCAGAGGGGAGCTGCTCCAGCCCTCTGAGCATCTCCGTGGCTCCTCTGACCCCTCTCCAACAGCCCCACATCTTTCTTGTATTGGGGGCACCAGCTCTGGACACAGGATCCAGCTGGGGCTGGAACAGGCTGCCCAGAGAGGGGGTGGGTGCCCCGTCCCTGGGGGTGTTCAAGGCCAGGTTGGATGGGGCCCTGGGCAACCTTGTGTAGCTCCAGGCCTGAGGTTGGTGTCCCTGCCTGTGGCAGGGGGTTGGAGCTCTATGATCCTTGGTGTCCCTTCCAACCCATGCCATTCTCTGATTCTCTGTGCTTTTGAATCATTAGTCACCTCCCAGTCCTACCCTCCTCTCACTATGATATGAGTCATTCGTCAGCTCTCTTGGCAGGCAGACTCCTGAGGAGCAACAATTCAAGCTGCATTACTGCCAAGTCTGTCATATGATTGAAACGGTGTTGAGAGACTCTCTGCAAGTCAGAAAAGGAGAAACAGCCTTTCCCAGTGGATGCTCTGCTTCATTAGTGTTTTCCTTTCGTGGATGTTTTGATGGTAGGGCTGTGCTGGACTTCTTCCAGCACCCAGACTTGTTGGACATGGACTTCAGTGGGGAATAACATTAGATCCAACCTCAGAAGGTGCCCAGGCAGGGTGGGCACATCTGAAGTGTCATTTCTCCTCTGCCCTGCTGGGAAACAGTGTCCCAGGAGAGGACCTTCCCTTTCCTCTGCAAAATACTTGTCAAAACCACAGGCAAAATCACAGTCAAGCGACAGACTTGACTCCTGTGGGATGGCATTGGACTGCCAGCCCTTTGGGCTCATTGTAGTCTTGTGTTTCTTCTATGGAGATGTCAGCTTATCTACTGCCTGTGCCATGTGGATAACACCATCTCTCCAACAGTTCAGTTTCCTTCAGGTATATCATGGTGTCACTTGGAACTGACACTGCTCTAAACCTGGAGTGGAAGAGGATGGTGGGCCAAGTGGGGGGCTTACCATCTGGCTCAGCTCTCCCTCAGGCTTGTGTGATAGTGGCACCCTAAAAGTTGTTCAAAGCCTGTGTGAACCTCTAGCTGGGCATTTCAGTTTGCAGCATGTTAACTAGGTAAACCCCTGGGATGGACCAGTTGGTTGCTGACGTGAAGAACAAAAGTCAGGCTGGCCAAAGGGTAGTGGTCCATGGTGGCAACTGGATAGCTTCTCAGAAATCACAGAGGTCCTGGAGGTTTCATGACATGACATCTCTTTCTTCCCTTTTTTTCCTGCTAGGTTATGCTGACTTAAAGACAAAGATGGATCCCCACAGACACAGGCTGATGTTCATGCATCTAATCAGGTATGTGTGTCCCCCCATACAGTTAGTTTTTGTGCATAAAGGAGAGTAACCTGCACAACAGGCAAGGAAAGCAAATCTTAAGTGGCAATTCCCAGCAAGGCAGGAGGGAGTGGGGGATGCCCCAACCCAGGGCTGATCTGTATGCTGGGGAAAGGGCTTGGGCAGTCGTGTTTGTGTCTGACTCTGGAGGTGTTTGCATTGTGCAAGCAAGACACAGCTTAGCTCTGCTCAACCTGTGTTGGGTGGGATAGGGGGACTTGGGCCAGAAGAATCCCAGCCATAGATACAGACTGGGAGAAGAGCTTCTTGAGAGAAGCCCTGCTGAGAAGGTCTTGGGGAGTCTGGTGGATGAGAAACTGAACATGAGGCAGCAGTGGCTCTTGCAGCTGGGAAGGGCGATGGGATCCTGGGCTCCATCAGCAGAGGGGTGGCAGCAGGGACAGGGAGGGGATTGTCCCTCTCTGCTCTGCCCTGGGGAGGCCCCAGCTGGATCCTGTGTCCAGAGCTGGGGCCCAACACAAGAAAGATGTGGGGCTGTTGGAGAGGAGCCACAGAGATGCTCAGAGGGCTGGAGCAGCTCCCCTCTGGAGAGAGGCTGAGGGAGCTGGGCTGGGTCAGCCTGGAGAAGAGAAGGCTGTGGGGGGACCTCATTGCAGCCTGCCAGTCCCTGAAGGGAGCAGAGACACAGGAGGGGAATCAGCTTGTTCAAAGGGCAGAGACTGGCAGGACAAGGGGGATGGATTAAAGCTGAAGGAAGGAAGGGTTAGATTGGATATTGGGGGAAGTTTTTTGCAGAGAGAGTGGTGAGGTCCTGGAACAGGCTGCCCAGAGAGGGGGTGGGTGCCCCGTCCCTGGGAGTGTTCACGGCCAGGTTGGATGGGGCCCTGGGCAACCTTGTGTAGCTCCAGGCCTGAGGTTGGTGTCCCTGCCTGTGGCAGGGGGGTTGGAGCTCTGTGATCCTCGGGGTCCCTTCCAACCCTTGCCATTCTATGA
Organism: Laterallus jamaicensis coturniculus; assembly: GCA_022605575.1. Classification (NCBI taxonomy): domain Eukaryota; kingdom Metazoa; phylum Chordata; class Aves; order Gruiformes; family Rallidae; genus Laterallus; species Laterallus jamaicensis. The sequence continues at coordinate 40,764,824 of JAKCOX010000005.1, forward strand.
GTCTATGAGTCTATGAGACTAAGGAGGAATGAGTTTGAGGTGTGGCATGAGACTTCTCCTCTGCCATAGAGTCAGTGACCATACTGAACCTAAACTGTTGCTTTCTGTGTCACACCTGTTTGCAGCACCTGTGGGTCTGACTTGGTATCCAAGAGGGATTTATAACCCTTCAAAAAGAATATACTTAGGATTTATCTTTTATATTTCAATCCAGCCTCAAGGAATGGGATTAAAAGAAGGTAAATTTGGTGGGGAAAGGTACCCAACAACTCTCTTGCTCAAAACAAAGCCCCTTACTCAGCATCACAGCCTGGCATTCATCCTTCTTGCCTCAGTGGATTTGGTGAAATCAGTCCAATGCCCAGCTTTTAACCTTACGTGCTGGGAGGAGTCCTCTTGCTTTCAAAGGGAAGTTCACAGACAATGAGAACCACTTGGTGTTTGATGTCTGGCCAAGGTATCTCCCCACAGGATCGTTGCCTATGTTTGTAAATTGAATGTACAAGGCATAGAAGGGTTCTGCTCTCCATCTGACCTTTCATGGGCATAGCCTCAGTACTAACTGTAAATAACTTTTGTCCCACGAGCAGTTTGCTTTTTGTTGGGTCCTGCAGTAATATTATTTTAAGAAATATCTCAGCTTTCTTGCACTTTCTCTTGTTGTTCACACAGATCAGGTCCAGGTTGGCTTTAGGAAGCTGAATTATTTTAAGATAAGGAGGTTTATTTTGGCTTTCTCTCTCTCCACACTTATCACTTGGTTTGAGTGCAGACTGTTGTTTCTGAAGTGAGAAGCACATTTCAATAACGACATGACCATTGTGGCTTCAGTAGCCTTTTCTTTTTGCACTTGTGTGTTTTTGTTTCTCCACCATTTCTCACATAAATCAAGAGATGAAATGCACCCAAGGGAGCTGAAAAAAAAACCACCCAGGGCCATGTCCTTTAGCCCTTGATCAGCCCAAATTCTCTCTGCTGTTAATGGGAATTGGACAACAAGAGAGGATCAGGCATCTAGTGAGGGGGAAAAAAAAAAGCCTGCCAGTGAAAATTAAGTCAATAAATCTCCAGATCAGAAGCATCTGAGGACTGGTAGCAAACAAATCTGGTCCCTGGCTTTAAGAAGACCATGAAATCAGGTGTTGGCATCTTCTGCGTTATTAGCTTGTCTGTTGTGGGGAAGTGTCCAGACTTCACAGAATCACAAGGTTGGAAAAGCCCTTTAAGATCATCAGGTCCAACCATTCCCATCCTAAGCTAAACCAGATCCCTGAGTACCTCATCTACCCTTTTTTAAACACCCCCAGGGAAGGGGACTCAGCCCCTCCCTGGGCAGCCTGTGCCACAGCCCCACAGCTCTGCCAGGGAAGAACTTTTCCCTCCCATCTGAGCTGCCCCTGCCCTGGCCCAGCTTGAGCCCATTGCCCCTTGTCCCATCTCCTGTCCCCTGGCTGAAGAGACCATCGCCCACCTCTCTACACCGTCCCGTCAGGTAGCTGTAGGTGGTGATAAGGTCTCCCCTCAGCCTCCTCTTCTCCAGGCTGAACACCCCCAGCTCCCTCAGCTGCTCCTCAGAGGATTTGCCCTCCAGCCCCTTCCCCAGCCTGGTTGCCCTTCTCTGGACTCGCTCCAGGACCTCCATGTCCTTGCTATGGTGAGGAGCCCAGAACTGGCCACAGTACTCATGGTGTGACCTCGCCTTCATACTATCTTGAAGGGGTTTCTGTGACAACCTTTGGCAGAAAAGCATCCAGTAGCCAGCAAACAACATGGGTGTGTTAAAAATAGATCATGGCAAACAAACGTATAGTTGCCTTCCCCATTTAGTACACACAGCAAATTTAGCACCACCATGATATATTGGGATTCAGCAGGGTATTTGATATTGTGCTGTGCTAGAAACTGGATAAAAATACTAAGAGGTTAAAAATACACTTGCTCAGACTATATATTATCCAGGAGCAGAGAGATATTGCTATTGGTGAGCTCCCCAGGGTGCAGCTGGGTGCCAAGGAGGTCAGTAGTGGAGATGACTCTTATTTCATGCTGTCAAGACCAGGCCAGTTCCTGGTCATGTGGGGACTTGCTCCTTCTCTTTGTCCCAGAGGGTATGAGGGAGGTTTGTGGGCTGTGGACACCACCTGCAACTCTTGCACCATGCCTTTCTCACACAGGAATGCTGAGAGCAAGCCCCACCAGGGATGGGCAATGGGGGGCTGCTGGCAGGGACTCCCCTGCAGTGAAACGCTGCAGTATTGCAGGTGGGAAGCAGCAAACTGGTAAAGGGAGGGATGGGTCAAAACCACCTACCATGATCAGAGCAGGGAATGGAGACAGGGAATGATGTGGGATTGTCCTCTAGGAAAGGAGAGCAAGGCCATGGGATCCTGCAAAATACACTGAGGGAGGGTGCACACTGCTGGTGACCTAGCAGAAACCCTGAGTTTAACTGTCAGTTTGTGATGCCAAGAGTGAAAGAGGACAGAGCCAGGCTGCAGAGGAGGAACACTGTGGCAGCAATGAATGAACAATGACCCAGGAGCAGATTCAGGGGGAAAAAATGAGTTCAAAGAAAATTTGAAAGTGGCAGTGAATAATGAAATACATCCAGGTTCAGAGTCCTGCTCCTGGAAGCCCACAATGCCACAGCCTTGAAAGACCCCATGCTGAGTATTTTGATCAGTCTTGGCCCATGCAATCTAAGAAATGATAGAAATGATCCAAAGAATAATGCTACAAGGTTTACAAGTTGATATATGAGGAGGACTTGATGCTTGGTATGCTTGCAGGCAGGAAAAGCATTTCATACTTTATTACTAACATGTTCAAGCAATGATGCAACTGTAGGGAGGGACTTACCCATACTTAGAAGATGACTAGATAACAGCAGTGGGCAGATGCTAGCAAAGCTTCTGCCTTGCCATGAGATGCTTATGTGCTTCAATTCTCATTTCAACCCATTAAGACTCCAAATTCAGGTCCAAAAAATTACTTCTTCTGCTGTTGGTGATCCTGATGTAAGCATAAACTAAGTCTCAGGATATTCCTGCTCTCCATGGGATGCCCAGAGACATCATTGCATGCTGCAATCCAAGCTCCTGAGTGCTCATCTGCTGGGTCATCGAGGGTACAGACCTACCCAAGTGCTTAAAAATCTAAACATGTTCCTGTATCTCCTCCTGATGAAGGACTTGTGTGAGGAGATACCCTGCACATCAGGAAGTGTAGGTAGATTATAAGTGGGCAGACTAGGCTGAAATCATGTAAATCTTGTAAAACCCTGTCTCTGGCTGCTTCTGCTTTAGTTAAGCTAAGAATGGCACGGTACCTGTGCTGGCTGATACCTGTGTGTAACAGTATGAAGTTGCTCTCATAACAATCCTGAGTTCCTTGAATTTTCAGAGCACTATAAAAAGACATTTGGAGACTAAACACACTTGCAGAGCTCATTACAGTTAAGTAATTAAATAATGCTCTGAGGGCGAAGGCTTGCAGCCACCAGCCTGCCCAGTCCCTTACACTACTGTGTCTGAAATGCAGCAGCTATTTCCCCTTCCTTGGAACAGGAGGTGATTTCATCCTTTCATACAGTTTCCTGTAGCAACATCATTTCATGCCAGCTTTTTGGTGGGGACTGCTGTGCACCTAAGTCATCCAGCTCACACCAGTGCTGCCAATGACAATCCCTAGCACGGATCTTCCCCTGAAGCTGCGTTTGCTTAACCAGTATTGAGTGAAGTTCTTGTTTCTAATTTGTCCATCTAATCTGTACCTAATTAGCTCATTTTGAACTCATCATCCTGCACACCTACTGCTGCAAAATGATCCTGGGAGGTGGAGAAATGTTGCTGTTGAAACGAAGGGAGCTAGGTTGGGGCAAGTGAGCTCAGAGCTGGGCGTGACATGGCAGTGCTGGAAATCACTCTCCTTTCAAGGGCCATGTTTAAAACTTGGATTATAAACCATGCTGCTGAAAAACAAGAGGATTCCATGCTTAGGTTTTTTTTTTTCTATCAAGTCTAGGCTTGCACATTCAGACCAGTTATTTCTCCACAAAGAGCTCTTTCCAAGATCACATATCCCTTTGCTGCTGTGTATCTTCATTTCTCTGTAGCAAAGGGTGGGTTGGGAACATCCAGTTCCCCACATTCATGATCCAGATGAGTAATTGGCAGCTGCTCTGAACATGTGTCCTCATGCATTTATGGATATTTATGATCTTCCTCAGCAGAGAGATGAACATGTTTTGTCTCTGAGGACCCTGCTGCATCTACTTTCCTTTTCACTTTGCCGTGGCTTTGCTCATCACCTACAGGCAGTTCATAGCCACACAGCTGCCCAAATGGATATGGGGGTATCTCCATGTCATGCTGAAGAGATGTGCTGAAGCATCATTTCTCCTGGAGGCAAGAACAGCAGGCTTGGCAGATCAGGGCTCTGTTTGGCAAGCTCCTACGTCCCTGTGATCCTCACAAACTCTGCCTTGTGGTTCCTTTCTGCAGGTAATGCTGTTACACCACAACAGCTGAGCTGCCCAGGCATTTCCAGATCTCACTTCTTGAAGGTATAAGAAAAAGCTCATCTTCTGAGCAGGAGTTAAGCAGGACTCCTGGAGAGGGAGTCCACAGGCTTTAACCAGAAGATGGCACAATGTAACCGTTGTATGAACTTGGCTATTGAGGCAGCCCATCAGGGAGAGCTCTCCCATTAAATAAGAGAGCAGAGAGTTGCTGAGAGGAGAGCTAAACTGCTAGATATTTTCCAAGGGACCTCTGAGGTTCTGGGTGCTGTGTTGCAGATCACACCTCTCTCTTCCCAGGCTCTTCTTGTGCTTCTGCAGCAGCATGCAAGCCAGCGTGCGCACACGCCTCCTCCTCCTCCTCCTCCTCCTCCTCCTCTCCCCACCACGTGCTTTGTGTGTATGTGAGGATATTCTATAGACATCCACATGCCTGCATGATTTCCATAGGGTTCCACCCACTTCCAGAGGCCTGAGTTTGGCAGGCGTGCTGGACAGCCAGCAGCCCACCTGCCTAATTATCCCCTCGGCCCACGGCAAATCTCAAACCCTCCAACAGATGCACGTGAGACCCCAAGAACTAATGTATTAGTGACCCTGAGCTGTCATCACCAGCTCACCATTGCGGTCCCCCCGCCTGTGCGGTGCACACCTGGGCTTGCTGGCAATGCGGGGTCCCAGGTGCTCTCTCTCCTCTGCATTCCTCTGCTCTCCTTCCTCTGAGCTTTGGGGACTTTCTGCCTGTGTTCGCATGACTCCTGTGGACTCTTAGCCTAGCTGTGGCCTCTACGCCTTGGAACAGAACTGCCTGAGCTGTCTTTGTACTGAAAGGGCTGGCAGGGAGCTGCAGGAGCTGGGGAATGGCTCCAAAGGTGGTGAAGACAACCCAGGTGCTGTAGATAACTCACCTGCTGGGGAGGGGGCCCATGGCTGGTGCCACCCTGCCCTTGGGAAGACTGAAAATCCAAAGCTCCTTTTACAAGTGGGAAACCAAAGCTCCTAAGAAACTGTGGGACTGGGCATGCAGGGAATACCACAAGCTGGAATCCTCTCTCTGTTCCTCCAGCAGCCTTGGCTGTTGCCATAGGCAAGCGTGTAGCTTTCCTGTGGCAGACACAGCTACCCCCTGTCGTGCCTCTGACCAAATTCTTGGGCACATTGTATTGCTTAGGCAGTTGGGACATGTAAAGCCCTCTGAGAGTCTTGTATGAACAGGCCCATTGGAGTGCTACGTGTTGTGGTGCTGAGGATGGATTATTCTAAATGCAGGGCCCAACAGGTGATGTTGATGATGATGGTGTGACAGGCAGTAGCTTAACAACAGAGCCTAGAGACACAGCTGCACTGAGGTGAGTAAGTGAGCAAAGGCCAGATACTTCAATTTCTTTCTCCACCTTTTAGGTCAGTACTGGGTATCACCAGAAGAGACTTGCTCACTGACTGTCAGTCTTGGTGGCTGGGTGGTCTGTGAGCTTCCCCATGGTGCTGAGCCATGCTACAGCAGGTCTGTTACTTGGGTTCATTACCATTTATTAGTCCTACCATGAAATCTGTGTTGTTCCTTTATTGGGGTGGGTGAATGGCCAGAATAGTCTGGGGAATAGTCCAGACCTGGACTACTGAGTTGTTTCTTTCTGGGGCAAAACTCCTCTCTATCCCTGGGTGGTGGGAACATCCTATGATTTCAAATGTTGTACAAAGCTGCTTTTTTCTGAGGGGTGGAGGGACAAAGTGGGGTCCAAAGGGATGGCAGATAGTATCTGGGCTGGCTCAAATCTTGCATCTGTAATTAATTTAACAGGGAGCTGCTTCTGCAGGTAGACAGAATGACTTGAGAAGGACAAAGATTGATAGTTTTGCTGTTTTGCTTGTGAAGGAGGTTTAGGAGAACACACATTGGCTGCTGTTAATATCTGGATCCTCATTTTTCCCTACTGTGGTTCCTAAGAGGAGAGACCCAAGGAGGTAGCTACGACATTGGGGATACCTTCTGTCTCAGAATAAGATTGTAGGGGTGGGCTGGGGGCATGGCATGGCAGCTGGGGGTCTTGTGCAGCATCGACTTCAGGGTGATGGCTGAATAGCTGCCTACTGATGGGAAGTGGTAAATGAATTCCTTGTCTTGCTTTGCTTGTGTGTGTGGGCTGAGAGGCTGGGCAGTTTGAGGGTCTTGTGTGGCAGCTAGGGGGGTCTCATGCAGCATCGACTTCAGGTGTATTGGTGTTCTTCATCACTTGTTTTGTGTACATTATTAATATATATACTATCATTATTATCTCCTTTATTTTTGTGTGTCCTATTAAACTGGTTTTATCTCAGCCCATGAGTTCTCAGCTGGGAGTTCTCTTTCAGGCAGGGGGCTGAGTCCCCTTCCCTGGGTGTGTTTAAAAAAGGGGAGATGAGGTACTTGGGGATCTGGTTTAGCTTAGGATGGGAACGGTTGGACTTGATGAGCTTAAAGGGCTTTTCCAACCTTGTGTGATTCTGTGTGATTCTCTCACTTTCACTTTTCTGATCCTCTCACCCATCCCCACTGGGGTGGCAGTGAGTGAGGGGCTAGCCTGGACCAAACCACAACAGTGTCCCAGAGGTGTTGTGTCTGTCTCTAAGGACAACACTGATTCCTAAGGCGTCTCTGATTACCACTGACATTTTTCATTTCATTTTTGCACCCTACTCCAACACAAACCCTTTGCCTATCTAGGAAGATACGAGTCCAAGAAAAGCACAGTGGCAAAGAGAGCTTAAAACCCACAAAAATGCCTTTCTTGTGTTGTTTCTTCTCCTGGTGAAACTTGCTTGATAATATTTGCATTAAATTATCCTCCTCTGAACAGAAATTGTTGGGACTAATTTAGGTTTCAGGGCATAAATCCAACCTTAGAAGACTATAATAACGTGGCAGCTCTTTGCCATTGAATTACATGTTAAGTATCTTACAGTGGAACTGTAATTACATGCTCACTCCAAGCATTGACAAGTAAACAGGATTATAACAGTCTCTGGAACCAATGTTTGCATGAATTCTTCAGGAGAAAAGAGAGACTTGAGGACACATATGGGCTTTATTTTCTGGCTGAAAGCATATCATTGTTATTTATTATTCACACACTACTGCTATACGTGGCAAAACAGAGGTTGTGCAGTGCTTACTGGCTGAGAGGGGCACATGGAAAAGAAAAGAAGAAATGAAAGTAAATGTTGGCATTTTCAATGTTTCCTTTATCTGTGAAGGGAAAGGGGGAATAATCAAATATTTGCCCAGAGAGGGGGTGGGTGCCCCATCCCTGGGGGTGTTCAAGGCCAGGTTGGATGGGGCCCTGGGCAACCTTGTGTAGCTCCAGGCCTGAGGTTGGTGTCCCTGCCTGTGGCAGGGGGGTTGGAGCTCTGTGATCCTTGGAGTCCCTTCCAACCCTTGCCAGTCTATGATTCTGTGACAATATTGGAGGTTGTTCTGGAATGCTCTGGGAGCACAACAGAGATGTATCTCCATAGAGTCTGCCCTGAACCATGTGGGCCTTCCCAGTGATGGCTGTCTTAGCAGGTCTAGAAGCCTTTATGCAGGGCTTCTTACCTGTTTTGGTTTTGACTTTTGTCTCCCTAGCACTTCAGGGTCTCAGGACACCTTCCCACATGTGGGATCTTGCCAATGACTTTTGATATGCTGTGCCTGGAGGAGCTCAGGTGGATGCACCACACCACCAAGAGGGTTTAGCAGCAGAGGGATAAACCACTCATCTCTTACTCACCCACTAATGGGGCTTGGCAGAGATTATTTCTCTCTTTCTCTTTTGTCTCGGTGCTGGGGTGAGGAAGGGAGTGATTAGCAAAGGGTAGTTCCTATAGCCTGCACAAACATGTAGCCTCCTGGCCTATCATCTTCAAGACAAACTGGGATGAAGAGATAAGTTCCTGGCAAAGCTGAGAAGAAGTGTCTGCAAAGCTTTCCTGAACATGATATGAGCAGGTTGATGAGAACATGTCAGGACAATGGGAGGGGAAGAGGAAGCTACAGGGAGGGCCATGTGCTCATGTAGGTACCCAGATCAGGCACTGCAAACCAAAGCAGTGCCTGTCCCACACTGTCTTTATGAGAACTCCTGTCTCCAACAGGCTGGCCAACAGCTCCAAGCCCAAATGTGGGCCTGAGCTTTGGAAAAATGTGGACTCATGGATGAATTGTGTGGCTGCAACTCACCTCTGACCAGTATTTTGCCCATCTTAGCCCACATGGTCACGTTTGCTCTTTGTCCAGACTCCCCTCATTAGGGGATGATGATGATGTCAGGCACTTCCCATACACCTACATCATTAAGAGACACTTTCACACCATGTGTCCTGCACTCTGTGGTGGCAGCCAGGGCTTCACACAGGCATTCTCACTTCCAGCTCACAAGAATGGTGGCATGACTTGCTATAAATCAGGAGCCTGCATGCAGTTAACTGGCAGCAAGAGGAAAACTGCTGCCCCCTGCATTAGGCATGCTCTGTGCTGAAGCTTGGGTATGTCCTTGGTGGCAAACCTTCCTCAGGTGGAAACCCTTCAGATACTTTGCTCTACAAAGTATCCTGCAGCATGTGTGTTGCAGGCAGGCTTCTCCTCACACGTTAGCAATGGGAAGTGTCCATAATGAAGCATTTCAGTTTATTAAGAAGGACTGGGAGCCTGGGTTCATGGCTGCAGCTGATGGGGGGAACTCAGCCAAGGGACTCAACTTGCCAGTGCATCTTGCTTCTCTATCAAATGGGGGTACTCACACAGCACAGAGGTTTAATTTATGAGTGGTAGTAAAATGCTTAGAGGTGTGTGGGTGAGCAGACTAGTGTATATCTATATGGCAACCAAACAGGGTGCCCTGACACATCCAGAGAAGATCCTACCTCAATGCAGAAAACATGTAAGGCTGGAGGCATCACACCGTTACAGATACAGCACTTCAGCTTGCAGTGTGAAGCATCTTGATATTCTTGAGTCTTCACCAGTTTTCCCAGTATAAGGAACAGTTGCTTTGGCTGCCTTTCACACACCTGAGGTTGATTGAAGAACATCTCGATTGGGAAAACAGGGCTGAACTTCTAATGAATGTGGTTTATTCCTAGAAACATTTGAGCCACCCCAGCATTCAGGTCAGGTTTCACTGAGGCAATTTGGCACCGAGTTTTGCCAGCACTATCTTAGGATCACAGAATGGCATGGGTTGGAAGGGACCCCAAGGATCACAGAGCTCCAACCCCCCTGCCACAGGCAGGGACACCAACCTCAGGCCTGGAGCTACACAAGGTTGCCCAGGGCCCCATCCAACCTGGCCTTGAACACCCCCAGGGATGGGGCACCCACCCCCTCTCTGGGCAGCCTGGTCCAGCCCCTCACCACTCTCTGCAAAAAACTTCCCCCTAATATCCAATCTAACCCTTCCCTCCTTCAGCTTTAATCCATCCCCCTTGTCCTGCCAGTCTCTGCCCTTTGAACAAGCTGATTCCCCTCCTGTGTCTCTGCTCCCTTCAGGGACTGGCAGGCTGCAATGAGGTCCCCCCACAGCCTTCTCTTCTCCAGGCTGATCCAGCCCAGCTCCCTCAGCCTCTCTCCAGAGGGGAGCTGCTCCAGCCCTCTGAGCATCTCCGTGGCTCCTCTGACCCCTCTCCAACAGCCCCACATCTTCCTTGTGTTGGGCCCCAGCTCTGGACACAGGATCCAGCTGGGGCCTCCCCAGGGCAGAGCAGAGAGGGACAATCCCCTCCCTGTCCCTGCTGCCACCCCTCTACTGATGGAGCCCAGGATCCCATCGCCCTTCCCAGCTGCCAGAGCCACTGCTGCCTCATGTTCAGTCTCTCATCCCCCATGACACCCAGGTCCTTCTCACAGGGCTGCTCCCCAGGAGCTCTTCTCCCAGGCTGGATCTGTGTCTGGGATTCCTCCAGCCCCAGTGCCACCCCTGACACTTGGCAGTGTTGAACCTCATTAGGTTCCCCCAGGCCCACCTTTCCAGCCTGGCAAGATCCCTCTGGATGGCTCCTTTCCTTCTAGGGTGTCGGCCACACCACTCAGCTTGGTGTCACCCCCAAACTTGCTGAGGGTGCCTCAATCCCATCACCCATGTCACTGATAAAGCTGTTACAGAGAACCTGTCCCCAGACAGACCCCTTGGGGACCCCGCTTGTCACCGGCTCCACCTGGACACAGACCCTTTGACCACCACCCTTTGGCTACAGCCTGTTAACCAGTTCCTTGTCCACTGGATGGTCCACCCATCAAATCCACATCTCCCCAGTTTAGAGATAAGGATGTGGTGGGGGACTGTGTCAAAGGCCTTGCACAAGTCCAGGTAGATGGCATTGGTTGCCTTCCCTTTATCTATGATGCTGTCACTCCAAACTATAACACCGTGTTCTCCAACTTAGCAAGGATCTGCAATCCTGCTTCCTGTGCCCAAATGTCTACATGCTTGTTTTGAAGCACCTTCCAGCAGGCTTGTCATGAGGCATGGCTTGTTGTGGTGTTTAGGAATGTTGTGAACATGATTGGGCAGCTTTGCTAGGAAAACACACTTTGGGAATAAATCCTGCCTGGATGTTAGCCAAGCATGACCCAAGGACTGGTTGCTTCTCAGGAGGCTGTAAAGCTGGGTAGGAATCCTTAGCTGGTGAACACAGAATAATCCCATGGACTGTTGTGTTCTAGCAATGCCCACCTGCCCTGTGCAGCCCAGAGCTGCAAGCCCTGACAGAGCACACTAACCAGCATGGTTCTGCCCACCTGCAGTCATGGGCAACGATTTGGAAATGCTGACCAGCAGTTGTAATTCTCTTCTTGCTTTGGAACCTCTTCTGAAGTGAAGCCTTGAGGAGTCCTTCATGCAGATGACTTTGGTGTCTGTCAGCCAAGTCCTGCACCTTGATGCAGGTACACAACAGGTACACAAGAGACTCATACTTTCTCCACCTGGTTGGAAAATACAGCTCATGTTATACACCTTGGATTATTCTGATTGATCCTCCTCATAATTCTGCCTTGTCCTTGAAATGTATGATTTTTTTCCACAGTGCCTGGCCTGGATTTCCTTGTCTAAGGCTCAGGATGTGGTATTCCTTGAAGAATTCTTTTGCACTGTATAGCTTGATGTCTAATTCCTTCTCTCCATTTATTCACTTCAAGAGCTCTGCTCATGTAGGGGTGGGTGGTTATGTCTGCAGCCTGGGTATCTCAATTAACAGTTGCATCAGGATCCCAAAAGGTTCAAAAGTCTTTATCCTTTCCACATTAACAAATGATTTATTAAGATACTTGGGTTCTGGTTAGGAAAATGACTGTATAAAATGACATATATTTAGTCTTTTCTGCACTTGTATGTCTATTTTCAACTGAAATGATGATCCCTATTCCCTTGTTAGCAGAGAAGAGGTAATAAAAGCTGAGCCAACATCCAACAATGTGTTAGAAGTTGTCAAAACTCTTCATCAAAATTCTAACAGGAGAGTCATTGTAGAAATGGGGAAGGGAATTTCAATTTTGGCCCCCAGATTCACTGCCCTGTTTGCCCACAAGCAGGGCTCTCACACCTTGCAAGCCCAGAGAATTTCTTCTGCAGCTGATGGGAAACAGATGTCCCCAAGTCATTCACAATGGATGTTGTCTGATGCCACTGCATGAAAATGAGGATGTTGGCTCTGGAAAGTGGCTCCATCTATGTTTCACCCCACTTGGATATTGACTGCTCAGGTGAGAGTTGAAGTTAAAGTCTTTTCTCCTACTCTTTGCAGGCCAACCTAGCAGAGGGATGGAGACAGTCCTGGAACAGGCTGCCCAGAGAGGGGGTGGGTGCCCCGTCCCTGGGGGTGTTCAAGGCCAGGTTGGATGGGGCCCTGGGCAACCTTGTGTAGCTCCAGGCCTGAGGTTGGTGTCCCTGCCTGTGGCAGGGGGGTTGGAGCTCTGTGATCCTTGGGGTCCCTTCCAACCCTTGCCATTCTATGATTCTATGATTCTATGATCTACCTTGGATTATACAACCAGAATCAGACCTTGGGCTCACAAAAACCTCTTTGCTTCTTGCTTTTGCCCTGGAGAGATGAGTACCCTGCTTCTCTTGCAGGGCTCCTGGGGGTGCAGAGCACTGGCAACCAGAGGTGGTGGTGGTGGTGAAATGCAGCTTCTCAAGGGCTATGAAGATGATGAAGGGCCTGGAGCATCTCCCCTGTGAGGAAAGGCTGAGAGAGCTGGGGCTGTTCAGCCTGGAGAGAAGAAGACTGAGGGGGGACCTAATCAATGTCTATCAATATCTGAAGGATGGGGTGCAAGGGGAATTGGCCAGCCCCTTTTCAGTGTCTGTGGGGACAGGACAAGGGGCAATGGCTGCAAGTTGGAGCACAGGAAGTTCCACAGCAACATGGGGAAGAACTTTTCCCCAGTGAGGGTGAGGGAGCCCTGGGACAGGCTGCCCAGGGGGTGTGGAGTCTCCTTCTCTGGAGAGATTCCAGCCCCGTCTGGACACCGACCTGTGCAGTATGAGCTGGGGAGCTGCTTTGGCAGGGGGTTGGACCCCAGGAGCTCTGGAGCTCCCTGCCAACCCCTGGGATTCTGTGATTCTGTGAACTTTTTGCTAGGGTAAAACAGGCTGTGGAGGAAGAAAAATCAATTGACTTTGCATCTGGGCTGATTTATGCCATCAGCTAACCATTCCCAAAGTGGGAATCCATGTGCTGCAGCTGCCAGGGAGAGTCACAGCCTCCCAGCTCCCTCCTGCCCTGGGACACCATGCTGCTGGCCTGGCCTGGAGCTGTTGGCTACTCTTGGAGGAATCCCCCGTGCTAGGAAAATCCCCTTACTGCCTTCAAACATACTCTTGACCTTGCTGGAGCAGCAGAAAAGGAAGAGGAGAGGTGAAGCTGAGGACTTGACCCACCATCCCAGGTTGAACTGCAGGGCTGACAGTGAGGAAAAAAAAAAGAAATATGATTTCTACTGCTAAACAGATTTGGTGTGGAATCACTGAGGAATTACCCAGAGCTACACTGCCTTTCTCTGCACTCCTCCTAGGAAGAGGTCTGCACATGAGCAGATCATTCAGAGACTGGGCTCCTTCCCCAGTGAGCCTGGCTGCTACAGAGATCTTGATTTCTTTCTTTATTTTTTTACTTTCTGTTTGGGTTTGGGGTTTGGTTTTTTTTTTTTTTCCTACTGTTTCTAGTATGGATTTGTTGGGCACCCCCAGAGCATCCTCTGCTCCCCTCTGGGTTTTGTTGGGCTCTTCCTTGCAGAGAGAAAGATCCATGGTCAGATTTTAGCGAGGGCATTATTTTCCTCTTTGATTTAGCACCACCAGGAGTTATTCCATTATACCCAGACTTGTCTATTTACTCTTTAAAGCATGTTCCTTTTATTTACTCCTCCAGAGCTGCCTGTTTAATCCAATCTCTTTTCCACTGAATTACACTAGCACAATAACACAGGCCAAACAGGTTCAGCCTGGGTCATGGGTGGCAGTGGGAAGGGGCTATATTCTTGTCAGATAATAACTCTAGAATTAAATAAAGAATAAAAGTATTTACTGGTGAGTTTTATAGACTGGGCTGGGAGTTGCTGTTTCCAGTCAGTATTTGCAGTGGGCTCACAGCACCTATCCCTGCATAAACTAAGCAAGTGACCTGAAAATGAGGCTGGAGTCTGGCTTGTTTTTGCAGGAGGTCTGAGGTTTGACAGAAGCCCTGGTCACTGGGTAGTGCCTGGTCAGTGAGGTGTGGGACCTCTCAGAGGATGCAGGTCCCAGATTCCCAGGTCAGCACTCAGTGCAACACCGACCCCTGGGGTGACATTGATCTGTCTGAACACACAGCTGGGTATACTATGGATAAAAGCACCTTGGTGAGCAGACCCTGGGGCTCAGAGGCAGCATGGCACTAGGGCTGCACCTCGTATCTCTGCCATCAGTTTTTCCCCTCTGGCCTTGGGTTACAAACCACAGAATCACAGAGTCACAAGGTTGGAAAAGCCCTTTAAGATCATCAGGTCCAACCATTCCCATCCTAAGCTAAACCAGATCCCTGAGTACCTCATCTACCCTTTGTTAAACACCCCCAGGGAAGGGGACTCAGCCCCTCCCTGGGCAGCCTGTGCCACAGCCCCACAACTCTGCCAGGGAAGAACTTTTCCCTCCCATCTGAGCTGCCCCTGCCCTGGCCCAGCTTGAGCCCATTGCCCCTTGTCCCATCTCCTGTCCCCTGGCTGAAGAGACCATCCCCCACCTCTCTGCACCCTCCTGGCAGGGCAGGGGAGGTGGGGAGAAGGTCTCCCCTCAGCCTCCTCTTCTCCAGGCTGAACACCCCCAGCTCCCTCAGCTGCTCCTCAGAGGATTTGCCCTCCAGCCCCTTCCCCAGCCTGGTTGCCCTTCTCTGGACTCGCTCCAGGACCCCAATGTCCCTCTGATGCTGAGGAAACCATGTGACAGCTGGCCCTGCCTGTGGCAGGAAGTTGGAGCTCTGTGATCCTTGGGGTCCCTTCCAACCCATGCCATTCTATGATTCTATGACACCCTCTTATGCATGTACTGGGCTCCATCAGCAGAGGGGTGGCAGCAGGGACAGGGAGGGGATTGTCCCTCTCTGCTCTGCCCTGGGGAGGCCCCAGCTGGATCCTGTGTCCAGAGCTGGGGCCCAACACAAGAGAGATGTGGGGCTGTTGGAGAGGGGTCAGAGGAGCCACGGAGATGCTCAGAGGGCTGGAGCAGCTCCCCTCTGGAGAGAGGCTGAGGGAGCTGGGCTGGGTCAGCCTGGAGAAGAGAAGGCTGTGGGGGGACCTCATTGCAGCCTGCCAGTGCCTGAAGGGAGCAGAGACACAGGAGGGGAATCAGCTTGTTCAAAGGGCAGAGACTGGCAGGACAAGGGGGATGGATTAAAGCTGAAGGAAGGAAGGGTTAGATTGGATATTAGGGGGAAGTTTTTTGCAGAGAGAGTGGTGAGGGGCTGGAACAGGCTGCCCAGAGAGGGGGTGGGTGCCCCATCCCTGGGGGTGTTCAAGGCCAGGTTGGATGGGGCCCTGGGCAACCTTGTGTAGCTCCAGGCCTGAGGTTGGTGTCCCTGCCTGTGGCAGGGGGGTTGGAGCTCTGTGATCCTTGGGGTCCCTTCCCACCCTTGCCATTCTCTGTATTTATGGCACTTTCCTGCTCTTTCACTATTGCATTACATCTGCCCTGACTTGCCAGCTTTCCATGTTCTTCGTTATTCTTTTTGAGCAGCAGATTTTTTTGTACTCCATTATTAATGTTATATCTTAATTGCTCTCCTAAGTAAACAGACTCCTGCACTTTACAGAAACACAAGAAGGTAAGCTCCTCAGCCCACAGAGGTTAATTTCTTACTTATTCCTATGGTATACAATTTACTCTCCAGCCACTTTTCCAGAGATATGCTGTTACCTTCTAGCTGCCCTGTCTGTATGTGCTGCTCACCAGGACACCAGCCAGCCCTACTCTGCTCCCGTTATTTTGGAACCCCAGAGCTGTGAGTTTCATAAAGGCTGGGTTAAGTAAGCAACAGATTTATCTTTGTCTAAAGATAAAAGTGTTTGGCAGCAAATGTTGGCAGCTCCTTGCATATTTCCAGGGCTCCTTAGCATGCTCTCTGCTCTTCCCTTCATGTGGGGATGGCTGTGGGGGTGGCTGCTCAGCTGATGGGGCTGTCTGGTAGTGCCACAGCCTAAGCAGAGCCAGTGTGGTTGATATTTAACCCTGCCTGGGCAGGGTGGGATGGAGGCTGCTCTGTGTAGTAGGCAGTGTGTCACATCGCAGTGCATTGTGTAGCTGTGTTCCTTGGGCAGTGCTCCTCAAATCCACCACGATTTCTCCTCCTGGTGTGAGTGTCCTCCTCACCTCCCCAATCCTTCTGCTGTGCCTCTCAGTGCTGTTGGATGAAGCCACAGGGCACAGCACCCAGACAATGGGAGTCTGATCAATGTTTGAGCAGCTGAAGGTCTGAGAGGTCCCTCCTGAGCTCAGGGGAAGCCTCCCCAGAGCTACCTCTCTTGCTGCAGCTCCCAGACCCTATGCCCATAGGAACCCACCTGTGGAGCCAGCTGATTTCCTTGGGCAGCTCATTCCCAGCACCAGTAAAGCCAAGGCTGAGCTGTTGTGGAGTGGGTTGCATGGGCTGAGAGCTGTGCATGAGCCAGCACCCTGCCTGCTGCATCTGCTGCAGGAAAAATGCATCTCCAAGGGGAATGCCCTAGAAAAAAAGCATCAAGGGGATGGATGCAGGTTCCCTGCTCACCCTGTGGCTGTACTGGAGCAGCCTGACCTGGCTGGTGTGCTCATGGGGGAATCAAGGAGAGTTTCTCAGCAAACCCTGGGCAAAACAAAGCTCCTGCCAGTCCAGGCAGAATTGAGCAAGGGGTTCCCTGGTGCTCCTTTGCCAAGGCACAGCGTGGTGCTGAGCTCCCCCTGCCTCCTTTGAGACACAGATCCACACCTACTGACTGCTGGCCTGATCCTGCTGCTCACTGGGATGAGGGGCAGCAAAATCCTTTCACTCCATTTCTCAGCAAGCATCCTGTCCCAGCCTCTCCTATTATTTCTATTTACATACAGCTAGAGCATCCTCTGTTCTAGGAGGAGAGTTGCTGTATGCTTTTACACATAGGAGTAAACAAGGCAGAGCTGTTGCCTGTATAATTAACATAGTTTTGGTGGTGTTCCCATCCAGAAAACGCAGCTGCATTATATTCCTGATAAAGCAGAACTAATGTTCAGCTTCAGCAAGAATGTTAATAAATGAAAGACCTTTCAAACAACACTGATCGAAGCAAAGTGTCATTCTCCCCCCTCCCTCCCCCCTCCTCCTTCCCTCCCTCCTCCTTCTCCCCCCTCATCCTTCTCCCCCTCCTCCTTGCCCCCCTTCCTTCTCCCTCCTCATCCTTCTCCCTCCTCCTCCTTCTCCCCCCTCCTCCTTCCCCCCCTCCTCCTTCCCCCCCTCCTCCTTCTCCCCCCTCCTCCTCTTTCCCCCCACTCCTCTTTCCCCCCTCTACTCCTTCTCCCCCCTCCTCCTTCTCCCCCTCCTCCTTCCCCCCCTTCCTTCTCCCTCCTCGTCCTTCTCCCCCCTCCTCCTTCTCCCCTCTCCTCCTTCTCCCCCCTTCTCCTCTTTCCCCCCACTCCTCTTTCCCCCCTCTACTCCTTCTCCCCCGTCCTCCTTCCACCCCCTTCCTTCTCCCCCCTCCTCCTTCTCCCCCCTCCTCCTTCTCCCCCCTCCTCCTTCTCCCCCCTCCTTCTTCTCCCCCCTCCTCCTCTTTCCCCCCTCTCCTCCTTCTCCCCCCTCCTCCTCTTTCCCCCCTTTCCTCCTTCTCCCCCCTCCTCCTTCCCCCTCCTCCTTCCCCCCCTCCTCCTCTTCCCCTCCTCTCCTCCTTCTCCCCCCTCCTCCTCTTCCCCCCCTCCTCTTTCTCCCCCCTCCTCTTCCCCCCTCTCCTCCTTCTCCCCCCTCCTCCTTCTCCCCCCTCCTTCTCTTTCCCCCCTCTACTCCTTCTCCCCCCTCCTCCTTCCACCCCCTTCCTCCTCCCCCCTCCTCCTTCTCCCCCTCCTCCTCTTCCCCCCCTCCTCCTCTTCCCCCCCTCTCCTCCTTCTCCCCCCTCCTCCTTCTCCCCCCTCCTCCTCTTTCCTCCCACTCCTCCTTCTCCCCCCTCCTCCTTCTCCCCCCTCCTCCTTCTCCCCCCTCCTCCTCTTTCCCCCCACTCCTCTTTCCCCCCTCTCCTCCTTCTCCCCTCTCCTCCTTCTCCTCTCTCCTCCTTCTCCCCCCTCCTCCTTCTCCCCCCTCCTCCTTCTCCCCCCTCCTCCTCTTTCCCCCCTCTCCTCCTTCTCCCCCCTCTCCTCCTTCTCCCCCCCCACTCCTCTTTCCCCCCACTCCTCTTTCCCCCCTCTCCTCCTTCTCCCCCCTCGTCCTCCTTCTCCCCCCTCGTCCTCCTTCTCCCCTCTCCTCCTTCTCCCCCCTCCTCTTTCCCCCCCTCTCCTCCTTCTCCCTCCTCCTCCTCTTTCCCCCCTCTCCTCCCTCTCCCCCCTCCTCCTCTTTCCCCCAAAGCTTTTATTTTTTTTCCCCCCAAGAGTTGCAAAATCTCTGAAGCCTGACCTGGAAACGAGCAAATTTCTGCTCCTGGTTACACCCCTGTGAATCTGCAATGGCTCCATTAGTTTCCATGGCTCTGCCTGCATTGGCACCCCTGTCACTCAGAGCAGGCTCTGTGCTCTCCCTTGCACCCTGCTTGGCTCCAGGTTCTCCTTTCAGAGCCCCATTTCATTACAGAGATGCAGGCAGAAGGGAGGAGGTTGTGTTAGTACCACCCAAACCCAGCCAGTGCCCCTGACACGATGCATGTGGTTGTTGCCCAAGATCCTACTGCTGACACTCCAAACACAAACATATAGTCAGATTGTTGGATGAAGCTCTGCAAACATTTCAAAACAGTTTATGCATGCAGATTTGTATGTTATCAGAGAGCACCACACATGCACATGGAATTCATGGAAAATGCTGAGAGATTTGAAAGGAAATAGTTTGGGAAGTTGTCTTATTTTTTTGGACATAAATCCCCAGACAGCTTCCTTTAACATTCCTCAGGGCTGTGCAGCAATTAATCCTGGGCATTTCTGGTTTTCACTCTCATCTGGGGCTTTATTGTTTTATTTTATGTCTTTGTCACATCTCTCCTTTTATGTTTGCTGCATTGGTTTGCTACACCCAACGCTGATGTGTACAGACAAACCTCCAGCAGCAATATAGACAGACAGACTTCCAGCAGCAATATAGACAGACTTCCAGCAGCAATATAGACAGACAAACTTCCAGCAGCAATATAGACAGACAGACTTCCAGCAGCAATATAGACAGACTTCCAGCAGCAATATAGACAGACAGACTTCCAGCAGGAATATAGACAGACAGACTTCCAGCAGCAATCTAGACAGACAGACTTCCAGCAGCAATATAGACAGACAAACTTCCAGCAGCAATATAGACAGACAGACTTCCAGCAGCAATATAGACAAACCTCCAGCAGCAATATAGACAGACTTCCAGCAGCAATATAGACAGACAGACTTCCAGCAGGAATATAGACAGACAGACTTCCAGCAGCAATCTAGACAGACAGACTTCCAGCAGCAATATAGACAGACAAACTTCCAGCAGCAATATAGACAGACAGACTTCCAGCAGCAATCTAGACAGACAGACTTCCAGCAGCAATATAGACAGACAAACTTCCAGCAGCAATATAGACAGACAGACTTCCAGCAGGAATATAGACAGACAGACTTCCAGCAGCAATATAGACAGACAAACCTCCAGCAGCAATATAGACAGACAAACTTCCAGCAGCAATATAGACAGACAGACTTCCAGCAGCAATATAGACAGACAACCTTCCAATGCTGATGTGTACAAACTTCCAGCAGCAATATAGGCAGACAAACTTCCAGCAGCAATCTAGACAGACAGACTTCCAGCAGCAATATAGACAGACAAACTTCCAACAGCAATCTAGACAAACTTCCAACAGCAATATAGGCAGACAAACTTCCAGCAGCAATCTAGACAGACAAACTTCCAACAGCAATCTAGACAGACAGACTTCCAGCAGCAATATAGAGACAGACTTCCAGCAGCAATATAGACAGACAAATTTCCAACACTGATGTGTACAAACTTCCAGCAGCAATATAGACAGACAAACATCTAGCAGGAATATAGACAGACAACCTTCCAGCAGCAGTCTAGACAGACAGACCTCCAGCAGGAATATAGACAGACAAACTTCCAGCAGCAATCTAGACAGACAGACCTCCAGCAGCAATCTAGACAGACAAACTTCCAGCAGCAATCTAGACAGACAAACCTCTAACAGCAATATATACAAACTTCCAACACTGATGTGTACAAACTTCCAGCAGCAATATAGACAGACAGACTTCCAGCAGCAATCTAGACAGACAAACTTCCAGCAGCAATCTAGACAGACAAACTTCCAACAGCAATCTAGACAGACAAACTTCCAGCAGCAATCTAGACAGACAAACTTCCAACAGCAATATAGACAGACAGACTTCCAGCAGCAATATAGACAGACAGACTTCCAGCAGCAATCTAGACAGACAGACTTCCAGCAGCACTTCTAGACAGACAAACTTCCAGCAGCAATATAGACAGACAAACTTCCAACAGCAATCTAGACAGACAAACTTCCAGCAGCAATCTAGACAGACAAACTTCCAACAGCAATCTAGACAGACAAACTTCCAACAGCAATCTAGACAGACAAACTTCCAACAGCAATATAGACAGACAGACTTCCAGCAGCAATATAGACAGACAGACTTCCAGCAGCAATCTAGACAGACAGACTTCCAGCAGCACTTCTAGACAGACAAACTTCCAGCAGCAATATAGACAGACAAACTTCCTTGCACAGGAGGGTGAGGTGAGGGAGCAGTGAGAGGAGATTCAGGCCCTCAAAGCTCTGGTCCCATCCCTAAATGAGGTATTTAGATTCAGGGATGCATATTCAGAGTCTTCAGCTCTGACTACCTGGACTGAGCAGTTGCAGCCCAGATGAGTCTGTTGGCTTGATCAGGTTTTTTTCTCACTTACAGTGATTCCAATGGCTCCAGTGGGATTATTCTTGGACTAACCAGATGTAAAAGGAAAGCAAAATCAAATCCTTCATGCATCAGTGTCAGGCTGACTCCAAGAAACCAGTGTTGAGTGATATAAAGGATAAGAGGCCTGAGGAAGAATGTGTTTATGGAGAACATTTGGGAATATTAACTACTTGTAGTTTGAGCAAAGAGCTGAGTAAGGGAAGTGCCTGTGAACATGGAAGAGTGGAAAAAAGTGTGGAGCTTGAGCAACTTGCTTGAGGTGATGCAAAGGGATGTGAGAAAGAAGAACGAGGAAGAATTCAAGCAGGAGTTTAGCTCTTTCAAACACATGGTAGCCTTGTCTGCCATGAGCTTTTTGTAGCATATTCCTCATCCAAATATCTGAGCAGCTTCTGAGAGTGTGGAAACGGTGTGCCACACATCAGGTGTGGTTTATTCCTGCTATAGCCATCAGGGTGGTGGAAGGAAAGGGACTTTTGTCACAACAGGTAATAGGTTTCCTTAGATCTACTAAGAGAAGTCAGAGAAAAAGCAGAGAAGGTCTGGGACTTGTGTGTCCAGAACTTTCTGCGTGCTCTTCCATCTGTATTGCTGGATCTAAGCCCCTTCCTCATGCATACCTTTCTGGCAAAGAAGGAGAATTTTGCATGGATTGTAGTGTTTTATAATTCTAGGGCCTTCTCACACACACTGTGGAGCAGGGAAGGTTGTTTGAAGTTCTCACCCAAGGAATATGGGTATACTGGAGTATTCCTGGGCTGCCCTGGGATGCTCTGGCTCTCCCACACAAGCGAGCTTTGCCTTTGAGAAGAGAGTTCAGTTTAGCTTGGAAAGAGGAGTTGTCCTCTGCTATGATCCATCCTGGAGACCTGAGCTAAGCTGCTGAGCAGCGTGCCTTAGCCACTGAGACTCTGAACTTCATTTGGCAGCCCCTGGGAAGGCTGCATGAGGGACTCAAACTGGCAATGAGATGCATCCTCCTGGGCTGGGCTGGGCTGGCTGGTGTTCCCCTTCTCAGGGCTGTCACGTTTCCCTAGTGCCAGGGAGCGCTGACACAGCGTGCCTAACCTGGCCAAGAGAGATAGGGTCCCCTGGCCAACTGGGGATGGTGGGAAGCATTTCCTGCTGATGCTGTCATGTGCTAATTTAGCATCCATGAGAAATCCAAACACGTTCTCCAGGCACAGGGAGACTGGGCAGGGAAAAGGCTGGGAACCCTCTCCCCGTGGTGCTTCAGACCAAAACAGACACTACAAGGTAGCAGAGGGATCCTTTGTGCCTGCAACCCCCCCAAAAAAAGCCCTGATACAAGGGCCACGGGGCAGTGGGACTTGGGAGGTCCAGCATCCTGCACAGGACCCAAGGGTTGGTTGATAGGACATTTAACCCCATGTTCCCACCTTTTCTTCTCTGCCTGACAGTGGTGTTCATGCTTCATGTGTGAAAGTTAACCTTATGCATAGGTTATGTTTCTTTGCAGCACTGCTTAGAGCAAAGCATAATAATCTGAGGGAAGAAGTGTGTAAGTGGGGAGAGGAAATGTCTTCTTTTATTAAGAAAAAAATGCAGATATCAGGGCTGTACCACCCTGGTTCCTCTTTGCCTCTGCCCATACCTCCCCTCCAAATATTACCTATGTTACAGCTAGGGCTCAGTTACCACTGACAGGGGAGATGGTGATGTGGTTCTGGTAAAACACTCCTTGCTCTGAGCCCACAGTTTTAGCCTCAACTATAGACCCAAATGGATCATCCCAGTGGCTCTGGAGGTGTGCCAATGGAAAGGTGTGTGTGTTGTTCTCCATGCCTGCCCAGCTGGGACATCTTATGTACCACCTTCTTCCATGTCAAGTGCTTTATCAGAACCGATCCAGCCAGGGGAATCTGCCCCCTTAATCACATTACTTACCTTCCCCCACATCCAGAGCAATCCCCTGTGCCAGGCATCCTAGATGGATGCTCAGGCTGACCTTGGGGTGGCTGCTCCCCCCCCCAGTAACCCGAGGAGGGCTGCAGAAATGGGGTGTCTGGCGGAGGGAATGTGCCTAATCCTGGCTGTGCCCTTCCATCACCTTCACGTGCTCCGTCAGCTGCACCCAGCACCCTCTCCACCCCGGTGGCACGTCCCTATGGACCTGTGCCACAGGGCCTCCTGCTCCTGCAAGGCACCATCACCAGCCCAAGCTGCTTGGATGGCCCCAGGGCACCTGGGGTACTGGGTGTGATGGGTGAATTCAATGGGAATTAGAGCGTGGAGGTGCTGCATCTCCCAGATCATCTGTCAGGGAAGAGAAAGGGCAAAACAATCAGAATGAAAGGAGTTCTGTGGTGGTGGAGGTGAGCAGCTCCTGGGAGAAGAGAGGTAAGAAAGCTGGGAAAAGGCCAAGCCATAGTTTCAGAGACATGAGGAAAGTTGTCCTGGGGATGGACGTTCACTAGACCATCACAGCTATGCAAAATCTGGAAAGCCATGGGCTGGGAACAGGGCTTTGGGGACAAGTGGGATACAAATAGAGTGTTAGGCTGCTTCTCAGACCATGTGGAGACACAAACTTAGTTGCTTAGCATTTGGTTTTGTTCGTCAGCCCCAGAAAGCTGTTTTCCCACAGCCTTGTCTCAGGGCTGTTGGGGTGCAGGAGCAAACTGGGGCTGTTGACTTTCAGACTACTCAATCATCCTGCAAATTACAGCCAGCCCAGAAAAACACAGCTCTGCATGTTTCCTTATTTAGGTAGAAGTGTTGGGAAAACAGAGTGAGATTTTTGTTGCTGATAAACTAGGAGCTGTTTCAGTGATATTAATTATTTTTGTTATATCAATGTTTTCCATTTAGTCCTCTGCTGCTGTACTGGGAATGAGATGGATGAAGTCCACTGCATGGTTTCAGACAGTCTTTCAGGCTAACTAAGCCTGAAAAACTCCTGAGCCCCTGCAAAATAAAACCCTTGTGCAGACATTTTTGAGTCTGTAGGGGCTGTTGTCTGGTTATTTTAGCCTGGGGTGTGGAAGCTGTGGGCTCTGCTCCTGCCCCATGCCATCCCTTTGCAACATCATTTGGAGTCAGAGTCTTAAAAAGCTTCTTGATGCCTAAAGACAGGGGATGAAGGGAAATCTGAATGTGTTTAGGCACCTGGCTGCTTTGAAAAAACCTTGTGTACCACCTCTGTCATTCTCCCAAAACTGGTGAAAGGCTGGGGGAGAAATTGTATTGCTCTATAGGGAGGAGAAATACCCACAGCCTGGGAGGTGTTTGAACCCACATGTGGGATTTTTCAGTAAGCAAGTGAGGATGGAAGAAGCTGATCCATCAGAGGGGGATTTTTTTCATGTCTGTCCTGAGCTGGACACTTGATGATGGGCATGGGCACAACCTGGGTTGGAAGAGGGTCCCTCCTTCCAGAGTGGAGCTGATTCATAGAATCATAGAACTGTAGGGGTTGGAAGGGAGCTCCAGAGCTCCTGGGGTCCAACCCCCTGCCAAAGCAGCTCCCCAGCTCATACTGCACAGGTCGGTGTCCAGACGGGGCTGGAATCTCTCCAGAGAAGGAGACTCCACACCCCCTGGGCAGCCTGTCCCAGGGCTCCCTCACCCTCACTGGGGAAAAGTTCCTCCCCAGGTTGCTGTGGAACTTCCTGTGCTCCAACTTGCAGCCACTGCCCCTTGTCCTGTCCCCACAGACACTGAAAAGGGGCTGGCCATTTCCCCCTGCATCCCATCCTTCAGATATTGATAACCATTGATTAGGTCCCCCCTCAGTCTTCTTTTCTCCAGGCTGAACAGCCCCAGCTCTCTCAGCCTTTCCTCACAGGGGAGATGCTCCAGGCCCTTCATCATCTCCTCAGCCTCCTCTGGACTCTCTCCAGGAGATCCCTGTCCTTTTTATCCCAGGGAGCCCAGCACTGGACACAACACTCCAGGTGGGGCCTGACCAGGGCAGAGCAGAGGGGGAGGATCCCCTCCTGTGACCTGCTGCCCACACTCCTCCTGATGCCCCCAGGATCCCATTGTCTCTCTCAGCCCCAGGGCACACTGCTGGCTCATGGCCACCCTGTCACCCACCAGCACCCCCAGGTCCTTCTCCACAGAGCTCCTCTCCAGCAGGTCACCCCCAGCCTGTCCTGATCCATGTGGTTGTTCCTCCCCAGGTGCCAGACTCTCCACTTGCTGTTGTTGAATCTCATCTGGTCTCTCCCTGCCCAGCTCTCAGCCTGGCCAGGTCTCTGGATGGCAGCGCAGTGTCATGTGTGTCAGCCACCCCTCCCAGCTCTGGATCATACCAGACCCAGACAGAGCTCACTCGTGTCCCCAGTCAGGCTGTGATGAGAAAGTCATGGTGCAGCTGGGAAATGAATCCTGGTCTCACTGCACGACCCAGAAAAAAAATAGATGATGAGAAGGAGCTTTGCAGTTGAGTTCATCCTCCTTGTCCATGATGGGCAGGCATCCCACATCTGAGCCAAGACTGAGAGGCTGCTTTGGACAGTCTGAATGGGAACAGAAGGTCATGTAAATAATTTCAGGGCCAGGTATTACATGGTGATGTCCTTGGGACAAAGACCTTGGCTCCTCTGTGGTGAAATGACAGGGAAACGTTACAAAGGCATGTCCTGCACATCACCCCTTGAGATGCAGCGTGTGGTGGAGCTCTCCTCCTGGTGCAAGGGGGAGGGATTGTATGAGAAGCTATGGCATGAATATGACCACATAGGTCAAGTCCTGAAGGTTTGCTTCAGTCAACACTGTCTTTGAAGTCAAGGAGGCTGAAGTTATTGCCTGATAGGAGCAGTTGTCCATCTGCGATGGCTCAGCTGAACGAGCTTTCATAATAAAAATGATGATATAAATATGTAAAGATAACCCCAGTACTGTCAGTTGATGATTTGGGGGGGGGGGTGGGTGGGTTGTATGTTTAGTCTTGAATGTGTTTTTTTTCCCATTGATTTCGTGTATCAGGATTTAATGCTGTCAGGAACTGCTGAGTAAAAATATTTAGTTGTAATAATAATAATAATAATAATTATAGAGTGTGTGATTCCATAACCATAACAAAATACATCAGATGGGTGTTCAAACCCCATCCTGGCCTGAGTTTAGGGGTTCTCCTGGTGCCTATCACATTGAATGAGCATGGAGACAGCTTTGTTTTCAAGAGGCCTTCATGCTGGAGTGTATCAACTGAGGGATCTCATAAACAATAACATCAGCAGGAACAATGTTTCTCTCCGGATGTACAAGTATAGCTGTCCAGGCAGCTTTTTTCCCTCCCTCTCCTCACTTGTTTAGTCTATTTGGTGGCTTCTGCCAGGTTGATTTCTCTCCTGCCTGGAGAGGAATTTGCTGTAAGAGCTGATAGATCAGCCGAGTCCTGTTTGGAAGTAAATAATAAATACTTGTAACAGTTAATCCAGGGAACAGCCACCCCCGGGGTTTATTTTCCAGTTGGTTTCGTTTAGTTCACTCCACTCTCTCTCTGGCATGGTCTGCACCCGAGCTGAGAGGTACCCCAGTACCTCCCTCCGCGGTGGGTTCCCACAGCCAGGCTCTCTCCTTGCCGTGGGAGGAGTATGCAGGGATGGGGTGTGGGGTGCATAGGGGGGAGCTGTGGGTCTGCACCCTCGCGGGGCTTTCAGGTGGTACCTGGGCTCCAGAAGGCGCAGGGCAGGGGGGATGTGTGTGTGTGTGTGTGGAGGGGGTGTGTGTGGTGGGCTCTGGGGCACAAGGCCGGCTGCGCTGCTCTAGGGAGACGCGATGCTCCGGAGGGGTGGCTGCGGGGGTCCCTGGAGGGCTGCGGGGGTCTCTGGAGGGCTGAGGGGTTCTCTGGAAGGCTGAGGGGGTCTCTGGAAGGCTGCGGGAGTCTCTGGAGGGCTGCGGGGGTCCCTGGAGGGCTGCGGGGGTCCCTGGAGGGCTGCGGGGGGTCTCTGGAGGGCTGCGGGAGTCTCTGGAGGGCTGCGGGGGTCCCTAGAAGGCTGCGGGGGTCCCTGGAGGGCTGCGGGGTGTCCCTGGAGGGCTGCGGGGGTCTCTGGAAGGCTGCGGGGGCCCCTAGAAGGCTGAGGGGGTCCCTGGAGGGCTGCGGGGGTCCCTGGAAGGCTGTGGGGGTCCCTGGAAAGCTGCGGGGGTCTCTGGAAGGCTGCGGGGGCCCCTAGAAGGCTGAGGGGGTCTCTGGAGGGCTGCGGGGGTCCCTGGAGTGCTGCGGGGGTCCCTGGAGGGCTGCGGGGGGTCTCTGGAAGGCTGCAGGGGCCCCTAGAAGGCTGAGGGACTCTCTGGAGGGCTGCGGGGGTCCCTGGAGTGCTGCGGGTCTCCGCCGCCGCGCAGCCCAGGCCGGGACGCGGCGGTCCGGGCTCCGCCGCTCCGAGGCGCACACGGGGCTCTGCGGGACGCCCGGTCCTTCCCTGCCGCCGCCCCCGCAAAGGGTTAAGGGGAGCGGCGGCGCGGAGCGGGGCCGGCGGGGCGGGG
Source organism: Laterallus jamaicensis coturniculus (assembly GCA_022605575.1). Classification (NCBI taxonomy): domain Eukaryota; kingdom Metazoa; phylum Chordata; class Aves; order Gruiformes; family Rallidae; genus Laterallus; species Laterallus jamaicensis. The sequence goes on from JAKCOX010000005.1 coordinate 40,792,421, forward strand.
CGGGGGCTCCCGGGGATTGGTGCGAAGTTCGGAGCGGGGCGGCACCGCGCCGCCCTCCCGGGCGGCTCTGCCCCCGCCGCCACAAAGCCCGGCAGGGAAAGTTGCTTTATCGCTTGTTCCTCTCGCCCGGGCTCTGTACATCCCCCCCCCACCCCTTCCCCTCCCCTTCCCCAGCCCCTTTCCCCTCCTCCCCTCGCTCCTTAAACGGGATTCCGGCTGGGCGAGCCGCGGGACGGCATCCCCGGGCATCCCGCGGCTGCGGAGGGTCTGTCAGGTCCCTGCTGGCCCTCCCCGCGCACACACACGCTCAGCCCTACCCGGAAAGCCCGAAAACTCATTGGTGGGGTTCTCCCTTCCCTCCCCCCGCCCCCCCCCGGCTTTTCCCCAGCTCCTCGCCCGTGGATCCCCCGTGGGACGAATCCCTCCTGGGGGGAAGTGTGTGTGTGTGGGGGGGTTGGTATAAAAAGCCGGTGGGTGAGAGGGGGAAAGGCGCTCCGTGGGGAAGGAACCCCCCCTCCCCTAAAGCAGCGGGCAGCCCCCACCCACCCCGGGTGGGGGGGTGTGAGGTAGAGGCCGGCGGCGGAGCGCCCCGCCGGGCGCCGTGGGCATGAGGCGGCGAGCGGCGAGGATGGGCGCCAGCGCACGGTGCTAGAGCCCCGGCGGCAGCCAAGGTAAGCGCCCCCCACACCACCCACCCCCCCCCTCCGGCCGCGACACCCCTTCGCTTGGCTCGGGGACACCCCAAAACGCCACGGCTGGGGACCGCCGGGGCTGCCCCGAAGCGGGGAAGGGGGTGAGGGGGGGGGGAACAGCACCAGGTGGCATCGCGCCGGGTGTTCCCCCCCCCACACACACACACCCCTTACTCCGTCCTCTCTTCCCCGAGCCCAGTTCCTCGCTGCGAATATCCCGTTACCGGCCACCGCGGGGCTGAGCCGCGCTGCGCCCCCCGGGGGGGGGGTGGGGAGGAGGGGAAGGGAGCCCCCCCTCCGCACGCCAGCCGCCCCCCTTCCCCTGTACCAGCTCCCCGCTGCAAATGGGGAAGGGAGCTCATGGCAAGGGGTCCTGTTTGCTTCGCTGGGTGCTGTACACGGGTTGTTGTGTGTCCTGGGGGCACGGAGTGTTTAAACCGGGGAGTTTACAAGGGCGAGGAATCCCGGCAGTGTTTAGAGAGTGAGAGTTTTAGGAGGAGAGCAGGGTGTAATTAACGCCAACCTCATCTACCCCCGGGTTCGCGTTATCACAGCGAAGAGTCGGGATCGGCAAGCGGGGTTTTGCTTTGGGGCGCTCCTCTGGAGCACAGGGAAACAAGTGGGGCTTGCTGGGGAAAATCAGTGCAGCTCAGTCGGAGGGAGTGGGGGAAGGCGCACACCCGGAGCGGAGCCTGGCTGAGGGGCACTGAAGCAGCAGCGCGAAGTTTTCTGGGCTGCTGATGGGAGAGGTAAAACGTTCCTCCTCCCCCTTCCTTCCCCAAGCTCCTCCGCAAATTGTTAACCTGAAATCTTGGGGGGGTTTTATGGCCACTTGCTTAAGTGTTTTGTTTGCCTTCCAGACTGGTTCTGTACAGGACACCGCAGAATTATGCACTAAAGTGTAAACTTCGAGGAGCTCGCTGGCCTCAGTGGGTCCTTGATTTTCTCTCAGGCTAAGAGCAGAGAGGAGGGCAAAGTTGTCCTTGTTGAGCGCCAAGGAATGAATCGCTAGGGCGTCCCTCTTTCACTTGCTGCTCCTGCTCCTTTGCAGGAGGTTCTAAAAACTCTGCCAAGTTGTGGGGTGGGGGGTTTTTTTTGTGGTTTTTTTTTTTTTCCCCAGTAATTCTTTGGCTGTCCTTTTCTCCTGGCTCCAGGTCTGAGAGGACGGTCGCCTGTACGTTACGGAGGGGTCTGGTTTTCAAAATGGACTTGCAGCTCGCGCTGCTTCTCGCAGGGATAGTTGCACTTTCGGACTCGGCGAGAGGTAAGGAGAACGGTGCCTGCTGCAAACCTTCCCTGCCCTCTGCTCTGCCGGGCTCGTGCTCTGCAAACACCCATGGTGCCCTTGCAGGGACCCCGTAAGGGAGTTGCTGTCGGTGTGGACTCGTCTCCTCCGCGTTGTTTATCTGCTCAGGGGTGCAGGCTTGTGCCCCTTACCTGTGTTTTTCAGCGTGGTGCCTCCTTACCTTTGTATGTTTCATTGTGGTGCCTCCTTTACCTGTGCGTGTATTCAGCGTGGTGCCTCCTTTACCTGTGTGTGTTTCGGTGTGGTGCCTCCCTTACCTGTGTGTGGTGCCTCCTTACCTGTGCGTGTTTCATTGTGGTGCCTCCTTTACCTGTGCATGTATTCGGCGTGGTGCCTCCTTTACCTGTGCGTGGTGCCTCCCTTACTTGTGTGTGTTTCATTGTGGTGCCTCTCTTACCTGTGCGTGTTTCGGTGTGGTGCTTCTCTTACCTGTGTGTGTTTCAGTGTGGTGCCTCCCTTACCTTTGTGTGGTGCCTCCTTTACCTGTGTGTGTTGCGTTGTGGTGCCTCCTTTACCTGTGTGTGGTGCGTTGTGGTGCCTCCTTTACCTGTGTGTGGTGCGTTGTGGTGCCTCCTTTACCTGTGCGTTGTGGTGCCTCCTTTACCTGTGCGTTGTGGTGCCTCCTTTACCTGTGCGTTGTGGTGCCTCCTTTACCTGTGCGTTGTGGTGCCTCCTTTACCTGTGCGTTGTGGTGCCTCCTTTACCTGTGCGTTGTGGTGCCTCCTTTACCTGTGCGTTGTGGTGCCTCCTTTACCTGTGCGTTGTGGTGGCTCCTTTACCTGTGCGTGGTTCGGGGGCCGTTGGTTCGGATGGATGGAGCGCGGTGGCTCTGGCTTTGCTGAGGTCTCTTAGGCACAGGTGAACTTCCAGGGGCTTTTCTCCTCCATGTGTAAAAAAAGAAAATACACAGGCAATTTTAAAGACAAGCAACTGCATTCCTCTGTGGATCAGGAATACCTCTGCCCTCCTGTAATCCCTCCAGCCTCTGCCCTGTATATTCCCACTAGCAAACTAAACAAACACATCCATTAACTTCCTCGGTGACAGACAAATGACAGCTCCCAACAGCGAGAGTGTATTTTAATGCTGGGGCTCCAGCAGTTGATCAGATTTCAATAAACAGGTTGCCCTACCAGAGGCAAACTGAAATACGTTGACCTGGGAGTGATGGGGAGGACGAGGGGGTGGAAAAAGAAGGAGTTTCTTTAGGGGAAGGGTGCTTTAAGCAAAGCTGTGGGGTCAGAGTGGAAGGAGAGGTGCCTTTCCCTCCGCTCTCGCCTGTGTGGTGCCTTGGTGGGTGCTGTCCCTGGAAAGCCTGAATGTGAAACATGGCTTCAGCTCCCCTGGGCTCTGGTGACGAGGAGGGGTTGCATTGTTCCAGGAGAATAGGGGTATGGCTTTAGGATGCAGATTGTTCCAGCTGCAATTCCCCACAGTATCAGAGTTTGCACGAATTGTTGAAAGACCTTTAAATCACCCAGTGCTGTGGAGCTACGAATGAAAAGGTTTCAACTCTCCCTTTGCTTGGGCTATAACTTGCCAAAAAATAAAATCACATTTTTGGGGTGAGGGTGGGAAGGGAGAGGGGAACATTAGCCTAAAAGCCCAAGGTTTGGTTAGTGCATTGGGTTTTTTCCCTCTTCTTGGCATTGGCTCCCAAGCAAATATTTTACAGAGGCAAAAAGCACTATAAAATGATTTGGCTGGAAGCTGAATGAATAAAGAAAACAGTATATAGGCTGAAAGTCTGAATTCCAGGCAAGGTTTACAATGGAAAGACTAAGTTTAAGTTGTAGGCAGTGGTCAGCAGTGTATGAATTCAGATGACCTGATGGATGTACAGGATTGCAGTGGTGTGGAGAAGTTGGGGGAGTTCTGGAAAAGATCTGAAGTGGGCAGGAGAAGACAAAAAGATTTTTGTCTCTTTTTTTGTGAGCTGAGTATTGGCTGCTTTACTGGCTGACCCTGTTTAAATTTGGTTTGCACTTGTCTTGCTTGTACTCTTTTATTGCTCCTGGAAAACAAAGTGCTGTGGGCTGTTGTCGTGTGGAGAAGCGACCAAAAATTCACAGTGGTAATTGTTTTTCTGATGGGAAGACCTATTTAATATAACTTTGATAGGATCAGATTGGTAATTGGATTCTTGGAACTCTTTTGCAGAGCTTGAGAAATCCACCCTGCAAGTGGATGGGGGAGACGGTCGTGGTTATTTAAAATTATGTAGAAATAGAGTTTAAAAACCTGGGCCCAACCCATGGAAAATGTCATTTATTCCCATGCTGGTATCAGGAGAGGGAAAGTGAAGAAGAAAAAGGTGTTATTGCTGTAAAAAAAACCCAAAAGAGATAGTAACCCCCCTAACATTTAATTCCTGCTTTGCAGGGTGGGAGTGTCCTTGATAACAGAGAACGTAGGTGAAAGATCAAACTTGTAAGTGAGCAGAGGTGAGACGCTCTGCAGCACATTGTGACCTTTTTTTTTGTGCTGCTGAATATCCCCAAATTATGAGATATTTACACTGGGATAACTTCATGTTCTTGGGGAAACTCTCCCTGTTGTTAACGTGCCTGCAGATTCTTTCCGAGTGTATCACGCGGTGGGTTCGGCCACTGGAGGTGTGTGTGTGTGTTACCTGTTTCAGTCACTCGGGTTTTATAGGCACTCCTTTGGCCAAATCTCGGCCTGAGGTCGTGAGGCTTTACTCTGGAGGAAGAAGGGCTCTTTTGTTTTGGCTGAACCCTGTTTAATGTCTGTATCCTGATTGGGAGTTAGACGTGTGTGGCCCAGAGCGTGCCAGTGCCTCCTCATCTGAGGTGTCCTGAAGTTCAGTAGGTGCTCGCTGGCTCGCAGTCAAGTGAGGAAGGTGGCTGAGGAGGCTCTCTGTCAAGTGCTGGTCCTTCCCTGCTGCTCACATTGGGCAAAAGTAGCTTATGTTGGAATGTGGGCATTAATGAGCTGGCTGATTGCACGCTGGGCTTTGGGGAAGGGCTGTGCCATAGTGCATTTGCACAAGGGGGCAGAGCTAAGTTGCCCACGCGCTCCGGCCTTGCTATTTTCTGCCAGTTGAGTGCTCAGCTGCAATCTTGCATTAAATGGTACGTTGTTTTATTTTTGCATCTTTACTTAGGTGGTGCCTTTTAAGGCCAAGGGCCCCGCAGGGATGACTGATTGGGCTAATGCAGCAATTTTCCTCTCCTCCCCCCAGCAACTGGGGGCATATTTCCAGGTTCGGAGCTGTGCCTACTGCCTCTGGCCCTTCTTGTGACCTGACGTGTCACCCTGCCAATGTACAAAATGCTGTGCAAAAAAGGGCATGTGGTGGTGTCCTGGTTTTGGCCAGGACAGAGGTCTGGCTTTAGAGGTCCAGGTGGAGAACTCGCCGTGTCTGGAGGGATGAAGGATAAGGCAGCTCTGGCTAAGTTTGAGCCAATGCTTTCAGGGCCCAAAATGTAAAGGATTTTGGTTAAGGGTTTGTCTACGCCTGCAAATGCACTGAAATGACCCTTCCAAAAAGACTTAAGCTGGAATAAACCCCTTCCCCAGTGACCAATCTTATTCTGGGCTCAAGATCTCCTGGAGGGAACCTGTGACAAAAAAAAGTCTTCCTCGGGAGCTATTTTGGTAAAAATCCAAGCCCCTTCATTCCCTTGTGGGTGAAGACAAGGACTTCTGGATGCACAGAATCCACTCTTTGAGAACAAAACCAGTGTGCTGTGGTTTTCTAAGAGACACTCACTGGACCTTCTGGCTGACAGCCGAGGTGTAGGGCGGCAGCTTCAGCTTGGGTCGCCAGCCGCACTGGGTAGCATCAGCCCTTGAACCTGGGATAACAGTGCAGGTCCAGTGGCTCGTCCCTCATGTCACTCCATTCCTGTTCTCTCCAAGCAGCCCTATACTGGGCATAAATGGCCACAGTGTCCAGCCCTCCGCGGAGGTGGGGGGGGGGGGTACGACGAATGCCATCTTGGGTCACTAACCTTTAGTGACTATGTCCTGCAGCAATGTAGCTCCTACCACTCCACACCTCCGGTCGGATACAGGTAATCCAATCTGCTATTTTCCTGCCTATGTTATCTCAGCGACACACAACGTGATATTTGTTCCAAATCTGTCAAGTTGCCATCGGATTCGCATTGGTGACCGTATATGGTCACACTGGGATGTGCTTGGCTTGGTCCCGGGGCTTAAACAAGATTTCATAGGGTATGTTTAGAAGTTTTTTGGTAAGAGCAGTAAGGACCCTTCTGTTAGGGAGTAAACTGATATTCTGCTGGAAACTAATTAGTTTGGAAGTTGAATTCATTTTCGGTGCGTTGCGTAGGGAGGGGAAGAGTGAGACTTTCATTGCGTTCTGCTCTGGCACTTCTCTGTGAGACACTTGGCTTGCCAGCCTGGTTGGTGCCCCCCATCATGCAGGGGGTTTGCTGGTGGGGCCACCTCAAAATTCAGCTGTTTCATGTAGAAATAATGCTATATACGCTCTTTGTTTGAGTGTTGGAGAGAAGAATAGGTCACTGAAAGGTTTTGCTTTTTATTTCTTGGGAGATGAGTTTGTCTTTCTGGTGAAGGTATTTACCATCCTGCAACTTTGGGGGTTCTAGGAGTAAATGGTAGTAAACATGGAAAAGATAAATAATGATAATACAAGAGACAGAGATAAGTGTTGGCTTCTGTTTTGCTCCTTTATTCTTGTTGAATGATTGTTACCAGATATAACGCTTAGGTAATTTCACTCTTGTGAAAGAGGAGCCTGTTCAGATCTAACAGCCTGGTTCAGATTTTATCTAAGTCACTGCACATCTTCTAGTTAAGTTTGGGGCATTTTTGGGGGATCATGCTCTTGGGGAACTTGCTCACGAAGAATCTGTCAGCATGACCTGTACCTAGACTATGCAGAACGATTTAAAAAATACTGCTTTTTTTGTTTTTTTCTTGGATTTTTTTTGTTTGGGTTGGGTTTTTTTTTGTTTTTAAACCCAGAGCCTTTTTCTTTTTTTAAAAATTCTTTTTTTAAACCCAGAGCCTGTTGGCAGCTTTAAATTGAGGCTGAATTTAAACATAAAACACAGCGTGTGTCATACTGGAAAACGAGCCTTGATTTTTTTAATTTTATTTTTATTAGGAATATTACAAAACTCAGCACATTGCTCAAAGATATTTAGATTTTTCCCTTAAGGTTTTTAGAACTTTGTTTTCCAAGCCCATGCCTTGCTTTGACCTTCTTTAAAAGGTGCAAGCAGCAAATGAAAACATGTCTTTTCTGTGATGAGCTTGTAGAGAGCAAAAGCTAGGTTCCAAAGTTTGACTCTCAGTCCCAGAAGAAACTTTCATGTGCCATGAGGTGGTGCTTGAGAAATGACAGGAAAATGGTTCTTTCAGGAAAATAAAAGTAATTTGAAAACAAACAAACAAACAAAAAAAGCAAAAGTGATACTTGCTAACAAGCAGGAACCTGCTTTTCAAGGTTTAGGACCCGCTGGTGCTAATTTATTGAGTAAATATGAAGTTTGGGACCACTGCTGCTAATTTATTGAGTAAATATGAAGTTTGTTATCTGGCATGAATTGGCTGATAGGGCTGGGTTTTTTTTTCCAGTGACCCATCTGAGAATTCCTTTTCGAGTGGCTGTCTCCTCATGAGCCATGCTGGCATGTCTGGGTGCTGAATGCTTGCTGTGGAATAGCGTGGCTGCAGGAAGAGATGGGTCACTCCCTGGCACTGGATTTAATTACTGGAGGAGATAAAAGTTTTCACCAAAAGGGTGAAATAACAACGTAGAGGTCCTCTTGTGCCTACCTTGAATTTTAAAAAACAAAATCCCAAACCCACAACTAAACCCAGCCTTTAGTCATAGCTTTATTTATTCAGTGGGAATAGAACCACTGCAGCTTTCTGATTTCTCTGATTTATTTTTTTTTCTGAAACTCCTACTTGTGCCTGCAGTGATTTGTTTTACAAATCATATTGTTGAAAGGGTCCAATGCAAACCAGCCTTACAGGAGTTGGTGGAAATCATCCCTTCTCCCTTTTTTTTTTTTTTTTGTCTTTTAAAAAAATAATTTCCATTAACCTGCTCATTTTGTCTTATTTCACAGAATTTGTCTTTCATCTGACCTCTTCCTGTGTTTTCTGGTGGGCTGCTCAAGCTGAAACGCATTTGATCTTGCTTTGAACACTTCATTTAGATTTCAGAGCCTTGTTTTTTTGGGTTTTTTTTTTTTTCCATTTTTAAAAAAAATAATCACTCTTGACTTGGAGCTTTCTCTAAAAATAATGCCTCCATAGACATTTAGCTGTGTTAACCTGTGCTCATCTTTTGCACCGAGGTGGAACGTTTTTGGTCATAAAGAGACCTTTTTTAGAGGGTGGAGCCAGCATGAATGTAAAAGTTAGACTGTTGAAAGCCTATGGAGTCTGATGCTTGTGGTAGTAAGGTAAAAGAAAAATAGTTCCAAAAATAAACTGGAATCATCTGATCCTGCTGCCCTGATGTCGTGTGAGATCCACGCGTGCAGCCCCATGCTGGTTTTAACAGGTTAGGACCTGATTCAGAGCCTGTGAGTGTTAGTGCTGTGACTCCCACTCGTTCCCATGGCTTGGGAGCCATCCCTGAAGGATGGCTTGTGCAGGTTATGGGTAATATCTAACCTCTGCTTGGATCCCTTGTGTCCGATGGCAGGAGAGAGGAGGGCTGAGCATGGTCGCTCGGATCCTGCCACTCGCCCGCGTGACCGGACAGCTCGGACTCGATGTATTTTTAATTCTAGAAACACGTTGCTTCTGCTGGCTGGGAGCTCTGGCTGGTGGCTGGGACGTGCACTGCTAGGGCTGGAAGCAACTTGGAACCTCATTGCTTTAACTTTGGGTGGCTGCAGAGGGGGTTGATCCCCAAAGAAAGGGTGCCATTCTGCGGGCGGTGGTGCTGGGTGTGGAGGGGCTGAAGACTGGCTTAAGTGGTATTTAACAAGTTAATATATGCCGTGTGCTGCTGAATCCATTCCCATCTCTGGGGGGTTCTTGCTTTTTTTTTTTTTCTTTTCCCCCTTCTAAGTCAAATAAACAGGGGCTGTGAGGAGTTTGGTTGCTTGCCCTGATTACACAGTCTCCCCATTGTATGGTGGTAGAAACACAGTATCCAGCAGCGCTGTGAATAACCTGACGTTTTTATTTCATCCCAGCCACTCCAATTTTCAGGAAGAAATTCAGCCAATAACTCCAGGCTACTTCTTCCATTAAGTGTTCAAACTTAATTTTAAGCTTCACTAAGGGAAGAAAAATGTAAATTGGGAACAGAGGCTCCTCAGAGCAGGTTAATGTTTCTCAGGACTGCTGCACCTCTGTTCTCAGCCTCTCCACGAGTGGCTTCTAGCTTGCTGGGACCCAAAATCTGTCTCCTTATGTCTGGTAAATTTATTTAATGAGAGATTTGCACAATCTTGGGCATGCTGTCAAGTGATTGAGAAGTGAGTAATGCAAGAGGTGTCATACCTTAGGTGCCACTTGGGTGGTGTTGACTTTGCTGGGTATTTTAGGAGCTGTCAGTATTTGTGCATGTTAGATAACAACAGAGGGACAGCAGACAAATGCAGAAATGAGGGATTAATGTGTGCAATAGGCATTCTTTTTTTAAATATTCAAATGCTTCTTGTTGGGTTTGCTCACACATGCCTGGTGAACTGATGATGGCACAAATTTGGTATGTGTCCTCTATTTCCCTCTATACTGGTGTCTTCCCAGGTGCCCCAGTGTGATTAGGTGTAGGTGTGATGCTGAATTGGTTTTTGACTAATGTGTGATTCTTGAGTAGAAGCATTCTGTTGTAAAGGTCTTTTGTTGTGGTAGCTAGTATTTTGCTATTGCCTTGTGTGGATCGTCAGGCTCCACCTGGAGTGTTGTGTCCAGTGCTGGGCTCCCTGGGATAAAAAGGACAGGGATCTCCTGGAGAGAGTCCAGAGGAGGCTGAGGAGATGATGAAGGGCCTGGAGCATCTCCCCTGCGAGGAAAGGCTGAGAGAGCTGGAGCTGTTCAGCCTAGAGAAAAGAAGACTGAGGGGGGACCTAATCAATGTTTATCAATATCTGAAGGATGGGATGCAGGGGGAATTGGCCAGCCCCTTTTCAGTGTCTGTGGGGACAGGACAAGGGGCAATGGCTGCAAGTTGGAGCACAGGAAGTTCCACAGCAACATGGGGAGGAACTTTTCCCCAGTGAGGGTGAGGGAGCCCTGGGACAGGCTGCCCAGGGGGTGTGGAGTCTCCTTCTCTGGAGAGATTCCAGCCCCGTCTGGACACCGACCTGTGCAGTATGAGCTGGGGAGCTGCTCTGGCAGGGGGTTGGACCCCAGGAGCTCTGGAGCTCCCTTCCAACCCCTTCAATTCTGTGATTTAAATCCTAGGCAGAAGTGATTGGGCTGAGGCCAAATGAACACCAGAGGAGGGAGAAGGGACAGTTACTCAGTCCCAGCAGCCTCCCAAAGCTGAACCAGCCAAACTCCAGGAGTTAGGCTGCTACAGGCCCTGGTGCACTGTGAACTGGTTTCTTTTCCACCTCCTTCTTGATTTGTATGAGCTGGGGTAATTGAGGAAGGTATTTTCCTCAGTTGTTGTTCTCACCTAAACAGATCTGTTAACGCTGGTTAAGCAATGGTGAGTGTCAGATGAATTACCTGTATGAACTGCTTGTCAAGGGTGGAAGGGTTAATGAGTGACAGGGTAAACCTTTGGACGTTGTGGAATATATCCCCAGGGATACTGCAGACTCTGTGGAAGGAAGAATACTTACATGGCAGCCATCAGTCGATGTAAAACTGGAGGCTAAAGCTCCTTCAGAGCATGGATACCCTGCTGAGAGAAGGTGCAATAAGCCATCTTGCTCACCTTCTGAGTGGAGCAAAGTCACAGAATCACAGAATCTTAGGGGTTGGAAGGCACCTCAAGAGATCATCGGGTCCAATCCGCCCCCATGAAGTCTTTCATATTGTTCTGCAGATAAACACAACGTGCTGGTGGTGACCACAGTGTCTTGTTAACCAGACAAGTATATATATTTAATGTACTTTGGGCAACTTAAAGTGGGAAACTGGGAGAAGAATTGTGAGTTCCACCAGCATATGGAGATCAGAGTCTGTACTTTGATCAGTTATTTCATATTTTAATATTCAGGGTTGGATCACAGTATCACAGAAGATATTCCAGCCCCGTCTGGACACCGACCTGTGCAGTATGAGCTGGGGAGCTGCTTTGGCAGGGGGTTGGACCCCAGGAGCTCTGGAGGGCCCTTCCAGCCCCTACAATTCACAGAATCACATAGTTGTAGGGGTTGGAAGGGACCTGGAGAGCTCCTGGGGTCCAACCCCCTGCCAAAGCAGCTCCCCAGCTCATACTGCACAGGTCGGTGTCCAGACGGGGCTGGAATCTCTCCAGAGAAGGAGACTCCACACCCCCTGGGCAGCCTGTCCCAGGGCTCCCTCACCCTCACTGGGGAAAAGTTCTTCCCCATGGTGCTGTGGAACTTCCTGTGCTCCAACTTGCAGCCATTGCCCCTTGTCCTGTCCCCACAGACACTGAGAAGGGGCTGGCCAATAAATGGCTAAATAAATGGCTATTGCTCTCCATTACAAAGGTGATAGTCCCTTTAGGCTCAGCGAGCTGTGCTGAGTAGCTGGGAGTAGGATTTACCTTTATCATCTTACCACAGAGCAGAAGCTGGGCCCTTGCAAGAGCGGGTTGTGTTTCAGTTCTGTACAGGGTGGCACCAAGCCATGGGGAGGGTTCATCGTGATCTGCAATAGTTAATATAAAACCAGATTAACAGAGATCAGAGCTGATGAGTATCTCTCCTCCTCCTGGTATTCACAACCAATCAGAAGGGCAGTATCATCGGGGTTAATTTCGTTAGGAGCTAATGAGAGTGAAGCTTTTAACTTAATCATAGCTGGGACAGGTGTTTACTTTGCCTTGACAGGTTTGATTGACAAGGGAATCGTAAACCCATTAGGGAGCTATTTGCATATGTAGGGTGAACTGGCTTTGGACAGTTGATTTCTAATTGCCGGATTTGTTATCTGACAATGTTTGCCACTGCTCTCAGCACACATCCATTGTTCCTGGGATACAGAAGGGCTCCTCGAAGTGGTAGAGGCTCTGGGTAGCATTTTGCTCTGGGTAGCATTTTGCTCTGGGTAGCATTTTGCTCTGGGGCTGGAGAAACCAGGGATGGGGCAGTGTGTTATCTAGACCAGAGCAAGGTCTTGCTTGCATCACTAAGGCAGAATGCTTTCTTTTTCACCCTCCTTCCCCCATTCATTGCTTGCTCAAACAGGGACAGAGGATTTTAGAGGTTTTTAAGGAGTATTTTGTGACAGTGCTATATATGGGATTAATCCTGGCATTGGAAGTTCACTGGAAACACCGAAGCAGTCCTTATATACAACTGGTAGAGCAGCCTCAGGGTATTTAATTTGAAGTCCAGTTTAGGGCTCTTCTCCCTCTGAGTGTTCCCTTTGGGAGGAGGATTGTAGATTCACAGGGCTGGACCTTAGTCCATTTTCCCCATGCTTTATCACCGATCCCAAGGAAGAAAACAGCAAGGTGCTCCTGAAAAGCAGCCACAGTAGTAGACCTGTATATTTATGATGATTCTTACTATTTATTGAGAGTTTCCAGTGAAGAAAACCAAATAAAATAAAAAGGAGACTCCAGTGTTGCTCAGCACAGGCAGAATTCCTCTTCTAGATAGAGGCAGGAAAAAAAGGCTTGTCTTTTCTGAAGACCACAGACTAGCTAAGTGGAGTTTGAGGCTTATTTTTCTTTCATCCTAGAAAATCCAATAAATCCAGTAAATTCTTTCAGTGTGGTCTTCCAAGAGTTTTTCAGCTTCGTCTGACTCACAGATTATTTGAGTGCCATTACAGACTAAGGGTCAAGCAAGTTAATTCCCACAACACTATGCTGACCTGTTTTCAAACTGTGCTAATCAGGGGGTTGAGTCACAGCAGCATCGTTTGCTCAGTGAAATTATTTTCCTGTTAGAAAATGACAAATAGGGGCTGGCTGTTCCTATTGGCTTCAGTCACTGGAGCGCTCGCATCGCATGCAAGGCAAAGCCCTCAGAGGATGCACTCGCCGTGGATCAGGACACCAGTGGGGGCTTGTTTCCTAAGTTTCAACTCATGAAAACACACTGAAACCTTAGAAAAGAAAAGAAAGAAATGGTTACAGTCACATTTATACCTCCAGCAGGACTAGGGGGGGTGTGTGGCTGCGTGGAGCCCGTCCGATCTGTAACGCGAACGTCCTTTCCCAAAGGAGACATTTGGTGGAGTTATTGGGTTACCTCTCCCCCTCACCTTCTTGTAATTGAGTCTTGTTTACCTTTTTTTTTTTTCCTCCCTCCTCCTTTCCCAAAGTTTATTACCACTATTTAGTCAGAGGAAATGAATTAACATAATTTACTGGTTTTTAGAAGGAGACGCATTCCCTTGCATGTACGGGTACACACGCTCCTGCTCGCCCTCCCAGCACTGTGCAGAGGAGCATGTTTACAGAGTCTGGGTCCATTTAGGGAGAACAATACCCTGATTATGGAGGGCAGCCTTTTATTCCCAGAAACCAGAAGGAACCATTCGTTTCAAGCAGCTACTGCCCCTTGAAGGTACAGGCGGCGTGAGTTGCTGGAAGGAGGGAATAAATCTGTTGTGGACATAGCTGGGCTGCATTGTTCTCTGAGGAAGTTGAATTAGGAGTGGGGGGGGGGGGGGTGAGAAATGGTCCTGGGACAAACCAAGGACCAAGTTTAAGATCTACCAGCACTCAGAGAGGGGTTGTAGCTTCCAATTTAATTTCCAGGTGTTTGCTGTGAGACTTTGGGTGGAATGATTTGGTGCTTCCTGAGCTGTCGAGGTGCTGGGGAGGTTGGGTGGGAAGAAGGTGGTAGCTGAGCTTCCCTAGTGTTTTTGGAGGGGCTGAGCTGTGTTGAAAGGTGCTGTTATGTATGAAATCCTGGTCATTTCTAATTGCAGTCGTGCACCTGTGCCTGGTAGATAATGCTGGAGCCATGTCATATGGAGCATTTGCTTCACATGATGCTGGGAAAGGTCAGGCACTTGATTTCTGTCCTGATAGGTTGGGTCATTAAGGGCACAGATAGGATCTCCCCTCCTTCATCTGCCTGACTGCAGCCACTTCTCAGGTGTGATCTCATGGCAGCTGAAGATGGCTGAACTCAACCCCACCACTGTCGTGTCCTTGTCCTGCTCCACTCTCAGGCCTGTAACTCCCTTGTGCCAGGGCATAAGCTCTTCTGACCTTGCTGCTGGGTGTTTTGGGGAGCTAACCTGGGCAGAAAGCCAATCTGGAAAAAGATGTGATGAGTTAAATTGTTATAGGAGCATGCCCTGAGCTCGTGGGATATCACAGCACAACCACAGGCAGCAAGTCCTTTCTATTCCTGCTTATGCCAGGAAGGCTCAGTGCTTTGGAGAACTGAGCATTTAGGTGAACTTTCATAAAATGATTTGCTGTCAGCAAAGACAGGCTGCAAGCAGTGCTGCTGGTGATGGAGTTGCCCCTGGTCCGGGCACAGTGATCACTGACCCTGGTATCAAGGTGAATGCAGTGTGTCTCCTGGGAGTGAGAGGGAGCCAGGTTCCCCCTCGACCTTGGCTTTGTTCCTGTGTGGACTTCTGACACCATCGCTTCAGGGGGGCTGCAAAAACAAGGCAGAGAAAACAACTTGGGGAGTAGAGCTGGTAGGCTAAGCAAGGGAAGCCCCAGGGCTGTGTTAACAACGCTGTTGGAAGGTTTATGGGGGGTGGTGGTGGTGTGTTTATGTTGGCCTGTGAGTCACAGTGGGTGAATTCTGGCTAGGGATGATTGACATGTGTCTAACATGATGAACCATGGCTCTGCACCCTGGAGAAACAGGCTTTAGCTTGCACGTTGGTCCATTTTTTTTGTGTAGAGAGAGGAAGATCCCTGTATATACCTCAGTGCCCACGTGGAGGCTGCTGGGGTTACTCTGCATGGGAAGACAAAACTCTGGCATGTTGAGGACAATCAGAACCAGCAGTATTGTGTCCAGTGCTGGGCTCCCTGGGATAAAAAGGACAGGAATCTCCTGGAGAGAGTCCAGAGAAGGGCTACGAAGATGATGAAGGGCCTGGAGCATCTCCCCTGTGAGGAAAGGCTGAGAGAGCTGGGGCTGTTCAGCCTGGAGAGAAGAAGACTGAGGGGGGACCTAATCAATGTTTATCAATATCTGAAGGATGGGGTGCAGGGGGAAATGGCCAGCCCCTTTTCAGTGTCTGTGGGGACAGGACAAGGGGCAATGGCTGCAAGTTGGAGCACATGAAGTTCCACAGCAACCTGGGGAAGAACTTTTCCCCAGTGAGGGTGAGGGGGCCCTGGGACAGGCTGCCCAGGGGGTGTGGAGTCTCCTTCTCTGGAGAGATTCCAGCCCCGTCTGGACACCGACCTGTGCAGTATGAGCTGGGGAGCTGCTCTGGCAGGGGGTTGGACCCCAGGAGCTCTGGAGCTCCCTGCCAACCCCTACAACTCTGTGATAATTATCCCAAGGCAGTAGGGATTTTTTTGGTTGCTTGGTTGGTTGGTTGTAGTTTTTAAAATATCCTTTAAAATCTGCCAGATCTTCCTAGGTTTGGACAATGTGAGAGAGGCAAGTGCCAGTTCCCATGTCAGCTCATGGGCTGCAGTAAGAACACCTCCAGAGTCCATCCTCACATCTGTGTCAGCACTGTGGTTTTCTGCTGCAGCGTGAGGGGGTGCGGTGGTCTGTGGAAAAACATGAATCTTGGCAGCAGTCCCTGAGTCCAAATATGTGGGAAACACTAAGCTAGGAGGTTGAAAATACATCTTTGGGGTTTCTTTCCCCAGAAGGAAAAAGAGGGTAGAACTTCTGCTGAGACAAGTGTTGAAAAGAAAAAAAAAACAACACCAACAAACAAACCACCTGAATTAAAACCAGAATTAAAAGGTTCCAGCTTGGTTATCAGACAGTAACTGAAATAACAGGAGAGAGAAACAAGCCTGGATTAATTTTAATAGCCTCTTGATTCAGCTATTAAGTTAACATACTTACAGGCTCTTTCCCCTTTACCTCTGTAAGAGTAATGCAGATACTATACTAAATGTAGAAAAAAATCCCAACCCAGCTTGGTAACTTGTCAGAGGAAGATGAAAAATGCACCAAAGTTACTGAGCATGCTTTCTGCTGTAAGCACCCCAGCTGTAAGGCTGGAGGAGGGCCTTCTGTCTGTGGCATGTGTTGGAGGGTATTTTGCTATGAGGCAGATATTAAGGTAGAGCTGGAGGAGGGCTAAGTCTAAATATTTAGTATTTTAGACAAGTCTAAAATATTTAGTATTGCTTTTGGGGAGCAGGGTAGCAAATGAGCAGTGGTTCTGGTTGATGCAATGAAAATAGGGTAAGGAAAAGTCGTTATAGCTGGTGTGATATTGTTTTTACTTTTTTTTTTTTTTTTTTTTAGTGTTGGGGTTAGTGTCTGGAAGCCCCACAGCACTCTTGTTCTGTTAAGAGCTGTCAAACCCAGCACGACAGCCAGCCAGCTACAGTCTTAAATGCAAGGTGGCTCTGTGGAGAAGGACCTGGGGGTCCTGATGGGTGACAGGATGGCCATGAGCCAGCAGTGTGCCCTGGGGGCTGAGAGAGACAATGGGATCCTGGGGGCATCAGGAGGAGTGTGGCCAGCAGGTCACAGGAGGGGATCCTCCCCCTCTGCTCTGCCCTGGTCAGGCCCCACCTGGAGTGTTGTGTCCAGTGCTGGGCTCCCTGGGATAAAAAGGACAGGGATCTCCTGGAGAGAGTCCAGAGGAGGCTGAGGAGATGCTGAAGGGCCTGGAGCATCTCCCCTGTGAGGAAAGGCTGAGAGAGCTGGGGCTGTTCAGCCTGGAGAGAAGAAGACTGAGGGGGGAACCTAATCAATGTTTATCAATATCTGAAGGATGGGATGCAGGGGAAATGGCCAGCCCCTTTTCTTTGGTCAGTGGAGACAGGACAAGGGGCAATGGCTGCAAGTTGGAGCACAGGGAGTTCCACAGCACCATGGGGAAGAACTTTTCCCCAGTGAGGGTGAGTGAGCCCTGGGACAGGCTGCCCAGGGGGTGTGGAGTCTCCTTCTCTGGAGAGATTCCAGCCCCGTCTGGACACCGACCTGTGCAGTATGAGCTGGGGAGCTGGCTTTGGCAGGGGGTTGGACCCCAGGAGCTCTGGAGCTCCCTTCCAACCCCTGTGATTCTGTGAACAACATTTTGTATAGAGAGACTTTGTTCTTCTCTGACAAAGCCCCCCTCCAAAACTCAGGTCCACTGGTCAGCTGAGTTTTATTTACCCAGGTAAACCTGGGAAAGAAGAGGTTCTGTATTTGCCTGCAGTGAGCTGTGCGAACCAGACGTTGCCCTGATAAGGATTTCTTGCTGCTGCTACAATACAGACCCACAGGACTGATAATCTCAGGCCCAAACGCTGGGCAAGGGCCCAAGGTGAAACAGGGGCAAAGGCATTGTTCATGCACACGGGCTGAAGGCCTTGTGTAGTGCACCCAACAGGGCTCACGTGCATGAATCACAAGTCTTCCCCTCTCTGCTGGGTGCAAACTTCATCATTGGCCCTAGGGACAGCTAGGCATTATTACACCATAATTATTAATGACAGAAACAACCATTGAGAATGTGAAGGCTGCCCAGGGAGGTGGTGGAGTCTCCTTCTCTGGAGAGATTCAAGACCCCTCTGAACGCCTATCTGTGCAGTATGAGCTGGGGAGCTGCTTTGGCAGGGGGTTGGACCCCATGATCTCTCAAGGTCCCTTCCAACCCCTACAACTCTGTGATTTTGTGATTCTGTGAATGTGAAGGAAAAAACAAATAGTCCAGATTTATTCAAGTAGCTGCAAGGTGTTTTCACACATCTGCCTTCTCCCAGGTGTTGTTCCACATCTGGCTGGAGCCCAACCATGGTTTTCTGGTCCTTCCTGGAAAGATGCAAAGGAAAGCCAACCTAAAATCTGTGGGAGGGGAAGCAAGTTGAGAAAGGCATAGTGGCACACAAAAAGAGGCTCTTCCAAAAGATATTGTTTTGCTTGGAGAGACTTGTGGTGGTTGCTGAAAGGGCATTTCAGTGGAAAAGGGCCAAGCAGCCCTAGGCAGAACCAACACCCTCAATTGAGAAAGGTTTTTCCAACAGCAATGCTGTTAAGAAGTAATTAAAGTCAAATAAAACAAGAAAAATAGTGTATGACACATCTATTTGAATTCATCCTGGGTTGAATCTGCTGAAACCCATGTGGCACGACACTGGAGACATGCAAGGGGAAGTACAGAACTGAGTATTTCAATGCACTTTTGCAACTACAGAAGTTTCTGGACTCAGACACTGGTTTACCAAGTGTTTAAGCACATACTTGCTTTTAAGCACCTGAGGATTGCTTGTATTCAAATAACATTTGTTTAGGGCCTGTTACACAGTCTGGAGAAGCTAAGCATAGGCTGAAGTGGGAGCAATTGCTTTGCAAGATTGTGACACTGTTGGTTTTTTTCTCATTAAAATTAATTTTCTGGACTTAGGGAAATAACTCAACTTTCAGTTGAAGGAAAAAGAAACTGATGCACAAGACTGCAGCCTTCATGGTTTGGATGAACAGACAGGCAGCACGAGTTGCATGCACCAATCTTGTTGCCTGGCTTTGGCCCAAGAAGAGTAAGAAAGAAAGAACTGAAGCAAGTTTTGCATGATTCCTCTAAACCAGCCCTGTGATTGTGGATCACAGAATTGTAGGGTTGGAAGGGACCTCAAGAGATCATCGGGTCCAACCCCTCTCCTGCTGTATGGTTTTTGGGTGCTGGGGGCAGGCACTGCCTGTAAGAGTGCTGTTGTGGGATGGCTTGGGCCTGGTCATGCAGGCATCCTCCACACTTGCAGTTCCCTTTGCTTCACTCCCCTGCCTCCCCTCTAATGCTGTATTGGGCAAAATTGAAAATTCAAGGAAGAACTAATCAGAAAGGAGATTTTGGGGCCCAGCTGTGTCACTTCAAGTTTTGCTAGCTGGTGAGGAAGATTTGTGAGGACTCTTGGGGGTAGAAAGGGTCAGGTCAGAGGTAGAAATCCACTCACCCTCTACCGGAGGCGTTTATAATGCCAGGGCAGCTCCCCTGGGGGAATGTCCTTCTGTCTGTCCTTCCCTCTGGGGGTTGACAAGAGGCAGACGGCCTCTCCCCAGCTGTTCCCTCTGTCATGTTACAAATGAGATGCTGAAAAGCAGCCCTTGGCCTTGAGACAGCTCTTCTCTCTCTAGCTTATTCTACCCATCAATTAATGTCAAGGAAAGGTGTTTTATAACTATTTTAGGACTTCTTCAAGAACGGGACCCCCATGGCCCTGCAAAGGGCAAGTCCAACTCCTGTGTGGGGTGGCTGCCAAAATCCATACACAGAGAGTTAACATGTGAGAGCAAAGAGGGCTTCTGCTTTTTGGGAGCAAAATGCTCCTTAATATTCAAATTCTTCCACAGAGTTGGTCTAAAAAGAGCATCTTAAAATGTGGGTGGGGTGGGGGGGGGAATAATCTTTACCCTTCTCCATCAAGGCACTGGTACTTAGCACCAGTGTCTGACATAATGTTCTGTCTTCTTCCATTTCTGAGGCACTTTGAAACCTGGTACCAAGAGCTGGTGGTTCTGCCTGGACTCCATCACACCCTAATAACAGCAAGCAGCATTTGGAGTAATTATTCACCCTTGTAGCTCTTGGCCTGTGTAATGGGTGTGAAGTGTGAGGAGGGAATTATGAAAAATAATCAAGAAATCATATGTGGCAGTGGATTTCCTGACAGAGAGCAGCAACACCATGGTGGAGGCTTTCAAGCTGTCTCTCACCCTCTCCTCCTCTCCTCTTGTACTGACTCCCAGATGTTCTGCTGTCTGTTTTCTTAGGAATCAGCTTCCACCCAAAGGCTACTGAATTTTTCTTAAATGCTGATTTCTGTTGGAGCTGATAAGGCAGCAGCCAGCCTGTAAAGATAACACAGGGTATCAAGGCTTCTTGGGGTTTTTTTCTTTATTTGGTGTTTGCTTTTAACAAGTATTTGACAGATGCTGAGAGCTGTCTGCAGGCTTGGGGTTTGGTGGGTGTCTTCTTCCTCCACCCCCTTTGTCTTTAGTCCCAAAATGCTTTTAGGGTGGTTTGGAAGAGGGAAAAACAGGGTGCTATCAGAGCTGGTGAAATAGTGGTGTTTACTGGAGGGAGTGGGGAAAATGGGCAGCTGTGGCTGGATGACAAGGGCAAATCTGGGTCCTGCTCTTTTGATGGCTCCAGTTAGAAAATATTACCCCTAACCAGGGCTTAAAGGGTGAGGAGCAACACAAAGTTGCCCTAAATGCCTGGTTACTGGCAAAGATATGTGATGGTGTAGGAAAGCTTGGGATTGTCTTTTCTGCTCTCCCTCCAGCCCTGACTCCAGCTCCCCCTTTCCCAAAGTATTATCCCTGTTCAGGCTGCTGCCTTTTGTTAACCTATGAGGGCTTGTTTACACTTGGCTTATATTATCCAGAAAGGAAACTTTTCCAGCTAAAATTGATTTACCTGCTGATGCTAATGACTTTGTTATAGGGAGCCTGGTGAGGAAGGCAGAAGCAGATAGAAAACGCAGCCTGTGTCCTCACACAAAGATGTCTTCTGTTGCCCATGGAGTGCGAGATCAGATTGGGGCTCCTCACCATCAGAGGGACATTGGGGTCCTGGAGTGAGTCCAGAGAAGGGAAACCAGGCTGGGGAAGGGGCTGGAGGGCAAATCATCTGAGGAGCAGCTGAGGGAGCTGGGGGTGTTCAGCCTGGAGAAGAGGAGGCTGAGGGGAGACCTTCTCCCCACCTCCCCTGCCCTGCCAGGAGGGTGCAGAGAGGTGGGTGATGGTCTCTTCAGCCAGGGGACAGGAGATGGGACAAGGGGGCAATGGGCTCAAGCTGGGCCAGGGCAGGGGCAGCTCAGATGGGAGGGGAAAAGTTCTTCCCTGGCAGAGTTGTGGGGCTGTGGCACAGGCTGCCCAGGGAGGGGCTGAGTCCCCTTCCCTGGGGGTGTTTAAAAAAGGGGGAGATGAGGGTACTTAGGGATCTGGTTTAGTTTAGGATGGGAATGGTTGGACTTGATGAGCTTAAAGGGCTTTCCAACCTTGTGACTCTGTGATCAGTTTCCAACTTGTCTGAGCCCTTAAGTGATGTAAGGTGTCTCCCCATGCTCCCATCATTGCTGTGCCCCCATGGTATCCCCATCTTGACCATCTGGGCAGTTGCATTATTGGCCAGGTTAGGACACAGATCTGGCTGGAAATCCCACTGAATAAAAGAAAAAAAAGAAAGGATGTCATGTCACAGCCCTATAGCACTGGATTTTATATACCTGGGTGTTGTTTGTGGGACCCCTCAGGTGGTTTGTACAAAGTATGCTGTTATTCGCTGACATTTAATCCCCATTGTTTTCTCAGCAGTGTTTCACCATGGCTGGAAATAAGACACCAAAGTCCCATTTCCAAATTTCAATGCATTTTGTGGGCATGCTTTAATTAAGCCTCACAGCACTGCTTGGAGGAACATACTTCATGCCTAGAGCATCATGGAGGCAACCTCATACAGAGGGGCAGGAGCAGTATGGGAACACAGTGTTTTTGTTAGGCCCTTCTGCCCAGCAAATCCTTCTTGCTCTTGAATGTAACCTGTCACATATGAAATTAATTTCAAACATGCATTTGCTCACAAAGTAGTGCTCTTTGCACCAGAAATCCATAACAGTAGAAGAAACCATGGCCAGATGTCTATATTTATAGAAAACTGGCGTGTGCTGTCTGGTGATGACAGAATATTTCAGTGTATTTATGAAGTGCTCATGTTTTTAGAAATCTAGAAATCCAGTCAATATCAGTACAACTATTCATCAGGCATCATTTTTTTTTCTTTCTTTTTCTAAATTTTAACCAGCAGAACATGTTTCTTTCATTGATGCAGTACCAACCCCCTTTCCCTACCCCTCTGTTGCTGCTGTATTATTTTTTCTTTCCAGCTTCACAAACCTCTTCATTTTAGATGGACATCTCTGGGTTTGAAGCAAACTTTACTTGAATTTCATGCAACTTTAACTGTGTACTTCTACATCAGGCATTTTTACTTGAGAGAGAACTACTCATCTAGCTGAAAGAGCAGTTTCCACTCTAGGAGTGGAACCTGCAACATTTTTCGGTTTTCAGAGTAAAGGGAGGGGTGTGTATGGGGGTTTTTTGGTGGGTTTGTTAGTTTGTTTGTTAGTTTGTTTGGTTCTTTCTGAAGTACCCATTGTTTTGGGTTTCCTGTTTGGCTCTGATCCCATTGGGAGTTAAATTTGGATCAAGCCAACAGTGTTGGAAGCTTCAGGAGCCATTATTTATGGCTGGTGGTTGAAGTATGAAGCCCATCAGAACTCATGTCCTCAAGACAGTTCAGTTCTGTTCCGAACTACTTGTGTGAACAGCTAAATCGAGCTTCTCCATACCTCTGTGTCAATGGTTTGGCCTAATCCCTGGTGTAGACATCAGTATTAAAATGTGCAGAGATCTCCACAGCTCTTGGTCATCTGGTGCTGTTGGAAGCCAATCATAGAACCATAGATCACAGACTGGTCTGGGTTGGAAGGGACCCCAAGGATCACAGAGCTCCAACCCCCCTGCCACAGGCAGGGACACCAACCTCAGGCCTGGTACACAAGGTTGCCCAGGGCCCCATCCAACCTGACCTTGAACACCCCCAGGGATGGGGCACCCACCCCCTCTCTGGGCAGCCTGTTCCAGCCCCTCACCACTCTCTCTGTAGAAGACTTCCCTCTAATATCCAATCTAACCCTTCCCTCCTTCAGCTTTAATCCATCCCCCTTGTCCTGCCAGTCTCTGCCCTTTGAACAAGCTGATTCCCCTCCTGTGTCTCTGCTCCCTTCAGGGACTGGCAGGCTGCAATGAGGTCCCCCCACAGCCTTCTCTTCTCCAGGCTGAAACAGCCCAGCTCCCTCAGCCTCTCTTTGTAGGGGAGCTGCTCCAGCCCTCTGAGCATCTCCGTGGCTCCTCTGACCCCTCTCCAACAGCCCCACATCTTTCTTGTGTTGGGCCCCAGCTCTGGACACAGGAGATGGATACCTGGCAGTAGGCAGATGTCAGGGAGTGAGATAGGTGCAGGTGGTGGTAGCGGGTGAGGAGCCGTAGGGTGATAAGCGAAGGCGGCTCCTTGTGGGATTTACTATTGGATCACAATTGCTAATCTGTGTGATCTCCAAATCAAGCTAATTGGGTTTGCTCAGGCTGTAGCACACACACACACACACACACACACACACAGAGGATTGCTAAGCCCAGTAGCTGGAAGGCAGTGGGGGTTTGGCCTCCCAATCTTTGCTGCGTATTTGTTTTGACAGAAAATGCCTTTGATAGATGTAAGTTATATTTCCGTGCCTTACAAATGATAGATTCCTCCCCCCATATCCTGTGACAGCCTTCCCTGGAGACAGACAGTCTGTGTTGGTTTAGTGAGATGAGGCAAGATTAACGGGAAAGGTTTTGCTAGTGTTTGCAAAGACTTGGAGCAAAAAAAATAGGAAAGGTTTTTGGGTTGAGGGTTTAGTGAGAATGAAAAAGCATTTCTGACAGCCACTGCCTGCACACGGGGCTCCCCTCCCTGGCTCCCCTCTCCAAGCTAGCAGCAGTCTGAAAGGAGCACCTAGACAACCCTGACGAACCCAAAGGGTTTAGGCTTGCCACTGGGGTCCCTCCATGTGCTCCTGCTCAGGCAGGACTGATACTTCTTGCATCTGTAGGTCTGCAAATTATTATTAGCCTGCCAGTCCCTGAAGGGAGCAGAGAAACAGGAGGGGAATCAGCTTTTAAAAAGGATAGAAAATGGCAGGACAAGGGGGATGGATTAAAGCTAAAGGAGGGAAGGGTTAGTTGGATATTAGGGGGAAGTTTTTTGCAGAGAGAGTGGTGAGGGGCTGGAACAGGCTGCCCAGAGAGGGGGTGGGTGCCCCGTCCCTGGGGGTGTTCAAGGCCAGGTTGGATGGGGCCCTGGGCAACCTTGTGTAGCTCCAGGCCTGAGGTTGGTGTCCCTGCCTGTGGCAGGGGGTTGGAGCTCTGTGATCCTTGGGGTCCCTTCCAACCCAGACCGTTCTATGATCTATGATTCTATGTGCTGGTGTGTTGACTATCTAGGTGGGTAAGGAGCTTCCACACCTCTGAGGAGAGTGGGAAGGTGGGCCCCTGTGGGGAAGGTGCTCCAGGGGACCTATTTGTCCCTTCCAGGGGTGCTCACCCCATCTGGTATGGGAATGCTCTCCTGTGGCATGGAGCCAAGGCACTGCAAGTGGTGTTTAGCTTGTAGATTAAGACATCTGTGTACCAGTGTCTGAGCTGCCCTCAAAGTTGATGGAGATGTTAGTGAGTACTAAGCTAGGTCATTAAGTTAGTGAGGATTAAGTTAGGTCAGTAAGCACATATTGACCAGGTCTCTGCAGACTGTAATGGGAGTTAGACACCTAAATTGAGGTGAATCCAAGAGCTGAGTCCTGGCCATATTTAGGTTCCTGGGATAGTTAATGGTGATGCTGGTCATCTACCTGCATTCAGTGCCAGCAATTAAAGCCTCTGGGTCATTCACTGGCATGTCCTCTCTGAGGTGTTGTCTCTCCAAGTTTGAGCCTGGATGGGCTGTTAGCTCAGTCCTTAGCTACCTCAGCCAAGGTTAGGCTGCCCTTACCCAGAGCCCCCAACGTCTCCACACTGGGTGCCTGGGGACACATCACAATTCAGACTGTCTGGACAAACATCCAAGCACAGACCCATGGTACATTTCAGCCACTATCAGCTAAGTTTCAGCTTCACATGCAGGCTAATTGCTCCTGAGCTCCTCACTGCAAATACAGTATGATACGTATTTGAGGGACAGGGTAGTTTTATACCCTCTATACCCCAGAGTGGGAAGGATTAATAGCCCTTGGACCTTTCTCATCAATATGCAGGGAATTAACATCCCAAGCAGGGGTACTCAAAGGTCTGACCTGAAACCTTGTGTAGTGTTTTCTTTGTGAAACACAGACAGGATGTTCAGTAAATCAGGTTCAGGCAGTTCTGTTTGCTGGAAACAATATTTCACAGTGACCCTGAAAACATTGCTATTTTGTTTTTTAAAGTGTCCTAGCAGAGGGATTATAACTGCATCTGGGAGGAGGAGTTGTGGGTGGTGGATTAGGAGCTGCAAGCAAAACTTGCCTTCCTGAGTTCGTGCTACAAAGCCTGCCCTTGCTAGCAAGGCTGGTGACGCATGCAGAGGACTTGGTGGCCTTCAGCATGGCTAGATAGAGGGTTGATACAGCAGCTCCAGCATCGTGTGAACTGGAAAAGGTGGACACAATGGCCCAGGGGCCCCACTGCTGTGAAAGGGAAAATCAACTCCTGGCAGCAGTTGGGGAAAAAACCGACCAACAAAAAGTACCCTGTGCAGAGCCCTGATGGTCCCTCTGACAGTGTGAAAGAGATGAGCTCGTCCAGCTCCTGCTATGCTGCACAGCAGGATCTGTTTGGCCCAGTCTGTTTACCTGCATGGGACTGAGATGCATCCTGCCCTAAAAGCACCTTTCCCTCAGGGAAAGCACCTTTTCCATCAGGGAGGTGATGCACCCCTCTGGTGCCTGCACTCCATGTGTCTGAAGTTAGAGTGGGGGGAGTTCTGATGGGGTCTGGTTTTGAGCATATCCTGGTGTAAATCAGGAACAGCTTCTTTCAAATGGAAAAGGAAAGGCTAATTTAAAGCCAATAAATGTGAATACACTCTCAGGCTTCGGTGGGTGTTAGAAGGATTAATATGTGAGCCAGCCTTTCTTTTTACACAGGCAAAACTTTTCCTTATGGCATGAAATTCAGCTTGTTGCTGAAGGCTCAGGTACCACCAAACCCCTCTCACAAGCGCTTGCTTGGAGGTGAAGGTTTATAGACATGATGCTGCCTGTTCTGCCCACAGAGAAGTGTCCTGGTAAATGAATCCATTACCCAGGACTGTTGACTTAACACCTTTCTTCTACCTCTGGAAGAAGCTTTCTTCCAGATCTTAAATCTGTGTTATCTTCAGCTCCCTCAGTGTAATTGGGGATTTGGGGATTAGAGGATGGGAGCAAACATCACCTTTGCTTTTCTGCCTATTTGGAATGTGAGGGGAAGAGGCTGGGGGTGGCAGAGTTCTCATATGTACAGTTTATTGGCGTGTCTTTGAGAGGTTTTTATTGCTTTGTTAAAAGATGTTGAGCTGTATGATTTATTAGCACTGCCACAGAGACTGTATTAATGATTATTTCACATTCCAGGAGGTCTTAGTGGGTCCTGCCCATGGTAAGGTCAAATCGAAGAGGCATTTGACATAGTACTGCTTTACTTACAATAACAACTGATAACAAGCCTAGAAAATAAGTAAGTCTCTGACTGCAGGTCGCATTATCTTGCAGGAGATATCAGCACAGCCTTCCAGAGAGAACTGTTGACCCTTTGCTGTGTGTTGTCAGATCTCTGAGAAGTGCCATGGCAGATCTGCATGCCTGCAGACACTTGAAAGAGCTTTCCCTTGCTTCAGGAGCAGCCATCCCAACGTTAGCAATGGTTCCTGGCAAACTCAGTACCATCTGCTGAATATGGGAGATCCACAGGGTTTGGTTGGGAATGCCCAGGTCGAGTTGGTATTAAAAAAGAGCTTATAAACATTTGCTTTCCTTTTTCAGGGCTATTCTCTAGTAAAAAGTCAACATGCCCCACTTTGTGCCTTCAGGAGCACAGCTCCCCAAGCTGGGGCTGGTTAGTCTCCCATTCATACCTGAAAGTGGTTTGTGGTTCTTTGACTATTTGTGCTGCACATTTAGAGCTCTCTAAAAAAGCATGGGTGTTTTTTGACTGCAATTTTTACCTCACTGCAATGTGGAAGGAATTGGAGCTTTAAGAAAACCAGCTATTAGTGCAACTCTTCTCACAACAACATTATTTATAATAACAACAATACTAACAAAGCATCTATGAGGAAAGGCTGAGAGAGCTGGGGCTGTTCAGCCTGGAGAGAAGAAGACTGAGGGGGGACCATATTAATGTTTATCAATATCTGAAGGATGGGATGCAGGGGAAATGGCCAGCCCCTTTTCAGTGTCTGTGGGGACAGGACAAGGGGTAATGGCTGCAAGTTGGAGCACAGGGAGTTCCACAGCAACATGGGGAAGAACTTTTCCCCAGTGAGGGTGAGGGAGCCCTGGGACAGGCTGCCCAGGGGGTGTGGAGTCTCCTTCTCTGGAGAGATTCCAGCCCCGTCTGGACACCGACCTGTGCAGTATGAGCTGGGGAGCTGCTTTGGCAGGGGGTTGGACCCCAGGAGCTCTGGAGCCCCCTTCCAACCCCTACAACTCTGTGATTCTGTGATCTATTGTGCAGAGACCTCCAGTTTAGGTGTTTGCCTCCCAGCATGGTGGGCCAGTTCTGCATTTGACCTTGCAGATTTGGTTAGGCTAGCTTGGATTGACAGGCAGTCAGTGGGTCAGCACAACATCTGTGCTGGTGGAGATAAGAGAGCAATGGCATCCTCTGCTAGCTCTCCCCTGCTTCCAAAGCAGATTTTACAATGTTTGGTTAATTTTTCACAGGCTGCTACTGGCCAAAAGGAGACATTCCTTGTCTGTTATTCATGGGGAGAAATGCTTGATTAGGGCTTCTCTTCCTGGAAACAGGGGTAAAGCTGATGCCCTGGATCCTTTTCCTCAGATAAGATTAAGAGCATTGAAACCTGCACGCTTCTGGCAGTGGTTTTGACTGGCTTAGGGTGGTAATTGCACAGAGCCTGTTTTGGATGAGGATGAGGTGTTTTCCTGTATCATTTTACAAGCACCAATCACTGGTGGGTGCTGGGTGCAGAGAACTCACCTAACTGAGATGGATTTTTGAATTTCTTCTCTTTTCCCATGCTGTTTCTTTCTCTGGCAGTGATTGCAAGGGTTGCTGACTGAGTCACCCATTTGTTTGAAGCAGGTTCTGCATGTTCCCATTGCTGCTGAGCAGGAGGCTGTGTGATGGTGGTGGTTTCCTTTTCTCTCCTTTTCAGTCTATTTGGGTTTCATATCAGGGAGGTCAGGAACTGGTGTTTGCTGCCTTTGAGGAGGGAAGGAATCATGTAGTCTTTAGCTCTTTTTGGCTGCCCATCCCAAATCACTGTTGCTGAAGCACTGTGGAGCCTGTCAAGCTGGGGCTATTTCCAGTTGCTGTTTTTGTGGGGAACCTGCCTGGGCTTTCAGCCTCATGGGTTGACTTTTTTCACACTTCTTTTTTTATTAAAGTCACTGAGCAATGCAAACCTGGACAGCAGCCAGGCTTTATGTCATGCTGTTAGAGTTAGAAGGATGCAAAGATCAGTGTGTACCATTAGAGCAGCTGGTCTGTCCTGCCTAGCACAGAGCTGGGACCTTTGTCTGCATAGTCTCTTGTGGAGGTGCAAACTTGTGTTTAGCCCCCATTCTAGCACCTCTCTATAGGATTATTTCCCTGCAGGCAAGTAAAGGGTGGAAAGGAGTACCTGCCATCTGGGAAATCCTCCTTTCAATAATTAGGAAGCCTAATTTCCCAATTTTTTCTTGACAAATCCTACTGACGTCACCCTGGTGGTGTTTGCCTCTTTAGGGTCTCTTAGCTTGTAATAATGCTGAAGTGGTTCCCCTGGTGCAGCACTGGTCTGTGAGAAAGCTGCTTTTCCTGCCCTCCTGGTGATGCAACAGCCTGCATCCTCCTCTCTTTCACTCCCCACAGGTAAATCTTCTGCAGACAGAGTAGTTGCTTGGGGACATCTGTGTGCAAATACAAAATAAGATATAAACCCCAGCAAGTGTCTGGTAGGTACTTCTGTTGGCTGCTGGACCTGGAACACAAGATTTCACTCTCCAAACCCCCAAGGACCACATCTTGACCTGACATCAGTGGCATCCCATGGTTCCCCCATTGCTTTTACTTTTTGATGGATTTGTAATTAAAAGAGCAAAACCATCCCAGATTTGGGGCCCCCAACACAAGGAAGATGTGGGGCTGTTGGAGAGGGGTCAGAGGAGCCACGGAGATGCTCAGAGGGCTGGAGCAGCTCCCCTCTGGAGAGAGGCTGAGGGAGCTGGGCTGGGTCAGCCTGGAGAAGAGAAGGCTGTGGGGGGACCTCATTGCAGCCTGCCAGTCCCTGAAGGGAGCAGAGACACAGGAGGGGACTCAGCTTGTTCAAAGGGCAGAGACTGGCAGGACAAGGGGGATGGATTAAAGCTGAAGGAAGGAAGGGTTAGATTGGATATTAGGGGGAAGTTTTTTGCAGAGAGAGTGGTGAGGGGCTGGAACAGGCTGCCCAGAGAGGGGGTGGGTGCCCCATCCCTGGGAGTGTTCAAGGCCAGGTTGGATGGGGCCCTGGGCAACCTTGTGTAGCTCCAGGCCTGAGGTTGGTGTCCCTGCCTGTGGCAGGGGGGTTAGAGCTCTGTGATCCTTGGGGTCCCTTCCAACCCAGACCAGTCTGTGATTCTATGATCCCATCCTCACCCTCACAAAGACCATATGTGGAACCACCTCTCCACAGCTGGTGCCAACCCAGCTTTCTAAAGTGATGTAAAAGCCAGACTCTTCAAAGAAAATCACCAACCCATTTTGCCCCCTGGTTCTGGAAGGGATTTTATCTTGTGCAAAATGTGTCTCCCTGTCAACCTCCTCCCCTCACCCCAAGCTGTAAGTCTGCTTTTGTTAGGCTGGTGTCGTGGAGCTAAATCCTGGAAACCTAATTTATTCAGAGTGTTCTGCACACATGTAAATGGGCAAAAAACTTATTGACAGCTGAGTTCAAGTATCTCTTTCTTCTGCATAACAAGGCACTTCTGCTGAATCTTTCAACTGCTGGCTTTGTTCCTCAGATGGGTGAAAAGAGCTTAACAGGGGAGAAACA
The DNA here is from genome assembly GCA_022605575.1 of Laterallus jamaicensis coturniculus. Classification (NCBI taxonomy): domain Eukaryota; kingdom Metazoa; phylum Chordata; class Aves; order Gruiformes; family Rallidae; genus Laterallus; species Laterallus jamaicensis. The sequence goes on from JAKCOX010000005.1 coordinate 40,822,427, forward strand.
GGCAGGCAAGGAAAATATGTCTGCATGGTCCCAAATCTGCACGGGTACAGCATGGTAGAGCATCTCTCCTCATGCATACATCCCCACTGCATCAGAAGGTGTACTCATGGCTCACAAATCTGGGCATACACTTGATAGAAGAAGAGCTGCTGTGGCTTCATGCATGGGTGCACTGCCTGTGTTACGTGGTCCTTAAAAAAGCTCCAAGCAGCCCTATGTCTACCTTTAACTGTGTGAAAAACAGTCCCCCCCAAAGGATCTTGGTATTCATGTATTAAATTCCAAGCACACAGCAGTTTTAGCTGAACTTTCTGCTGCTTAAGCACTACTCTTTTCCTCCTCCCTACAAGGGCTTGAATTAGCTAATTAAAATCTAAGGGAGAGAGGGAACAGCCTGCAATGTAGTGAACTCACCAGCTTTCTGAGGTCATTGCTGGTACAGAGTTCCCTCACTCTGTCCCATGAAAAGATTTTTAAGTATTCATTGGAAATCTCCCATGGATTTAACTTCTTCCTTTGTTTTGCTTTGCAGCAAAAGCTTGATTGAAAGTGGCTGTGGCAGCAGTAATGCCTGGCTGGGTTTGGAGAAAACAAGCTCTAGACCCATTTAGACATTTCATTTGAAAGCAGCTTCCATTATCTCCTATTAAGGGGCTGTGGTTAGTCAGTAGCAGGGTGAGCACATCTATGTGTTTATCCCTTAGGAGTGCTTTATCAATTTTAGTTTTTTAATCACTAGTTATTAAGAAGAGGTGGGATTCCTTTTTTTTTTTTCATATTGGTGGTTAATCTCTGCTAAACTTGAATACAGTTTTCTAGGGATAAACTTAGGTCCCAGGAGTATTAAAGCTCCATCCACCCATCCCTATTTTAGAATTTCTTCAGCATCCCATGAAAGAAAACAGAAGAAAATTCAGCTTTTTTCCCACTTGTACATTTTTTTTTTTGGGGGGAGGCAAAGTTTTTAAAACTAGAATGACATGCTGGAATTTAAGGTATCAATTAGCATAGCCTGATCAAAGCTACCTCATGCTTTAGGAAACATCATGTTTCCTGAGCCTCAGTTAACAGAGATGACACTTTGAGGAGCAGAGTGGTTCTGCCTGGGACCTGGCAACGCAACCCCACTGACTTCAGTGGTACTGGATGAGGATTTTGAATTTGGCTTAGTAAATGTAGAATAGATCAATACATAGTATTAATTTATTTAAGGAGAAGGCTGGAAATGTTTTTTCTTAATCCCAGAGCAGATAGGGCACATAGAGGCAGTACTAGCTCCTCCAGCGTATCTCTGGTGAGCAGGGAATTATAGGAGGGAAATTCTGCCTTAGCAGCTCTTGCCTGAAGCATGCTCTCTGTGTTGGGACAAAGAACTATTTGTCAGCAGAGGCTGTTTCATATAAAAATCGTATTTTTGGGTGAGTTTAATTTTGGAGGCCCTTCTCTCCCCACATCCCTTCCTGCTGCTGGCTGGCTGCTGCCTTCTCACACTTCTCCTGCTGCATGGGGCCCATCAGGCTGACAAAGAATGCACCAAAACTTCTTCTGTTGGATGAAAGACCTCAATCTTCCTTCTTACCTTGACAGTAACTAGGAAGTGACCATGCTCTGAGGAAAGGGTTGGTTTAATTTTTGCTTTTTAGTCTGACTTCAAGATTAGAGCTCAGAATCACACAATCACAAGGTTGGAAAAGACCTTTAAGCTCATCAAGTCCAACCATTCCCATCCTAAGCTAAACTAGATCCCTGAGTACCTCATCTCCCCTTTGTTAAACACCCCCAGGGAAGGGGACTCAGCCCCTCCCTGGGCAGCCTGTTCCAGGCCCCAACAACTCTTTCAGTAAAAATTTTTTATCTAATATTTAATGTGACCCTGCCCTGCCCCAGCTTGAGCCCACTGCCCCTTGCCCCATCTCCTGTCCCCTGGCTGAAGAGACCATCCCCCACCTCTCTACACCCTCCTGACAGGGCAGGGGAGGTGGGGAGAAGGTCTCCCCTCAGCCTCCTCTTCTCCAGGCTGAACACCCCCAGCTCCCTCAGCTGCTCCTCAGAGGATTTGCCCTCCAGCCCCTTCCCCAGCCTGGTTGCTCTTCTCTGGACATGCTCATTCAAGGACCTCAAGCTTGCTGTGTTCATAGCTGGGTGCAAACACCTTCCTGGTGCTGGTTCTGGCAGGGATTGCTCGGTTTCATCTTTGCAATTTGACCCTAAGTTTGGAAGATCTAAGGTTTAGGCCTTTGAGTTCTTCATGGAAGAGCAAGGTCTGATTCTGTGGTGTCTTGTGCTCACTGTTTCTGCTGGGGTAGTGATGGGAAAATGCCACTTGCACTTCAGATTAATAGGAGAAAACAGCCCCTAAAAGAATAAGAAGAATAAGAATGAGGCTTTTCCCTGGCTGCTGGTGAACTGTTGGGAAGGCTCTGTGCTGGGACAAGGGCTATGCTAGAAGCAAACCCAAGTGTAGAGGGAAATGCAATCAATCTGTATTCCATGCTATTTCCAGAGTCTGTCAAAGGTGGTGGGAAGGAGTAAGACGAATTCTCTGAACTCCAAGGCAATGTCAGTCCACCATTCTAGGTTGTCCTCATGGGTCATCTGTGTCTTGAGCAGAGAGAGGGGATTTGGGACTACGTTAGGCCTTGTTCACCACTTGTACCAAGTTGGAGGCTACCTTTGAATTGTGTGGGCTCTCAGGTAAGGATTTCAGCATGCTGGGTGAAGCAGTGAGCATTGGGATGGGCAAACGGGCTGGAAGGACGTCTGAAATCTCTGGAATGGTTGTTAGTTATACATACCCCACAGTACAACAAAAGCTGGCTAACTTTTGTCCTATGACTCTACCTTTTTCAAGAGTGAGACTCCAGTACTGACCAAGCAATGTGCTATGAGGGTTAATTTGAAATGAGCCAAAACCAAATTACTTCATAGAATGGCATGAGTTGGAAGGGACCCCAAGGATCACAGAGCTCCAACCCCCCTGCCACAGGCAGGGACACCAACCTCAGGCCTGGAGCTACACAAGGTTGCCCAGGGCCCCATCCAACCTGGCCTTGAACACCCCCAGGGATGGGGCACCCACCCCCTCTCTGGGCAGCCTGTTCCAGCCCCTCACCACTCTTTCTGTAAAAAAACTTCCCCCTAATATCCAATCTAACCCTTCCCTCCTTCAGCTTTAATCCATCCCCCCTGTCCTGCCAGTCTCTGACCTTTGAACAAGCTGATTCCCCTTCTGTGTCTCTGCTCCCTTCAGGGACTGGCAGGCTGCAATGAGGTCCCCCCACAGCCTTCTCTTCTCCAGGCTGACCCAGCCCAGCTCCCTCAGCCTCTCCTTGTAGGGCAGGGGCTCCCAGCTCTGGACACAGTACTCCAGGTGGGGCCTCACGAGGGCAGAGTAGAGAGGGACAATCACCTCCCTGTCCCTTAGTGAAGCCTCGTTTCTTGGGGGGTGTTGGTTCGTGCTGTGAGGCTTGGTCAGGGCCTCTCTGTGGCTGCACTGACTTCTGTCAGCTTTATGAGTGTGGCCATGGAATTAACCATTTCACCATGTCATGACTCTTTATTTTATTTAACCTTCCAAAAATGCTCTTTATGCAAAAGCATTCTGAGTGCTGGAGTTTCTAAGGCAGTGTTTTTTGGGCTCATTTCCTGCCCAGCTGTTGTTCTGTCCAGCCCCATGTCCCCTGTCTGGGCAGCGATGTGGCCAACACCTATGTGGAGGTCACACCCGCAGCTCTGTGGTGTCCACCTCAACTCTGCTCTTCAGGGAGCTGTTGCCAACTGTAACCTGTGACTGGCTTCTGGCTTGCTTCAGCCGTCATACCCAGCCAGCGTTGGCCCTGCTGCTGTGGTGGCCATCAAGAGCATTATCTCTGGACCTTGTGGCTGATGAGGCCATCATGGGGCAGGAGCACTTACTGGAAAATGATTTATACTAATTAGGTGGCTTGAAGGTTTCTTGTGGAACAGTAGGAGGGAAGACCCAGAGGTCAGTTGTCTTTATTCTCCAAAAAGCCGTCATCACCTGATAAAGATTCAGCTGCCTTAGGTTTTGAAGAGGATGTTTCATGCTGCTTCAGCCAAAGCAGGGAGTGAAGACTTCAATCTTGTGACCTTTGTTCTGTAAAGAGCGTGTCAAGTTTTGGCTGTGCTGCTGGCCTTGACTTGTAATTGTTGAAGAGGATGTGAGATCAGCCCCAAGCCTTTGTGCTGCAGCTTACCCGGTGGGAGAGGGGAAGTGCTGTACTTTTCTCCACACTGCTGCCACACTTTCATTTAAAAAAATATATATATATAACCAGCCCCCACCCCCATATAATCATCTACCTCTAAAAAGCAAAAGTTAAAAGAAAATCAGAAAAATATCACTATTAGGGATGGGAAACCTGTTCATTTCGAGCTGTGCTTTCATGTAGATTATTACACCATAATGCAATCGGGGTTTGCCTTGAATTTAGTTTTTTAAATCATAAATTAAATCTCCATATGATGGGGCAAAACCCCATTGGCTTTGTCAGTGATGGCATATGCTTGTGAAGTATCTGAATTTGTCCTGACAAGGTTGTCCAGTCCCCCCTCATGTCTCAGATCTGTTTCTTACCCTGTTGCCATCCATCTGATGCTGATGCACCAGGTGCTGCAGAGGAAGGATACAGGGGGATGGATTTGTGAAGGATCAGCATCACTGTTACTGCCAGGCTTTGGGGAGAAGGGCCTTGTTTGTGGGTGGATCAACACTGAGCTCTGAGAGGCATTTCTTTGCCTTGCTGCCTGTCCGCCATGTGTTGCTCTACCTGAGGAGGGAGGCCCATGGTGGTTTGCAGTCTCCTTTAAAGGCACATCTGTAAGTGAGGTGCCCACTGGACCATGTACTGCTCCATAGAATCATAGAATGGTATGAGTTGGAAGGGACCCCAAGGATCACAGAGCTCCAACCCCCTGCCACAGGCAGGGACACCAACCTCAGGCCTGGAGCTACACAAGGTTTCCCAGGGCCCCATCCAACCTGGCCTTGAACACCCCCAGGGATGGGGCACCCACCCCCTCTCTGGGCAGCCTGTTCCAGTCCCTCACCACTCTCTCTCTAAAAAACTTCCCCCTAATATCCAATCTAAACCTTCCTTCCTTTAGCTTTAATCCATCCCCCTTGTCCTGCCATTGTCTACCCTTTAAAAAAGTTGAATCCCCTCCTATGCCTCTTCATCATGCCAGTCTCTGATTACCTGGCATCCCCTCTCTGCCCCTTGTGCTAGAGTTTGCAAGGAGGTCCTCAGAAGGTAACTACCCATGCTCTGATGTCTTTTCTAGACCACATAAATGATTTAGGGCCTTTTTATACCTCTTTGGCCCTTTTACTTGACACAAAAGTCCTAAAGTATGACTCAATTTCTATGCTTCTCTTGTGTAAAGAGTCAGGCCCAGGAGGTGCTTTCTCCTTTTTCCCTCAGCATGGCAACTCTCTTGCTGGTGGTGGTGGGCGGTCATTTCTTGGCTGACCTTGCCAAGGATAGTCCCCCAAAGTGTTGACTAGTTGCTATCTGGGTTTTGAGGTTGCTGAGATATGTCTTGAGGGGAACAGCACTCATGAACTATCTTTTTTCTTGACAAATGTCTCCTTACAACCTTGCTGCTCCTGTGGGTTGTGTGATTTCCAAGCTGGCCTGGAGCCTAGAAGTGAACTCATAGGCCTCAAGGAGCAGTAAGTGCTGCAGTGTTTTAACCACCCAGCCAAACTCTGTGTGTGTGAAAGCACTTTCCAGCAGACTGGCTATCTGGAATGATAACCCACCTGGCCTAGCTCCATTCAATAGTGATATGAGCTGCAATTCTTTGGTGCCATCCATCCCCCTCCCCAAACCAAACACAGATATTTCCTCCTGAAATAGCCTGTTTTAAACTGCCCAAGTGTCAAGAGCTTCTTGAGAGCAGCCCTGCTGAGAAGGGCTTGGGGATTCTGGTGGATGAGAAACTTAATGTGAGGCAGCAGTGGCTCTTGTAGCTGGGAAGGGCGATGGGATCCTGGGCTCCATTAGAAGAGGGGTGGCAGCAGGGACAGGGAGGGGATTGTCCCTCTCTGCTCTGCCCTGGGGAGGCCCCAGCTGGATCCTGTGTCCAGAGCTGGGGCCCAACACAAGAAAGATGTGGGGCTGTTGGAGAGGGGTCAGAGGAGCCACAGAGATGCTCAGAGGGCTGGAGCAGCTCCCCTCTGGAGAGAGGCTGAGGGAGCTGGGCTGGGTCAGCCTGAAGAAGAGAAGGCTGTGGGGGGACCTCATTGCAGCCTGCCAGTCCCTGAAGGGAGCAGAGACACAGGAGGGGAATCAGCTTGTTCAAAGGGCAGAGACTGGCAGGACAAGGGGGATGGATTAAAGCTGAAGGAGGGAGGGGTTAGATTGGATGTTAGGGGGAAGTTTTTTGCAGAGAGAGTGGTGAGGGGCTGGAACAGGCTGCCCAGAGAGGGGGTGGGTGCCCCGTCCCTGGGAGTGTTCAAGGCCAGGTTGGATGGGGCCCTGGGCAACCTTGTGTAGCTCCAGGCCTGAGGTTGGTGTCCCTGCCTGTGGCAGGGGGGTTGGAGCTCTGTGATCCTTGGGGTCCCTTCCAACCCAGGCCATTCTATGATTCTAAGTGTCACCTGTAGTTATGTGTGGGTAGAACAAGTCTGCCCTCTCTTTAATCCCTTCCCCCTTGTCAGTGGCAAGGTTGGAATTCGTTGTTGTTAACTCCCCCTGATGAGCCCTTGAGCCATCCTAACTTTCCTCTCCCAACTTCCTGAAGGAGGGTGCACACCATTTCCCAGTGAGACTTCTGCCAGTGCCAGGAAAGGAGACAGCATTGCTTTGCTCAGAGTTGTCCTTGTGCTTTTTCCTCCCTCTTGCTCCCTAGATAAGGAGCCTGTGAAAGACTGTGCAAAGCACCATGTCGGTTTAATCAGCGTACGAGGGAGAAACTAGATATGGCCTGTTAGTGTAGCCACAGGCCAAGCATGAAATTAAGTGGAGGTGGGGGTGGATGCTACGGGGAGAAATGCAGTCCATCTCTCAGGCATGTAGCTGAGAGTCTGCAGAAAGAGGGATTGAGTGAGTGCCCTTGTAGAAAGCCTCTTGGAGCCTGGCAGACCGGGGCTGCTGTCCCTTGTGATTGCTGCACATAATATCCCAAAGTGGGTCATGGTGGGGTTTTGTGTGACACTATTAACCAGCACTTTGGGAGAGTGTGAGTGTGCTGATTGCAGCTGGTGAGGAATGCCATCTCTTATTTAAGAGGGGTGAAAAAGAAGTGGGAATGAAAAGATTTTCTCTGTGCCTTGGGGGATGTGAGGATGGTGTTGTTCTCCTCACCCCTGAGAGCAGGGGAGAGTTATACCCACTCAATCCCAACATCAGAGCTGGAGGCTTCATGTTGACATGGGATTTAATGCAACCTGTCTGCTTAAATGCTCCTTGAAACCATGGGGCTGTGTGGTGGCAAATACCTCCTAGACTGAATGACTGCGAGGCGGTGCTGTGCACTACCAGGTGGTTTCTGTCCTTCAGCCCAGAGCTGCCTGTGTCATTTGCACATCCAGCACTGCTAGTTTCAGCCTGAACAAGTTGGTATCGCTGCTGGGAGAAGAAATCCTACCTGCCTGCTGCCCCTGGCCACCTACCAGCCCTGCTCTACCTCTCAGTGACTCTGTAAACAGCTGTAATAAACAGACCCAAGTTACAACCAACTTCAGCCACAGCAGTGATTAGGCTGTTGAACTACAGCCCTACTTTCCTCTCAAGCTGTCTCTCATGGATGATAGTAGATGAGTTAAAAGTGGGATGGGAATTCAGTCTGTTCCTACAAAGCACAGGTATATGCATCCCTCTTTGCCTAGTTTGGGGAATTCACCAAGAAGCTGGTACAGGTTGAGGTTCTGCTACCTTGTGCATAGCCTCCCAGGTAGATAGGAAGATACAGAAGAAAGAGCTCCAGGCTACCATTGTGATCATCCTCTTGTGATGTTGTGATGCACATGAACCATAGGATTTTTTTATTGGTGTTGTTTATTGGGACTGTGGAAGTTAGGGGAAAAATTACCTAGAGAATAGTGTGGTTCAGGATCTCCCTTGGTTCTGAATCACACTCTCCTCTTTTCCTAGAGGAAAAGCCTTTCTTGAGACACTAATTTTGTCATCAAGTCTGCCATCTGGAATTTTATGCAGTGATTTTAAGGTGCTCTTTAAGCTTCAGAATTGGAAATGTTCTAAGTTTAATAATTTCTTACAACCATCAACTTTTACTAGATGTTACAGGTATGATAATCGTTTCTGATATGACAACTATATGGAAAACCCACAAACAAGGCTGTTCCAATGACATGCCCCAATCTCTGATGTTTAATTATCCTTCCTGTGTTTGCATAAGACACTTTTTGTCCTAAAGCAAGGGATGATTTTAGTAGCCTCAGCTTACTCTCTGACCTCTCTCCCCATATTCAGGCTAGAATTATTGGCTATTGCACCTTGTAGTGGGTTGGTTTGAAAATGCTTTACAGAGGCAGTTGGCACCCTTGTCTCTCTGCTTTACAAATCCAGAGCACAGGGAAGAACTGTCACAGACTCAAGCAATAGGAAAAGAGAATATGACCCACCTAAAAGTCAGTAGCAGTGTTGTAGGTTGGTGTTAGACCACCCCAGCTCAAACTGATGCTCTCTTCTCTCCCTTTCATGGCTCTTTACACATGGTTGGAGGTGCTAGTTACTAAGATAAAAAGGATTGAATTTTGCCTAGCCTGTTTTGTGTGTAAAACCTACAGAGTACAAACCTAAGTGTGTCAATTTGCAGACAAGGACTCAATTCCCCCAGTCAGGGCCATGGCCAAGTGACATTTCAGAGGTAAGTGCAAACAAGGGATGGTTTCTGTAAACCATGTGTCTGTGGCACTTGTGCTGACCTGATCAAAGAAACCCTCTGCTTTTTTGTCTGCCTCTTAATTTGAAGCCAGGCAGGTTGGAAAGGGTCAGAAAGCAGCATATATCACCTCACTGCTGCTTTTTTCCATTTGGGCAAGCTGTCTCTGAGCAGCCATGCAGTGGGTCAGTCCCTTGCAGGAGGGCATCAAGTAAGTGGCTGCAGGAAGGATCAGCTGAGCTGCTTGGCTCTGAAGCAGAACACAGACTCTTGCCAGACCCATGATTAGCCTGGTTCAGCCTGGAGAAGAGGAGGCTGAGGGGAGACCTTATCGCTCTCTGTAACTAGCTGAAAGGAGGCTGTAGTGTGGTGGAGGTCGGTCCCTTCTCCCAGGTAACAAGCAATAGGGTGAGAGGAGTCCCTTCTCCCAGGTAACAAGCAATAGGGTGAGAGGAAAGGGTCTCAAGTTGTGTCAGGGGAGGTTTAGGTTGGATGTTAGGAAAACATTGGTCAGGCAGTGGAACAGGCTTCCTAGAGAGGTGCTGGAGTCACCACCCATGGACGTGTTCAGAACCACGTAGGCATGGAGACTCCAGGACATGGTTTATTTGAGATGGTGGTATTGGACAGGCAGTTGGACTTGATGATCTTAGAGGTTGTTTCCAACCTTAAAGATTCTGCGATCCTGTTATCTCTCCAACCTGGTACCCTGAACTCCCCCCTGCCTCCCCTGCTCAGGCCCTTTGCATGCAATGTGGTGGGGAGCTATGGGACTGCACAGAGCTGTCTCCCTGCCAGACACTCAGGCATCCCTCCAGCTGCCCTGCTCCCTGGGGCTGACAAAGGCTGGGGCTGCTGCAGGAGGAAGCGTGTGCGGCTCCCAGGGGGAAAAGGAGAGCGAGCACTTTGTATCACTTGACAGGAAGGCCTCTGCTTGACAAAAGAGCTCTGCTGACAAGCTCCAAAAAGCAGCCCGGGGCTTCTATTTTCTCAGCCAGCTAGACATCCTGAGCCTTAGTGCAGAGGGGTTAAGTAGATGGGAGTGAGAGCAGGATCCTTGGGCATTTGCAGCCCTTGGCAGGTGGGTTCCTGATCTGTGCACGGCTCATGAGTCCCAAAAAGTGATTTTTTTTCCCAGCTAACCCTTCCAGCCTCTGGTTTCTGTGTGGCAGCTGGGGAATCAGGGACGCTGGCAGGTTGGGAAGCGTTTGCCAGATTTTTCCCTTCCCCCTCTGCTCCCCCTCCATCCCCTCTGAGGCTTGCAGAGCAGTGAAGTAATCTGTGACATTCAGACAGCGGGAAGGGGAAGCCGCTGCAAAACAGAATAACAGCATCAGGAAGCGGCACCGTGCTCTTTCCTGCTCCCAGCTGGGAGATGACAACACTTCATTCAGCTGCTCAAAGCCCAGTGCTGGGTCAGCCCTTGCAGAGTGATGCTGGCTAATAACCTCCCTGGCTGCCCCCGCTCAGCACAGCCTGCCCAGTGGGCTCAGGGTGCTGGGAAGATGAGACAGGCAAGGTGCCAGCAAAGAGTGGCTTGAACAGCAGGCACTGCACAGTAACACCTGGCAAAACAGTTGCTTGGGTTTATAGCTTCTGTGAAGACCCTGGAGGGTGTTTCTTTTACATTTTAATTCCTGCTAGTTACATTTTGCAGGAAACCCAGAGCCTCCCCCCACCCCCTTCCTTTTATGATGGCTGTTACTTTTACAGATGTATTGCAGCCCAATGTTCCCCAGCCCAAATCCAGTGTGTAATGTGTCACAGAGAGACTGCCAGAGGCAAAGTGACCACTTGGACAGGTGGTGGTTGTGTTCACAGAGAGGTTTTTCTCTCCTCCTCCCCTTCTCATTACAGATCAACCCCTGGGTGCAAGGCACTGCCTCTCTAGACAGGTGTCTGAGTGCAGGAGGCTGGTCCTGCCTTTCACCTGTGGCTTCTCTTTAATGTCCATGAAAGTGGAGGATCACCTTACAAGGAGGTGATGGGTGACAGCCAGAATGGCTTCACTGAGGGCACATCAGGCCTGGCTGATTTGGTGGCTTTCTATGATGGGGTCACAGCGTTGGTGGATAAGAGCAACTGACATCATTTACCTGGACTTGTGCAAAGTGTTTGACAATATCTCAGGCCCCACCTGGAGTGTTGTGTCCAGTTCTGGGCTCCCTGGGATAAAAAGGACAGGGATCTCTTGGAGAGAGTCCAGAGGAGGCTGAGGAGATGATGAAGGGCCTGGAGCATCTCCCCTGTGAGGAAAGGCTGAGAGAGCTGGGGCTCTTCAGCCTGGAGAAAAGAAGACTGAGGGGGGAACTAATCAATGTTTATCAATATCTGAAGGATGGGGTGCAGGGGGAATTGGCCAGCCCCTTTTCAATGTCTGTGGGGACAGGACAAGGGGCAATGGCTGCAAGTTGGAGCACAGGGAGTTCCACACCAACCTGGGGAAGAACTTTTCCCCAGTGAGGGTGAGGGAGCCCTGGGACAGGCTGCCCAGGGGGTGTGGAGTCTCCTTCTCTGGAGAGATTCCAGCCCCGTCTGGACACCGACCTGTGCAGTATGAGCTGGGGAGCTGCTTTGGCAGGGGGTTGGACCCCAGGAGCTCTGGAGCTCCCTGCCAACCCCTGGGATTCCGTGATGTCTGTGCTGTCTGGGGTGGGCAGCCTCGCTGCTGGCCCCTGAACCAGCCACCTCCAAACCTTGTGCCAGAGCTGGCTGAAGCTGACATAAGGTTACTTATGGTCCTTGTGCTGCTGGGTGGGCACTGGTGGGAGGTGGAAGATGCCATGAGAGTGGCTGTTCTGAAGACTCGGGGGATGGTGTGGATGAGGTTGCTCTTTGACAGGGGTATTAAAAAAGGATAGGGGGCTTGACTGACAATAAAATATTACTTACCAAAATGGCTTTTTAGCCTAAGATACAGCTTGTCTTCTAGGAATCCTAGACTAGATTTTCCATGGACTTCAACTGTGCTACTCCCAGGTGTAGAATGCAATTCCTGTTCTTTTAAAATCAGATCCCTTCCATAGCCACCACTTTGTTTTAGCAGGCACCTTTAGGGGGGATAGCAAAATTAGTGGAGCACCACAAGTTGCTCCTCAACCTTCCATCCCCTTTCTTTGAATGCTGTGACTTGATGGTATTACCTGAGAGATGGGTGTCATCTCGTTGCTGCATCATGTGGGAAGGATGGCATATAAGGCACAGCACTGCCATGTAAAGTACCACACTGGTCCTACATATTGCTGATAGGCTGTACCTGCTGTAATTGAGGCTGTTCTGATGCACTGGCTCTGGGGATTGCCACTTCAGCCCTTCAGATGGTAATAGCCTGAGTGGTTCCCCCATCTGCATGGAGCTGCCTTGTACTCACACAAGGATGACATAAATGTCTGTTCATGTTCCTGTGGGTCTTTTTTTTGAGTTGCTTCTGAATGTTAAAGGCAGTTTGTGTTTTGCATCTGGTTTTTATCACCCAGGCTCCATTGCTGTCAATCCTCTTGCAATTGCTTATGTTAATCCTCTTGCTGGCTATTTCCTTTCCTCTACCCAGCATCAGTCTCCCCAGGCTTCTCATCCTGCAGTGCAACTAAATCCTGAGAGCATCCCAAATCAACACAATGTGTTTGCAGTTTTTCTTGGCCAGGTGCATGAAGGAAGCAAAGGGCCACAAAGATGCTCAGAGGGCTGGAGCACCTGCCCTACAAGGAGAGGCTGAGGGAGCTGGGCTGGGTCAGCCTGGAGAAGAGAAGGCTGTGGGGGGACCTCATTGCAGCCTGCCAGTCCCTGAAGGGAGCAGAGGAACAGGAGGGGAATCAGCTTGTTAAAGGGCAGAGACTGGCAGGACAAGGGGGATGGATTAAAGGTAAAGGAGGGAAGGTTTAGATTGGATATTAGGGGGAAGTTTTTTGCAGAGAGAGTGGTGAGGGGCTGGACCAGGCTGCCCAGAGAGGGGGTGGGTGCCCCGTCCCTGGGGGTGTTCAAGGCCAGGTTGGATGGGGCCCTGGGCAACCTTGTGTAGCTCCAGGCCTGAGGTTGGTGTCCCTGCCTGTGGCAGGGGGGGTTGGAGCTCTGTGATCCTTGGGGTCCCTTGCAACCCAGGCCAGTCTATGATTCTGTGAAAAGAAGTGTTTCCATTTAAGACGATTTACACACTTGAGGTGATGCTTCTGCTCCACGTCAATCCAGATTTAAAAAATCTCTGAAATGATAAGTAAGTGAACCAAAACACCCATCTTCTGCCTACCTCTGGTTGTCAGGATGCTTTCAATACCCTGTGCTGTGGGCTGGGCAGGATGTGGGCTCTGGAAGGAGCAGGTTGCTTAGAGGATCATAGCACTGGGTCCCAAATGATCTTGGATGTGTTGTCTGCCTCAGTAAGGGCTCCCCATTCAGCCATCGTCCAACAGCTGGTTCTGCAGATAAAGAGCTATTCTGGTAAAGTGCACTGAGAGGGGACATGGAAATGCAATATATACCTATGAGGGGGTGTCCTCTCCCCTGGAATTGGAGCTTCTAATCTGATTTAGAAAGTGGTTGTCCTTGGATTAAGAAATAACAAGGAAATAAATGGGTTGGTCTGACATGGAGCCAGCAGCAGCTTCACTGTGGGGGCACCTGGTGCTCTGCAGCAGAGCAGGACACCCCACCCAGCTAATGGCTCCAGCTCCTTAATCTGAAACCACCCTATGCCAGTCCTGGGATGGCTTTTAAATAGCAAGTCAAGAGGGAAGCCACAGTTGTTTTGGAGCTAAGAAGGGAGCCAAGCCTGAGATAGTGCCACTTGCTGGATTGTCTGGACAGCATGGACAGAATCATGGAATCACAGAACATTAGGAGTTGGAAGGGACCTCAGGAGATCATCTAGTCCAACCCCCCTGCCAGTGGAGCATCTCCCAGACTAAACCACACAGGAACACATCCAGGTGGGGTTTGAAAGTCTCCAGAGGAGGAGACTCCACAGCCCCTCTGGGCAGCCTGTCCCAGGGCTCCCTCACCCTCACAGTGAAAAAAGGGCCCCTGCTATCCAGCTCTTGTGTGGGCTTTGGCTTTAAAGGTGACTTTTTTCAGACAAATGCCTACTGGTGGGGAGGTCAGATGGGGAAAAAATGGGAGCTGAGGCAGAGAAGGGGCTGCACTTCATTCTCTCTGCTGAGGCAGGGGTCTGGATCCACTGCAGTGCTGCCATGAGGAGCTGGGTTGGGCGATGTCATGGGTAGGGTGTGACATGGTGTGTTGAGCATGGTGGTGGTGAACTCCTGAGGTGGCCTGCAGCACCAGTGTGTGTGGGGAAAGCTGGTGCTGGCAGGCAAGGTGGGTCCTGGTGACAATGGCAGCTGGCTGAAAGTGCAGTCAAATAGAAGCAAGCTTTGTGTAATGCAGCAGTTAGAGCCTTGTTTTGTGGGGTTTGCAGCCCTTTCAGCTGCTCAGAGCCACCTCTTGTCCCATGAGATGCCCTACATTTTCATTTAAAGGGTGGTTATGGGATTTGTGCCATGTCTCCAGCAGGAGTCACACTGATGAGTGAGACCTTGGAGCCAAAGCAGCCTCCTTAGGATCAAGGAAGTGGGACCAGTCTCCTAAAAAATAAAAAGGTGGAAGTACCCTTTAGAGGGTCTCTTTCCAAGGTGTGAGTAAACCATGGTGAACCCTACATCCCAGCCTCCTGCAGTCCTTGAAATTGCTTTTCTTTAAGCTACTCAGTGGCCATTTCCATCCTTTGGAAGTTCCCTCCTCATCCTGGGGATTAACTGGGACATGCAAGCAAGGATAAAGTGGGTGCTGAATCCTGATAGGTATCTCAACATGGAAGGGGTGTGATGATGGGTCTACTGTGTGGCTGGGGTGCCTGCACACCCCACTGCTGGCTGGAGCCCCACTTGTATCCTCTGAGACGTTAGCTGTATCCCCTGAAGCATACATCCACTTCTGTGTACCTATGGGGACCAAGCAGATCAGAGGAAAACCTTTCAGCCAAGAGTGCTCTCCTCATTTATTAAAGCCTTGACAAGTTAAATAGAGGTAGAGATTAAATATGAATGGGACTTATGTTGGAGAGATCAACCTTAGAGACTTTAAAGAGAAGGGAGTTAAGTCAACAGGAAAGTGGCCTGACTAATGAGAGGAAAATCTAAGTATTGGGGAGGGGGAGGTGCTGTTGGTGACCTGATTTGCTTGTGGAAGAGAGGAGCTGGGGGTCAGACACCTAAAAGGTGTCTGGCAGATACAGCATTGCCCTGCTGAGGGAGAAGCTGTGACCACAGGTTAGTAGCATGGAGTGAAACTTTCTTACAAGTTCTGCTCTCTGAGAAGAGAAACATCAAAATCTGTCCTGAGGTGCAATGCAGTTAGGGGATGCTTTCCATATTGGGGGTGACCTGCTGGAGAGGAGCTCTATGGAGAAGGACCTGGGGGTCCTGGTTGATGACAGGTTGGCCATGAGCCAGCAGTGTGCCCTGGGGCTGAGAGAGACAATGGGATCCTGGGGGCATCAGGAGGAGTGTGGGCAGCAGGTCACAGGAGGGGATCCTCCCCCTCTGCTCTGCCCTGGTCAGGCCCCACCTGGAGTGTTGTGTCCAGCGCTGGGCTCCCTGGGATAAAAAGGACAGGGATCTCCTGGAGAGAGTCCAGAGGAGGCTGAGGAGATGATGAAGGGCCTGGAGCATCTCCCCTGTGAGGAAAGGCTGAGAGAGCTGGGGCTGTTCAGCCTGGAGAGAAGAAGACTGAGGGGGGACCTAATTGGTGTTTATCAATATCTGAAGGATGGGATGCAGGGGGAATTGGCCAGCCCCTTCTCAGTGTCTGTGGGGACAGGACAAGGGGCAATGGCTGCAAGTTGGAGCACAGGAAGTTCCACAGCAACATGGGGAGGAACTTTTCCCCAGGGAGGGTGAGGGAGCCCTGGGACAGGCTGCCCAGGGGGTGTGGAGTCTCCTTCTCTGGAGAGATTCCAGCCCCGTCTGGACACCGACCTGTGCAGTATGAGCTGGGGAGCTGCTTTGGCAGGGGGTTGGACCCCAGGAGCTCTGGAGCTCCCTTCCAACCCCTACAGCTCTGTGATCTGCTGACAGATCTGATCTCTCTGTCTTTAGCTATTAATTGCTTAGGCTGCTCAATGCAAGTTTCTCATTCATTATCTTTATTTATCATCAACACTTGTCTGGTGATATGCATAGACTGTCACATGGAGCTAAGTATTAATTCCTGGCAGATTTGTGTATTATTTGCATGAAAATAGTTTTCTGCTGCCTGTTTAAATTAGCAACTGGGCACTCAAGTTAATGACAAGATTGGGATGATGCCAGCTTTGTGTCAGGGTAACAGCAAAACTTGGACAACATGCTATTTTTTGCCACTGCATAGGAGGGGGTTTTTTTGGTAATTGATGGGTTTTTTTGTTTGTTGGGGGTTTTTTTCCCCCCCCCTACATTTACTGAAAAAGTGAATGCCATTTTAAGACTATTTCTTTAGCAAGGAAGTATGTTATAAATAGAAGGCAAAGTTCTTCATTCCAAGAAAGCACTGCAAATCTGAACCACATCTGCTGACTTCAGCAGAGTCACACCAGGTTTACACAACACAAGCACTGCAGCTGGACCCATGTGTACTTAGAGAAAGTTAAACCACCACTAGAGGTGAGTGGAACATTTTTGTGAAATGAAGGTTTCCTGAAATTGTGAAAAGGTTGAAGTTTTGAAGAAGGTATTTTCAGGAATAGCCCAAGAGAGAGGGCAAGGCAGTGGAAGAGCAAGACAGTGTAATGTTCCTCATCTTGAGTTCAGGATGCTGGCTCAGGATGAGCTGGGGAGCTGCTTTGGCAGGGGGTTGGACCCGATGAGCTCTCGAGGTCCCTTCCAACCCCTACAACTCTGTGATTCTCTGATATGGTGCTTCAGGTTCAGATCTCTGATCTGGAATTAAATGTATCTTTGAAAGAACAGAGAGTGAGAGCCACTTGACCCTGCACCTCTGACACTCAGAGTCAAAACTGGAACCTCATTCCTGAGGAAGAGCTGAAATAAGAGTAAAATGAAAATAAGAGAGAGAATCATAGAATCATAGAATGGAATCATAGAATGGCCTGGGTTGGAAGGGACCCCAAGGATCACAGAGCTCCAACCCCCTGCCACAGGCAGGGACACCAACCTCAGGCCTGGAGCTACACAAGGTTGCCCAGGGCCCCATCCAACCTGGCCTTGAACACCCCCAGACACGGGGCACCCACCCCCTCTCTGGGCAGCCTGTTCCAGCCCCTCACCACTCTCTCTGCAAAAAACTTCCCCCTAATATCCAATCTAACCCTTCCCTCCTTCAGCTTTAATCCATCCCCCTTGTCCTGCCAGTCTCTGCCCTTTGAACAAGCTGATTCCCCTCCTGTGTCTCTGCTCCCTTCAGGGACTGGCAGGCTGCAATGAGGTCCCCCCACAGCCTTCTCTAAGGGCACCTCATATTTGGGGACCTCATATTTGGCACTAGCTGGTGCAGTATTTGTTGAAGTTGAGACAGAACAGCCTCTCCTCTCCCCATTTCCACTGTGCTAGTCTAGATGGAAGGCTATCCAGTTGGTCTGGACTATCCAGTTGGTCTGGCACGATTTCCCTTATGTAAATGCCTGCTGAGTTCTGTCAGCCCCTTTCTTGTCTGTAACACATTTGGCTTTCAGGTTTATTTGCTCTTACCAGTTTCCCAGGGATGAAGATAAGGCTGATTGGCTTCCACACCTTGCAGACTTCTGTGTTATGACTGAACTTATCCAGGAGCTCGTTGTTCATCCATGCTAGCCTCCCTGTTAACTTTACTTTCTGCTCATGAGGATGGTTCATTCTTGAACTCAAGAGGTATTCCATAAAAATTAGCCAGCTTTGCTAGATCCATCTTCACTCCAGGACCCTTCCTCCACTGGGACTCTTCCAAATAAATCGCTGAGCAGGCTGAAGTCTGCTCTCTTGAAGTCCAGGGATGTGATCCTGCTTTTTGCTCTGCTCCTTCCTTTCAGGATCCTGAACTCCACCAGTCCTAGCCACTTGCAGCCAAGGCTGTCCACATTCCTGACCAGCTTCCTTGTTCACATATGTCAGTTCTAACAGGGAATCTCCTCTTGCTATTGCCTTGCTCACCTGTATCTGTGTCAATGCACTCCAGAAACCTCCTGAACTGATAAGTGATGGACTTGACAGGACCACCACCTGTGAATATTAAACTTCTTCCAGTTGTCTGAAGGTTTCTTCTACATCTTCCTGAGGAGACAGTCTGTTACAGACATCAACCACAGTGGTTTCCTCTCTAATCCTGACCCATAAGCTCTCAGCTGGCTTGCCATCCATCCCTAGCAGAGCTGCATGCATTCGTTTAGCTTTCTCATGTAGAGAGAGAACAGTTGCAATTCAAACCTGGGACAAACATGGCCCAACAGTACATACAGGAAGAGTTTTGTTTATTGCATATTATTTCACAAGAAATGGGTATCAATTGAAGGCTTTATCTCTTATGTCTATGTAATATTATTTATGGGGAAGAAAGGCTTTTTCAAACCCAACTCCACACTTAATGGTTTTCAGGTTTGGATTTGGATTGCAGGACCAGAGAGGTCTGTTAGCTGAATTTGGTCCTGTTTAGCATGGGGATTGGGGAAAGAGGAATGATGTTATAGTAGTGTGTGGTGGGGTTTGGGAGCCTTTTGATGCTGCTCCAGATGGTATGAATCTGAGCAGAACAGCCTAGACCATTCCAGCATCAGGGAAATGAGTTCTGCAGTTGAATTAGGATTAGATCTCAAATCCTAAAATCTGATCAAACCGAGTCTGGACCAAGACTCAAGCACTGCTGCTTCAGCTTAGAGAGCCTGGAGTGGTTTAAGGGCCATAAAATGCTTGCAGAGCTCTTTGGCAGTATAGCAATCTAATGCCTCAAGACCATTTTCAACAGTGGATAATTGAGATGCTTCCAGACTGATTGGAGAGCCAGCACCCCTGAGAGCTCTGAGTGAGATTCTGCACTGGGTAACACACTAGTCAGAGGCATGTGGCAGGAGTGTCAGAGGATGGAGAACTGTGTCACAGTTTTTAGGGACAGGGAGCTGTCCCTAGGCTGTACCATAGCTGTCCTGGATGCATGTGTTCATCATAGCTGTTGCTTTGTGGATGTGCACTGCAATTCTAATCCTAAAACACCTCTGCCTTGTTCCTGGGCACTAATCATCTTCCATGCACCTGCAGATCATAACCCAGAATCAGTTTGTCATGAGAGGAGCCAATGTAGAGGACAAACCTTGTAGCAAAAAATAGTCAGCAGAACTAGACTGCAGTATTTTCCTTTGCTGCTTTTTAAAGATTAAAGATTTTCCTCTCTGCAGCATGGATGGCAGGAGGTTCCCAACTAATCCATACCTTCCTCTTTAGTTTACAACAAACAGATAAACACTGGCATGTTTATGGTGGACTCAGCCCTGCATCCAGGGACAGGTTGACTTGTGTCAGTCCCAGGGCCCATCTGTCTAGGTGTGCAGCTCTTCCACCACTAGAGCTGGCACCTTGGATACCTAATGTAGAGAAAGGCAAGTGGATCTCATCCTTCTAGGGTGAAGCATGTGGGAACTGGTCTTTGCCATGGGTCCCCTGTGGTGTTTTTGGAGATGCTGGTGTACTTCAAGCTGCTTTTTTCAGGCAGGGTCCATGCTCCTACTTTCTGTTCCTGTGCCATGTTGTGCTGCTGTGCCAGCTCTGCCAGTCAGGTTGTTCATAGGTTTCCTTCACATCAGTGAAATGAAGCAGTTTAAAAACAACCACCAGAAAAATCAAGCCCAAAAAGCCAAGACAGCAACAAAAAACTCCTTGAGAGTTTATAATGCTTCTACTCCCCTGATGCTTTTTCTGTGCAGATTTTAAGCATGGTGAGGCAGGGGATGTCTCTCTCTGGAGCACAGAGAGCCTCTGATCTCACTGGTGCCCTTGAAGTGACGTGGTGTAACAGGAAGGGAAGAGGGAAGAGCCCAGGTCTCATTGACAGAGAGCATGGAGCTATTTTTCCAGGCAGGAAACCTTACCAGATGCAATAGTTTAGATCCTGGATGTGCTTCTGAGAGGTGCCCAACCTTCCCAAGAAGTAACCTTTTGCACCCTTGCTGTTGAAATCCCCATCCTGACATCCTAACCCTGCTGGAGTGCAGCCTTTTCATATCTGGGATGTGCCAGCAAGCCATTCCCCCCCCCCCCCCCCCCCCCTTCCCCCCAGTCTGTTCAGTCCCTCTTAGAACAGACTGTCCTGCTGGGATGTTTCAGAGCAATTAGATATTAGGTGTGAGGAGCAGATAATGGGCAAATGCATATCAGGGGAGATGGCACTTAGCTAATCACTGCCTCTCTTTATCTTACAGACTATTTTAGGGAAAAATAACAACAATGCAAGAAAGCTGCCACTGGAGTGTCTGTGGCTGAGCCTGGCTGCTGTTTCTTTGGGGTTGTGTTGGCATTTCCATTTTGGCTTCACATAGTGCTTTCCCAGAGGCCTTGTTTTCACAATGACCCATGACCAGGAGGGAACTGAATGGTGAATGGAGCCACAACTCTTGCAAGGCCTCATTTGTGTCCCATCTGCCTTCTGTTGGACTGCTTTCCTGTTGTCTTATTTGTTGCCCTGGGCAAACCAAGGAACCTAGTTTTGGGGGTGTATGGGAAAAGGAGAGGAGCTATTAGGGTAATTAGCATTGTCCATGAAACCTCCTCCATGTGGAGAAGGACCTGGGGGTCCTGGTGGGTGACAGGGTGGCCATGAGCCAGCAGTGTGCCCTGGGGCTGAGAGAGACAATGGGATCCTGGGGGCATCAGGAGGAGTGTGGGCAGCAGGTCACAGGAGGGGATCCTCCCCCTCTGCTCTGCCCTGCTCAGGCCCCACCTGGAGTGTTGTGTCCAGTGCTGGGCTCCCTGGGATAAAAAGGACAGGGATCTCCTGGAGAGAGTCCAGAGGAGGCTGAGGAGATGATGAAGGGCCTGGAGCATCTCCCCTGTGAGGAAAGGCTGAGAGAGCTGGGGCTGTTCAGCCTGGAGAGAAGAAGACTGAGGGGGGACCTAATCAATGTTTATCAATATCTGAAGGATGGGATGCAGGGGAAATGGCCAGCCCCTTTTCAGTGTCTGTGGGGACAGGACAAGGGGCAATGGCTGCAAGTTGGAGCACAGGAAGTTCCCCAGCAACATGGGGAGGAACTTTTCCCCAGTGAGGGTGAGGGAGCCCTGGGACAGGCTGCCCAGGGGGTGTGGAGTCTCCTTCTCTGGAGAGATTCCAGCCCCGTCTGGACACCGACCTGTGCAGTATGAGCTGGGGAGCTGCTTTGGCAGGGGGTTGGACCCCAGGAGCTCTGGAGCTCCCTTCCAACCCCTGTGATTCTGTGATTCTATGTTTTAAATGCCTGTTACATCAGAAGCATTTAGGGTTGGAGTTGCATCTTTAAGCATTTTAGTACTTTTCAACACTTGATTCTCCCTGAATCTCCAGCATCTGCCTAGTTTAGGTGTCTTAAATCATCTTACTGGGAACTGTTACAGCAGCAGAGAAAAAAAAAAAAGTATGTTGAACACAACCTAGGATGGCTGACCTTACACACACAGATTATTTTTCAAGCATTCTTTGCCTGAAACTAATTACCTCATACTAATTAGTCATTTCTAAGTGGTGAATTACTGGAGAGGCAGCTGTGAATGTTGTCAGTCAGGCTCTGAAGCGTAGTTCCTGGTGAAATGAGAGCCCAGTTGAGCCTCTCCAGTTTACATGAGGGCTGTTACTCTGAGGACTTGCCCTGGCTACCCCAGCTGGTTGAAACTGTGGAGGAAAAAAAACTAGGAAGAAGCTGTGTACATGTGACAGTTTTTGGGAAAATGGAAACTCCATCTTCCCCCTTGCTGCTGTCCCATAGGAGAAAGAAATCTCAGCATGGAACTCCTGAATTGCAGGAATTCCTGGAGCCCCAGCAAACCCTGTCTAATCTCTCCCAGTCCCTCACATATCGCCTCTGAATGTTTTCAGTGAGTTCCCAGACCTCGTGCTTTCTTGCTCCTGATAACCAGCCATTGCTGGGATGCCAGACCCACTGCACTGCATAGTTCAGCTATCAACAAAAATATAGTGAGATAAAGGGGATGGTTAATACTAGAGTGTCTGTGGTAAGGCTGATGTTAGAGATACTCAGCTGGCTTCCCTGGAGACGTTCTTTAAATGGGTCAAGTTACTTTGGGAAAATAGTGTCTAGCCCTTTTGAGAGTGTGAAGGTTCATAAGAACATCATTCAAACATTTCCTCCTCTTGAAGAGTCAGGGAGCCATCAAATATACCTGTAGCACTTCAGAGCCTTGGCAAAGTCATGCCACCTCATCTGGGGCTTTCCCAAGATAGCATCTTGGGTGCTGAGTGTGTTTGGAAAGCTCAGAGTTGCAATTGAAGATGAAAAGCTGGTCTGAATGCTGGGCAGTGAGTTCTTCTGAGAATTAAGCCCATAAAAACCTGACATCTGATAGAGGAGCTGAAAGATTTATTGAAGTGACTGAGCAATTGTAGGATCACGGGTGCCAAAGAGGAAGAATAGGGCTATTGGGTCTTCCTGCCAGGTCAGGACTGGTCCCTGCAGTGTCTAGTCTAGCAATCTGTTTAGTTGTTTCAAGTGATAGTTTCCATTGCTTCCCTTCTGAGACCATTGTATTTCCTGATAGGAAAACTTAGTAACAATGAGACATAACTACCAGGCTAGATTTTTCTTCTGTCTAATGGCTGGCTCATATTCTTGTTTGTTTTAATGGGAAATATGTACTCAAAACAGAGAGAAGGGGACCCATGGGGTCCTTTAGGTGACGTGCCATTGCCCATGGTATTTTTCAACAGTGCAATGAAAGGGGAGAGTGTTGGGGAATACACCTTGGCACTGAGGTGTTCCTGTCTGTCCATATCCAGTGGGAGTGGTGATTTGGTAGCTCAGACAACTTACACAGCTTGCTGCAAAGAATGGTAACAACTGTGTTTTGCTGTTGAGGTCTGTGGGCTGTGAAGTTGAATAATGTAGAAGTCTTGGTGTTGAAGCTGGTTTCTGGGGTCCAGAATGGGTAGTCTCTTCTTGATGTTGCTGCTGGCTTTAGGCAAATCTCTTTAAGCCACAGTGAACTTGTGAAGAGAGTTTGCCTCTCCTCCTGATCCCCATCAGGGAGATGCTCTGACCATTAGCAGTCCAGGTATTGCTGCCCACAGCCTTCTCTTCTCCAGGCTGACCCAGCCCAGCTCCCTCAGCCTCTCTCCAGAGGGGAGCTGCTCCAGCCCTCTGAGCATCTCCGTGGCTCCTCTGACCCCTCTCCAACAGCCCCACATCTTTCTTGTGTTGGGCCCCAGCTCTGGACACAGGACTCCAGGTGGGGGAAGTGCTGGAGAAGTGCAAACCACAGTGATTGTACTTGTCCAGGATTTTATCCAAGGGACTGTGGCTCAGCATGGGTCTTATTTGCACTGAGTATCATAGAATCCCAGACTGGTCTGGGTTGGAAGGGATCCAAGGGTCACAGAGCTCCAAACCCCCTGCCACAGGCAGGGACACCAACCTCCAGGCTTGGATCTACACAAGGTTGCCCAGGGCCCCATCCAACCTGGCCTTGAAGTAGGGGAAGGAGAAGCAGGAACAAGACTACAGTCACCTCCCCACTCGTGGGGATGCTACACTTCCCCATTTATGGAGGGGGACTGGCCTCAGCTGTGAAGGCAGCTGCCAGTCTGCCCCCCCCCTCCCCCCCCCCCCGTTATTTAATGCTTGTTAAATGAACACAACCTTTAGTTTAGGTTCAGCATTTCACTTGATCGCTCTCTCTGCAGCCACCCGGGCTGGGAAAAGGGAGGGAAGAGGAATCCCAAGAGCAGAAACAAGACAGAGGAAGGGGAAAAAAAAAATAAATCTAAGGACATTGTTTCTAACAGCACTTAGTGGCCTAGATTCTCCTTTCACAGCTATTTCAAAAGTCTGCTTTCTTGTGGATCCATTCAGCTTTTATTGGTATGTAGTACACTGTGTAGTAGCAGCCACTGTTGTCTGCTCAGCTCTTAACATGATACTCTGCCAGATGGCATGAATATAAACCTGCATTTGTACTCCAGGATTGATCAAAGTTTTTTTGCTGTTGTCACCCCTGTAACATTGTCACAGATGTAAGGCTACTACAGCCTGGCTCTCCTCCCCACTACCTCCTGATGTATAAATGCAGGACAGTGCTCCTTTTCATAGTGATATAATGCCCACATTCCTTAAATCCCAAGAATAGCCCCATGCAGGGGAGGATGCACTGCAAGGTTTATACCAGGGGCTTTGTAGACAAGGCTTGAGCACGTGCAAGCATAGGGAGGAAAGTTGGCTTTAAAAGGAGGTAGATCTCTGGTAGATTGAAATCAGCAGCCCAGGTAGTGTAAGCTAGGTTGATTTACTCCAGTGGAGCATCCAGCTTGGGATCTCAGTGGGAATTCCCCAAGGGAAAGGCATTTGGGAGTGATGGAAAAAATACTTGAGGCAATGATTGGTCAGTGGGTTTGGATGAACAAAACCTTGCAGAGGGGAGAAGCTGTTTTGGAAGGGGGTGTGGGACTGTGCATGTATATGGAGTAAAGCAAAATCCTGCCCTGTGTGGGAGGAGATGCAGGGGGATGGCATGGGGGTCCTACTCTCTGCAGACACTTTATTTGGGACAATTTAATGAATCATTACTTTCCCATCTGCTTCTTCCTCTCCTTCCCTGGCTTTCCTCCCTATCCTGACATCCTTCTACTCGCTGAGGGCATGCCAACCATGTAAAGAGCCCTAGTAGTGCTGGGTGGTTGCACCGTGGGCTGGACTCAGTAACTTTCCCTGTGGTAGGAGAGCTATGGTGTCATGATCAACCTCCCTGATTGCCATGGGGAGACTGTTAAGATGGCAGCATAAATATCCTGGGATATGGCTTTTGCTCAAAGGGAAGGTGATCATCACTCTCAGAGAAGGAGGGTTTCTTGTGGCCAAAGAGGTTGCACACCCAGACCAGAGAGAGGGAAGCAGATGAGGAGGGAGAGCATCATGAGCAATTTTTCCCCCTGCTCTCTAAGGAAATGTTGGGTTTTTTTAATTTAAGCTTGAGTTTTTCTCTCATTGCTGGGGAGGAGAGGAGAAGCAGCCTGATTTGGGGTGATTTATGGCTCCAGGGGTGGCTAACTTTTTGGCGAACCTTGCAGGAAGAGCCCCTGGAGCATGGCAGCTGTAATCTGCTGAGCTTTTGAGAGATACACTGGGAGAGATAACAGTTTATTTATTCTTGCACAAACAGGCTGATGGAAAACGTGCATGTCCCAGACAAGAGAATTCTCCCTCCTCCCTCTGCCCCCTCACCCCAGGTCAGGCTCCCTGGGAGCAGCTGGGCTCTCTTACTCCCGCGGTCCCCAACAGCTTCAAATTCACTTCCCTCAGTGCCCCTTCCAAGGAGGTTTTGACAAATGCATTACACTTTACAGCCAGCCAGGGCTCTAATTGCCAGGAGGATTATGATAAGCTTTTTTCTGCTTGTTTCAAAACACTCTGGAGGACGGCATGCCCTCCTGATGCAGGATGCCTGCCCCACTCCCCACAGAATCACCAGGTTGGAAAAGCCCTTTAAGATCATCAGGTCCAACCATTCCCATCCTAAACTAAACCAGATCCCTAAGTACCTCATCTCCCCTTTTTTAAACACCCCCAGGGAAGGGGACTCAGCCCCTCCCTGGGCAGCCTGTGCCACAGCCCCACAACTCTGCCAGGGAAGAACTTTTCCCTCCCATCTGAGCTGCCCCTGCCCTGGCCCAGCTTGAGCCCATTGCCCCTTGTCCCATCTCCTGTCCCCTGGCTGGAGAGACCATCGCCCACCTCTCTGCACCCTCCTGGCAGGGCAGGGGAGGTGGGGAGAAGGTCTCCCCTCAGCCTCCTCTTCTCCAGGCTGAACACCCCCAGCTCCCTCAGCTGCTCCTCAGAGGATTTGCCCTCCAGCCCCTTCCCCAGCCTGGTTGCCCTTCTCTGGACTCGCTCCAGGACCTCCATGTCCTTCTGATGGTGAGGAGCCCAGAACTGGACCCAGCACTCGAGGTGCAGCCTCACCAGTTCCCAGTCTAAGGGCACAATCCCCTCCCCAGACCTACTGGCCACACTATTTCTGACACAAGCCAGGATGCCATTGGCTTCCTGGCCCCCTGGGCACACTGCTGGCTCATACTCAGCCTGCAGTCACCCAGCACCCCCAGGTCCTTCTCTGCCTGACAGCTCTCCAGCCAGTCTCCCCCAGCCTGTAGCGCTGCAGGGGGTTGTTCTGTCCCATGTGCAGCACTCTACACTTGGCCTTGTTAAACCTCATCCCACTGGTCTCAGCCCATGGGTCCAGCCTGTTCAGTTCCCTCTGAAGAGCATCTCTACCCTCAGGCAGATCAACACCTCCTCCCAGCTTAGTGTCATCTGCAGACTTACTGAGGGAGCATGCAATCCCCCAGTCTGGCTGCAGCCAGGCAGAGAGGAAGCAGCAAGGTGGCACATTCCCCTTCCTTACTGCATTAAACTGGGTGTTATTGGTTATAATCCACCTGAAGCATCGTGGACCATCGATCTCTGCAGACCTGTTGGTGACCTGTGCTCCACGTGAGGCTTGTGCCAAGGCAGCTTCTCCATCAGCTGCCAAACGCCCTGGCACCTCAGGGGTCTTGGGAGTCCCAGCACCAGACCTGCCTCCTGGTCCACCAAAGTGGAAACTCAAGAGGTCTGTCAGCCCCTGGGGGAGCGATTTCCTTTCTCCAGCCATGTAGTTATCCCATGGATATGGTGGGGTTGGGTTTTTCATTTAAAGGACGTCCTTGCTCCTTTGCTGCTGAGTTTAATGAGCATGGTCTGGTTAAAAAATAATACAGGGAGAAAAAGCAGAGCTGCCTTAAGTTCTGAGCTAAAAATAGGGAAACCTACACCATTAAATTGAGAGGATTTAGAAGCGTAACCATAAAGCCAAGAAGAGTTTGCCAGGAGCTATCGAGTGACACAGATTTCAACTCCCCACTTCTTGTAGTTTTCTTCTTTTAAAGGTGAACTGAACAGGCTTAGGTTTCTATTTTGCTGCTTTGGACTGCAAATGGAGTTCAGGGAGTTCTTTCTGTGACAGTTGTCAAGGTAATTTCCTTTGCAATTTTTCCTCAAATTTTATTTGCAATATATTTCAAGCCTTTTACCATCAGCAGAGAAGATGCTTTGTAAACCCTGATTAACCCTTAAATATCCTAATGTGAGACTGCTGTACCTGAGATCTGTTCCAGGAGAGCAATTCATAGAATCACAAGGTTGGAAAAGACCTTTGAAGATCATCAGGTCCAACCATTCCCATCCTAAACTAAACCAGATCCCTAAGTCCCTCATCTCCCCTTTTTTAAACACCCCCAGGGAAGGGGACTCAGCCCCTCCCTGGGCAGCCTGTGCCACAGCCCAACAACTCTGCCAGGGAAGAACTTTGCCCTCCCATCTGAGCTGCCCCTGCCCTGGCCCAGCTTGAGCCCATTGCCCCTTGTCCCATCTCCTGTCCCCTGGCTGAAGAGACCATCGCCCACCTCTCTGCACCCTCCTGGCAGGGCAGGGGAGGTGGGGAGAAGGTCTCCCCTCAGCCTCCTCTTCTCCAGGCTGAACACCCCCAGCTCCCTCAGCTGCTCCTCAGAGGATTTGCCCTCCAGCCCCTTCCCCAGCCTGGTTGCCCTTCTCTGGACTCGCTCCAGGACCTCAATGTCCTTCTGATGGTGAGGAGCCCAGCACTGGACCCAGCACTCGAGGTGCAGCCTCACCAGTGCCCAGTCCAGGGGCACAATCCCCTCCCCAGACCTACTGGCCATGCTATGTCTGACACAAGCCAGGATGCCATTGGCTTCCTGGCCCCCTGGGCACACTGCTGGCTCATACTCAGCCTGCAATCACCCAGCACCCCCACGTCCTTCTCTGCCTGACAGCTCTAATTCAGGACTTGTAACCTAGAAGGGGGGAAAGACTGGTTTAGTGGTTACCATTCTTCTTCCCTGGGACTTAACAAACTAAGGGTTAAATCTCTGCATCACCAGTCTTACTGACTGGCCTGAGAGATATCCCCTTTGTCTTTGCCATCAGCAGCACATGCATGAATTTCTCAGATGTGAAACAGGGATAATGTTGCTTCACAGAAATAATTTGATTGGGAAGCACCAGGTTGCCTGTAATCAGCTTCTTCTTGAGACATGTGGCATCTCTGCTTCCAGAGTGGTGAATGGAGTGGAGAGCCTGAGACAGAGCCTTGCAGCCTCTAAACACCACGCTGTGCTCTGGTGCCAAAAGCTGTTAGTGATATCCTTCAGCTGCCAGTGATATCCTGTGGACCCTTTTGGAAGAACTCTGCTAGGAAACCTCCTATAGGTTGACCTTTTTAGCACAATGCTGGGTGGTTTCCTGCTGGGTGACTGATGGTCCCACCTTACCAGTCCCCATCTTCTCATGTTCACTGCAACTTTCCATTGTGGCTCAGTAAGGGTCTTTAGGACTGGATGAGTTCCACTTCATTTTCATTCCTCTTTGTGGTTGGAGTGAGGCACTGAAGCTTTGCCCAAACTCAGCATCACCTTTTCGTGTCTGGAAAACCAGTTTTTATATCAAAACCAGATTCCCAGTCAGTTGGCATCTTTTAGTAAGAAATGATGCTTTTTGCCCAATTTTCTTGGCTACTTCCCAGCTTTTGATTGCTCAGGGCTTTGAGATTTGCTATAAAACACTGTATAGGGCTAAGATTGTATCCTTGAGCTTGCACTCACCTCAGATGACACTGTGTTGGTCTCCCTGCATATGCAAAAGACTATCAGACAGCTTGATGTCAAGGAGGACCCTGTTTTCCTCTGGTTTATTTTTCCTAGACCATGTCTTTGAATCATCTGGTATCTGCTTCTCAGATGCCTTGAGTATGAACAGAGCTGTCCAGTAAGCCAAAGGCAGCTTGACAGACAAACAAGGAAATATTCAGGGAACTTTGAAGGTGATGAAAAGCAAAGTTACTCTAAATAAGCTCTGGAACATACTGCCAGGAGATAATACCAGGGCCACGTGCTGGTTGGGATTAAAAAATATGTAGATATGTTGATAATGGGAATATCTGCTCTCATATTACCCAGTTTTTCTTTTTTGAGGGATGTTAATCCTGATGCTTTAAAGGCATATACTGAATACTGAAGATACAGTTATTTAAGGAGTGCTTTACTGGTATATAATGGTATGCTATGCAGTCAGTGGTTTCCTAGTATGAATATAGCTGCTACGACCAAGCTGTGCTTTGACCCACACAGCCAAAGCACATGCTGAAAACTTAAGAAGCCATAGGTTTGGCTATGTATATTGTCTATGCTGGACCCTCCTGTGTGGGATCCCTTTTACACAGCCTCATCATTACAGCAGTAACACTTTATAGGATGACCCCCCCACACACCCCACCTTTCACCTCCCCTTCCCTTCCAGTAATTGTTGTTTATTCCTGGCTGCCTGGAGACAGAAGTGTGTGTTACCAGTTTTCAGAATCAAGATGATAGTCTAGCTGGCAAGATGTTCAAATTGGGAAGGTGTAGGTGTGAGATGATACCTGTATGTCTTATCCAGCAAGGTGCTGAGCATCCTTATGTCCATTTACATACACTAAGAGCAAGTGAGCTTTGATTATTATGCCCCTGGGAAACATGCAGTGGGAGTCATGACCAGAGTATAGTGATACTCTGAAGGCCACAGCCCTGGGGATTGTTTACAATGTCCAAAGCATGACATAGTAGAAGACCTTTTCCAACCAAAATGATCCTTTGGTTCTATAGACAGATACCTCTTGTATCAAGGAGGAACTTGTGATGGCATGTGAAATGCTGTGGTTGCTGGTGGTGAGGGGCTGAGCCATAATGTGTTGGAATGAGCACATCATTGGCTTTGAAAACACCTTTCTAGCCCCTGTGCTTGCAGCTAGCTGCTCTTGGCTTGAATAACTTGAATTTAACTAGCAGGGGAAAAAGATTCTTCTATGTTAAATATATGCTGCTGCCTTTCTTAAACATACTATATGAGCAAACCCACTACTGTGTGCATGGGTGAGATATGTGTGTGAGCTGGCTGGTTATTTTGAAGGGTCTTTCAGTCTGAATTGGGAACACTACGTTTGGGCAGGTATGTTCTGCATGGTTCAAAACTGGATCAGAGATGTCAGTAGAAGGCTTTCTATTGATTCAAAGGGAATAGCATCCATATTCTGACCCACCATAGTAGCTAGAGCTCCTCAAGCTACTCTCTTGTTTCAGAACAATCCCATTTGGTTTTAACTCCCCCTCCTTCTCCTCATCATCCCAGTACTCCAGTTTATTTAGCAGATATTGGCCCAATCTTTTGAAGCAAGGGTAAACAGAGCTAAGGTCAAGCTGAGAAACACATCACCCCAGGAGAGCTGCTGCTTTTCACTGCTGTATCCAACTGGAATTGGAGGGACTCTGAAAAGGCATAGGTAGGATTAATTCCCTGCAAGGATAGGAGGGTTTATATACTAAAAAAAATCACCCAGAACAAAAGTGTGCAACCTTAAGATGAACTGGGTAAAGCTATACTCTTCTCATGTTCCCTCCCTTTGAAGACCTTGCATTTTGTATTCACAAGCATTACCATATGAATCAATGATTTAAAAAACCCCCCCAAACCCAACATCTTGATAAGGATCCAGCTACACTTTACCAGTCCATCCTATAAGGTAACCAGAGCGAGTTCCTTTCACTCCAGCCATTGTTGGCAACACAGATTATGTTCTTCAAAGACTGTCTGTCTCGTTCAAACACAAGGTCCATATCTTGGCTGAACATTAACGTTACCTGATAGGCCCTATGTCCAGCTCTACCTTGCCCTTCCTGGAGAAATAGGCTTTATAGTAGAGTCACAACATGAGCAAAGGGAATAAAGAGCCTTTGTGCTCCTTCTGAGACCGTCCCCTGTAGCTGATCAGGCACCAGGATTGATTACCAGGCAGGTAAAGACCTGATAACCTACCAAATCTGTATGAAGACCCCTTTCTGATGACTTCTTCCTCTGATTTGCATTTCAGGCCTCCATCTCATTTTAAAAGTGATTTTATCTGTCTTTCACTACAGTGCAAACTGGAGGAAGTTACTATGAGAAACAGGGAGCAGGGAGGGTGTAAGCTTGGAGGTCACTCTTTTAGTACCACCCAAATAGAAATGAAGTCCATAACCTGTTATTTAACATGCAGTGGTGATTAGTTCAACTCCTCTGCTCCACAAGTTGGCATTGACTTATCCAGCCACTAAATGTTTTTAAAAACACATAAAATTACCTGAAACAAATTGTGAAAGCTGCAAAATAATTGAAGAAAAGATCCTTTTCTGCCTTAATTCAGCTCATGTGCACTTAGGTAGGAGTTTCAACTCAGATGTTCTCCTATTTTTGGCCTCTCATAAGAATATAGTTACATATCCCAAGCATATCTTAGCCCAAACAATTTTTCTTAGCAAAATGAGGAGCAGTTGAACTTTTGTCTTCATCACTTTTAACAACGTGTTGATGGTCACCATGACCACAGAGACTCGTGGTAGCTTTTACATATGGAATTCCCATATGCAACTCCTCAGTTTCTTTTGTGTTTGGGATACTAATAATCCCTGAAGAAACTTTGCCTAGAAGGAGTGGTGTTTCTTAAAAATGCTGTTTCCTTTTTAAAATGCTGCTTTGTTTTAAGAATACCGTTTCTTTTATGGAAGCTCTGGCAAATAGTGAGGAAGTTTCTTAGGTGCCTCTTTCTCTCTGCTTTGCTGGTGCATGGTGACTCCTAGAAGCACGTATGGTTTGTGCCAAAGGCTGTGAAAGTGGGACTCTCCTCCATGTGTTTGTGTCTGTGTCTGTTGCAGGATGCTTGCCAAGACACATGAAATACACTCAAGAAATTTTCTCCTCTCTTCTCTATCTGTTCTGTGATTCTGTGAATCTATTCTGTGATTCCTAGGTATCACAATGCTTGTTACATCATTCACACATAGCTGTGAGCTGTAGTAAACTACAGATGGAGTAGTGGTAAGGAGGGCTTGACCAAAGTGTGTTACTTGCCCAAGTATATATTTGTTTGGATAATTAAGACTAAGATTTTTCTGAGGGTGAGGGAGCCCTGGGACAGGCTGCCCAGGGGGTGTGGAGTCTCCTTCTCTGGAGAGATTCCAGCCCCGTCTGGACACCGACCTGTGCAGTATGAGCTGGGGAGCTGCTTTGGCAGGGGGTTGGACCCCAGGAGCTCTTGAGGTCCCTTCCAACCCCTACAACTCTGTGATTCTGTGTGATTCTGTGATTCTATTTGGGGAACCACCCAACAGCCTGTTATTGCTCCATTACAGGAACTGTGAGGAGGGGATGAAGCCTCTCTTGCCTAAATCCAACAATTATGAACAAACCACTTAGCCAAAACATAAAAGATGGTATAAATGGAAGTATGCCTACCCTGAGGGTTTTCCATCTGAGGGCCTGTTTCTCCAACATCCAACCCTGGGGAATAGCCTGCTCTTTTGTGAGCGATTCCTACGGGAGGTCTGAGGAATTTTGGAGCTGTCAGGCTGTAATACCCTGGTTTTAAGCTTTTTTTTTTTTTTTTTTCAGCAAAGCACGCTGTTTTCCAGAGAGCAAAGCCAGATTGCTGGTTTAAAGCTGCTACATTTCACCAAAAGAATGCTGATTATTTCACAGTCATGCGAGCGCCTGACTGGTAAAATGTGTGGGCAGTCTGATGGCTTCCCCCTCCCCACCACCACCACCACCATCCCCCTCCCTGGTTTTTGCACCCATTTGGCTTCTTAATCCAATGCTTGAAGATCTTTTGAAAGGGCCAGGGATAAAAAAAAAAATCTGCTGACGGCTCCTGCAGCTGATTTGACCCAGAGCGCCTGCTTGGCTGAGCAGAAAGATGACACTGCAGCAAAAATGTTACTTTAAGGGAAAAGAAAACACCAGCAATGCTCCTGCCATTGTTTGAGGCCTCTGTTCTGGTGCCAGGCCCTGTGCTTAGGAAAACACAGAGGTACCAGGTTTTAACCTTTCGCCTGCTCCCCGCAGGTGTTATCTTTTGCTCTGAATAGGCAGGATGAGGTCTACAAATTGCAATTGGAGCCTCCAGCAGACCTGCTGGCTTGTATCAGAAAGAGTGTGGCCAGTAGGTCTGGGGAGGGGATTGTGCGCATGGACTGGGCATTGGTGAGGCCGCACCTTGAGCGCTGGGCCATAAGAAGGGCATTGAGGTCTTTGAATGAGTCCAGAGACGGGCAAACAGGCTGGGGAAGGGGTTGGAGGGCAAATCCTCTGAGGAGCAGCTGAGGGAGCTGGGGATGTGCTGGAACAGGCTGCCCAGAGAGGGGGTGGGTGCCCCGTCCCTGGGGGTGTTCAAGGCCAGGTTGGATGGGGCCCTGGGCAACCTTGTGTAGCTCCAGGCCTGAGGTTGGTGTCCCTGCCTGTGGCAGGGGGTTGGAACTCTGAGATCCTTGGGGTCCCTTCCAACCCAGACCAGTCTGGAATTCTATGATTCTATGTTTAGTCTGGAGAAGAGGAGGCTGAGGGGAGACCTTATCACCACCTACAACTACCTGAAAGGACGGTGTAGAGAGGTGGGTGATGGTCTCTTCAGCCAGGGGACAGGAGATGGGACAAGGGGCAATGGGCTCAAGCTGGGCCAGGGCAGGGGCAGCTCAGCTGGGAGAGAAAAGTTCTTCCCTGGCAGAGTTGTGGGGCTGTGGCACAGGCTGCCCAGGGAGGGGCTGAGTTCCCTTCCCTGGGGGTGTTTAACAAAGGGGAGATGAGGTACTTAGGGATCTGGTTTAGCTTAGGATGGGAATGGTTGGACTTGATGATCTGAAAGGGCTTTTCAACTTTGTGACTCTGTGAAAAGACAACTTTTAGTGGGTTTTGGAGTGAGCAGCGTGACAAGATTTTCAGGTAAAGGAGTCACTGGCTGAATTGTATTCTTTCTAGTGTTTCAATGTTGGGTGAAGCCACTGGGGCCTCCTCTTGCTGCACTGAAAAAGAATAGACATGGTCCAGCGTTGGGATGCCCAGCCTATACTGAATAGATAGGATGGAGCAGGGGCTCTTTGTTTTTGTGGTCTGACTGTATTTTATCAACAGAGGTGTAAAAAAAGAAGTTGAAAAAAAAATCTGCAATGGCTTTGGTGAGGCTCCTGTTTAAATAGTTATTGTTTTGAGTGAAAATGGTTTGTGGAAGGAGAGCAAAGCACTCTGACTTCAAAGCTTGTCATTGTAAAGAAAGCTGATGGTGAGTGGTCACGCATACCTGAACGTCACTCCTACTACAGCAAAGCCAGAAGTGCTGGCAAGCATTCTGGCCATGTTCCCATTAAAGGCAGGGTGAGGGATCCTCAGGTGATGTAAATGGTGATAGCTGTGTTTAAATTGGAGTTTTTGGGTTTTTTTTTTAACTTACTGACTGTACTGGGGGCTGGATCAAGCTCCTTATGAGCCTGTGGGAGCTTCTTAAAACCTTCTGATCCTGTTATTTGTTTAAATCTTAGAGAAATCCTTTGAGCCCAAGAAAATTTAGTACAAGTATGAACAAGACTTGCTGTATTTTTTTTCAGTTTTCCAGGCTGCCTTGCCATCCTGTTGCAGTTAACAGGACATTGAGAATTGCCCAGGTGGGTTGTGTATGCCCCTTATATTTACCACAAGAAATTAAAACTGCTTATTTAGCTGAAGGCCCATTTTTGTGAAGACCTACTGTGGCCAGTAGCTCAGCTGGATGCCATCCTGCACTGCTGGGACAGGGTGATCAGAGCCCAGCAATGTGTCACCCTACAATATGTGAGCAGTCTTGGTGTTCAACTTGAAATATGCATCCACAGCCTATTTTTACCCCAGTAGATATGCACACAAGGTAACAGGCATGCACACTCCCACCCTGTGGATCAGGTAGCTCCATCGTGCAGGGATGATACATTTTGCAAGGATAATGCAGCAGTGATGACAAATGGGTGCCTCTCAGTATTTAGAGGGTGCCTGGAAGGCAGACAGATTATCTCAGAAGCACCTCAAGCTAATCCTGCTCAAGAAAACCAGTTTTACTTAGCCTCTAATCTGCCTGCT
Source organism: Laterallus jamaicensis coturniculus (assembly GCA_022605575.1). Taxonomy (NCBI): domain Eukaryota; kingdom Metazoa; phylum Chordata; class Aves; order Gruiformes; family Rallidae; genus Laterallus; species Laterallus jamaicensis. Next base: position 40,857,450 of record JAKCOX010000005.1, read on the forward strand.
GAAACCAGGGTGGATTTGGTGCACCTTTTTGTTGGAAGAAGTGGGAAGTAGGATGACGTGTAAACTGACAGTTCAAGTCTGGAGATGGCTTGTTTGTCTTTGGGTGTGGAAAAGATGAAAAAGATTAAATATTCATGGGGTATTTTTTGACCAGTAGCCATTTGTGTATTCCTGAGTGTTTCCCTGTGCTCTTGGAAGTGAGAGATGTTGATGAAAATCGTCTGCTGCTGTTTGGTGCTTGTGTCAGTGAGGGAACTGTGTATTAATCTGCAGTGATCATGCTTTATGAGAAGTTTGAAACAATTCAGACCTTTCTGCTTGGCCTCCTGTTTTGAGCACACTGGCAACAAAAGTTAGAAGTGGTGCACACACAGCTGGGAAGATGTTACAGGAGGAGGCTGTGATAAGAGCTATCCAAAGGATGGCACATCTCTCTCCTGCTGCTTTTTTTTTTTTTTGGGAGATAAAAATCCTACTGTTGTGCACTGGAACAAACCCAAAATGTTTCAAGTTTTTATCCTCACTGAATGGAATGTCAACAAACTGCCTCTTTTGGACCAAAAATCTTGAGCTTTCCCATTCTGGGATCCTGGGATGCATCTTGGAATCCTGGGATGCATCAGGAGGAGTGTGGCCAGCAGGTCACAGGAGGGGATCCTCCCCCTCTGCTCTGCCCTGGTCAGGCCCCACCTGGAGTGTTGTGTCCAGTGCTGGGCTCCTGGTATAAAAAGGACAGGGATCTCCTGGAGAGAGTCCAGAGGAGGCTGAGGAGATGCTGAAGCGCCTGGAGCATCTCCCCTGTGAGGAAAGGCTGAAGAAGACTGAGGGGGGACCTTATTAATGTCTATCAATATCTGAAGGATGGGATGCAGGGGAAATGGCCAGCCCCTTTTCAGTGTCTGTGGGGACAGGACAAGGGGCAATGGCTGCAAGTTGGAGCACAGGAAGTTCCACACTAACATGGGGAAGAACTTTTCCCCAGTGAGGGTGAGGGAGCCCTGGGACAGGCTGCCCAGGGGGTGTGGAGTCTCCTTCTCTGGAGAGATTCCAGCCCCGTCTGGACACCGACCTGTGCAGTATGAGCTGGGGAGCTGCTTTGGCAGGGGGTTGGACCCCAGGAGCTCTGGAGCTCCCTTCCAGCCCCTGGGATTCTGTGATTCCTCCTGGGCGCTGGACAAGCTCATTCAAACATCCAGTTACTAATCCCTCCCTCTTCAGGAACAGCTACACGTGGCCATCCTGGCAGTAGGAGGTTCAGCTATGCCTCTGCAATGTTGCCTAGATCGCACTGAACTCTCCTCAGATGAAATCACTGACTTCCCTGGTGAGGCTGTAGCCTAGTTTTGCCAGGATCCTCCTTGTTTCTGGATGAACCCATGAGCTGTCACTTAAGCCCCCAATGTGCAAATCATACTTTAAGTAAACATCAAGCTATTTCCACCCCCACTAAAATAAATCTTAGAGGCATACCGGCTGGCTCATTCAGAGCTGTTGTTTTCATCGTTGCTGGCCTTGCTGTCAGGTCATGCTAACCTGACCATAGATGTATATTTTAGCTGAAGGAAACATGGGACTGATTCTTCAGCAAAGGTTTATGGCTGAATTACAATTGCTTAGCTACACCAATTTACTTTAAACAGCATCTGGGGCTTTTTTAAAGTGACCTCACCCCTAAAGAAATAATTTCATGAAACATGGGCACTCAGACAAGCTGGAACAAACCTGTTGGGGAGGGGGAATGGAGAAGGAAAGGAGAAGAGGGAAAGAAGCCATAACCTGTGCTCTCTCAGAGCTCTCTGGTAATGATCATAGAATCATAGAATCCCAGGGGTTGGAAGGGAGCTCCAGAGCTCCTGGGGTCCAACCCCCTGCCAAAGCAGCTCCCCAGCTCATACTGCACAGGTCGGTGTCCAGACGGGGCTGGAATCTCTCCAGAGAAGGAGACTCCACACCCCCTGGGCAGCCTGTCCCAGGGCTCCCTCACCCTCACTGGGGAAAAGTTCTTCCCCAGGTTGCTGTGGAACTTCCTGTGCTCCAACTTGCAGCCATTGCCCCTTGTCCTGTCCCCACAGACACTGAAAAGGGGCTGGACATTTCCCCCTGCATCCCATCCTTCAGATATTGATAGACTTTAATTAGGTCCCCCTTTAGTCTTCTCTTCTCAAGGCTGAAGAGTCTTGATGCTATGGGACTGTTCTGGTGGTTTCCCTGAGTGAAAAATCGAAGCACTTTATAAAAAAGAAAAGATAAATACAGTGTCTCCATTACATAGATGGGGAAATGAGGCAGAGAAAGATGAAAGGACTTTGGCCTATTCATCCCACCAGGAAAATAACAACATCCAGGTCAGCCAAGTCCCAGCCTTTCCTCCTTTAGTCCTTAGGCCATGGCTTTCTTACTACCTTGCACCTGTGTAAATAGGGAGGCAGGTGCTGAGCCTGCTGTGGTAGCTACATCTACCCTAAAGAGACGTCATCAGGGTAGCTGAACAATGTAAGTGTATCCTTCCTTAACTCTGCTGCCTGCCCCAGACAGTATGGCTTGTGTCCTCCCCAGAGGAGCAGGCATTGCTCTTGCAGTGTGAAGGCATGTAGTCAGCACCAGAGATTTCATGCTCTGTCTCTTGAAACCCAATATGAAGCAGTTGCCTTTTCTCCATCCCACAGGCTCATTGCACAGCTCCGTGTGTGGCCTCTCCCCGTAATTAACCTGAGGGGGTTACTTTCCTTTTCTAATTTGTAGGAAGTGGCTCATGACATCTGTTGCAGCCCTGAGGCTCCTTCCTGCAAAACCTTTAGCTGGTTTTCATTCAATGAAAAGCCTACACAAAGAGGTGTAACAATTAACTGACCTGAGTCCTGCCTTTGAAAACAGCATCTTCCATGTGCCCAATAAAAACCTCCTGAGAGCAGAGGAGGGGGAATATACCTCTTTAAAAGTAGCTATGGGCTTAAAGCTCATGACTAAGGGTCTTCATTTCTCTTCTTGTTAGCATTTCAGGGCAAAATAAATAAACAAACAACAAAAACCTCACCAACCTAGGAAGGATTTTAAGGTGTTTTACTTTATTTATAATGTTTCTTTCATGGTGTGAAGTTACAGGAGCCCTCTTCCTGCCTTAACCCTTTCTTCTTTGCACATTCACACTTACCTGTTGCATCCTACCTTAACTGAGGCTTGGCACTGCAGGGAGCTCCCTGCATCAACCTGTTCTATGGGAAGGAAGTCACTGGGGTGGATGGGAGGGTAGTTCTTACCAGATGAGCTAGTTTGAGGTGGTTCTCTTCCAGTCTTGCTTCTTGGAGCTCCTTATAATAATAAAGTCAGTATTCCTCAGGCAGCAAGAGAGGAAATACATAGAGGCTGTGTGTAGTCTAGAGCTGTAAGAAAATACCCAAATCTTGTCCTCACTGATTTATTACAAGATTTGAACTGAGATTTTTGTGATCTAGGCTGTGGCTCTTCTGGGCAACATAATTTTCCAATCTAAAAATTTTTTTATATTATATTTTATTAATTTTGATAGACTTTCATCCCAAATTTTGGACTTTCATTCAAACTGGTATCTTCTGAGCAAAATGCAGGCAGCTGGAAAACGTCTGTGCTGCAATCACATCTGACTTCTTGCATTGCATAACGTGCTTCACAGCATCTCCCATGGCAATTTCAGCATAAATTGTCTGTAGAGAAGAAAAATGTTTTAGAGAGCTGCCTGCTTGGTGCTTGCACCAGGCAGCTGTGGCATGAGTCAGGCAGCTTTGACCTCCACCAAGGTGTGTGGTACCTTAACAGCTGTTGAGTATGTGTGTATCATAGAATCATAGAATGGCATGGGTTGGAAGGGACCCCAAGGATCACAAAGCTCCAACCCCCCTGCCACAGGCAGGGACACCAACCTCAGGCCTGGAGCTACACAAGGTTGCCCAGGGCCCCATCCAACCTGGCCTTGAACACCCCCAGGGATGGGGCATCCACTACTTCTCTGGGCAGCCTGTAGTATAGTAAGAGCAACTGAATGAAAAAGCCTTTGAAGTTCTTGGCTGGCTGAGGAGCAAAAGTCTCTTCATCTTTCAGCACTACTCATGCTTGCCAGGCCATCCTGTGCTACTGAAAATCCCCCTTGCTATTCCCCATTGGGAACCTAATGAAGATGACTGATAGAATTCAAGTGCTTTTTTGCCTCCTGCTCTGTACAAACAGTGGAAGGAGCCTGGTTGGTGCTGCCAAGATTGATACATCTGTAAGGGCTTTTTAGGTTTCTGATTATCAGTGGGGACTTTTATGGGGAAGTAAAGCCTCTCTTTGTGAACTGAGCTGCTGTCATGTGAGGTCTTGCAGATGACTAATGCCTGAACTGTTGAGTTTTGTGGAGCACTGCGTGCCAGCTTGGTCAAATTATGGCCCTTCCTCCAGAGCAGTTTCACATCCAAGAGCAGGGAGCCTGCAGAGCAGAGCACAATGTCCCCCATGCGATGTCCAAAGCCCAGTGTAATGGATCCAGGCCTGAAGCTCTGTCTTCTCATGGCTGTTGGCTGAGCAGGGTGAGCTGTCCCCTGATGCACACAGGCCATCAGGTTGTCCTCTTGAGAACAGACCTGTGCCCCAACCCTGCTCCCCATCCACTGGGGTAATAACAGCAATGTCCCCACATCCTCCTTGACTCCCTGTAAGGACTGCTGCTGTCCCTAGGTACAATATATAGAATGGCCTGGGTTGGAAGGGACCCCCAGGATCACAGAGCTCCAACCCCCCTGCCACAGGCAGGGACACCAACCTCAGGCCTGGAGCTACACAAGGTTGCCCAGGGCCCCATCCAACCTGGCCTTGAACACCCCCAGGGATGGGGCACCCACCCCTTCTCTGGGCAGCCTGTTCCAGCCCCTCACCACTCTCTCTGCAAAAAACTTCCCCCTAATATCCAATCTAACCCTTCCCTCCTTCAGCTTTAATCCATCCCCCTTGTCCTGCCAGTCTCTGCCCTTTGAACAAGCTGATTCCCCTCCTGTGTCTCTGCTCCCTTCAGGGACTGGCAGGCTGCAATGAGGTCCCCCCACAGCCTTCTCTTCTCCAGGCTGACCCAGCCCAGCTCCCTCATATATGGCAGGGAAGAAACATTTCTCTGCCCAACACTGCACAATTACAGGGGCCCTTTTTGTTTTCATGCTATATATTTGAGAGGTCCACTTGGCAAGGAGCTGAATGGCCCCATGATCTGTTCCAAGGAGCAACATATTTGGCACAAAACGAAGGGCTCTGTTAATAAATAACAAGGTATAGGTGAATATTGTGTAGGGGGCTGTGTCAGGACCAAGCTGTGTGGCTGGAAAGTCGAGGGCTCTGTTCAAAGTATAGGGGGGGCTTTTGTATGTTGTGGCATAACAACATGTAGAATGGCCTGGTTAAAAGCTGGTGGACTTGGGGATTGCTGAGCTGACTCTTCTGGAGAATGGTAGTAATGCAAAGAGCTCCATGGGAGCCTGGACTCTGCTGCTACAGGTGTGTCAAGGCTTGGAGAGGAAGATGAATCCCTGCCATACCCCTCAGTGCACACCATATTTTTGCTTTGTGAACATCAGAAAGTTGCCCTTCTGTGAGTTCTTCCAGAAGAACCACTGGCTTATGTTTTGGGAGGAGAGGGTAGGGATGGGATGGTCATAGGAGAGTAAGTACAGTTGACATGTCCACAAGTGACCTGTGTCAGCTTTAACCACTAAAGCCCTGCCCAAGGGCCCATTTGTGGATCTCGGCCACTGCAGTGGCTGTGTCAGTCTAGCTGGCCACTTGCTAGAGGAGCTGTACTTAGGGCCCTGCCTAGGAATTGCTCAGAAACATTGCTCAAGCCTCCCTTGCTCTCCTGACATTAGCTTGGTGAGCTCCTGAACCAAAATGCTCCTCCAAGAGCTTACTGACTAAATGTCATTTATCACACTGGTGTTGCACTTCTCATTGAATCTCAGGTTACTCTACAGGCACTAGAATAACTTCTTGATGCTGCAGTGAGATGGAAATTTGGATTTAGACCCTACTTCACAGGGAGGAAATAGCACTGAGAAGTTAGGGAGTTTGAAGGCTAACTTCAAACTCCCACGTTTAATGATAGATGCTTAAATCCACTTAGACATCTTAATGTGTTGCCTTGTCCTGATCTGTGAAGGCTGTTAAGCACTTGTAATTCTATTAATTTAATGCCTGTTTAATAGGTAGACATCCTCTGCTACTTGCTGAGGACCTTCTAGTCCACACCAGAGACAGGGACCCAAAATTGTTACAGAGAACACCTGATTTCATCCAAGTCCTGCAGCAGACAGTAAAGATGGAATGTTGCCCTTCCCAGAAGCACAACTCAGTCTCCCATACTCAGGAGGGTATTGTAAGGTATTTTAAAATCCCCATTTGGACACCTGTTACTTGTTTACTGGCTGAGGGTTCCAATTCTTGAGCTTTCCAGTAGCTTGTCACCACAACAGCTAAAAAAAATTCCTTAAGGTTCATCTGTGACTCCAGAAGCTGGGACTTCATGGAAATATACTAAATATAATTAACTCAGGATGAAAGGAGCATGGTTGGCAACTCAGAGTGTTTTACATAAGCACTAACGTTTACAAGGCTGGCTCTGCCCTGAGGAACAATGGGAGACAAGAGGGACCTTCTCCTTCATTTGACTTCTTGTAAAGTCAGCACAGCCAAGGGAGGGTGAGGTTGCTTCTCACCCACCTTGTGCCTTGTCAACAAGAAAAGCATGTATTGCAGACTTCTGTTTAATGGGGTGAGATGGTTGGAGAGAACAGTTGTTGTTCTCCTCCCCGGAGAAGCTTTTGGTCTGATGGGTAGATGTTTAACAAGGCCAAATGTAGAGTGCTGCACATGGGACAGAACAACCCCTTGCAGTGCTACAGGCTGGGGGAGACTGGCTGGAGAGCTGTCAGGCAGAGAAGAACCTGGGGGTGTTGGGTGACTGCAGGCTGAGTATGAGCCAGCAGTGTGCCCAGGGGGGCAGGAAGGCCAATGGCATCCTGGCTTGTGTCAGAAATAGTGTGGCCAGTAGGTGTGGGGAGGGGATTGTGCCCTGGACTGGGCACTGGTGAGGCTGCATCTCGAGTGCTGGGTCCAGTTCTGGGCTCCTCACCATCAGAAGGACATGGAGGTCCTGGAGCGAGTCCAGAGAAGGGCAACCAGGCTGGGGAAGGGGCTGGAGGGCAAATCCTCTGAGGAGCAGCTGAGGGAGCTGGGGGTGTTCAGCCTGGAGAAGAGGAGGCTGAGGGGAGACCTTCTCCCCACCTCCCCTGCCCTGCCAGGAGGGTGCAGAGAGGTGGGGGATGGTCTCTTCAGCCAGGGGACAGGAGATGGGACAAGGGGCAATGGGCTCAAGCTGGGCCAGGGCAGGGGCAGCTCAGATGGGAGGGAAAAGTTCTTCCCTGGCAGAGTTGTGGGGCTGTGGCACAGGCTGCCCAGGGAGGGGCTGAGTCCCCTTCCCTGGGGGTGTTTAACAAAGGGGAGATGAGGTACTTTAGGGATCTGGTCTAGCTTAGGATGGGAATGGTTGGATTTGATGATCTGAAAGGGCTTTTCCAACCTTGTGACTCTGTGATTCTGTGTGGGAGGGAGGTGGTAAGGGAGAGCAGGCATCCAGTCTCACGCCTTCCCAAACCAAATCACACATCTGTCACTGTCAGGTCTCCAAGCAGATGTCTCAGAAGGCAGTTGACATAGGTTAAGCTCTACAAGAGCAGCAGAAGTACTGTGGTAGTGCCTGTCACAGCAGGGGTGCTGTGACAGCCACCCTGTCTGTGCGAGTTCAATCCAGTGTCACCATGAGGGCAGTTTTCTTGCTCCTCATTGCCCTCATTTCACACCCCTCCAGGCACACTGGTGGCAGCCAGAGAGCCTTTATCCTCCTGAAACCAAAGCGTGGATCTGCAATAACATAGAGCTTGGCCTTGGCTAAAGCCCTTGGTGGTTGGTAATGAAATTCAGGGAATTCCAGGCACAGGTGCTTCTTCAGTTCCTTCTGCTTTTTTATCTGAATGACCAAAGCAATTAGCACAGAGGGATGGAAGACCTTGAAGGCCATGGCAGATAGCTCAATGTGCAGGGTGGCCTCACAGATACTTGCAGGTTGTAGGTCACTTAGCAAGCGTTTCACCTGCCCTGGCAGGGAATCAAGAGACAGGGAAGGAATGGGAACCACTACTGATGTGTTCATCCATCAGTACATGTGAGAGAAACGATGAGGTGCTTCTGGCACGAAGTCCCAGTGCATTTCTTCCTTGCTTGCTGACATGGGGAGCTTGTGGGCTGCTCTGTGTTACAGCTCCTTGGCTCCATGTGGGAAAGAATTCAATTGATTTCATCTTTCATTCACTTTGCCATGTAGAGGAAAGAGTTACTTTTACTTTTTAAAGTCCCATGGGCATGAAATCTTAAGTATTCTGTGTTTAAGCAGAGTAGCTAGTGGCTGTGCCAAATACAGCTGCGGAAGCACCACGGAATAACATTAACTCCCATGAACTGCTGTGAGGCATGGAAATTTAGCAAGCTCCTGTATCATCATTGTGTCTAGCTGAGAGGTTTTGGAGGTAACAGTTTTGGGGTGAAAAATGCTAGTTCATCATAACTGAAATCACAGAATCACAGAGTTGTAGGGGTTGGAAAGGACCTCGAGAGCCCCTGGGGTCCAACCCCCTGCCAAAGCAGCTCCCCAGCTCATACTGCACAGGTCGGTGTCCAGACGGGGCTGGAATCTCTCCAGAGAAGGAGACTCCACACCCCCTGGGCAGCCTGTCCCAGGGCTCCCTCACCCTCACTGGGGAAAAGTTCTTCCCCATGTTGCTGTGGAACTCCCTGTGCTCCAACTTGCAGCCATTGCCCCTTGTCCTGTCCCCACAGACACTGAAAAGGGGCTGGCCAATTCCCCCTGCACCCCATCCTTCAGATATTTATAAACATTGATTAGATCCCCCCTCAGTCTTCTTTTCTCCAGGCTGAACAGCCCCAGCTCTCTCAGCCTCTCCTCATAGTATAGATGCTCCAATCCCTTCATCATCTTCGTAGCCCTTCTCTGGACTCTCTCCAGGAGATCCCTGTCCTATTTATCCCAGGGAGCCCAGCACTGGACACCAGAACTGTTGAGGAAAGGATTGGTTTTGGCCATTCATCAGGTTTGTTTAAAAAGAAGAAACAAACCCAAACCCAACATGCTGCTGTTATCATCTGTTTCACAACTGTGCCTGGGGGACTTTATCTTGGATCAGGACAGGCTAATTGTTGTACAAATAAAGAACAGTAGGAATAAAATTGTCTCTCACCCAGGGAGGTTGTGATTGCAGCTTTTTCTCCAAATGAAAAGAATAATTGTCTGATTGGAAAGTTTTGAGTTTGATCTGTGATTTAAAGCACTTTTTTCTACCCAAAACCTTGAAAAGATTTAAAACTAATAGCAACTGCCAGAATTGAAACAAAACACCCCCAAACTGCTGATATAACATTTGACCAGATAGGAAAATGTTCTTAGCTTAGCATTTGGAGAAAACGCTGAGTTTCTTACTTTTCATTATAATTTGTTGCTTCTCTTTGGAATAGAATTCTCCTTTCAAAATTTGAGAACATTCTCTAGGGACTGGGTAAGCATTTCCCCTCTGCTTTCCTCCTCCCTGCTGCAATTAGGCAGGCTGGGGGAGTTTTTCCCAGCATTTTATCTAACCCCACTCTAGGCAAAGTTAGTTGATCCACTACCCAAAACAGCTGAGTTTGGGCTTGCATTACAGCACTGCTGTTGCTGCTACTGGCTGAACAGGGCTTTTTTTTTTCTTTCTTTCTTTTTTTCCTGGTTTTTTTTTTGAATTATGGGGCTGTTCTTTGTGGTGCAGACAAGGCCATAATTATTCTCTGAGTGTGAGGTGGGTGATGTCATGCTGCTGCAGAAAGTAGGCTCTGCATGTGGTAAAATAGCCATGTATCTTGAGATACAGAGAGAGAGAGAAAGCTCTCAGGGCTGTGGAGTAGCATCATATGTTTCATAAATACACTGTCATCCCAGTTCTCCCTTCAGGTTGTGATACCACACACCTGGTTTTTGTATGTTGGGTGATGTTGTGTCCTGATTTGCAGAGCTGTGTGATAAAATCCAAGCATTTTTGCTTCTAGGCTGTGTTCACAGAATCCCAGGGGTTGGAAGGGAGCTCCAGAGCTCCTGGGGTCCAACCCCCTGCCAAAGCAGCTCCCCAGCTCATACTGCACAGGTCGGTGTCCAGACGGGGCTGGAATCTCTCCAGAGAAGGAGACTCCACACCCCCTGGGCAGCCTGTCCCAGGGCTCCCTCACCCTCACTGGGGAAAAGTTCTTCCCCATGTTGCTGTGGAACTTCCTGTGCTCCAACTTGCAGCCATTGCCCCTTGTCCTGTCCCCACAGACACTGAAAAGGGGCTGGCCATTTCCTCCTGCATCCCATGCTTAAGATAATTATAGAGTTTAATTAGGTCCCCCCTTAGTCTTCTCAAGGCTGAAGAGTCCCAACTTACTCAGCCTTTCCTCACAGGGGAGATGCTCCAGGCCCTTCATCATCTCCTCAGCCTCCTCTGGACTCTCTCCAGGAGATCCCTGTCCTTTTTATCCCAGGGAGCCCAGCACTGGACACAACACTCCAGGTGGGGCCTGAGCAGGGCAGAGCAGAGGGGGAGGATCCCCTCCTGTGACCTGCTGCCCACACTCCTCCTGATGCCCCCAGGATCCCATTGTCTCTCTCAGCCCCAGGGCACACTGCTGGCTCATGGCCACCCTGTCACCCACCAGCACCCCCAGGTCCTTCTCCACAGAGCTCCTCTCCAGCAGGTCACCCCCAGCCTGTCCTGATCCATGTGGTTGTTCCTCCCCAGGTGCCAGACTTTACACTTGCTTTTGTTGAATCTCATCTGGTTTCTCCCTGCCCAGCTGCACTCTTCCTGCGTGCGTGTATATACATACACAGAAGGACTAAGTATAAGCTGCCAAGTTTTACAAAAAAACCTGGTATAGATTTAAAAATAATAGATTTTAAATAATTTTTATTATCTTCAGTCATTTGCCTCATTATTATAAACATCCCTTTTCCCCTCTGCCATTTCCACCTTGCCTCCATTCCCAGCAGCAGGCTCTGTTATTCTCCAGACCAGCAATAGCTTGCTGGGCATTTCCAGAGTCAGAGGAGTTTCATGGGAGGATTAGCAGGAGCACTCAGTCTGTGCAGGCAACAGCAGTGCTGCTGGTGCTGCGTTGGGTGTAGGAGGAAAGGTGTATCGGCACCAGCATCAGCCGGAGCACAGTGGATAGTCCTAATGATACTGGCAGGGTGGGAGCGGGATACAGTCTTTGCCAGGCATGTTTTTCTTCACCCTGGACACCAGCCAGAGGTGCTCCAAGGCACACATTTTGGTTGTGCAGAAGCCCTTAGCACCCTGCCTGCGTGGGTGCCTGCCTTGCTGCTCAGTTTAAAGCCCACAGATGCCTGGTTGTCTGGGTGATGCCTGGTTGTCTGGGTGATGCACAGCCCTGCACACAGCAGTTTGAAGAATGCCCTTGCAAATACTCAGCATCCATGAGGTTTGGATGCTGGGTGTGTTTCATGTCCCAGGCTTGCATGGGTTTACTCACTAGGAGCAGCGTGTTCTCACAGAACAGAGGAGGGAAGTCACTGCTACATGAAACCCCCAGTCCTGTGGGTTGGGCAGGCTGCAGCCCTAAGGTTACTGCAGAGTTTGTTGCAGCTCAGCCTGCTGCCCATTACTCCAATCTGGATGTTGCTCAGAAGAAGTGAAAATGAAGGGTTTCTGGTTCCAAAACAGTGGCTAAGGTGGTGGCCTCAGTCCAAACAGCCCCTCACCCCCAGGAGCTGGCACAACAGGCACCTTCTTTCCTCACCTGCTTAACTACCTTCCTCTGCACTGCCTCAGGGGTCTGGAGCCCTGGTACCCTGGGCTGAACAGGGCTGACCTCTCTGCATCCTCCTCCTATGGCATCTGGTAGCACAGTTTGCCAGCATGGCAGGGAAATGTGCAGTCTTGGTATAGATGCACTTTCTGCCCAGCAATGAGAGTTCTGGGAGAACTGGAAGTCCCTTAAAATACACCTGAGAGAATTGGCTTAGCTCTTGGCAGTTTGCAGAGTGACTGGAAGTTTTCTCTTTCACACAACACACAACTTCTCTCTCTCTCTCTTTGCTCATAGAATGGCAAGGGTTGGAAGGGACCCCAAGGATCATAAAGCTCCAACCCCCTGCCACAGGCACGGACACCAACCTCAGGCCTGGAGCTACACAAGGTTGCCCAGGGCCCCATCCAACCTGGCCTTGAACACCCCCAGGGATGGGGCACCCACCCCCTCTCTGGGCAGCCTGTTCCAGCCCCTCACCACTCTCTCTGGAAAAAACTTTCCCCTAATATCCAATCTAAACCTTCCTTCCTTCAGCTTTAAACCATTCCCCCTATCCTCATCTCTTAAGACTGATTATTTTCTACTTTGGCTTATTCCCATTCCCTTCCCCTCCAAAGAAAAAGTAACGCCATACCTGGAGGCTGTAAGACTCAGCCCCTTCCTCCTCCTGGTACATGATTATCTGCCTGAGGGGTTTCATTTAAATCACAGAGGATTAGGTGTGTGAACAACTGCTCACTAGTGAAAGAAAAGTTCACAGGCCAGTCCTGGGGTTAAAAAAAAAAAGCAAAAGCAAAAGGCAAAAAAAAGCAGCAAAGCAGCTTCACATTCTTTTAAAAGTCGCTGCAGAGAAATCCCTTTCACTTGTATAATGATTTCTTCTCCTGGGACATCCCTGCAATAGCTGTCCTCTGCCTTTAAGTGGTTACATATTGAGGATGTGATATGCTGCCAGAAGAGCCTTGATTGCTCTACTTCAGGCTAAATGAAGTGAAAAAAAGAGAGAAGCTTTGTAAGATTGGTGCTTTCTGCTAATTGTTCTGTAGGGAGGCTTTTGCTAGCTCTTCAAGTCTTTGTGCCAGGTAGAAAGCTCTCACTGCACAGTGGTATTTCTTTCAGAGTTGGGTGCTGGGGGGTGTTTCCAGCAGTAGTGACAGGGCTCCTCAGATGTGTCTTTGTGAATCAGTAGGATTCTTGCCGGGGATGGGGAGGGGAGGGGGAAAGGGAGGAAAGGGGATGAGTTAACTGTGGCATTTTGCCTTGATCAGACTCACATACAGGGCTCCATAAGTACATCCACAGGCTGAACTCTTCATGTGGAGATAGTCCCAGTTCTTGCTGTAACCCCTTGAGCTGCTGCTGCCATTTGGTGCATCCCCACATGACTTCATGTTATGTCACTCTGTCCCTGGCTTGTCAGAATAGTGGCTGTTACCTGTTCCCCCATGATCTGCCATGCTGCTGCTCCACAGACCAGCAGTTTCCTTTCCCTTCTTCCACAAAAGCTTCTCACTGCAAATTTCTTGGCTACCTATTAATGTGAGATTTGAAACCCCAGGGTTTGCTGAGCTCCTTATGCACCCTCAAGGTCTCACAGGATGGAGTGTGTCCTGGAGAGGGAAAGCATCACCTGATCCTCACAGTAGAGCACTGGGGGGGGTCAAAATTGAATTTGTGATGGTGCCTCAGCAGACTCTCAGGGCAGCTTTGGGCAAGTGGCTCTCCCTCTCCATAATGGGCTGTATTACATTTGCAGTGCAGCTGATGTTTAATAGGGTAGAGATGCCAGCAGCAGTCAATGCACATCCCTTGTGAGATGCAGTTGGAACCAATGTTTTTTTCATGTGAAGTGTGTGAGACTACCAGTCAAAGCATTTTGAAGCCTTTAATTCATTCAGCATCCTCTGTCATCCTTATATTAACAGACAACTATGTAAAACATCCTTGTATTCCTGAAGGGATGAGTGAACAAGCACATCTTCTAGAGAGCTTCCCATGCACAAATGAAGTGGACAGAATGAAACTGTTCACCTTCAAGGTGGAGTATCACTTTCTGCCCTAAATTCTGATTTTTGGATGGTTTAAACCAGAACTTTTTTTATTGCTTTGCCTTAAATTTCTATTTAAAACACTGGAGTACTATACCTCCTCTGTGCTGGACGTGCTCCAGTCTAAACAATCTCCATTCTGCTTGCCTAAATTCCCTTCTATAGTTTCAGCTGAATGTGAAATTCTTTTCCATCTTTCTCCATCTAAATTGCCATGTGCCATTCCTCAGGGCTGCAGGACAGCTCGTGTGTCCTTCCCTGGAAGTGCCAGCATCTCAGTAGTGTGTGAAGCAGGGTCTGCATAATCCTTCAGGATCTTTCAGGATAAAAAGCTCCTCTATAATACTATATCATTTTCATTGTCAGTCTGGATTCAGGAGTGAAATGATCCCACTTAGTAAAAGCAGGATGAAGTGTCTATTTTCATATTTGTTTAATTGAACCACTCAGCATGTCTGATAGTAATGGCTTTATTTGAAGCATGTGGTTCTTATGAGCTGTTAAGATACCAATAGCATTTGGATTAGTCTTTCTGCCAAGAAAGCCAGGTCAATTCTTCAGGAAAATAAAAAAAATACTAAGGCAAACTTTATTTTAACAGTGTCTTGAGTTTCACTTTAGGTTCCATAAATATTTGTCAGTGTTCCTTTTGTAATACCCATGCGAGCCCTTGGCAAGACACAAGGTCTATCTCCACAACATGGAATATAAATAAATTCCCCAAAGTCTGCTGGAGGATTGGAGGTAACTTTAGCCCATGCAAGAGACCTGAAGCCAAGTAAAGGGTTGATCGTGGTTCTTGAATTACTATTTGTATAGAGGAGAAGGAATGGGGGGAAAAGGGGGAAAACACGGAGAGAGGAAAACACAAGTCTTAGTAGAAGGTATGTGAGAGCCCACCCCATCCTGCCAGAAAGGTGGAGGTCATTTACCAAGACAATCTGCTTGCAAGAGACTTCCAGTTGCTGTCTGCTCTTAATGCTTCCAGGAAAGTTAGCAGTAATTTCTCATGCCCTGGAGTATAAGAGAGGAAATTTCACATTCTTGATGAGGGCTGGTAATGCCATCTACTCCAGAGGATCATAGAATTGTAGGGGTCGGAAGGGACCTGGAGAGCTCCTGGGGTCCAACCCCCTGCCAAAGCAGCTCCCCAGCTCATACTGCACAGGTCGGTGTCCAGACGGAGCTGGAATCTCTCCAGAGAAGGAGACTCCACACCCCCTGGGCAGCCTGTCCCAGGGCTCCCTCACCCTCACTGGGGAAAAGTTCTTCCCCATGTTGGTGTGGAACTTCCTGTGCTCCAACTTGCAGCCATTGCCCCTTGTCCTGTCCCCACAGACACTGAAAAGGGGCTGGCTGATTCCCCCTGCATCCCATCCTTCAGATATTGATAAACATTGATTAGGTCCCCCCTCAGTCTTCTTTTCTCCAGGCTGAACTGCCCCAGCTCTCTCAGCCTTTCCTCCCAGGGGAGATGCTCCAGGCCCTTCATCATCTCCTCAGCCTCCTCTGGACTCTCTCCAGGAGATCCCTGTCCTTTTTATCCCAGGGAGCCCAGCACTGGACACAACACTCCAGGTGGGGCCTGACCAGGGCAGAGCAGAGGGGGAGGATCCCCTCCTGTGACCTGCTGCCCACACTCCTCCTGATGCCCCCAGGATCCCATTGTCTCTCTCAGCCCCAGGGCACACTGCTGGCTCATGGCCACCCTGTCACCCACCAGGACCCCCAGGTCCTTCTCCACAGAGCTCCTCTCCAGCCGGTCACCCCCAGCCTGTACTGATCCATGTGGTTGTTCCTCCCCAGGTGCAAGACTTTACACTTGCTTTTGTTGAATTTCATCTGGTTTCTAACTGCCCAGCTCTCCAGCCTGTTCAGGTCAGCCCAAGAAAGCCCTGTGGAACCACTCTGTGTGCCCCCATCCCCCAGTTTCCTCTGGATACCTTTGATATTCCTGAGAACTTGGTTTACTTCTGTGGTTTTCAGACCTATATCTAAAAAAAAAAAAAAGCAAAAAAAAAGCCTACAATGATCTCCAAGACTTGCCTACTAGAGTTAAGTACTTAACCAGAGGTTGAGGGTGCAGGGCTTTTGATTTAAGAGCAATCCCTGTTCTGTGCAGTTGGGGGGGAGGTGTGTGTGGGGGGGAAATAGTGGAAATTTTATCCTATCCCTGACCACAGATTGAGATTACCAAACCAGCACAAAAGCAGGGAGTCAGAATGAAGGAGGTGCATTGAAGGAAGCAAGACCTTGGCTTCTAGCAATGTGCTCTGGCTGCTGGATCAACTCCAATGAAAATTTAAATTCAGACAAGCTGAATGCCTTATTTGTCTGGTTAAGGGGGAGGAAGGTGAGGATGGGTGAAGCTTTCCCCCTACCACTGAATGCTAAAATAATGGTAGTAGGATGTGAAAAGCACCCATGCCTGAAGAACATATTCTTGTAATATCAGATAGTTTGCAACTGCTTTTTTAAAGAATTCTTTATATGCAAACACTGAAAAATTAGAGACATGAGAGGGGTTGGCTGATGGAGAACCCTTTTTTTTTAGTGAGATGGGAGCCTACCTGTCCATTAGATTTAGATTTCCTACAAAATGCTGGCCATCTTTGATCTCCCTTTAAATGAATAAGAATTGAGTGTTGCCCACACTTCACAAGATCAGGCTGTCTCTTTGCATGCAGGATTTCCAGCAGTGATCAATGAGCTCCATGCCAGTCCTCAGTTGTCTGCAAGTACTAAAAGACAAGTAGAAAAGAAGCATTAACCCCATGTTTTCTGCTTTCACAGACCGCTGGCTGGGGCCCTGTTGATACTCTATAGCTTTCTATTCCTGCCACACTGTTCCCACGTATGGTTTTGGAAACAGTGATGAGGTTTTCTAGCAGTTCCTTAAGCTGGCTACTATGGATGTTAAGGGAAAAAAAAACCAGGTAACAACCTCCATCTGCAAAACTGCTTCTGGTTTTGTGACTGGGCTTAATACATAGTGAGTGTAGTCAGATCATTTTTTATTTAAAAATGCCCTCTCTCCTCCATCAAAACAGGAAGCATCTTTCCAGGAATGCTTGGGAAAGTGTTTGGCTTCTTTTTTTTTGGTCACTGGAGAAAGTTTGAAGCAAGTTTAAAGCCAGCAGAAGTTTAGCCAGGCAGAAATACTCATTTCTGTAGACATAAGAACTGTCTCTTCCTTCTTTCTATTGTGAGGCTGTTCTCTCCTCAGGGTGTATGTGTGCATCTGTCTGTGGCTATACCAATGATTATTGGACCATAAACAATGGTTGAGATGTGGAGTGTGTCCTGCCTAGGGTCACAACCTGATCACAGAATCACAGAGTCCCAGGGGTTGGAAGGGAGCTCCAGAGCTCCTGGGGTCCAACCCCCTACAAAGCAGCTCCCCAGCTCATACTGCACAGGTCGGTGTCCAGACGGGGCTGGAATCTCTCCAGAGAAGGAGACTCCACACCCCCTGGGCAGCCTGTCCCAGGGCTCCCTCACCCTCACTGGGGAAAAGTTCTTCCCCAGGTTGCTGTGGAACTTCCTGTGCTCCAACTTGCAGCCATTGCCCCTTGTCCTGTCCCCACAGACACTGAAAAGGGGCTGGCCATTTCCTCCTGCATCCCATCCTTCAGATATTGATAAACATTGATTAGGTCCCCCCTCAGTCTTCTTCTCTCCAGGCTGAACAGCCCCAGCTCTCTCAGCCTTTCCTCATAGGATAGATGTTCCAGACCCTTCATCATCTTCATAGCCTTTCTCTGGACTCTCTCCAGGAGAACCCTGTCCTTTTTATCCCGTGGAGCCCAGCACTGGACACAACACTCCAGGTGGGGCCTGATCCTGCAACCTTGCTTGCCCTGGTCTCTCCAGGGTACCATACCTCATGCCTATCGTTGGTAGCCGTGTACACAAGTGAGATCAAGGCATCTAGAGTGCTATCAACTGATCACCTACCTTTGCTCATTAGTTATTTTTAAGACATTAACATTTGTCTTTCTAAGGGTTTCAGTTATCCTTTGGAACTTCATAAAACTTGCTAATAAAAAGCCTGGCAGCCCATTTCTTAATCCTCAATCCGGTATGGTTTGGCAACTTGCTGTTTCCCTTTCCCTACAAGGTAGAAATGCAGGAGAGGCACAGAGCCCCACTTAGGAGATGCTGGCAGGGGGTAAACAGGCAGTTTTGCCTGTGGGCCAAGGAGCTGTACTGCTCAGGAGACTGCACAGCCTTTCCAGGAGCTGCTGTGGAGCACAAGCTCCTGGCTAACGAAGGAGGAGGAGGGGAGGGATGCTCGCTTTGTTTCCTACACTGAGGGCTATGGTTTACACAGCTTCATTGTATTGCACAGGGCTTTCCTGCCCTGCAGCTTGACTTACTCCATGACAAATTATTCCTTAATTGCTGGATGGCAGAAGAAAAGCTTTATAGCCCTGAGGTTATTCCTAACAAATCAGGTTACAGAAGCCTTGAAAATTATATTGAGCAGAAAAGAAGCACCATGAGGTTTCCTTGGGTGCTTGGGCTGTGTTAAGCTTGACTAAGGCAATGTGCTAATGAAGCTTGTTAAAATGCAATTATACTTTAATGCTGTGGATGCAGAAATGAAGATAATCAGCGTAGAGGTGCTAGGGAAGCTGTTGTGATTAGTGTGATTTGTGTGTGTCACTGCTGTGCTCGGGGCCTTCACCCTGCTGTGCAAGGTGGTGTCTGAGCTCAAGAAGCAGCTGGACGTGCCCAGAGAGCTACTTGGGGACATGGGATGAAGGACAACTGCAGGAAGATGGAGAGATCACAGAATCACAGAGTTGTAGGGGTTGGAAGGGGCTCCAGAGCTCCTGGGGTCCAACCCCCTGCCAAAGCAGCTCCCCAGCTCATACTGCACAAGTCGGTGTCCAGACGGGGCTGGAATCTCTCCAGAGAAGGAGACTCCACACCCCCTGGGCAGCCTGTCCCAGGGCTCCCTCACCCTCACTGGGGAAAAGTTCCTCCCCAGGTTGGTGTGGAACTTCCTGTGCTCCAACTTGCAGCCATTGCCCCTTGTCCTGTCCCACAGACACTGAAAAGGGGTTGGCCATTTCCCCCTGTACCCCATACTTCAGATATTGATAACCATTGATTAGGTCCCCCCTCAGTCTTCTTTTCTCCAGGCTGAACAGCCCCAGCTCTCTCAGCCTTTCCTCACAGGGGAGATGCTCCAGGCCCTTCATCATCTCCTCAGCCTCCTCTGGACTCTCTCCAGGAGATCCCTGGCTTTTTTATCCCAGGGAGCCCAGCACTGGACACAACACTCCAGAGGCAAAGCAACAGTGAGATGGTGTTGTCTGTGAGGACTAGCAGAGGTGTCAGGCTTAGCTACTGACCAATGGTGGTGGGTGTCTGGTGCAGGAAAGCTTTAAGGAGGAGTGTGCAGGCAAAGAGCTGGGCACCTCAGCCAGTGCTAGTGGGAGGCAGGCAGCTTGGCAGAGACACACTGATTATTTCCTTTGAAAAATGTCAAAAGGGAGGAGAGAGCCTGGGCTTACCTGTGTCCATGTTGTGAAACACTGTGAAGTGATAGGAGGCAAGTTCTTTAAGACCAGGATAGTCCTTCAGGCCGTATGGGGTTTAGGATTCTTAACTGATTTTTCACAGTGAGGGTGACAGAGCACTAGGACAGGCTGCCCAGGGGGGTTGTGGAGTCTCCTTCTCTGGAGATATTCAAGACCCATCTGGACACCGACCTGTGTGCCATGTCCTAGGGAACCTGCTTTGGCAGGGGGTTGGACTCGATGTTCTCTTGAGGTCCCTTCCAACCCCTACAATTCTGTGACTTCTGGTCCAGTTGGAAGAGGGTGAAAGTCTGGTAGGGAACAGGTGATAGGAACAGTGGGGAGAGGCCTGGAGGAGCCTTGACAAGTGAAGAAAAATAGCAGCCGTTTGATGAGGCAGGGAAAGGGAAAGCTAGATGAGAAGAGAAGCAGATGTAGCCAGAGCGGTGCCTAGGAAAAAATGACTGGGAGTGAGGCAAGAGTGTGTTTTGTCAAGGCTGGAGCAGAGGAGTTGTGATGAAATATGATGGGAGCCTGGATAAAAACTGCAAGCCAGAGGATGGACAGCCAAGGCTGGGGCAGGTCACAGGAGGGGATCCTCCCACTCTACTCTGCCCTGGTCAGGCCCTACCTGGAGTGTTGTGTCCAGTGCTGGGCTCCCTGGGATAAAAAGGACAGGGATCTCCTGGAGAGAGTCCAGAGGAGGCTGAGGAGATGCTGAAGGGCCTGGAGCATCTCCCCTGTGAGGAAAGGCTGAGAGAGCTGGGGCTGTTCAGCCTGGAGAAAAGAAGACTGAGGGGGGACCTAATCAATGTTTATAAATATCTGAAGTATGGGGTGCAGGGGGGAATGGGCCAGCCCCTTTTCAGTGTCTGTGGGGACAGGACAAGGGGCAATGGCTGCAAGTTGGAGCACAGGAAGTTCCACAGCAACATGGGGAAGAACTTTTCCCCAGTGAGGGTGAGGGAGCCCTGGGACAGGCTGCCCAGGGGGTGTGGAGTCTCCTTCTCTGGAGAGATTCCAGCCCCGTCTGGACACCGACCTGTGCAGTATGAGCTGGGGAGCTGCTTTGGCAGAGGGTTGGACCCCAGGAGCTCTGGAGGGCCCTTCCAACCCCTGGGACTCTGTGATTCTGTGATTCTGTGATTATCAAATGTGTTGCAGAAAGTCTCTGTGGCTCATGGTCCGAGCTGTGATGGGGAGAGCTGGAGGGAGAGGCAAGTCAAAAATACAGCAGGATGGTAGCAGTGTCGGCTGCAATTAAGGAAGGTGATGGGGAGGAAGATTAAGAGCTCTGAGCTTGAGCTGACAGCTCAGCATCCAGGAGATGTCAGGGAGACAGGCAAGGTTTTTGTCCAGGCAGAGAGAGACAGGCCCGGATGATCGGATCAGACAACTGAGGGGACTGATTTATGTGAGAAGATTACAAGAGCTGCTTGTAAATATATGTATAGCTTGGCTAAGTGACACCTGAGGGGACAATAACTGTCTTACAAGTGTATGGAGGGATTGGATATCAGAGCCAGGAGGAGGGAGCAGTTTAGGAGTGTAGATGAGGATTTTGGCTAGAGGCAGCAGAATAAGGTGAAGTGGGATGTATTGCCCAGTTAGAGGAAGCGTTCCCCTTAAAAGATTGGAAAGACCCTTCAGTGTGATTTCCTTTTAGTTTATATCTGCATACCTGTCAAGGTATCCATCTGCATTCCATCATCACAGGGTGCCTGGCAATCTGATGTTTGTACTCACAGTGCCCCATGAGAGGGAGATAGCCCTGTGTGCAGTTGTGACACTTCAGTCCCCTGTGTGACCCTTGATATCTGACTTGAATCAAGGACCTAAGCAAGTCTCTTAACCTTTTACTTATCTCTGTTTAAAAGGGTCTGTCTTGTTGATAGCGTGGTGAGATGGATGGGAAGGAGAACTAACGGGGCCCCTCCTCCTTACAGTTTGTGAGGGTTTTTTCCACACATTCCCTATAATTTTTTTACTGCTTATAAAGTTTTTACTCCTTCACCCCTCTGTGAAGCCAAGGGAAGGAGCAGCAGATACTCTTTTGGTGCTCATTCCCTCATGAGCTCCTCCCATCAGTGCAAGACTGGGAAGGAACCACTGGAAGTTGTCGGGGCAGGCAGCAGGCCTGCCGGCGGCCTAGCTCTCTTCTCCCAAGATTTAGGCCCTGACAATATTCTTCTGTTCCCATGAGACAGGAAAAGTTCCTCATGCTGAGAGGATCCTAATAATCACATTCTCAAAACACAGCAGCCTTGCTGATAGGGGAACAGGCTGCCCTAAACCAAGAAGCAGTTATGGGAAGGGATTTGGGAGTAACAGAACATGTCAGGAACCAACCATAACAAGAGGGTCAAACAGCAGGTGTGTGGATGCTTTTAGGTATTAAAGGTAAACTAAGGATGTTTAGCTATAAGATAGGTTTATCAGAGCTCATTATAGTTACTAACCAATCAATATGGTGTGAACAGTGTGTGTAACCAATGAGCAGTTTTTTAGCTTGCCACATTGGTAGTAAAAATCTGGGTGATATTACCTAATAAATGGCTTCACCTACAGTTCATATCGAATTGCCTGTTGCTCTCTGCCGATCGCCACAGGAAGTGGCCTGTTCAGGTGGGGAGAGGATTGAAGTATGGGGTGCAGGGGGAAATGGCCAGTCCCTTTTCAGTGTCTGTGGGGACAGGACAAGGGGCAATGGCTGCAAGTTGGAGCACAGGGAGTTCCACAGCAACATGGGGAAGAACTTTTCCCCAGTGAGGCTGAGGGAGCCCTGGGACAGGCTGCCTAGGGGGTGTGGAGTCTCCTTCTCTGGAGAGATTCCAGCCCCATCTGGACACCGACCTGTGCAGTATGAGCTGGGGAGCTGCTTTGGCAGGGGGTTGGACCCCAGGAGCTCTGGAGCTCCCTTCCAACCCCTTCAACTCTGTGATTCTGTGAATGCACCAGCAATAAGCAAATGAATAAATGAAGGTGTCACCATATTCTTCCCCCTTATAGGAGCTGAGAAATCCAGATGTAGAATGTAGGGGCATTGGAAACTAACCTTTGTTAGTCCTGCTGCATTTTTGGGTAACTGCAAAACCATCTCTGGTTGGTAGTCCCCAGCAGTGGGAGTGAAGGAGCAGCTGCATAGGGTGAGTAAATGGCCTGCCACTGCAAACTGCTACGTCCCCAGAGTGGGGTTGTACAGGCAGGAATATGTGAATTGCCAATCTCTGTTGCACCCCTTTCTGTGCATGAGGTGCAAGGGTGCCTGTCATCCCTTAGCAATGCCGAGCCAAGGACCTTCCTCTCACTGTGCATTAGCAGTAAAACCAGTTAGGATCCAAATAATACAGAACCAAAATTGTCTTTTCCATCTCTTCATGCAAACTTGAGGTACATTTTGATGGTGTAGCCCTTCAGCAGGCACCACAGGTCTGTTTCTTCTTTCTGAGGAGGAGCTGATATCTGACCTCAGCAGTCACAGTTAAAAGCAGAGCTCCCTGCTCTGACTTTCACTTCTGTTTCAGCACGACCTGAATCTGTGGGGCCTTTCTGAATATTTCCCTGCTCACCCAATATTGCCCAAAATGAGCCTGGAGTGTTGACAGACAGCAGCACACTCGAGTGTGTAGGAATCCAACATAAACAGACTTGCTGGTTGTGTACTTGGACATGTTAAACGAGGTCTCTGCTTTGATCTTCCCTGCACTATCCTAAAGCCCAGCAAGCAAAGGCTAAGTAAACAGACCTTTGATTTCAGGGCTGTTTGGAGCAGAGGTCTTGTAAAACTTTTATCAATGGCAGAGCTGAGCTACTGCAGTCCCTCT
This sequence comes from Laterallus jamaicensis coturniculus, assembly GCA_022605575.1. NCBI lineage: Eukaryota > Metazoa > Chordata > Aves > Gruiformes > Rallidae > Laterallus > Laterallus jamaicensis. Next base: position 40,880,757 of record JAKCOX010000005.1, read on the forward strand.
TGGACTGGAGGTGCTGCAAGAGTAGCAGCGTGGTTTGATTGACCCTAACGTCCTTCTTTTCCCTTCCCCTCCCATAATGACAAACATCTGGGTGTATGAACCAGCTTCCTGCTGATTGTAAAGTACCAGCTTTTCTAGGAGAGACACCTGCTTATAATCTCCTGTATGGAGAATGGAGCATAAGCTCTGTTAGATCCTACAGCTATTGGATCCCACAGCCAGTGGAGCTTTTTGTTAAGGCATGCCATAAAGATGCTTAAAGAAATCACATGGGATACATCCGTGGGAAACACTCCCATTGCTAATCCTGTGTGTTCACCACTCCTGGGTTAAACCCCAGAAAACCAGTACTCTTGGCTTAAATAGCATCAGTGTTGTGACAAATTGAATTTTCTTTACTTGCTTCCTGTTTTTAGAGCGTTGTAGTGTTTCCCCCATGATCACAAAGGTCACAAATTTCCTTCCATGTTCAAATAAACAGGAGAATCTCCTTCAGGATTATGCCCTCAGGGAAAAAAAATAGGAAAGACTTCAAGAAGCAAGCACCTCATATCACAAGGGTTTAAAAAAGAAAATTGTGAATGAAGCAGAGGAATTAGATTGGCCTCTGCTTTCTTTTAATTTAATATTTTTCCTCCATATTCTGGTGGGTTACATGAAGGGGGCTTTGGCTTCCCTTCTACCCACTGTAGAAAAGTGATATGAGAGGGAGATCCTGCCAAGATCTGATATATTTTTAAGTGCTACCAATTTTCTGGTGTTTTCAAAACTAAGAATCACTGTGTTTAGTAATGATGGAGCCCAGGCTGTTCCTGGTAGGCCAGAGCTGTGGTCCCTACTGCTGGGGCCATTTCAGTCCAAAACTTGATTAAGCTCAGGGATAAAAATTTGGAGCAGTTCACTCAAATGATTATTGCTTCATATCAAGGTTAATACCAAATGACAAATTCATTGGCCACCTACTCCATGCCAGCATTGCTCCTGCTGTACCTTCAGAGATGGTGGGCAGACTCCAAGGTCCTGCCAGTAAACTGTGAGTCTCCCTTGCCTTTTTACCCTGGAACTTTTATTAGCATGGCCTTGAACACTTCATAGAATCATAGACTGGTCTGGGTTGGAAGGGACCCCAAGGATCACAGAGCTCCAACCCCCCTGCCACAGGCAGGGACACCAACCTCAGGCCTGGAGCTACACAAGGTTGCCCAGGGCCCCATCCAACCTGGCCTTGAACACCCCCAGGGACAGGGCACCCACCCCCTCTCTGGGCAGCCTGTTCCAGCCCCTCACCACTCTCTCTGCAAAAAACTTCCCCCTAATATCCAATCTAACCCTTCCTTCCTTCAGCTTTAATCCATCCCCCTTGTCCTGCCAGTCTCTGCCCTTTGAACAAGCTGATTCCCCTCCTGTGTCTCTGCTCCCTTCAGGGACTGGCAGGCTGCAATGAGGTCCCCCCACAGCCTTCTCTTCTCCAGGCTGACCCAGCCCAGCTCCCTCAGCCTCTCTCCAGAGGGGAGCTGCTCCAGCCCTCTGAGCATCTCCGTGGCTCCTCTGACCCCTCTCCAACAGCCCCACATCTCTCTTGTGTTGGGCCCCAGCTCTGGACACAGGATCCAGCTGGGGCCTCCCCAGGGCAGAGCAGAGAGGGACAATCCCCTCCCTGTCCCTGCTGCCACCCCTCTGCTGGTGGAGCCCATGTTTCCATCTTTTATCAATGAGTCTTCCAGTGGGGTTTCACTGCAATCAGATTGGAGATTACTATGGCACAGCCCTTGGGAAGGGATTGGAATTTACATGCAATAAAGATTAGGGGATTAGTGGCTGATTAGGCAAGCTCCTATTTATCCAACCACAGGTACAGCAAGGGGCCTTGCGTGTCTGCTGTTTTTCCCGACCTTGCGTTTTGACCTCTGGACTCCTTGCCTAGAAATGCCAGCATACAGCACCGAGTGATTTCTGATGTGGCTTCTCTCAAGAACAAGTTCAAGTCCCTGCAACAATAAAACCTCCTATTTCTGTGAGCAGAGAAGCTCAGAGAATCACAGTATCCCAGGGGTTGGAAGGGAGCTCCAGAGCTCCTGGGGTCCAACCCCCTACAAAGCAGCTCCCCAGCTCATACTGCACAGGTCGGTGTCCAGACGGGGCTGGAATCTCTCCAGAGAAGGAGACTCCACACCCCCTGGGCAGCCTGTCCCAGGGCTCCCTCACCCTCACTGGGGAAAAGTTCTTCCCCATGTTGCTGTGGAACTTCCTGTGCTCCAACTTGCAGCCATTGCCCCTTGTCCTGTCCCCACAGACACTGAAAAGGGGCTGGCCATTTCCCCCTGCATCCCATCCTTCAGATATTGATAAACATTGATTAGGTCCCCCCTCAGTCTTCTTTTCTCCAGGCTGAACAGCCCCAGCTCTCTCAGCCTTTCCTCCCAGGGGAGATGCTCCAGGCCCTTCATCATCTCCTCAGCCTCCTCTGGACTCTCTCCAGGAGATCCCTGTCCTTTTTACACCAGGGATCCCAGCACTGGACACAACACTCCAGGTGGGGCCTGACCAGGGCAGAGCAGAGGGGGAGGATCCCCTCCTGTGACCTGCTGCCCACACTCCTCCTGATGCCCCCAGGATCCCATTGTCTCTCTCAGCCCCAGGGCACACTGCTGGCTCATGACCACCCTGTCACCCACCAGCACCCCCAGATCCTTCTCCACAGAGCTCCTCTCCAGCAGGTCATCCCCCAGCCTGTCCTGATTCCAGCAGTTATTCTTTCCCAGGTGCCAGACTCTCCACTTGCTTTTGTTGAATCTCATCTGGTCTCTCCCTGCCCAGCTCTCCAGCCTGGCCAGGTCTCTGGATGGCAGCGCAGTGTCATGTGTGTCAGCCACCCTTCCCAGCTCTGTATCATCAGTGTACTCAATGACCTTTATTCGAGTGGACACTGCGCTCTGATTTGCATCAGCCAGGGCAGGCTGAGCAGCCAGGCTGTGGGGAGGCTTTAATCTGCAGTCAGGAATTCCTGCTGACAGCTGAGGTGCTGTGCGTGTGTCGGTACACGCACGCGTGCGATGGGGGGGATAAAGCAGCTATGTAATCACGTGGCAGGACAAGATTTCTCCAGCTTTTCCTAGATAGCTGTAACGCTCTCCAGGTTTCTCCCCCCACACACACACACTTGCAGGAGGGTAGCTGGGACGGCGCATTACCAGACTGTGAGGTAATAGGAGCACACATTAATTGCTATACCAGTGTAGTTCTATCTACCTGATGGATACAACATTACATACCAGTGTGCAGCTAGCCAGTGGAATGACATCATTTGAAATGACAGAGCGATTGATGTCAGCAAAGCTCCTGTACACTCTGTAGCTGCTGAAGTTTGGGCAGGTCAAATAAAGTGATGGCTGTGACAGGCTCAGGCTGTGTCAATAACACAGGGCTGGTAGTTTGCTTATGTAGATAATATTTAGCCCCATCCCTCTACTCATGTGGATTTATAGAGATAAAAGGCAGGTCATACAGGAACTTCAGCAAAGGAGACACATTTCCCAATCCCTTGGATATTTTTAGGAATTTAAATGGATTTATATTTTATATATATATGTTGGGGAAGGCAGCAGGCCTGCTGGCGGCCTAGCTCTCTTCTCCCAAGACATAGGCCCTGACAGTATTCTTCTGTTCCTATGAGACAGGAAAAGTTCCTCATGCTGAGAGGATCCTAATAATCACATTCTCAAAACACAGCAGCCTTGCTGATAGGGGTACAGGCTGCCCTAAACCAAGAAGCAGTTATGGGAAGGTATTTGGGAGTAACGGAACATGTCAGGAACCAACCATAACAAGAGGGTCAAACAGCAGGTGTGTGGATGCTTTTAGGTATTAAAGGTAAACTAAGGATGTTTAGCTATAAGATAGGTTTATCAGAACTCGTTATAATCACTAACCAATCGATATGGTGTGAACAGTGTGTGTAACCAATGAGCAGTTTTTTAGCTTGCCACGTTGGTAGTAAGAAAGGTCTAGAATCTGGGTGATTTCACCTAATAAATGGCTTCACCTACAATTCATATCGAATTGTCTGTTGCTCTTTGCCGGTCACCATATATATATATATATAATTATTTATTTTTAGTGTTTCAACTGATGCAGAATATACCTGCTGTTAGTTTTTGTTGCTGGTAATACCTTTTATCCTGAGACAAGCTATGGTGGTGTGCCATAGAGGTAGAGGAAAAATACCTTCCTCCAGACAAAGGGAAGCAGCTTTGAAGCGTCAAGGGATGCAGCAAGGCTTTAGATGTACCAGACAAGATGCACTGATCTCACCTGATCTTAGAAGATGAACAGTCCTGAGACTATCCATAAAAGCACCTGGCAATCCTAGGCACAAGCCGTGGTGGTGTGACTGGATATAGTAAGCCTAAGACAACAACTCTTTGCTATCTCCTACTAGAAAAACTAATAAGAGCCACTTAAGAGTGCACTACCACTGTTGTGAGCATGCCAGCATGTAGAAAGGGAGGAGTGGAGGAAGTGGTTTTGTTTGAAGCTGTCCCAGTTACAGGTGAGCTGCAGAAATCTGGACTAGGCTCTGTCCAAGGCACCAGCTAAGCCTTCAGAGGGTGCCAGGGATAACTCGAGGTTTCATAGCCAGAGGTTTGCTTGTGCAGAGACTTGTGCAGGCTTCACTGCATGTTTTAACACTGTGCTGTGGCACTGGAGCAGAGGTGATCCATTTGAATGAATCATAGAATCATTCAAAAAAAGGAAGATTAAAGTCTTCTCCAATTTCATCCCATAGAGAAAAATTGGTTGAAAAAGAATATTTTGAGGAAAACCAAAGTCTTTGATACAAATGCAAAAGGCTCCATTGTTAGTGTATAGCTAAAGACTTGCTGCTGTGGACCAGCAGGAAGGCAAACCAGCTCTTAAAGGTCTTTTTTCACTTCATTCCTGAGTATGGCATGGAGTCAACCATGGTGGTTTCTGTTTCCCTGTAGACATAAACAATGACACTTAAAATTTCCTGCTTTTACAGTTCTCACACACCCATCTGTCTATAAGGGAAACAGCTAATTACTTATTAAACCTTGTGCTTGCTTAGGCTGGGTTAAAGATTGACTACTAAAGTTAAAGGAGAATCCATGTCACTAAATGTGAATTGGGGACCCTGTTTTCTAGTAGCTGGTAAAATAAAATGCTTAGGTGACACCATGCTATGTGTATGTCACAAAGAAAGGGAGCATACATGTATGCTACATGTATGTCACAAAGAAAGGGAGAAAACCCAAAACAGACTGGTTCAGAAGTAAATGCCTGTCTTTGAAGCCTTGGGTTTTGGAATATGATTGCAACTGGTGGCTTGAAGGGGAGTTTTGTTACAAAATAAGTGAATTAAAGTGAGATTTGCAGAGTGTCTGGTTTGTTTTGCTGAAAGTCTTAGGGATGGGGAGTGATAGGGCTGGAAAGGCACTGTGCTCATGAAGCAGGATTTGCATGGTTGGGAAGCAGAATTGATGCTAAAATTGGGGTAGATTAACCCCAGAAGCAAATTCAGGGCTGCCTGACTGGATTGTTTCCTGGAGATTATGAGAAGCAAACAAATGGCTTATGTGGGTAGGAATGGTCCCTGTGTGACTTCTGGTGGAGATGCTGGGGGTCTGGCTTAGGTGAGAGCAGGTTGAAGCTACGGGGGTGGGATTTTTCAGTTGGATGCTGGATCCTCCTGCCTCCCTTAAGCCAGAGCATTTCTAGCTTCCAAAATTAGGCAATTTATCCTTCCTGGAAACAGGAGGCTAAAAAAACCAACCAAGAAACAAGCAAAAAAACCCAACCAGGAAGCTACCCCCTACCCTGAAAAGCCTTTTGGTTTCACAAAGCTGAAAACATGTTTTCTTTTGAAAAAGCAAATGAGCAATGCCATTATTCAGAAAGGCTTGCCTTCTTCAATGGGAATGAAAAAGGTAGATTGTGTGGGTGCAGACCTTTGAGGTACTTCTCTCTGAAAATGTTTTCTGGTCATCCATTGAAGTGTTTACCTGAGCTGCACTGTCAGTATAGACTTCATGGAATCACAGGATCATAGAACAAATTGAGTTGGATGGAACCTCAAAGCCCATCTAGTCCCACTTCCCAGCCATAAGCAGGGACACCCTCCACTAGCCCAGGTTGCCCAAAGCCCCATCCAACCTGGCTTTGAACACTGCCAGGGACCCAGGGGCAGCCACAGCTGCTCTGGGCAGCCTGTGCCAGGGCCTCACCTCCCTCACAGGGAAGGATTTCTTCCTGATATCTAAATCTCCCCTCCTTCAGCTTCTTGAGCCCATTACTTCTTGTCCTACTACTCCCTGCCTTTGGAAACAGCCCTTCTCCAGCTTTCCTGCAGCCCCTTCAGGCACTGTCAGGCTGCTCTAAGGGCTCCCTGGCACCTTCTCCAGGCTGAACAAGCCCAACTCTCTCAGCCTGTCTTCACAGCAGAGGTGCTCCAGCCCTCTCATCAGTTTTGTGTCCTCCTCTGGACTCACTCCAACAGCTCCATGTCCCTCTTGTGTTGGGGACCCCAGAGCTGGACACATATTGCCAGTGGGGTCTCACCAGAGCTGAGTAGATGGTGAGAGTCACCTCCCTGAACCTGCTGATCATGCTGCTTTTGATGCAGCCCAGGACACAGTTGCCTTTCTGGGCTTCAAGCACATTGCTGGGTCATGTTGAGCTTCTCATCCACCACCCCTTCTAAGTCCTTCTCAAGGCTGCTCTCAATCCATTCTCCACCCAGCCTGTAGCTGTGCTTGGTATTGCCCCATCCCATGTGCAGGTCCTTGAACTTGGCCTTGTTGAACTTCATGTGACTGGCACAGGCCCAGCTCTCCAGCCTGTCTAGGCCCCTCTGGATGGCATCCCTTCCCTCCAGCATGTCGACCTACCACACAGCTTGCCAAACTTGCTGAGTTTTGTCTCTGACAAATATATATATATCAAATAGTGCCAATCCCAATCCCAATGCCTGAAGAACACCACTTCTCATGGTGGTTTAGCCTTCGAGTAGAAATATTGTTCCTCTCTTTTGGCCCACACTGAGCCCACTGGCAGAACTTAAGAAACAATAAATAATATATATTATTTTTTTTTCCACACTAGTAGAGAAGCCTTCTAGCATATGATCTCTGTTTCTTCAAAAGTAATTTGAAGTAATCCTAACTCTCCTCTGCATTTGCTACCTCAAAACCTAAGGGATAAAGTTACTATTTTTTGCTGCTGAAAAAAATCTTCAGCAACACTTGAAATTGAATGTCACCCATGCACATTTAATTTAATAAGATGGTAATTTCATGTTAAATAAATACCAACTGGTTATTGAAAACATATGCTCAAAGGATTTAAAAACGATGTAAGAGATACATATCTCATCTACTGCTGTTTAACTGCAATAAATCTGCAATAATCAAGTGCCAATTGTTTAACATACAATAACTATTTTATTAAATCTCACTGAAATGTGTATGCAGAGTGCTTAATTAAATGGAACATGTGCCCAAATATTCTATTTTTCTTTGGAACATCTAGAGTAGAAGATTTACTGGCAGCCTTCACCCAAGGGGCTAGTTATTACTCATGTAAAAATATGGCAAGCACTTCTTGTGCTATCAATAAATACCCATTTCATCAGGAAAAGCAGCTCCTACCACAGAGGTAGGGAAGAAAGAGAAAATATGTCAGTTTAGCTGCTGTAAAATGAATCCACAGAGCTGTTTTCTCCATCAGGTTGTTGGGCTGAGCTGTGCAGCCCAAGCCCAATACTTGCTCCTGCAAAACAGTCCGTTATTCCCAAAGCTAAGCCTGACCAGTCATCAGGACTGGTCAGCAAATACTTGTGGTGGTTTTGTGTTCCCCTCTCAGAGTCTTTGTTCTACAGGGATGCTGTTGTTTTTTTTCTGTAATCTTTTGATTGGTTTTGATAAGCATTGTTTTTGTCTGTGGGCGCCTATGTTTTCAAGCCAAGAAGGACCCATTAGCTCATCTAATCTCATCTTCTCATGTCACATACCAAAGCATTTGGCCCAGTTACCCTTACACTGACCCCTACTTTACTTGGCTAATGCATACCTTTTGGAAAGCCATTCTGGTTTGTTTTGAGAATATGAAAAGATGTTGGATTTACCAGTCCTTTAAACTCCTTATTCCAGTAGTTAGTGGTATACATGGACAAAGCATGCATCCTTTTATCTCTCTCCTTGATAAGTTCTGGTCTCCATGTAATGGCTTCCCACTGTGTGGAGAGCCAGGAGTTCCTCCCTTTCAGAACACCTACTCATGTTAATAGAAATTCTTGCCATGGTTATTTCATAAGCCCGTTGTGGTGGGATTTACTCCTTGGTAGGTGTTTGGCCAGACCCCAGGATAGCCAGGCTTCTCTCTATTGATCCATCATTAAAGCTTGAACACTAATACAAAGAATGATAATAATGATGTGCAGAGAGTGTGAGTGTATAATCCTCATGTTGGTCATGCAGACAGGGTCAAGCTGTTGTGGAAAGAGTTTGACTCCTACTGTAAGCAGTTGTCCAGCCCAGCTTTCTAGCAATGGATACCCCAGGTTAGCCAGCTCTGGATGCAAGTTTAAAACATGGCTTCTAGATGTTCCTTTCCAGTCATCCATGTTCATTCTGAAGCATGGGAGAAGTGAAAGGAAATCAACTTTGGTGCGACCCATCCTTCCACTAAGGACTTTGGGGGATTAGATTTCACACATTCATGAATATGGTGAAGACCAAACGTTGCCTCCAGTATTGGTGTAGGAGATTGAGGTCACATGGAATGAATGATTTGGTTAGTGGCTGTTCATAGAATCATAGAATCACAGAATCATAGAATCATAGAGTGGCAAGGGTTGGAAGGGACCCCAAGGATCACAGAGCTCCAACCCCCCTGCCACAGGCAGGGACACCAACCTCAGGCCTGGAGCTACACAAGGTTGCCCAGGGCCCCATCCAACCTGGCCTTGAACACCCCCAGGGATGGGGCACCCACCCCCTCTCTGGGCAGCCTGTTCCAGCCCCTCACCACTCTCTCTGCAAAAAATTTCCCCCTAATACCCAATCTAACCCTTCCCTCCTTCAGCTTTAATCCACCCCCCTTGTCCTGCCAGTCTCTGCCCTTTGAACAAGCTGATTCCCCTCCTGTGTCTCTGCTCCCTTCAGGGACTGGCAGGCTGCAATGAGGTCCCCCCACAGCCTTCTCTTCTCCAGGCTGACCCAGCCCAGCTCCCTCAGCCTCTCTCCAGAGGGGAGCTGCTCCAGCCCTCTGAGCATCTCCGTGGCTCCTCTGACCCCTCTCCAACAGCCCCACATCTTTCTTGTGTTGGGCCCCATCTCTGGACACAGGATCCAGCTGGGGCCTCCCCAGGGCAGAGCAGAGAGGGACAATCCCCTCCCTGTCCCTGCTGCCACCCCTATTCTAATGGAGCCTAGTTGTACAACTGTTGTACAACTCCTCCATCTCACTGTCACAAGGAAAGATTTCTCTGTTCTCCTCCTAGGACACACATTGTCTGTGGTACCACAGTCCCTGATATTAATTCCTTGCATGTGTTGATGGGTTGTTTGGGTGCTTCATGGTAAATGACTTTGCTAATTTGCTAACACAGCACTTCAAAAGAAATCTTATCTTCATGGAAAGTGAATGTGTTTGGTATTAAATAATAAAATATACATAACCCATGGGGCTCTTAAAACTTATTTAACTTCTTTATAAACTTTACAATACAGTATGTGGATATTATAAATTACTTTCCATTCCAAGAAACTGTCCGGGCTGGTTGACCTTCCTTGGAATTTCCTCTTTGTAATTATGTTTAATGTGTTAATAAAGTTCACTTTGAACTGTATCATGGCAAATGGTCTCATAGGACATGGGTCAGTGCTGGTGTGTTCACCATATGTGAAGCTTGACGTTAGTGTGCAGTTTAGTTGAAGGAATAACAAGGCTAAGTCCAAACAATTGTAGGAGCAGTATCTCCTCCCCATGTTAGCAGTAAAAGGGGTTCATGGAAAGTTAGGAATGTGGAGTGGGAAATCATTTAGCTTTCACTGCTAGGTGTTACTAAATTATAGCTCCAGGTTCGAGTCACTAGCAAAACACCATATATCTAGGGGGTTTTCACACAGAGCTATAAATCATGTTTACTACATGTATGAGTTGAATGAGTGCATGAACTTTGCAATGCAGCCCAGGAAAATATAATTACATGTGTGTGTGTTTTTGACTGTGAGAAATATGGACAGGAAGCTCCAGGCTATTCCACTGTTGTGTCTTAAACAGGCTCCAAGAAACTCCTTTCCCTGCTTCCTGGAAATAGCTGTTTGGTAAAGCAAAGAGACTTTCAGGGGTTTTACATAACTCCTTTTGCCAAGAAGTGGCAACCACCAGCCCTTCCAAGGCACTGGGGGAGAGAGGAGGAATGCTTGTAAAGCAGTGTCAGCAGCAGAGCAGCAAGTGGGGCTTTTCTGTGGTATAGGATAGTGGAGAGCAGGGTCTCAGGATATAAATTGAAAATTGCCCAGCTGTTCAGTGAGACAGGTGTAGGATCTGTCTTTTATATAATGGAACAGAATGGAGATTCCAGTTGCTTGTATTCGTAAATGAGGCAAATAAATCTGCACACTTGTCTGCATGTATATGAGCAGAAATATTTAACCCAAATGAGGTGATCACAGCATTTCCTTGTTAATGTTTGACTGGGCTTATATGATCTTGAACAGAAAACTTGGCATCTGGCTGGAGTTGTTGGTTTCTTTCTGTGTTTGCAGATGGGGAAACAACAAGCAAGAAAAGAACTTGGTGGAAAATGTAGGGTCTGGATTGTTTAAATTATATTTTAAGCTTGATTGCACCCTGGCCCTTGGAACTCCAGGCATGATCCCTTCTAGTAACTAAAATGATTTGAATGTTATGGGGCAAAGTTATATTTAGTTTGTATTTGGAGAAAGAATAACAACCAGGCACAGGGGGGGAGGCAGCTGCGTTCCCCTCACTGCTTCCCAAGTCACAGCCACGGATGGCAAACCCCACCCTTCCCCCTCAGCTGAGATAGGGAGAAATGTTTCTCTCAGACTAATTGGGTTGAGGATAAGGCAAGGAGGGGGCTGAAGGAAACCTGCACCCACTGGGTTTTGTGTCAAGGTAGGGCTTAGTTTGTCGTTAATTCTGTTCACACAGGCTGGGAAGTCAGCTGCACCCTCCCAGCCTGCTGTGGCTTAACAGGGTGTTTCTCCCTGTGGCTGTAGAGAGCTGCCATTGCCTAATGGAAAATTGCAAGAGTGGAAGCAAGAAATAGTGGTTGTTTTCTCCCTCCACCATTCCCCCTCTCCAACTATAAAAAAGTGTAAAAATCTTCAGTGTCATCACTTTTGGTGGGCTGTCTACATGGGGCCTTTGATTTGGCCCCTTCTCCCATGTCTCAGGGCAAAATGCTGTGGGAAGTTATTTCTGTCTCCAGGAGACAGGCTGATTTTTTTCAAGAATCGCTGCTTACTGGCTAAGGAATGACTGGTGGCATGGCACAGGGACAGCTTCCCCAGTATTTACACCTTGGGCCAGAGAGCAGTTGCTCTCTCCTGCTCTGTCTTCCAAGGATCCAGTCTGGAGCTTTGGCTCCATGGGTGTAGGCCCATGGCAATTCATGGGATGGCTCCCCCCCCACAGCCAGAAAGATGATCTATTTGCACTAAAAATTGACACTGGTAGATACATGAATGAACAACTTGCACAATCTGGTTTAACAAAATTATTTCAGCTTTCAGTACGATCCCTTATGGTGTTGCTATCCAGCTCTTCTGTATTGCCCTAATACATAACCCACAGACAAGCCAAGAGCAGCTATAGGATATTGCTCTCATAATACATTGGTTCTGCTCACATACAACACAAAGCTGGAGTCTAGGACAGCTGAGATCATCACACTGGCTGCTGATGGTGTAGTTGTTCCTACTCTTTAATGCTGCATTAGAGTGCAGGATGGAGTGGAATCAGCTTTTTAAAAGGGTAGATAATGGCAGGACAAGGGGGATGGATTAAAGCTAAAGGAGGGAAGGGTTAGATTGGATATTAGGGGGAAGTTTTTTGCAGAGAGAGTGGTGAGGGGCTGGAACAGGCTGCCCAGAGAGGGGGTGGGTGCCCCGTCCCTGGGGGTGTTCAAGGCCAGGTTGGATGGGGCCCTGGGCAACCTTGTGTAGCTCCAGGCCTGAGGTTGGTGTCCCTGCCTGTGGCAGGGGGGTTGGAGCTCTGTGATCCTTGGGGTCCCTTCCAACCCAGACCAGTCTATGATTCTATGATTCTATGGAAGCTGGCAGTGGCAAGGGGTGGGAAGGCACAGCAGGCAGGGCTCAGCTTGCTTTTACCTCACTGGCAGCTGTAGGTGAAGCAGCAGGTGCTTTCCTGGGATTTTTGCCTCTCTAAGCAGCTGTAGAAATGTATCCAGCCTGCACAGGCACTGGCTGTGCCCTGGGGTCTGCTCCCTTGTTGCTGCACTTAGCTGTGAGTGCACGTGTGCCTCAGCGCTGTGGGGGGCAACCGCCAAGGGACACCCCCAAATCACTGCCTGAGGAGAGACAGAAGCTATTTGGGACTCTGAGGCCCCCTGGCATGTTGTGGGCCAGCCCAGCAAGCTAGGGAGCTCCCTTTGGTACCAGTGATGCACATAAAGTAGGGTGCTCAGCATCTTTTTACTACACCTTTTTGCTTGGTTCCTATGGAAGGTGGGACTGAGGTAGAGAAGCCCTGGAAACCTGAGGGGTTCTGGGCAACCTAATCACAGAATCCCAGGGGTTGGAAGGGAGCTCCTGAGCTCATGGGGTCCAACCCCCTGCCAAAGCAGCTCCCTAGCTCATATTGCATAATATGTATGGTTTCAGAGGGGGAACACATTTCCCTCTGGTTAGTGTGGGATTACCACAGTGTCAGCAGCACCCACTGCCCAGGAGATGCTGCAGAAGGGCCTTTTTGCAAAACACACTGCCTCCTCTCCACCACCTCCCCTCCAAACACTGACAACGTGGAGGGGTGAGATGTGCCAAAGTGTATCTTGACTTGAAAAGCATTCAGCCTGTCACTGTTGCAGTCCCAAGGCAGGGCTGTACAGATATGTAGTGAAATAAGACCCAGTGGATGCCTCTACATTAGATAGAGAGACAGAGATCCGTGATGATATCAACATTTTATTCTTGCTGTAGCCTTCTGCAGGAGGTCCAGCTATCACTGGCTTGCCAGGGCCTCTGGCATACGTGAAGGCATTGATTCCAGAGAGGCCATGCTGCTTGTGCAGAAAGTGATTAATGCCAAAATCATGGGTAATAAAATGGGAATATTTACATCTCCAAATGGACAGAAGGAAGGTTTTAACATTGGTATCCTGAGGCTGTACCTCACTGTACACGCTGCTGTAACCAGCCAAGTTTAAAGCAGGAAAAAGAGTGGTGGGAACTTTTTATTCCTTATCCCAAGAAAGTGGCTGGAGGGGCTGATGGAGGGTGGCAGAGAACTGTGCTAGTGTTTTCCTTCTCAGGCAGGAAGGCTTCAAGAAACTCAGCCTTTTCTAAATGTCATAAAGGTCTGTGAATAGATCCTGTGACAGACAGTGATCCAACAATTCCTCAGAACGAAAGGTCAATCAAAGGAAAATGGCATTTAGCAAGACCAAGCTTACCACTGACCCAAACATGTGACAGATTCAGGGGCAACTCTGGTGCCATCAGGAGAGACGCTTGTGCAGTCTGCCCCAGGGAGGCACATGACGTGACTGGGAAACTATCTGATTCCTCCAGGTCTCAAAATTCATCAGGAGTCAACCTGAATGTCGGAAGGAAAGGGATTTTGAAGGAGCTACAGCAGGTTTCCAAGTAGGGAGGAGGGTGCTCTCTCTCTCCACTGTCCCTGCTTGCCCTGCACCAAACATTTTTCCCCAGCACTAATTATAGAACTGTTTTTGCCATTTGAATTAGCATGGAGGAGTATCCTGGCTCACAAGTAGAAGTTATTCTTAAAGTTTGACTTGGTTTGGTAGGGCTCTAGGTCAGAAAGGATGTCTCTAAGCACCAACCCAGAATCTCAACAAGGCTGTGGACTTGTCTGGACATTTCTGTTCCTTTGCACTGAGTGAGATGCTGCACTGTGTAGGGAAATGTAGCAGAATTTGGAGCTGGGTTCTCACCTAGTGTTGATGAATTCTGCTTTATCAAAGCCAACACACGGAACCCCTCCTGATGGGTTGATTTCCTCATAAAAAGATTCAGCAGCGTGGCTTGTGTCAGATCAGCATTACAAAGGATCTAGGGATTATCTCTCCCTTCACAGATCTACTTAGAGATCTCTCAAGGTGAAGAACATTAACAGTGAGGTTTGTAGTGCTTAGAAAGATCTGGACAGGTGGGATTTCTCATGGTGTTTTGCCAGTTCCCTTGGAGTATGGGAGGGCACCATCACCTCTAGATGCTGTCCCACAGAAAGTGTGTGGGGATGGGTGTTATCTTTGTCAGGGTCTTTTTCAGGGTAGGTGCTCTCAAGATCCCTGCTTTGGGTCTTCGCCAGTTTATCAGAATCCGAGCATATCTAAGACCCATTGGTTTAATCAAGCCTTTAGTTAAACTAATTAATGAGTTTCAAGCTAGTTTGTGACTCTTATCTCAGCTTGGGCAGCAAAGCTGCGAAATTCATGGGTTTGATTCACCATGAGTAACTTCCACAGCAGCTCTGTAGCCATTCATGAGCTCTATGTGCTGCCTTAGTCATGCTGGGGAAAACTCAGGCAGACATTGGAATAATAGGAATTAGTCAGGAGGAAGTGCAAATGTGATCTCTGTAGATTACTCCACATGGGTCCAATCCTGCAGAACACTAGGAAACAGGAATAAAATATGAAGGAACAATTCCAAATCCCACAAACATCTTGTGGGTTTTGGGTGCAACTCAGCATCAGCAATCCTTAGCAAAACATTTTGTCCTTATGCAAGAGCATGGTGCTTATTATCACACCCATTAATAGACTATTCTGGGAAGACCATTGCTATTTCAGTTTGTGTGGGGGAATTTGCGCAACTAATGAGGAGACAGAAGAGGCATATGCAGGAAAAGGACTCCCTGCTTCGACTTTGCAGAGCCTGGGGAAGAAATTCCGGTTTGAATTCATCTAGGGGACCATTCCCAGTGTTGGAGTCTTTATCACTTCTTTTTTCTGAGTGTTGGCTTGTCCAAGTGCATCTTGTTATCATTGAATCACAGAATCACAGACTGGTCTGGGTTGGCAGGGACCCCAAGGATCACAGAGCTCCAACCCCCCTGCCACAGGCAGGGACACCAACCTCAGGCCTGGAGCTACACAAGGGTGCCCAGGGCCCCATCCAACCTGGCCTTGAACACCCCCAGGGATGGGGCACCCACCCCCTCTCTGGGCAGCCTGTTCCAGCCCCTCACCACTCTCTCTGCAAAAAACTTCCCCCTAATATCCAATCTAACCCTTCCCTCCTTCAGCTTTAATCCATCCCCCTTGTCCTGCCAGTCTCTGCCCTTTGAACAAGCTGATTCCCCTCCTGTGTCTCTGCTCCCTTCAGGGACTGGCAGGCTGCAATGAGGTCCCCCCACAGCCTTCTCTTCTCCAGGCTGACCCAGCCCAGCTTGTTATCATGTGGCAAGCAGCGTGCTTGCTCCATGGCATTCCAGGGACACTCTGTTTTGCATTAAATTATCACCTTTTACAAAGAACAAATATTTGTCAGTCGGGTCAAACCAGCAGGGTTGCCAAGGCAGTTTATAAAAATACCCTCTTTTGGACTATAAGCAGTGTTAACATGTCAGGCTATGCTGTATCTTCCAGTGAAGCGCTACCCAATGAATGCTTTATGTCCAACAACTGCAGGCTTATGCATCTCAGATAAAGCCCATCTGGTGACTATTAAAGGGAATTACTGTACATGCAACATGAAAGGTTTTTAACTTTTTGAGGGGGGACAGCGTTTTGTTTAAAGCACCAGCGCTGCTCCTAATTTTGCCTTCAGGATAGGTGTTAAGTTTAAAACAACTATGGTTGCTTTACCAGATACAGCTGAAACAGTTTATGTACTGAACTCCTTGCTATAGGATGGAGGTGCTTTGGAAAAGCAAGAGACTTGGAACCGGGCTTCCCTGGTGCATTGCCATGAGCTATAGCTTTAGGTCTCACACAAACTAGTATCTGTTGCTGTATCTCTCTGCAGTTGTCTGCAGTTTTTAGCCCTGGTTGAAAGTGATTTTTCACAGAATCACAAGGTTGGAAAATACCTTTAATATCATCAAGTCCAACCATTCCTTTCCTATGCTAAACCAGATCCCCAAGTACCTCGTCTACCCTTTTTTTAAACACCCCCAGGGAAGGGGACTCAGCCCCTCCCTGGGCAGCCTGTGCCACAGCCCCACAACTCTGCCAGGGAAGAACTTTTCCCTCCCATCTGAGCTGCCCCTGCCCTGGCCCAGCTTGAGCCCATTGCCCCTTGTCCTGTCTCCTGTCACCTGGCTGAAGAAACCATCACCCACCTCTATGCACCCTCCTTTCAGGTAGTTGTAGATGGGGAGAAGGTCTCCCCTCAGCCTCCTCTTCTCCAGGCTGAACACCCCCAGCTCCCTCAGCTGCTCCTCAGAGGATTTGCCCTCCAGCCCCTTCCCCAGCCTGGTTGCCCTTCTCTGGACTCGCTCCAGGACCTCCATGTCCTTCTGATGGTGAGGAGCCCAGAACTGGACCCAACGCTTGAGGTGCAGCCTCACCAATGCCCAGTACAGGAGCACAATCCCCTCCCCAGACCTACTGGCCACACTATTTCTTTTACAAGCCAGGATGCCATTGGCTTTCCTGGCCACACTGCTGACTCATATTCAGCCTGCAGTCACCCAACACCCCAAAGTCCTTCTCTTCCTGACAGACACCCCAGGTCCTTCTCCGTCTGACCTATTTTTGGTTAACACCTTTCACTGTATGTCTGTATAGCCGTCAGTGTAATGCCCTGGTTGATGACCGGTCTGAAAATCAGTGCTATATCACTAGTAAAAGCAATAACAGCTCTTCCTCCCTCTGTTCTTTCTCAGGTCCCCCCAGAATTGCTGATAAAGTGGTTCACCGGCAGTCCGTGAGGCTAGGGAGGACCATCAAGCTCCTGTGCCCAGTGGAGGGTGACCCCCCACCTCTCACCATGTGGATGAAGGATGGACGCACTATCCACAGCGGCTGGACCAGGTTCCGGATCCTTCAGCAAGGGCTGAAAATCAAGGAGGTGGAAAGTGAAGATGCAGGAACCTACATCTGCAAAGCCACCAATGGCTTCGGCAGCACCAATGTGAACTACACCCTCATTGTGATTGGTGAGTAGAGCTGGAGAAAAGCCAGGGCTCACCTGGTTTTGGGGTGGGGGTGTGGGAGAGAGATTGCTGATTTCTGTGTAGCTGTCAGTGATTGCAGATTTGCTTTGCTAATCATTTCTTGACCTCCACTCTTAACTGGCTCTTTCCAGTGTTTGAGGATTGCCAGAGCTGGCTGTGTTGCTGCACATCTTCTGTGGCTGCAGGCAGATAAGATTACACAGTGCCAAAGGTTACAAAGAAACAGAAATGATGCAACAGTCACTAAGGGTCCAGATCACGATGAATTCCACACAGGAAAGGCTGTGTGATAAGGACAGGTCACACTGATCTTTCTGTTTGCTGTTGGAACAGGACAGTTCTCAAAAACAAATGTTAAGGCACCCATATAAAAAAAAAACCCACAGCTGGAAGATCCATGTACTGAGCTTTTGCAAAGCATGGTGCCTTCAGAAATAATACCACCTGAGAAAGTCCTTTGGTGAAGACAGGATGAAAAAAGCTTCAGTGCCATCTTGGTGACCATGGACTCACTGGCTGTGCTTTTGACCAGCTTCAAAGGGTGATGGAACTTTGAGGCTTCCTACTAGGCTGAGAATTCCCAAAGACATTTCTCTGGGTAATCAGAGATTCCTCTGCTGTGGCTGCCAAAGAAATATGCTTATTGGTCCTTGGCTGTGAGGAGGGAAAGAGCTGGATGAAATTTGGCATCCTGGAGGATGCTGAGGGAGAAAAGGGGAGGGTTACAAAGCAGGGGGTGTGATCATGTATCTTGCTCACCCTATTGCTTGATCACATGCCCAGTATCTAGTCTACAAATTTCTGTTTCTCTTGGATAGTGGAAATGAGGACAGAGTTCAGGGCAGTTTCCAGCTGCCTACTGGTTGACACTTGACCTGTTTTTGTTTTATTTCCTTTTCTTCTTCACCTTCACAGTAGGAGGGTTGCTGTGGACTCAGAGCATGCAGCAAACACTTGGTGCTGCTTGGTGGAGGATTATCACCCGATAACAGGGTGATTCTTGGAGAATGCACTTTGCTGCAAAGCCAGTATGGGAGGGAGATGAGAAATGTAAGCATCTTATCAGGAAAGAGATGCTTAAGTGAGGGGAACCCTCCTGCTATATGACTCCTGCAGCACAAGTAGGATAAAACCTCAAGAGCCATTTTATAATTGACATAGTTTGTGGATTTTGTGTTCATCCTTCACCTCTTTCCTGTCCACATTCATCCATCTTTCTTTGCTACACTGAGTGATAAGGGTGAAGTGGAAATAGTCTATCAAGAGTCATGGCTACACAGACTCTTTTTAAAATGTGCTTTCCAGACTGGTGTGGAGAAAGGAATGATATAGGAACATGCTACAGTTCTGGTTGTGCTTTTGCAGTATGTGGAGGTTGCCAAGTCTCTTCTGTGTCCTCTAGGATCTTCTATAAAACTAAGGGCCCAAGCCAGCTCCCATTATACCAGCTAAGAGGCATCAAGACATCTGTGAGTCCAAGAAGGCTCTAACTATTCTTGGTAGTGCAGCAGAAACAAATGAAAGGGAAGAGCCAGGAAGCACAGGGTAAAAGTTGGACTAGAATTCAGGAAGGATTGAGGCAAAAACACCAATTCAGTTGCTGAGGGAAGCTGGATTATCAAATTTAATTGTGTTAAGAACAATGGTGTTCATTATATTTGGCACTGAAAAGCCCTGGGCATAAACACTAGTTATTTGGAGCCTCATCGGGCAGCTATGGAAGGAAATGGCAAGCTCCCACTGGCCTCTGTGTGTGTGAGATTGAGCCCTGTGCAAACAAATATTGATCACCAAGTGTGGCGTCCAGCAGGGAGCAACATGCAATTCAGTATATGAATTATAGGTGAAGCCATGAAGCCAGGAAGCCATTTTATTAGGTGAAATCACCCAGATTCTAGACCTTTCTTATTACCAATGTGGCAAGCTAATAAACTGCTCATTGGTTACACACACTGTTTACACCATATTGATTGGTTAGTGATTATAACGAGTTCTGATAAACCTATCTTAGAGCTAAACATCCTTAGTTTACTTTTAATGCCTAAAAGCATCCACACACCTGCTGTTTGACCCTCTTGCTATGGTTGGTTCCTAACATGTTCTGTTACTCCCAAATCCCTTCCCATAACTGCTTCTTGGGTTAGGGCAGCCTGTACCCCTATCAACAAGGCTGCTGTGTTTTGAGAATGTGATTATTAGGATCCTCTCTGCATGAGGAACTTTTCCTGCCTCATGGGAGGAGAAGAATATTGTCAGGGCCTATGTCTTGGGTGAAGAGAGCTAGGCCGCACGCAGGCCTGCTGTCTGCCCCGACAACCAAGTGCCAAGAAAATGGTAACTTTAAACTAAATGTGTTTGGGATATATGGGATGAGTTATCATTCATCTCTGAGCATCCTTGCTGTAATGCTGCCTAAACCCAGTATTTCTTAGGCTCTTTGCACCTTCCTTCTTGTCTCAGAGTCTACCCTTGTACACTGTTGTTGCTCAGACCACTTTTGATGGATTACTTATGCCCTTTGTCTCCAGTGGTACAGATGTCTTCACATAATGTTTCAAACCAATTGCTTTTCACTAGTACAATTTCCTCTGAAGACAAATGTTCCCCTGGTGTCTGTCTTGTCATTCTGCAAGTAAACACAAGGTATTGCTGACTTATTCTTTCAAAGGACTCAAACATTTAATGCATTGGCCAGATGCTCATGTTTGTCTTGGTGAAAATGCTTTTACTTGAGAGCAAATCAATCCTTTGTTGATTCTTGAGAAGGAGGCAGTGTTTTAAGACCAACTGCATGTCAGTTTTGATGATGAAGATCCAAATTGATGGAGGTTTTTCGTTTGTGCTCCGGAAAGCACAAACTTCATTAGGTAGAGTGGCCTTTTGAACCATATGGCCCCTTTATTCTCCCACTCCTTCAAAGGAGAAAAACCCCCTCTTATTCCAGCTTTACTGCTGACACCAAACATGTAAAACCACACAGGTGTCAGACATGGGCAAGGTGGTTAAGATATTAAATCTAGGATAGTATCAAATGATTCCTTAAGCGCTGCGTCTTGAAAACTTCAAATCCATCTTGACATGAAAGCAGACTGGGAATTTAACCAGTAATACCTAGGATCTCTATGGTAGCTTATTGAAAGTTGCTGGAGTTGTGCTGTATGCTTTTTAAGTGAGCTCTGCCACAGCAGTGTCACACCTGTGTTATATATGTGCACACTGCAGCAGGATAAGGTGATGGTTCGCCCAAGGTCCTATACAGAGCTGAGACTGAAGTTCAGCTGTCTTGAATCTGTCTGCCTGCACTCAGTTCTATGTAATAATTGTTATTATTCACTCCTATTAGTCTCTATATTCCATATATATATGGAAAACCAGGACAAATCTGTGACATTGTACAAAGGAATAAGAAAGGGCAGTGGATCCATCAGCAATCATAGAATCATAGAATCATAGAATGGCATGGGTTGGAAGGGACCCCAAGGATCACAGAGCTCCAACCCCCCCTGCCACAGGCAGGGACACCAACCTCAGGCCTGGAGCTATACAAGGTTGCCCAGGTCCCCATCCAACCTGGCCTTGAACACCCTCGGGGACGGGGCACCCACCCCCTCTCTGGGCAGCCTGTTCCAGCCCCTCACCACTCTCTCTGCAAAAAACTTCCCCCTAATATCCAATCTAACCCTTCCTTCCTTCAGCTTTAATCCATCCCCCTTGTCCTGCCATTGTCTATCCTTTTAAAAAGTTGAATCCCCACCGGCTTATAAACTCCCTTCAGGGACTGGCAGGCTGCAACGAGTTCCCCCCCCACAGCCTTCTCTTCTCCAGGCTGAACCAGCCCAGCAATATATGTTTGCAGACATATCAGAGGTGAACTCCCTTGTCTACATTGTGGGTTGGTCTTTGTGAGGTGTAGTAATTCTGGTATAAGCTTGTTTGGATGTCACTTTGTGAGTTGCATGACAGATGTTGCTTGTAAGCAGCCAGCTCACTGGAGGAGCAGAGTAAACCTAGGTCTGCCTCTACATGTCTGGCAGACATACCTACCCATTGCCAGGCTGGAGGACTTCTCAGTCTGTAAGCACAGATGAGACAGATGACTGTGATTTTACAGATGGTAACTAAGGCAAAGAGAGACCACATAAAATATGAGCTGTGGCTCAGAGCTGAGTCTAAACCTCTTTAATCTCACCCTAAAAGACTATTCCTCCTTCTTAACACTTGGTAAAGTCTTTTCTTCCTAATTTAGCATCTCCCTGGTCTGCTGCGTTGGGAGTCTTCCCTTATTCTAGTTTTTGATCTTTCTCCTCAGACAAAGGTTTTGCCAACCCAGATGGTAGCAATTGGTTTCTGCCCTGCTTATTTCCCCATTTTCTCAGACAGCAAGGCCCAGATCCCAAAGATCCAAAGAATCCTGCTCTAATACACTCCTGTGTGAAATGTAAACCAGTAAAAGCAGATAACCAATATAAGTCAAAACTATAATTTCCTTTCCTAGCCAGTCTTAATAGTTTTTGTGGCTTACCACAACATTTGGGATGCCAATTACGCTGCAGACAGATTTACAAATGCTGGAAGAGGAACTTCTCTTTAATCAGCATTGCAGTCATTAAGTACAATGGTTCCTTATTGTAGAGAATTATCTGTAGCTCATCAAAACAAATGTGCTGTACCTTCTCAAAAAGTTATTTGTACAATGATGTTCATGAGAATCTTCTCTTTAAGGGTTTTTTCTTTTCCAGACGAATCAGTTCAGAATAGCTGAATTGTAACTTACAGGTGTGAAAAGTAACTTTATTTTGGTTTTGGATGCTTGGTGGAAACCTGCCGTGTCTTTACTGCAGAACAAAACTTCCTTGCCAGGGTGCTCTAAAAGGAAGCCTTAGGCCAAAGAGGAAGAAACAAAATGCTGAGTATCATAGAATCACAGGGGTTGGCAGGGCCCTCCAGAGCTCCTGGGGTCCAATCCCCTGCCAAAGCAGCTCCCCAGCTCATACTGCACAGGTCGGTGTCCAGACGGGGCTGGAATCTCTCCAGAGAAGGAGACTCCACACCCCCTGGGCAGCCTGTCCCAGGGCTCCCTCACTGGGGAAATGTTCTTCCCCATGTTGCTGTGGAACTTCCTGTGCTCCAACTTGCAGCCATTGCCCCTTGTCCTGTCCCCACAGACCAAAGAAAAGGGGCTGGCCATTTCCCCCTGCATCCCCTGCTTCAGATAATTATAGACATTAATAAGGTCCCCCCTCAGTCTTCTTTTCTCCAGGGTGAACAGCCCCAGCTCTCTCAGCCTTTCCTCACAGGGGAGATGCTCCAGGCCCTTCATCATCTCCTCAGCCTCCTCTGGACTCTCTCCAGGAGATCCCTGTCTCTTTTATCCCAGGGAGCCCAGCACTGGACACAACACTCCAGGTGGGGCCTGACCAGGGCAGAGTAGATCAACGACCTTGATGAGGGAACAGCACCCACCCTCAGCAAGTGCTGATGATCCAGAGCTGGGAGGGGTGGCTGCCAGGCAGGACACTGAGCTGCCATCCAGAGACCTGGCCAGACTGAGAGCTGGGCAGGGAGAAACCAGGTGAGATTCAACAAAAGCAAGTGGAGAGTCTGGCACCTGGGGAGGAATAACTGCTGGAATCAGTACAGGCTGGGGGTGACCTGCTGGAGAGGAGCTCTGTGGAGCTCGAAACTCTCTGCCTTGGGTGCTGGATGGAGATACGTGCTGCAGAAGGAAAAGTAGCAGGTGATGATGTAATTGAAACCTGTATCAAGCTGTGACCAGCCTGGAGAAACTGTGAGGTTGCATGTATGGAGCCATCAGGCCTTCAGTGGGTGAGGTGTGACTGATTTATAAATAGCTGAAAACAAAAGTCTCATAGCAGGGAAGTGCTGGATAACCCTCATTGCCATCGCTCTCTGCAATAATAAACAGCATCACTTGTTCCAGAAGTCAGGTCGTTCTCTGAAAGGAAAATTGTTGGTGAACAGCTGTGGGAAGGACTGTTAGTAAATATTTATGCTGTAGCATAATGACCTCTTTCACTAGCGCACACACAGAGGACTTTTCACTTGCAGAAGTGTTATGGGCCAAATCCTGCAAGGTGTGTCAGCCTTGCAACATGTGGGGCTGTTACTACAGGTGCTGCCAGTAAATCCTTCACCTTGCATCAGTTCTCCATCAAGTGATGAAAGATCCAACTGTCACTGCTTCTGCATCTGCATGCATTTCTCTTGTTACCGTTGTAGTCAAGCAAAAGGAAGCAACAGCAAGAGTGGGGTTCAGGTTTGTCTCTGCACTACAGATTTCTCCTTTCACTTGGAGTTTGCAGATTGCCAAAGACAGGTCTTGCTTGGGTACATCTCAGCACACCATCTGAAAAGATCAACATTTAAGTCCAAGGAACAGCTGCTCCAGTGTTTCTCTTTCTTGCCCCGTATCTCTGACTGCCCTAATCATTTCTTCACCTCTTTGGGTTTATTTGGAGGAAGATTTTGGTGAAGAATCCATCATTCATCTGGTTCATACCCCCTCTGGTGACTGACCAAGCCACTTGGCCCCATTTGAGCTGCAAAGCAATAAAATCTTGATGCAGACAGCAGGAAGAAGAGTGCAGTTTGTTGTCCTAAACCTCTGATGGGCTGTTTAAGTTACATCTTGTTTTCAGAGAAATGAAATTTACTATTAAATGTCTGCTGTCTGTCTGCTGCAATCGATTGCTTTGAGAAGCTTCCCTGACATGGGGAGATTTATCTTTAAAATAGTTTTTTCCTGCTGAGCCAGCTGCTATTTTATGGGGTTTTACAGCTTGTCCAAAGACAGCTCTCTTTGATAACAGGCACGTGTGAAAAATTTGCATTAAAATAACCTTTTTTTTTTTTAAGCAGTCAGCATAAGTATCCAGAAAAAAAAATAAATCATGACCATGTCTGAATGGATATTTATTCTAATGTGCTTTTTCTCTGCTCATAGTAGTAGGAAATACGGTGAGAAAAAGAAGTCAAGCACATTAAAATATGGTTTGCATTACAGTTCTACAATGAAGTCATCAATCCGTGTCTCAGAACTCATTTAAAGTGCAAAAGCTGAGAAAACAGTTGTAGCCCAGAGTCAGGTGCCACCAGCCATCTTGGAAAAGCATGACACATTCATTTATGTTTGGGTTTTGGCCTGTTCATAAACTCTGGGGACCAGAAGGAGATGGGCTCAGCAAGAAGATGTGAATCAACTTTGAGTCAGCAATGCATGCACCAAGGGACTGCTAATGCTAAGCAAAACCTGAAATGAGTCAACACTGAAAAAAAAAGAAGTAAAATAAAAAAAGGAAGGTGCAGGATTTGTATTTGAGAAGAAGGAGGTGTGGCTTGTGCTGGCCAAGGTATGGAGTTAGCAATCCATCGTTAGCACAGTTAACTTCAGCCCATCCAGCTTGGGACCGTTAACACAATCACAGGGCATATAATCATGACTAATGAAGATTAGTCAGTTGTTAGATGGAAATGAAGGATTCCTTGTGACAATAAACAGTAACAAAGTTCTAATGTTTAATTTGTTGAGGCCCCAATCCAGCAGCTGAATCTATGTTGGTGGCCTCCTGTGCATACGCAGCGTGATTAACACCAGATGAGGATCTGGCCATAGTCACTGATGCTTAGTAATGGTTATGTTGCTAATTAAAGCTTAAGATTGTTTTTGGCCTTTGGGAGCTGAGCAGAAAAGGGGAGTCTTGGTTTACTACTCAAGACCTAGCGATTGCAATCATTGCACAAGGGTTTCTTGTCAGTGTGTGGTGTCACCAGGTCATAGGAACCTCTCTGTGGAGATGCAGGCAGGGCTTTGGTTCATAGCAAGACCTGTCTTAGTGGTGTTGCCATGTCAGGCTGTGGAAAGAGTCTTCCAGTTGGTGTGAGCTGATCCCACTGACTAGAGAAGCCAATGGAAAGATTGGTACTTGAAATGGGAGTATTTTCATGTTTTGGTGCAAACTCATAGCTAAAAACTGTTCACTTGGAAATGAAGCTCCTTTTCCACTGGAAGTGACTCATCATTGACTAATCATGCCCTCACCCAAGCAAGGGCTCTTCCTTCTGAGTGTTTATTAGTGTAGGCATAAAGACACACACCCTGACCAAACCTGGCATTGCTCAGGGACAGCACAAACATGTCCAAAGGAACTAAAAGCCATCAGCTATTCCTACTTACTGAATTTCAGTGGTGCTTCGATTCCTCCTCATCTGGAGAATCCCACTCATAGTCCAACAAACTCTCTGTCCCCATGTGCAACATGTTGAGTCTTGGAAAATGTTCACTCCCCTGAAAGAGGAAAGGAGGAGAGAGAGAAATAGCCCAAAATGAAAAGATGAGTATTCCTGGATTGCTGCAGAGAAGTGATTTCACTAGTTTTAGTCATCTTGATGAGTGCTACACTGGATTGAGGTCACATGGGCCCATAATAATTTGTTCTTGAAAAGCTCTTTCTCCAAAAAGAGGTGGTGATGTGAGTGCCATTATTACCTGTAACTATCTGAACAAGGACTGATCAAAAACCTAGCAGGGAGTGATATGACTGATGGCTCTCAGTGAGTGGGTGGAAAAGGCTGGAAAACATCACAACTGGGCAGCAAGTTCTTCCAAGTCCAGATCTATAATGTAGCTCAGTGCTAATGCTGTATAATGTCCACAGTTTTTACAAGATCTTTGTTAGGTTTTATTAGTTTCATTTGATTTTATAACCAACTTTACAGTATGCTTATCAATACATCATGTTCTGGCTAACAAAAGCCTCACTGTTTTGGGTAGATTTCTTTTTTTTTTTCCCTTAGTGAAGCTGTAACATAGAAGCCAAGTTAAGAAGGTGACAACACCTGTTCACAATTTAAAGGAAATGAAAAGATTTTTTTTTTTCCATGGATGTAAGCATGAAATTCATACATATAGGTATGGATATATCATTTCCCCCCATACTCCATCCTGTGGCAGACTGAGGCACACCAGAGCTGCAGCCAGTGTAAATTCAAGGCATGCAGGACATATGGATGCATTTAGCCCACAATCCTTTGCAGATGCTTTGGTGTGTGGAGCTGCTGCTACCCCTGTGCAGATAGCAAACTGCAGCTCTGCTTGCTGCATGAGTATTCTTTGGGAATGAAAGAAATATATAAAGCCTGGGAGGCTGATGTTAAAAGTGTGTTTGATCTGAGCAATTTATGGCTTCCTTCTGTTAAATGATATTAATAGAATTAGCCTCTGATCCCAACGAGTTTGCAGCATACATGTTGGGTTTTTTCTCATCAGTATGTCTGAGGCTAAAAACACCTTTTGCATCTGACTTTATTAATCAGAGTTGTCTTTTAATTAATAGCACCCCAAGTAATGAGAAGCCATCATGCTAAGTGCAGACCTGGTCATCAGTATTTTTGAGGTATCTACTATCTTACCAACCATCCAAGATGACTATCTTCCCTGAGTAGCAAGAATCATAGAATCATAGACTGGCAAGGGTTGGAAGGGACCCCCAAGGATCACAGAGCTCCAACCCCCCTGCCACAGGCAGGGACACCAACCTCAGGCCTGGAGCTACACAAGGTTGCCCAGGCCCCAATCTAACCTGGCCTTGAACTTTCTGTTAATTTTCCTACAACTACTACTGTCCTCTCCTATTCCTAACAGCGTTTCCTTGGCTCCTGTTCTCTGTCTCTCTTGCTGAAGGCTGGGACTGAAGGACTTAACATGGCCTCATGGACCCAGTGGGCCACTGAAGCTGGGTTGAACTCCACCAGCGCAGTGTCTCTGGGACATCTCAGCCAGAGAGCACTAGTGCCATCATACAGCTCTGCTGTCCTCAGTTTGCTCAGTAAATACCACTGATAGTGTTTTTCAGCCAAAATTTGCTCCATTTGATACCAGTTAACTGAGAAATGCACAAAAGTCACACTTGTAAGTTAAGACACAATGTGTAATACTTATTATGGAAAGAACAGCAAAGAGTTGGGGTAGTTTATAAGGTATAGCTTGGATGATGATTTTGGAGCCTTCCTCTTTAAGTGTAAAGGGGGGTGGTTGAGTCACCTTCCTTGGACATGCTCAAAAAAAGGGTAGATGAGGTACTTAGGGACCTGGTTTAGCTTAGGATGGGAATGGTTGGACTTGATGATCTTCAAAGGTCTTTTCCAACCTTGTGATTCTGTGTGATTCTGTGAAATGCACATACACACCACTGACCACTCACGTGGTGCTTCTCAATCCATACATGGTGGGTAAGTTGCCTGTGAAAATGTATGGTTGTTGAAGAGGTGGATTCTTACATTCCTGTAGGGTCTGTTTCTCTTAAGTTTCCTGTGCTGTCTTTGGCATCCACATGAAGAAAAAAGATGAAGAAAAGGGAAAAAAAAAAAAACCCAACCCCAAACCCAGCAAAACTGCTGGCAATTAGTGTATAAACCTATTTTAAAGTCCAATTTATTTTTGTGTGATGAAAGAAGGTACATATTCTACGTTGTGCTTGATGAATAATATCATTGTGCTAGAACGCTTTGATTCCTCTTACTCTATAACAACCTGGGTTTCCTAGTCAGAAGACCTGAGTGTTTACATTACCCACTTTTGGCAATAAATTTGGAAAAGAAGAGAAAAAAAAAAAAGAAAGTACTAATCCCAGGAGTTCTGAAACCTACACTCCTTCTTAAACGTACCCTGTTAAAGACATTAAGTCCCTTGCAAACATCCATCTATCAGCAGTTGAGAGTTTGTAAAAGGCATACTTTGTTCTGAACTCCCTGCCCTACTGATTATGCACAGTTCTTTTATTTTCTGAATAGGATGACGACCCCTTAGCCTGGTAATGATGACAGATTTATGTATCTTAACACCCAGGCGCTGCTGTATTTGTTAAGGGCTGCCAGACTCCAGCGGTGCTGCTACCATGGTTTATTTTCATTGTCAGTTTGTGCTGCTTTTTAAGGTGTTCTGCAGGCACTGGAAGCACTGCTCTCCTCAGAGGTTGAGATGTCAGGATGTTAAGAGCATAAGCCACCATCCTTGGACTGTTTCCACTCATAAAGTGTTAGTTTTACTCTGGTCATACTGACAGGGTGGAACCTGCTCCTTGCACCCCAGCCAAGGAAAAGAGGGGAGAAGTAAAACCCCTCCAAGCAGTAAAAGGAATCAGATAACATAGAATCTAGGAGGGCCATGAAGATGATCAGAGGGCTGGAGCAGCTTCCCTACAAAGAGAGGCTGAGGGAGCTGGGCTGGGTCAGCCTGGAGAAGAGAAGGCTGTGGGGGGACCTCATTGCAGCCTGCCAGTCCCTGAAGGGAGCAGAGACACAGGAGGGGAATCAGCTTGTTCAAAGGGCAGAGACTGGCAGGACAAGGGGGATGGATTAAAGCTGAAGGAAGGAAGGGTTAGATTGGATATTAGGGGGAAGTTTTTTGCAGAGAGAGTGGTGAGGGGCTGGAACAGGCTGCCCAGAGAGGGGGTGGGTGCCCCGTCCCTGGGGGTGTTCAGGGCCAGGTTGGATGGGGCCCTGGGCAACCTTGTGTAGCTCCAGGCCTGAGGTTGGTGTCCCTGCCTGTGGCAGGGGGGTTGGAGCTCTGTGATCCTTGGGGTCCCTTCCAACCCTTGCCATTCTATGATTCTATGACATTTGAGCAGAAACTGACTCAATAAAGCAACTGGCTTCACAACATTTTTCAGGGAAACAATGAATTGGAATTAAAAAAAAAACAATTAAAAAAATCTAACAGATCTTTTGGATTAAACACAGATTTAGTTGCTTGGATGGCATAAAGAGATCAGAGAAACATACTAAATATCTATTTTTTGCCTGATGACCTTGTAGTGTGTTCTGTAAGCAAATTATACATGCACAGGAACACATGCATCTGTAGCAAGATGACCAAAAAAAAAAAAAAAGAAAAAATGAAAAGAAGATAGACATCAACTCCCTTTGTTGCACTGGATCATTGCAATGGAAAATAAAATCACAGAATCACAGAGCTGTAGGGGTTGGAAGGGACCTCGAGAGAACCCCCATCATTTGCCTCCCTTTAATGTACATGAAATATTTGCTTTACAGGCCTGTTAATAATTTAGCTTGTTATTAAAAGGCATTGTCCTTACTATTTGTCTCCCTATTGTTCTGCCACTTGCAGCAATTTAAAACAACCCAAAAGCAATTGCAGACAGATGCTCTGTGTAGAGGACAGATGTGCTGACCCATACAGGGCTTTCACACTAAGCTTGCAGGCTGTGTTTATGTTCATTCCTTTTAGTGCACATGAAAGGAAGGTTCTCCTTAAAATATTAACTTGAGAGCTGCAAAATACATCAGGGGACTAGAACATGCAGGGATAGAATTATAGAATCATAGACCGGTCTGGGTTGGAAGGGACTCCAAGGATCACAGAGCTCCAACCCCCCTGCCACAGGCAGGGACACCAACCTCAGGCCTGGAGCTACACAAGGTTGCCCAGGGCCCCATCCAACCTGGCCTTGAACACCTCCAGGGACGGGGCACCCATCCCCTCTCTGGGCAGCCTGTTCCAGCCCCTCACCACTCTCTCTGCAAAAAAGTTCCCCCTAATATCCAATCTAAACCTTCCTTCCTTCAGCTTTAATCCGTCCCCCTTGTCCTGCCATTGTCTATCCTTTAAAAAAGTTGAATCCCCAACAAAGGACTTTGAAATATTTGGGATTGAATCATCCATCATGAAACTATTTTGATTTGGAAGAAGCATCACCACCAAATTCTTCCCTGAGTTTTCTTTGGTCCAGGATTGGATGTTTCACTTCTTAAAGAGAAACTATGTGAGTTGGTGTGTGGGTTTTAAGTTGTTTTTTCTCAAGCTAGAAGAAACCATGGTGACCTTTCCACTGATGTAAACGTGGATCTTCCTCTCACCTTTGCTGAATGTGCAGCCAGCAGGAGAGAGAAGAGCTGGTGGCAGAACCTCCTCATTCACCATCAGGGAGTTTGAGAAGGGAGCTGGAGCCACTTCAGATGTGGCCTGGAATTCCCAGACCTGCTGCTCTCTCTAGAGCAATCCCAGGAATCTCGTGGAGGAGAGAGATGGTGCCACCCCCAATCCCCAGCACAGCCCAGTGTTTGTGCTCTGTTTGCAGCGTCTCCTGACAACTGCAAGCCCACTCCTAGGAGCCCTTGTGTGTGCTTTGGCAGGAGAAACTCCCAACTCTGGAGAAAGCTGTGGGAATTTGACAACAAGAAGGTTATATCAGCCAAAGTTTCTTGTGAGCTGCTTTGGTTTGAGTGTGGTTTTGTTACTCCCTTCCCTTCAAGGAGGTGTGGAAGATGCAGTAGCCCTTCACTTGTGGGAAATGAGTAATACTGAGGGTGAATTTTGAGAAGCTGGTCTGTGCCTTTGGGTTGAAATGTAAGCAAGGTGCTAGGCATGCTCCTCTCCTCCTGACAGGCATGCTCCTGAGATGTGAGCCATCTCCTGCTCACGTTGGCAGGTTGTTTGGCTTCATCTCTGGGGATTCCATCATCCCTTTTCCTCTGGGACAGTTTTCAGAGCCTCTGTGGAAGTGTCCAAGAAGCTGTAATCATGGCTATTACAAAACCACGACTATATGACCTTCACAAAACAAGAAGTTGTTCCCTGGGTGCTCTGTCCTTGGGTAATTCCAGAGAATTTTGTGGTACCATGCCATGATAAACAGACAAAAGGGCAACAGCTTTCAAGGGTAGATTGCTAGAATTGCATCACAAAGGAATTTGGCCACCTGACATCCTTGGTACTGTCAGTGCTCATGTGTGTCACCTATCCCTTTGCCAGGGATGATGTGGATACATTTTACCATTGTTCTAGGCAAAACCTGTGTCATGGACATACTCAGCTACAAGTTAAACTGTTAAACCTCAAGTACAGAAGTTCTGCCTTACATGTGGTTATTGCCTTTTGTTTGTTTCACCCATGTCAGCTTTTC
Source organism: Laterallus jamaicensis coturniculus (assembly GCA_022605575.1). Taxonomy (NCBI): domain Eukaryota; kingdom Metazoa; phylum Chordata; class Aves; order Gruiformes; family Rallidae; genus Laterallus; species Laterallus jamaicensis. The sequence goes on from JAKCOX010000005.1 coordinate 40,912,076, forward strand.
TTAGGAATTTGGGGCCCTTTTTGTTGTTGGAAGCTCTGCACTTAACAGGAGGACAAGCTGCACACCAGACTGCTGACAAGTGATATTTTTGCCACCATTCAGCATCTGCAGTGAGGGAGGGAATACTGTGGATCCTGTGGCAGCACCTCTGTTTCTCCAAGGCCATGCTGGCATGTCCTGAAGGTGAAACACTTTAAAGTTTCACTAGATCCTTCCCACCTGGTATTTGGAGAAAGGAGTCTTCTGTGTTTGGGGCCAAATCTATTCATCTTCACTCATGTGCTATGGACCACAGAAGTACTTTTGGACGTGGGGAATGAAAGCCAACAAGTTGCCTGCACATCATTCCTGTTCTTTCTGCTGCAGCCTGTTTTTACAGGGTTCTATTGCTTGTCTTATTGACAGCTGGAGCTGCATACCAGCTTTTCTTGACACTTGGCACAGGCAGCCTTTTTCCTGCAGGGAAATAACCAGTTTGCTTACTACCTTCATAGAGTCCTGGCCGGATACCTGGTGCCACCCCAGCTCTGCTGGATGTGCAATGTTAAGGATTTAGCTTATTGGGATGGCATTGCTTTTGTGCCTTGCCTAAATGTGGTCCTATGGACTTGGAAGGTTATTTCAAGCCTACTCACTTCACCCAGCCTATTTTGGGTGATTAACTGTTGTAATGTAGTGAGATTTCTTCTCCAGCTTGAAATCATAGAATCACAGAATCCCAGGGGTTGGAAGGGAGCTCCAGAGCTCCTGGGGTCCAACCCCCTGCCAAAGCAGCTCCCCAGCTCATACTGCACAGGTCGGTGTCCAGACGGGGCTGGAATCTCTCCAGAGAAGGAGACTCCACACCCCCTGGGCAGCCTGTCCCAGGGCTCCCTCACCCTCACTGGGGAAAAGTTCTTCCCCATGTTGCTGTGGAACTTCCTGTGCTCCAACTTGCAGCCATTGCCCCTTGTCCTGTCACCACAGACACTGAAAAGGGGCTGGCTGATTCTCCCTGCACCCCATCCTTCAGATATTTCTAGACATTGATTAGGTCCCCCCTCAGTCTTCTTCTCTCCAGGCTGAACAGCCCCAGCTCTCTCAGCCTTTCCTCCCAGGGGAGATGCTCCAGGCCCTTCATCATCTCCGTAGCCTCCTCTGGACTCTCTCCAGGAGATCCCTGTCCTTTTTATCCCAGGGAGCCCAGCACTGGACACAACACTCCAGGTGGGGCCTGAGCAGGGCAGAGCAGAGGGGGAGGATCCCCTCCTGTGACCTGCTGCCCACACTCCTCCTGATGCCCCCCAGCATCCCATTGGCTCTCTTAATGCTAAACCATTGCTGGGATGTGATGATGCAACCAGTTATTTGCTGATACTTTGGTCTCTGGTCTGATATAAAGCAATGGGTGGCTTTTTAGCCCTTGTTTTTCTCAAACCCTTCCTCAAATGTGACATGACTCAGACCACAAGTGAAACGCTTTTCATGTTCTTATTGAGGGAAGAAGTGGACCCCACTTAGGAGCCTGTAATTTTTAAGGAGGATGGTAAACTGACCTTAGAGCACTTTATCTCTGGGGTTGTCAAAGATGGAAGATAAAGGGGAGTTTTTCAAAAGCAGTCAGCCGAGGCTGAGTCAGCCCCTTTTGAAGCATTCCCATGAACTTCCATGGGATGAGTACTGCTGATGCTGAAAGCTTTTGAAACCCTACCTAACCACCCAGTGACACCTTTTGAAAAATGTGTGTGCTAAGCACACATTCCTGGGAAAATGTAAGTAGGGTTCACATGTGTTGAATACTGAGGTGCTTTCTCAGAAGCAGGTGTTTTGAAAGGATATTTGAGAAAATGGGTTCCTAAAGCCATTTTAATGAGTATAATGTCTGCCCTAGTCAGGAGAGACATGGTACTTAAGCCAGGGCTATTTTTTAACATAGTTTTCTCTCTGGTACTCAAGAGCAGAGTGAGAAGTTGGCTGTTGCAATGAGCAATCCCTGTAACACCAGTTGAACACATTCAGCTGTTGGGAGTCACGCTGAGCACACAACAATTGCAAGGTCTGGTAGTGTAACAGAGCTGGTATGGTGCCTGGGGATTCAGGGTGTGAAAGACATGTCTGTGCCACCTCTGGGTAGGAGCTGAAGCTGCTGTAGCAGCCAAATACAAATGAATAAGAACATGGAACATGGGGGATGGATTAAAGCTGAAGGAGGGAAGGGTTAGATTGGATATTAGGGAGAAGTTTTTTACAGAAAGAGTGGTGAGGGGCTGGAACAGGCTGCCCAGAGAGGGGGTGGGTGCCCCATCCCTGGGGGTGTTCAAGGCCAGTTTGGATGGGGCCCTGGGCAACCTTGTGTAGCTCCAGGCCTGAGGTTGGTGTCCCTGCCTGTGGCAGGGGGGTTGGAGCTCTGTGATCCTTGGGGTCCCTTCCAACCCAGACCAGTCTATGATTCTATGATTCTATGGAAGCTGGGGCCTGGGACAGTTCAAAGGTTGTGGTAATCAGTTTTTTTCCTCTGCTTTAAGAAAAACTCCATGCTTATATTTCAGGATCAGTGTTGCTAGATGTAGTCTCTACATGCAGTTGCCATTGGCTGTGGTGGGAAACTGGTGGAGTTACCCAACAGGAATGTATATGAGTGAGGAGCAGGGTGCTCTGCCAAGGTTGCAGGGAGGCATCCTAATCCCCACCCTTGTTAGCTAAAACCCACTGGACTCATCTTAGGGGAATGGCTTGTCTCACAGTTCTGCAGGAAGGAAATGAAGGAAGGAAGGAGGAAAGGGAAAAAAAAACCCATCAGGGAGGGATTTTTAAAAGTCTTCCCTTGCTTTTGCATTGCAGACACGTTAAGAACTTAATGTTTTAAGAGCATCTTCTTACTTAGTAAAGCTGGCAAGGAGGGGATTCAGTATGAGTCTGCCAGATTGATTTACAAATCGGCCTTAGGAACTCCTGCTGCTTAAACATACCAGAATGCAACAATTAAAGCCAACATCTGGAATTCATTGGTGGAGCAGATCCTAGATAAACATTAAATGAACGTCCATTTCCTTAGCATTGGATTTCCTCTGGCTACCACAGCTTAAGTAGTGTCATCCTATCAGATAGAGCTCATGATGATAGCAGAGCAAATGTCAAAGTCATGAGCCAGATCTATTTGTTCCATACTGAACCAAGGACTAGAGCTGGGCTGAAGAGACACTGGGCTGGTTTTTCCACTAGACTGTGGGGATGGGGTCCTCATGTAACTAGCCTAGACCAAGCTGGTTGTGTAGCTCCCTCTCTCTCCAGATTAATTTGGTTAATCCCACTTGAGGAACTTTGTCTCAGTGTAGTTTTTCCTCTCTCCATTTCCCCCAAAACTGTCAAGGTTCCTGCAGTCTTCCTCCATTCCCCCAGTCCAGGGAGAGATTCTGTTTGTTCATCTGTTAGAAACAGAGAAAAGTGGTTAATAACACTGGGACTAAGTCTGAAGCCTGTCACAACACTTACCTGCCTGTCTCCTTTGCAACAGATTACTTCCCTGAGGCTTGGCTGAAGTGGAGAGCAGTCAGTGCCATCCACATCCATGGTGGGTGAGATGGAAAGTCCTGGGGAATAGTATTTCTAGGGCCAAGAAGAGTTTGCTTACCCTGGCAGGAATCAGATTTCTTTGTGCAATCCAACCTAACTGCCATCACAGGGGAAGTGAAAAGGGCCTTTTGGCTCAGTACAAGCACAAGTGAAAGCCAAAAGTCATTTGACCTCCTTGGTCATTGGAGGAGCACAAAACATGATGGTGCCTCAGTGGGTTTATTTGCACAACCATTGTGTCCCCCACTTCTGAAGCTGCTCAGTCCTGGATCACTGATATGAAGGTGAGGAGAGGTGGTTCCCTGTGGGCAGGCCTTCTGGATCCAAACATCCTGAGGTGAAATATGCCCATTTCATGGAAAATCATAACTGCTTTTAGAGATGCAGCCTTCCCCTAAGGCATATGAAAACAAATTTGCTCAGGTCTGCACGTAGAACATCATTCTTGCCTCTGATCTCAAAGAAACTGAATGAGAGTTGGGGTTTGTAGGAGCTTCCTTAGAATCCAAGGCACATATTGGGGTGCCTGAACTCACCTGTCTGAGACATGAGGTTTTGCTTACAAGCAAACAGACATGGCTTTTGCTCTGTACCACGCAGAAACTATACTGAAAGGGGTAAATATATTACTGGTGCAAGGGTCCTCCCTCCTTCCAACATAAAGATGATCTCCAAAATCTCTATTAGTGCCACTTTGGGTGTCCAGGTCACCTCTGCTGGGCTCCTTTTCTGCAACTCCTTGCTTCTTGCTCAAAGCACAGTGTGATTCTCCCTTGGGACCCCAGTATTCAGCTGCTTCCCACTTTCACCAGGTAATCAAAAAGTCCTCTTTCCCACCCCTTGCCTAGTCATGCAGCTTTATAACAGCATTAGCTCAGCACCTTGGTTTCTTTGGGGAACACTGCACAAATCTTTTCCTTCACTTCCCTCCCCTCCCCTGCTTCCACACCTCCCCACACTTTGAGGAGAAGCTAAATTCATACGGACCTTCTCAGGTCCAGATGTAGCTCCTGGGAGGCACCCAGGTGGCTTTTGGGAGGTGTTTGGGTTTCAAACCTCTCATCCCTAATTCAGCAAGGAGCAACGCAGCCATGAGAGCTGGGCTTGGCATTCCTCAGAGCTCTGAGCCACACCGTAGTGTCTCAAGGGCCACAGTGTTCCAGCAATGGAGCACAAACAGGTCCCCCAAATCGTCCTGTGGGGACTTTCTGCACAGAGCAGGCGCCTTCTCTCCTCTGAACGCCCCCAGCCTGGCTTAGCTGGAGGGAGCCACAGTGATGCAGAGGAGCTGGGAGTGAGACCCACTTGTGCTTTGCATTCTGATAGTATAGAGTTGCCTGCTCAGGGTCGGCTCGAAGAGGCAGAAGTGGTTTTCTTGCTGTTTGGTCCTTTTATCTTATGGTTCTACAAGTATTAACCTACAAGTTGAAACCATACCATGAAAGAGCTCCACAGAGGGCAAAGGTTCAGGTAAGTTTACAGTTAGTTTGCTTTGCTGGTGACTTCTGTCCCTCCCAGGGAGGTGGTGTGGAGTCTCCTTCTCTGGACAGATTCCAGCCCCGTCTGGACACCGACCTGTGCAGTATGAGCTGGGGAGCTGCTTTGGCAGGGGGTTGGGCCCCATGAGCTCTGGAGCTCCCTTCCAACCCCTGGGATTCTGTGATTCTGTGAAACCTGAATTTTATTCCTGGTTCTCATACTTAGAGCTACTGGGTGCCACTGGGTATTGCTTTCCTACCTGGGGCTTCTATGTCACTTGTGTACCCCCAGAGTGACAGTGTTCATCCTTTGGGGCTCTGGGTTGGTTTTTTTAATGGTATCTGAGCTCCCTGCATGGCAAGTAGTAGCCACACTAATGCTGTTCCTTCACTCTGTGCACAGTCCAAAACTCTCCTGTTCAAACCTTTATTGCATCGTGTTTCATGGGGAGAGGAAGAAAGAGTTGGACCCCGTGAGTTCTGGAGGTCCCTTCTAACCCCTACAATTCTGTGAATCTGTGATTCTGTCTGGTGGGTTTTCCAAAGCAGCTGATCAATATTTTTCTCTCTGTTATGGTGCTGACAGTAGCCTGAAGTCCCAGTTTCCTCCTACAGAAGATACACCTCCGAGGTCTATAAAATGTATACAGTATACTTTCTGGGTTTTATTAGCCTAGTAAAAGAGATCATTTTTTGTGAGCTTCTGTATCTCTGGAAATGATGAGTAGGGAATGATTCCACAGGGCAACAAGCTGGATGCTATGCTTGAAAATACTGGTTTATCTGAGCTGTGAAAGCAGTAGACCGAGCAGATTATGAAAGTCCTTGAAAGGCTTCAGACATGCACAGCCATTTTAGAATATCCCACAAGGGGGCTATGGGTTACGTTGTCATTTAGCTTTTAGTCGTTGCTAATTAGTTCCACCTAAATACTGATTTCCCCAGCCCATTCCTTGTCTCTCAATTGTAACACCCCAAAGAGTGACTTTCCTTTGCTCTTCTTCTGTTTGAAAACAGTTTTATGGCAACTGTAGTGTTTGGGGATGTGCAGTGAATCTAAATACCTTTAAAAATATAATGATTTTTAATAAACATTTGCTTCCAGCCCCAACTATGAGTGGGAAGAGTAGGGCACGGCAGAAAGCAAGTCCCAGACTTTATAGTCTACTTTATAGTCTAAACAGACTGGATGAGTAACAGAGGTACAGAAAGGCAAAGGGAGTTTCTAAACCTTGTGCAGAACGTTGGTGGCATAAGTGGACTATTTCTGCCCCATATTAGTTTCTTCTCTGCATTGTTTTTCTTATCTGGGCAGCTAGAAAAGTATTGGCCAGTAAAGCCTGTATTGTTTAGTAACTTCTGTTTCTATTCAAATAGAATTTGTACCAAGACTGGGTAAACAGTTCTGCTTGTGACAGAACAGGGCTGAAACTGAGCTACCATTTAGGTACGTGCAACTTCTTGTAAGAGAAGAGAAGAGAAGGCTGTGGGGGGACCTCATTGCAGCCTGCCAGTCCCTGAAGGGAGCAGAGACACAGGAGGGAATCAGCTTGTTCAAAGGGTAGATAATGGCAGGAAAAGGGGGATGGATTAAAGCTGAAGGAAGGAAGGTTTAGATTGGATATTAGGGGGAAGTTTTTTGCAGAGAGAGTGGTGAGGGGCTGGAACAGGCTGCCCAGAGAGGGGGTGGGTGCCCCGTCCCTGGGGGTGTTCAAGGCCAGGTTGGATGGGGCCCTGGGCAACCTTGTGTAGCTCCAGGCCTGAGGTTGGTGTCCCTGCCTGTGGCAGGGGGGTTGGAGCTCTGTGATCCTTGGGGTCCCTTCCAACCCAGACCAATCTATGATTCTGTGATCATCCATGACTTTTGCCATGATAATAAGGAAAATGGCTTTCTTCCAGTGAAGGAGAAAAAGATAAAATATGGTAGAAATGCATAGTGATGAAAGAATCAGAGTTTTTCCCACTCCTTGGCTTCGGCTGGAATATATTTAGGTATCCACATTTTGCCAGAATCATTTGTTTGCTTGTAAGAAAGTCTCCAGAATGACCTTATGTCAACATGTCAATAAACGTGGGAATGGAAGGGATTGGTCCAGTGTCACTTGGGTGGGTTGTTAGGAGGGTCAGGCCCTGCTGAGGACTCCTGCTCTTCCCTCTGGAGTAAACAATGGCTGGTGCACACCCAGACGTAAGCTGGAATTTGCCTCTGTTGTTTTGTGCCTCTTGTAGCTGAAGGACAGCAGAGCACAGAGGTGGAGCAGGCTTTGGTGCTGTGTTACCCCTGCAGTGCCCACGGTGCTGTCAGAGGGAGATGCCACATCCTCCTGGCCTCCACCTTCCATGTAAAATTCCACTAACTATCTGGGTCTTTGCCACAAACAGAGGTGAGTCCCCCTCACCACCACATGGAAGAAACCACCGAGCTCTTTGGCCTTTTGTTCAGCAAAGGGCAGTGGCAGGTAAATCTGAGGTGACGGTTACCTTCTGCATCACTTGTCTGCCCTAAAAATAATGCTGTGGCCCCTGTGGTTGCCATTGGGGTTATTTAGTGCTTCAGCCCTTTCCTTTTTTTCCCTTTTCCCTTCCCTTTCCAGAACACAAGCTCTGCTGAGCAGAAGAACTGCCCCATTGTGTGAACCCAAAGGAAACACTGCATAGAAAATGTGAGGAATTTTTAGGCCATGATATGTTTGGACTAGGAAGCAGGGGACTCAGAGGAATGTAGAGCATGGTTCCAAAAATATTCCTTGCAATAGCGCTCTTGGTCAGTAACAGTTATTTTTGTTGGCCTGCCAGCCCCCTCAAGCAGAGGTGATGTCATTCCCCAGCATGGTGGAGGTGGAAATACAGAGAGTGCCCTGTGGTTTTGCAGGGCTGAGAGCAGACAGCTGAACTGAATGCCTTCGGTCTCAATTGCTCCTTCTGTTGTAAAAATAAAATAATAAAAAAGAAAAGGAAAAAAGCATTCTCTGCAGAGAAAGACCTGGGGGTGCTGGGGGGTGACAGGGTGGCCATGAGCCAGCAGTGTGCCCTGGGGGCTGAGAGAGACAATGGGATCCTGGGGGCATCAGGAGGAGTGTGGGCAGCAGGTCACAGGAGGGGATCCTCCCCCTCTGCTCTGCCCTGGTCAGGCCCCACCTGGAGTGTTGTGTCCAGTGCTGGGCTCCCTGGGATAAAAAGGACAGGGATCTCCTGGAGAGAGACCAGAGGAGGCTGAGGAGATGATGAAGGGCCTGGAGCATCTCCCCTGTGAGGAAAGGCTGAGAGAGCTGGGGCTGTTCAGCCTGGAGAAAAGAAGACTGAGGGGGGACCTTATTAATGCCTATCAATATCTGAAGTATGGGACGCAGGGGGAAATGGCCAGGCCCTTTTCAGTGTCTGTGGGGACAGGACAAGGGGCAATGGCTGCAAGTTGGAGCACAGGAAGTTCCACAGCACCATGGGGAAGAACTTTTCCCCAGTGAGGGTGCCAGAGCCCTGGGACAGGCTGCCCAGGGGGTGTGGAGTCTCCTTCTCTGGAGAGATTCCAGCCCCGTCTGGACACCGACCTGTGCAGTATGAGCTGGGGAGCTGCTTTGGCAGGGGGTTGGACCCCAGGAGCTCTGGAGCTCCCTTCCAACCCCTGTGTTTCTATGATTCTATGAAACCTGAATTTTATTCCTGGTTCTCATACTTACAGCTACTGCGTGCCACTGGGTATTGCTTTCCTACCTGGGACTTCTATGTCACTTGTGTACCCCCAGAGTGACAGTGTTCATCCTTTGGGGCTCTGGGTTGGTTTTTTTAGTGGTATCTGAGCTCACTGCATGGCAAGTAGTAGCCACACTAATGTTGTTCCTTCACTCTGTGCACAGTCCAAAACTCTCCAGTTCAAACCTTTATTGCATCGTGTTTCATGGGGAGAGGAAGAAAGAGTTCTTGGGCCCTTGCACAGGCTGCCCAGGGAGGGGCTGAGTCCCCTTCCCTGGGTGTGTTTAAAAAAGGGGAGATGAGGTACTCAGGGATCTGGTTTAGCTTAGGATGGGAATGGTTGGACTTGATGAGCTTAAAGGGCTTTTCCAACCTTGTGACTCTGTGAAGAATCTGTAAAAACAAAGAGAGTGCTGCCTTTCTTGGGATTCCTCAGCCAGGCATCTTGGAGCTGCAGAGGAAAGAAAACTGTCTAAAAACAACCCAAAAGCATATGGATGCAAAGGTTTCCTAACCTTGAAACATAACTTCTGTGTTGATAAAATCCATGCAATGCTGACAGTTATACAGTGGCAGGAAATTGTTAAAGGTGTCAGGTTTTCCATTTTAATTCTGGGAACACTCTGGCAGTTGGGTTTCCTTGAAAATGGCTGTTGAAAAGGTCCCACTTTCTAAATTGGAAAGATTTACAATTTACCTTTTCTTTTAGCCTGTTGTTCCTCAAAAGGTTAAGTAAGGGAAATTCCTCTTTTTAACAGTGGTAGCTATTTGACACTGTTTCCTTAGCACCAGGGAACACTGGATCTCTCAGCAAATATGCCCATGTAATGATAAAAGAAATATAGGTTATCTACAAAGGTGTTAAAAACTGCTCATGTTGTATAATTTTTATACCCCATTTAATTTTCACTATTGTTTAATGTACCCTACTAAAACTTAACCACTTGCAGTAGTGGCTTACCTCTTCATGGTGTTACACAGTTTTGAGTGAATTAATCCTCAAATAACCCAGGAGAGAATCAAGTAAGCCTGTTTTGGATGGTTAAGATGATCTTGGGATGTCAGCACAGTCAATTTATGCAGGAGAAATGTACCTCATTTGAGGTCAAGGAGGTACATTTGAAATTGCTGTTGAAATCTAAATTCCTTTAGTATAGCTGTAGAGCAGAGAGAGGGCTGCTGCATTTGGAGTTGGCATGTTCAGTCTCAGTTGTGATCAGTACATCTCCTCAAGCTTTGCTGGAGAAAAGATGGAGCTTTGCTAATGTGAGTTAGAGGCAATAGAGCCAACTACTCCAGGTGCAGGGTGGTTGCTGGGTATGAGTGCAAGAGAGGGGAAAGGATGCTACAATGTGTTTTGGAGGTGATATCCCAGGCTGTTGGGGACTGAAGGCTGGAGCAGCACTGGGTATGTAGGAGAGGGAGAAGGAGAGGGGAGCTAACTTGAATTAAAACTAGAACCTCTATGGAGTGGACTACAAAGGTGATGTCTCTTTGGAAAGAAGAAGTCTGCCCAGCTCTTGGAGGGTCTGGAAAGGAACTGGATGGCCTCAAAGAACAGTTCTCCCAGGTCTAATCCATGTCTCCAGATCTCAGTCCCCAACAGCAAAATAACCAGCTGCTGCTTCTCTGCCTGGATTTTAGTATGGTTGGGGCAGGTTTAAAAAATTAGTTGCATCTGGGGTTTCATCAGGACTTCTTGGTGTAGTGGATTATCTGCTGACTGTGGAGTAGGCATGGAAGGCTATGGGCAGATTATGGACTGGGGAGTGTCAGGATTATTAGGCCAGCCAGTCCCTTGATCATCCCTACCCTGGCAGCTGTCTAGCAGACAGTTTCCAGTATAAATAATCTTATAACTCTGGAGTTGATATTCCAAAGCTTAAAATATGAAGGCCATACTGTGCTCTTTCTCAATACCATGACCTTAATAGGTTTCCAGTAAGAGCTGTAAAATGTGTCCCTGCACCCACTCCACTTTGTGACTTGAAAACATCTGTGCAACAGTGCATGGCTTGCTGTCCTGGGCAGGACTGGATGAAACCCATTGCCTAATTGGAGAAGAAGGGTCTTTGATGTGCCCCAGATTAAAGACATCTAATGGTCTGTCTAATTAGTCGCTGAAGTAGATTTGTAGTTCTGAAGTAAATTGTATCAGAAACATTAATGGTCATGGCTAATTATTCTTGTTTCTGTTCTTCACATCGTCAGATAAACTGCAATTAGGTGACTGGATTGGCCTGTTGGGACACGTACTGAAGGCAACAAACAAGACAAAGGAAACTGCAGCACCTTGTACTGCACTGGGAAAAGCATATAGAGAAGAGGGTTTGTAGAGAGTGATAGTCAAAAGGTCCTAAGATTTTTGAAGAACTCAAAAGTGGGGCAGGTTATGGACACCTTATGCTGAACCCTAAAGCATCAGGTTTTTATTGGTGCCCATTGGTTAGTTCCTAAGTGCTGTCAAAACTGAAGCAGAGTTGTGCAGAGGCAATTTTATACAGCTGGCAGGAGCATCAAGGGAACACAAGTGACCTTTGGACTTAAGGGGTCCTGGCCCTGCTGACGAAGATAGTGAGATGGGGAATGGGGAGTGCTAAGACTTTCCTGGAGGGGGAATTCCTCTTTGCTTCCTACAGCCTCGTTACGCTACTGAGACAGGTTATTGAAACAAGGTGTTCCCATAGTCCCTTCCCCACGCTGGCATTGCAGTACCCTTCCCCCAGAGAAATTCCTGCCTCAACTTCAGTCCAGTTTTCACCCAGCTGTTTCCCCAGGGGTTGCTCTGCAGGGCAGGACCTTGGGAAGAAGGTTTCTCTATCTGAACTGCACCGTGTAGCACAGCCAGCAGTGAACACTGGACTCGTTCTCTGTGTTATTGTTAGAGTGAGCTCTTTATAACCATTCAATTTTCTTTTAAATAAATCCCATTTGGAAAAACAAATCCTGCCCATAAAAGCAGCTCTCTGTGCTGGGTTAGCTTTCAGCATACCGTACACAGCTGTACATGTGGGTTTATGTCTCCAGGCTAAACTCTCATTCCTCTGTGCAACCAGTTGTATTCATACCAGAGCAATGGCAAGGCTGTTCCTAGGGACTCTTTGGGTTCCATTTGTTCTAATGGCATTAGGAAAGATGGAAGAGAATAAGGTGGGAACGTGGATAAGACAGGTTGTGTGTCCCAGGGACTCTTGTGTGAAAGATTAGAAAGGGCACAATTCATGCTTATAAAGTCGAGAGACTTTAGAAGTTTTTTTTACGTAGAGATCCTATATCAGCTGTTCACTGGCCTCCTGGGCATTGTATGTGCCCTTCCAGTCTGACTCCCAGTTGTCCTTACCCTGACTTCTTCCTCCATGCTGTCCCATGCTGTTCTGGTTCTGGCCAGGCCAGAGTCAACCTCCCCAAGCAGCCAGCCCAGGTGAGCTGAGTTAGCCCAGGTGAGATGAGTCAGCCCAGGCTGCTTCCACACCACCTGACATCACTCCCCCATAAAAGGGGCTGACTGGGGAGAAGCACTCCTGGGTGCCTCCAGAGCAGTCTGAGTGTGGCTGGGGTGTCAGGCTGGGCCTCACATTGGCAGGACTCTCTGTTATCACCAGGTCAGTAACATACTCCGTGTTATCACTGGGTGTCAGGGAAATTTGTGTGGACTGTTATTGTTCCCCTTTCACAGTGCTTTTGTCAGTAAACTGTGCTTGTCCTAACCCAGGGAGGTTCTGTCTATTTCCCCTCTGGGAGTGAGCTCCCACTGTTTTGGGTTGGACCACTACACATACCCCTTGTGCACTGTGGAGATAGAGCTTCACCTCTGATCACATGCAGATGTAGGAGGAACATCTAACTCAGGTGGCCTCCATCCAGAGCAGGAGTGAGACTTCTGTGTGCCCACAGAGGATACTGAGAGGGCTGAGACTGATTAGGAGCTTGTGGAATGCAGGACTGCATTAGAAACTTCCTGAGAACTTTTCTTTTAATCCAAATAAAAGCAGACAACAAGAATATTCGTGTTTCCAAGGAGGGCAGTCAAACAGTACAGCAATAGAGATACCTGATCCCTTTTCAGAGGGACCTTAGCTATGCTCAACAAGCTGTAAACACTATGGGAGAAAACAGAAGAGGTTTATCATTTTTGCCAAATTAAGAAAGATCATTTACCATTTGATTTCACTCATAGAAAACCCCTGGTCCTCAAAGTTTCACCATGTTCAACAGTTTGACATCAAGGATGCTCTGACCATACTCTGAGTTCTAGTGGGGGTGGCAGCATAATCCCACTGCCCTGGTTTTGGCAGGGATAGAGTTTGTTTTCTTCCCAGCAGCTGGTGTAGTGCTGTGTTTTGGGTTTAGGATGAGAATAATGTTGTTAACACACTGATGGTTTAGTTTTTGTGAAGCAGTCATGGACTTCTCAGTTTCTCAAACTGCCCTACCCACCAGAAGGTGGGAGGCATCCAAGAAGCTGGGTGGGTAAAAGGACCCAAACTGGCTAAAGGGATGTGCCATACCATATGACATCACTTTCTGTGTATAAATGGGGGGCTTGCCCAGAGGTGGCAAAGCTTAGGAACTGAGTATTGGGTTTGGGTGATGAGAAATGGTGGTGTGTATCACTTGCTTTATAGCACCTTCTTTCATCTTCCTCCTTTTTTTTTTCATCTTCCTCTTCTGTCTTACTAAACTGTCTTTATCTCAACCCATGAGGGTGGGGATTTTGGTGGTTGTTGTTTGGTGGGGTTCTATTCTATTCTGTCCCCATCCCACCCAGTGGGTGGGAGTGGCTGTGTGGTTGTTTTAGCTGCTGGCTGGATTAAACCACAACAGGCACTCGGGATGCCCTATGTCAATGCTCTTCCAACTTGACTGCCTCAATCCACCAGCCCTTCCTGCACACTCCCCCATTGACTAGAGAGGATTGAGTGAATTTGTGGGGGTGGCATCTGACTGAGAGTCACTAAGAGCCCTGTGGTACATCCACTTCAGGTCCCATGATAAAAAAATCTTGATACAGAGGTGTGCTGCATCTCTCCAGCCCTCCAAGCCTTCCACTTCTGAGTTTCATGCTCTTTGAAAATGGGCAGCTTATGGTTTAACCTTCACTGCTTCATGCACGCTGTCTCTTTAAATTCTTCTTTTCCCCTGCAAGAGGGAGATGAGAAGAAGCAATTGTCCCACAATTGTTGCCAATTCTTTGCTGGCTGACACTTAAATATAAGGAAAAGTCAGCAAAATATAGAATCTGTGAAGGGGGAGAGGGAGATCTCAAAAGAAACCATGGGAATTGGAGCTCACTTGAAACAAAAGCACTATTATTCAACATGAACGTCATCTTAGCAATTCCAGTGTGTGAGGCACTGTGGGCCTCCACTGCTGGGACACAGAGGGGAATTTCATCTAGAGCAAAAGAGTTGTCTGGAGATATAATTGTGAAGGAGCATGAGCATCCTCTTCCTTTCCATCCTCATTGCATGTGGAATGATTTCACACTGTTATTAAATAATGCTATGCCAATAATGCTTTGCAGTTCTCTAATTAGGTTTCAAATAAGGCCTCAAAACATCATAGAATGGTCTGGGTTGGAAGAGACTCAAGCATCACAGAGCTCCAACCCCCCTGCCACAGGCAGGGACACCAACCTCAGGCCTGGAGCTACACAAGGTTGCCCAGGGCCCCATCCAACCTGGCCTTGAACACCCCCAGGGATGGGGCACCCACCCCCTCTCTGGGCAGCCTGTTCCAGCCCCTCACCACTCTCTCTGGAAAAAACTTCCCCCTAATATCCAATCTAACCCTTCCCTCCTTCAGCTTTAATCCATCCCCCTTGTCCTGCCAGTCTCTGCCCTTTGAACAAGCTGATTCCCCTCCTGTGTCTCTGCTCCCTTCAGGGACTGGCAGGCTGCAATGAGGTCCCCCCACAGCCTTCTCTTCTCCAGGCTGACCCAGCCCAGCTCCCTCAGCCTCTCTCCAGAGGGGAGCTGCTCCAGCCCTCTGAGCATCTCTGTGGCTCCTCTGACCCCTCTCCAACAGCCCCACATCTTTCTTGTGTTGGGGGCCCAGCTCTGGACACAGGATCCAGCTGGGGCCTCACAGGGGCATCATTAGTGGTGAATTCATTTAAGCTACATATGACTATTTAAAAATGTTCTCTTAATTTCTGTGTGTAATTCTTGTATATAATTATTATATATATATTTTTCTGCCTCTGTCCTGGATGTGAGAGAATTCAAAGACCCATTTCTGGATGTTGTCTTTGCAGCTAGTTTGGGGCTTGGGTTGTTTTTTTTCACAATGAGCTTTAAAGGGTGGAAGGAAGCCTGGTTTAATGCTTTAAGCAGAGCACAGGATGAAATATTTTAAAGCACTTTTTGCTTGCTGTAGGGCCTATGTGCCACTGTTGAGGAGGTGGGGCAGGATTTTCCAACACTGCAAAGAGACCATATTGTTCTGTATAATGCAGAACAAATTCCTAGCGGGACTTCCTAGTCCTCAGCACAGAAAGTTGGCCAAAGGCTCCTGTTCCTGCAGTGCTTTTGACCTCCTGTTCATCCTTCCTTGTGTAAAACAATGCAACAGTCATGGGAGAAAAGTTCTTCAGTTCCTGTGGATCTTCACAGCTTGCAAAAGGTTCAGCAATTTGTATAGCTTCTGCTAAAACAATTTCCTTTGCAAAAAGTAGCTCATAGGAATTGAGAAAGTAGTCCCTTTATTTCAAGTGGCAGATGGCAGGCTCTTGCAAAAGCAGCTGAGCTCAGGGTTTCGTTATGATTATCCTGTTTAAGGAATTAAGTGAAATGTGGGCTCTGGTAATCTGAAAGGTTAGCATGGAGTGGCTGAATCAGATGTAAAGAGAGAGGCAAAGAAGTGAATGTTCAGACTTGTGTCTTCAGTGTTGCTGGAAAGCCATGGCTCCAGCTTGCATTCCTGTTGGACCCTCAGCACCATTTCTTCAGCAATTCATGTCCACACCAGCAACACTTTCCTTTTCCTCAAGTAGATGTTTTACTAGCTGTTTGCATGTCCTTGGGGAAAAATAACAAGTGCAGGTGATTAGAAAGGTGATTTGATAGGACTGCAAAGGAAAATAGGTCAAGTGTTTAGACTGAGGGAAATTGGAATGCTTATGGCAGTTTTGGATACAGCATTTTATTTCCTCAGTGGATTGGTTCCCCTTCCTCTCTCTCCACTTACCTCTCTCTGTCACTCATATCTCGGTATGACACAGGAATATCTGATAGAGTGGAGGCTTTTGCAGGCTTTGAAGTTGAAGTGTGGTAGTGTGATGGCCAAGAGCACATTGCTAAAGAGCAGGATGCAGCTTTGTGCAGTCCCTTGGGCTTCAATCTAGCCTAGAGTTGTCCTCTTGCTTGGGAATATGCCAGGGTTGGATTTGATTCTCCAGCTTTGAAATCTGCTTTCTGCAGGGGGGAAATCGTGTGTGTATTTTTCAGGATGGAAGATTTACACCGTAGGAGAACAGGGCTCATGACACTATCTTCTCTGTGGCCTTTTATACCTGTTCTGTAACAGCAGAGAAGACACAGCAGATAGGTTTGCACATTGAGTGAAGGGGTTGGTGATATGAGAGAGCCTTGGTGAGGGGTTAAGGAAATGGTATTACCCAGGCTAGAGGGTGTGGTGGGTGCATCAGTCACCCAAGGTGCCATATTCTGGAGGCAGGGCATGAGCCCCCAGCAGCATCCCAGAGACACTGAAAACAGAAACTGTGACAGAGGAACAGCTTAGCAGGAGCCAGAGCTGCTCTCTGCTCCCATCCTGCTATCCTGGATATTGAAGCAGCAACATGCACTTGTCAGATCCCAGGAGTCTACTACTCACTCCCAGCTATGAAATTTGCCTGTCCCACCCCAGAATCAGTCATTTCTGAAGCTTCTTGTCCATCCATGGGGGACTCCTGGCATTTTGCCTGACTTCCTCTTTGTTTGGATGCATCGTTCCTGATCTTGGAGGAATCGAACCTTGAATACTAATTAGTGTCTTCCCTCCAGGGCTTTGTCCCATGGTACTCTACCAAGCAGATCCCTGAAGAGGCAGAAGTCTTCTCTCCTGAAGTCCATGGTAGTGAGCTTTCTGTGTGCCATCCTTGCTGCCCTTAGGATCTTGAACTCCACCATTGCATGGTCACTGTAGCCAAGGCTGCCCTTGAGCCTCAAATTCCTTACCAGCCCCTTGATGGTGAGAACAAGGTCCAACATGGCACCTCTCCTCCCTGGCTCCTCTATCACTTGGAGAAGGAAGTTATCATTGATGCATTCTAGGGACCTCCTGGGTTGCTTATGCCCTGCTATGTCTTCCTTCTAATAGATATCAGGGAGGTTGAGTGCCAGGGCTTGTGAACATGAGGCTTCTCCTATCTATAGAGGGCCACATCTGCTTGTTCTTCTGGTAGGGTGGCCTGTAGCAGGCTCCCACTACACTGTCCCCTGTCCCTGCCCTCACTTTAATCCTGATCCATAAACTCTTGGTCAGCTCCTCACTCATCCCCACATGGAACTCCATGCCTTTGTGAGGCCCCAGCTGGATCCTGTGTCCAGAGCTGGGGCCCAACACAAGGAAGATGTGGGGCTGTTGGAGAGGGGTCAGAGGAGCCACGGAGATGCTCAGAGGGCTGGAGCAGCTCCCCTCTGGAGAGAGGCTGAGGGAGCTGGGCTGGGTCAGCCTGGAGAAGAGAAGGCTGTGGGGGGACCTCATTGCAGCCTGCCAGTCCCTGAAGGGAGCAGAGACACAGGAGGGGAATCAGCTTGTTCAAAGGGCAGACAATGGCAGGACAAGGGGGATGGATCCCCTGCAGTCTTCTCTAGGCTGAACCAGCCCAGCTCACTCAGCCTCTCCTTGTAGGGCAGGTGCTCCACCCCTCTGAGCATCTTCATGGCTCCTCTGACCCTTCTCCAACAGTTCCACATCTTTCTTGTATTGGGGGCTTGAGCATTTTGCAAAGATAACAATGACTGGATCAGTCAGTGGTGTAGTGCCAGGAAAATCCTACATTGGTTTGTCACTAGGCACAAAGCTGGTATTTTCTCTGCAAGGTTTTAATGATGCTTAGGAGGTAGTCCAGTCATCTCTCTCCTTTAAAAATGTCTGTGTGTGGAAATAGTTAAAAGTTAAGTATAAAATGCCATCCTTTACTAGGTAGGGCATAACACCCTCACTTAAAGGAAACTTTTTTGACAAGATCTTCTCAATATATCATTTAAACTAGCTCTTCTGGCAAGTGACAGCAGCTCAGGCTTTTAAAGTTTGCCTGAAAGTAGATGTCTACGGAAGACACCCCCAGGCTTTAAAGAAATATTTAGAAAGCCATCAACCCAACATCATCCTTTATTTCCAGAGTTTCTGTAACTGTTTCCTTTGATTCCATTTGGATTAAGGACAGTTAAATTGCACCAGACTAGGGGCTTTGTTGACAATTTGCCAGGCTCTTGAGAGCCCCATGTAATTATCAAAATACAGAGCAAATTGCAGCTGGTGCCCATTTGGAACATGGCAGCAAGAACATTACTATGCCCACAGAGGGACGACACATATTTTGACAGAGCTGTATTTATGCCAGCTTGTCCTGGGTGTCCTAAAACCTCCTTCCTATGGCCTGTTTTTGTAAGTGGAGATTTCTGAGTAATTCCTGAGCAGGAGACGTTGCATCATGGGATGGTGTTAGGAAAGCTGTCTCCACAGCTGCAGCTGGTGGATTTCAGCCCTGGCAAAGAGGGAACCACCAGATGCTGGATGCTCATTCAGAACTGTGCTGGATTGCATCTCATTCAGGGTCATCAAAAATACCTGCAGCAGCTTGGTGCCTCAGAGTATGTGGAACAGAAAGCAGCAGAGAATTCAGCAACCAAATAGTACAACCAAGGCTTTTTTTAAAAAGTAGAGATAGTTATTTGCAGGTGGAGAGCTAGATAAGATTAAGATGCTCAGAGGGCTGGAGCAGCTCCCCTCTGGAGAGAGGCTGAGGGAGCTGGGCTGGGTCAGCCTGGAGAAGAGAAGGCTGTGGGGGGACCTCATTGCAGCCTGCCAGTCCCTGAAGGGAGCAGAGACACAGGAGGGGAATCAGCTTGTTCAAAGGGCAGAAACTGGCAGGACAAGGGGGATGGATTAAAGCTGAAGGAAGGAAGGGTTAGATTGGATATTAGGGGGAAGTTTTTTGCAGAGAGAGTGGTGAGGGGCTGGAACAGGCTGCCCAGAGAGGGGGTGGGTGCCCCGTCCCTGGGGGTGTTCAGGGCCAGGTTGGATGGGGCCCTGGGCAACCTTGTGTAGCTCCAGGCCTGAGGTTGGTGTCCCTGCCTGTGGCAGGGGGTTGGAGCTCTGTGATCCTTGGGGTCCCTTCCAACCCTTGCCATTCTATGATAAGCTTGTCCTTGACTTTCCAGACAGTCTGAGCCAAGACACAGTTGAATGCTTTAGCAAGCCACTAACTTGGGTTTCTGTGAAGTATCTTAGATCACTTAATGTGTTTTTAGAAGTGATAATCATTGTTCAAAAGGACAAATTATATTCAATGTTGTGCTAACAAGTATGTTTGCTAACATGATGCTTTTCTCCTGTGCAGATAAGGCTGAAGTATATTGTTCCAGGTAGGCAGAGGAGGGAATTGAGCATGTTCCCTACTACAAGCAGTACCCTGGGCTGTGTTGCTTATCACTCATGTGGTTAGGCAGGCGCCAGGAAGAATGACTGATACCATTGCATCTTATATTCATGTACCTAACAAGGAAACAATAATAATAGAGTCAAAGCCTACAAACCAGAAGTAAGGCTGTTTGCATATCCATGTCACCTTGCACTTTGTGCCTGAAAGAAGTCTCTGAGAAACAGCTACAGAATAAATAGCCAGTAACAAAACCAGCAATCATTGCAATGGCTGTGATCCTCTGGTTCAAAGTCACAGAAAGCAATTCAAAAGCAAGTCAAGAAAGAGTAAGGAAAATAGTGCCACAAAATAATTCATATTATGATGTTTTCTAGCCCAATCCAGTCGCTCATATCAACAAAACAGGGGTCTTATTTCTGGGGCAGCATAGTGGTTCCAATGTCTGTCCTCTGTGTCTTTCTCACATGGTGAGAACACTTCTTTGACAGAGTAGGAGCCAGAAATTTTTTCTTCTGGGGTTTTGGCATGGATCTCATGATATCTGTATGTGTGTGTTTGCAGTCAGGGGTATTGCTAGCACTAGCTCTTAGCTCAGGGATTAACCCTCTTCTGCATCAGGGTCTGGCAGGGGAGTCAGTGGTTGGGCCTTGAGGGAGGCACTTGAA
Organism: Laterallus jamaicensis coturniculus; assembly: GCA_022605575.1. Taxonomy (NCBI): domain Eukaryota; kingdom Metazoa; phylum Chordata; class Aves; order Gruiformes; family Rallidae; genus Laterallus; species Laterallus jamaicensis. The sequence goes on from JAKCOX010000005.1 coordinate 40,932,073, forward strand.
AATTGGAAGTCGTGTTAACTAAAGACTTTTGTGTTTCCAGTGAAGAATATTGGGAATGTGTCATGCCATGGGATAGGCAGGTGGTCAGTACAGATGTTTCTGTGCTCTCTTTTGACCTTGAGCTACAATGTCTACGTGTATAGGTCATGTGGGAAAGGCCAATCTGACCATAGAATCACCAAATCATGGAGTCTTTAAGGTTGGAAAAGACCTGTAAGATCATCTGGTTTATCTAAGATCCATCAGTCCAATACCAAGTCAACTAAACCATGTCCTGGAGTGCTACATCTACACATTTTTTGAACACCTCCAGGGATGGTGACTCCTCCACCTCTATAGGCAGCCTGGTCCAATTCCTGACCACTCTTTCAGTGAAAAAGTTTTTCCTAAGATCCAATCTAAACCTTCCCTGACACAACTTGAGACCCTTTCCTCTCATCTTACTGCTTGTTACTTGGGAGAAGTAACAGTCCCTGAAGGGAGCTTATAAGCAGGAGGGGATTCAACTTTTTAAAAGGATAGACAATGGCAGGACAAGAGGGATGGGTTAAAGCTGAAGGAGGGAAGGGTTAGATTGGATATTAGGGGGAAGTTTTTTGCAGAGAGAGTGGTGAGGGGCTGGAACAGGCTGCCCAGAGAGGGGGTGGGTGCCCCATCCCTGGGGGTGTTGAAGGCCAGGTTGGATGGGGCCCTGGGCAACCTTGTGTAGCTCCAGGCCTGAGGTTGGTGTCCCTGCCTGTGGCAGGGGGGGTTGGAGCTCTGTGATCCTTGGGGTCCCTTCCAACCCAGACCAGTCTATGATTCTATGAAGGGACAAACTCCCCCACCTCACTACAACCTCCCAGATAGTTGTAGAGAGCGATAAGGTCTCCCCTCAGTACTCACAAACTTTTCTGTAGTTGTCTCAAGAGAGGAGCCATTTGGCTTCTGCAGTTGAGGATTTATATGATTGTGGAGCAGCAAAGTTCAGCCACTGCTGTCTGCTGCAAAATGCAGTAGCTGCCTTTGCAGTTTATGGCTTAAAGGGGCTTAAGACAAGTTGAAGATCTGACTGAAAGCTACAGAAGTGGGAGGCTACACACATGGCTATTACTCTGTTCTTCACTGAAACAGCCATCTAGGAGAAGTGGTATCAGGCAAAGCTATAGCCAGGAAGCCAAATGCATGTTGCTTTTACCTGGGGATCCCTTTCTCTGTATGAATTTCTGCTGGGACTTTGTTTCAGGCAAAATGAAGCCTAGGAGCAGATGCTTGGCTGGAATAAACAATTTTCACTAGCAATAGCAGAGCTTTGTACAGAGGATAGTTTTCTATGTTTGAGCAAGGAAGGCTCTGGCACTAAAGCTATGCAAAGTATAACACTTCTATTGTAGATGAGGCATCAGAAGAGGCTGTGCTGAAGGCAGGGTGGATTATATTTGCTAGGTGGATAGAGCACAGCAAGCAGATCCCACTTCCCTTTAGAAACCTGTTCTTGTTTAGAGGACTATCTTTGTCTTGTAAACAGTTTTCAGATAACTTTCAGACATGGGCTTGTTTGAAAAAGAAGGAAGGTCTGGCATTTGAAAGACAGTTTCCACCCTCACTACATGGATCTCAGTGTGAAATTTGATTTTGCTGAGTCCATGTCCCATACCTGGACATTAACACTGTGCTGCCATTCAGTGAGACCTGGACAGTCTGGAGAGTTGGGCAGTTAGAAACTGGATGAAGTTCAACAAAAGCAAGTATAAAGTCTTGCACCTGGGAAGGAATAACTGTTTGTATCAGCACAGGCTGGGGGTGACCTGCTGGAGAAGAGCTCTGTGGAGAAGGACCTGGGGGCCCTGGTGGGTGACAGGGTGGACATGAGCCAGCAGTGTGCCCTGGGGGCTGAGAGAGACAATGGGATCCTGGGGGGCATCAGGAGGAGTGTGGGCAGCAGGTCACAGGAGGGGATCCTCCCCCTCTGCTCTGCCCTGGTCAGGCCCCACCTGGAGTGTTGTGTCCAGTGCTGGGCTCCCTGGGATAAAAAGGACAGGGATCTCCTGGAGAGAGTCCAGAGGAGGCTGAGGAGATGATGAAGGGCCTGGAGCATCTCCCCTGTGAGGAAAGGCTGAGAGAGCTGGGGCTGTTCAGCCTGGAGAGAAGAAGACTGAGGGGGGACCTAATTGGTGTTTACAATTATTTTAAGCATGGGATGCAGGGGAAATGGCCAGCCCCTTTTCAGTGTCTGTGGGGACAGGACAAGGGGCAATGGCTGCAAGTTGGAGCACAGGAAGTTCCACAGCAACATGGGGAAGAACTTTTCCCCAGTGAGGGTGAGGGAGCCCTGGGACAGGCTGCCCAGGGGGTGTGGAGTCTCCTTCTCTGGAGAGATTCCAGCCCCGTCTGGACACTGACCTGTGCAGTATGAGCTGGGGAGCTGCTTTGGCAGGGGGTTGGACCCCAGGAGCTCTGGAGCTCCCTTCCAACCCCTACAAATCTGTGATTCTTTCTGTTCCTCCACTTGTTTTACCAGGGACTTTCCTTTTCAGTCCTTTGAGTTTACCATTTAGTAATCAACAACCAGATGAACAAAAGAATCACAAGGCCTCATTATCAGTTTGCACTCACTTTTAATTAAATGTTCTCACCAGACACTCCTTGAGCCTTAATAAGGCAGAGGAAATCAGTGAGTGACTGAGTGAAGTGGTACTGGGAATAGCTTTGAGATCCTCTGAACTGCATAGAAAACCTTGGAATGTGGTGTAGCAGAGCTGGATCATACACATACTCTGCTGAGGAAAGAGAAGTTGTTTACAGATTAATGATAAATGAGTCTTTGTGAAAGGCTGTTAAACTGTGTACTGCCATGTAGGGCAAAAACATACCCTCTCTTGTTTGTTAACTGGATTTGTGGTGTTCTGTGGGGTTTTTCTGCTTTTTCCCTTTGGAGAAGAATCCCTCTGTGTACTGGGACTAAATCTGATTTCATCAGCATTTTGGGAATGCACAATGCCTAGTTCAGCCTCTTTGGTACAGCACATATGAAAACAGAGGCCTAACACACTGGCCTCCTTCTGTGGCAGGAGGAGGTTTGCAGGGTAAACTGAAGCATAGGTTAAGGTCTTGATGATGGCAGGAATAGGGCTCCTTGCCCTTCAACACAACTTCACAGAAAGCAGATAAACCAACCAGCATCTGAACATGTTTTCAGCAGAGGGAGAATGCACCCAGGGACTATAAACATTCACATTTGTTCTTCTTCAAAGAGCTGGTTCTGCTCTCATTACCTCCCCTCTCTCCTTTGCCCAGCTCCAGCCCTACCTTATTTAGACTCATGATTTACTAGACTTCCTTGAACTCTGACCTGTGTCAATAGGACCATGATGTAAACATCTTCCTGTAGCTACAAAGCCATGACCTGTAGAAACAGGTGGGGGATGAGAATGGGATTGGGGTGAGAGTTGTGTCATGTGTGCAACCCTATTTTTGCCCCAGAGCTTTCTTACAAAGACTACAGTTCTTTGCTCTCCAATGCAGCAAGAGCCAAAGCCTGCAGAAGTCAAGAGAGGTTTTTCTCTTGACTTGAATGATCTTTAGCTCAGGCCATATGTTTGCTGTGAACACTGGAAGATAGCCCTCATAAAACCCACCAAGTGAAAGAGGAAAAGCTTCTCTGTGGGTGATCTTTCTTTGGGAATGAAAGCAGATCCTCAGTTCCTTGTGTAAGACGTGATGCAGGACAAAAAGAGAAGCTGGCATTGTGAAAGCCAGGCAGGAAAATATCTGGCTCCAGGCACGTAGGCATAGCTCAGCACCTAGCCTAGGAGAGCCAGATTTGTTGTGTTTTGTGTTCCTCATCACTATGGGTGCCAACATCAACCTTCAGGCTATCTGGAAGGATGCAATGCACTTTTCTGGGGAGCAGGAATTAGAAGGAAAGTGGGTGCGGAAAGATATTGTTGTGCAACTCCTGAAGATCATTTGGAAGGAGTCAAGTGTCAGTCAGTGGTCATAGTGTTGTAACAACTGACCTTAATGTCCTCCAAAACTTCAACCAGTCTGAACAAACCCTTGTGGAATGTAGGTGGGTGCATTTGCATTGCAGTAGGTGGGTTTGGCCCCAGCAGAAGTGAATGGTCATTCAAACCCAGTTGTAACTGTCACAGACTTAGAACCAGCCCAGGTATTTTTGTATCACAGAGTTATAGAACCTTTGAGTTTGGGAAAAACCTCTAAGATCATAATGCCCAACCACCTGTTCAATACCACCAACTCAACTAAACCATGGCCTGGAATGCCATGTCTACATGTTTTCTTGAACACCTCCAAGGAGGGTGACTCTACCACCTCTCTCTCTGGGCAGCCTGTTCCAATGCCTGACCAATGCTTTTAGAGAGAGTGCTGAAGGCAGTGACAACCTGAAAGAGGTTGCACCATTAATGTTAATAAACTTTTCAGTTATCAGCCTCTATCATGAAACTGTGACATCAGCTTTCTTGGTAAGTGCCACAATACTTCAAGCCAGTTTTTAAAGTAAAGCAAATACCCCTCTGAATACATTTTTAGATGGTGGGTGAAGGTTTAGGTCAGCACTTGTGTTTGTAGACAGCTGATGACATTTGCTATCCTGCATAGAAGAAAGCTGAGGTAGAGACCCCAGTCTGAATTGTATTTTCATGCCAATGAGGCCTTAGTGAATTTACAGCTAATTTCAAGCAACCTAAAATCCCAGGCTTTTGATGAGCTATGTTGGTGTGATCACTGCTCAATGGGTGATCTTGCTTATCAGCTGAGCTGTGGTAGCTGAAACAGTGTTCTTACACAGTCATATTCACAGCAGTTTAGATTCCATGTTTAATTTGATGCTGTAGATGGAGTGATTATTTACTGTGACAAAGAAGTGTCTGGGATAGACATGGAAGCTCCATAGTCTTTGGTTCTAAGCCTTTATGCTGAAAGGGAGCTTAGCCAGAGTTGTCCTCTTGGAGCTTCCAATATCCTAAGCCATTAACAAGATGCCATGTCTGGGGAAGGTGAAAAGCAAGTAGGAGTGTCCTGTTGAGACTGTGTGTCCCTGTGGACTGTAATGTCAGTAAAACCTCGCAGCAGAAATGTGTGGAAGGCATTAGAAGGCTGGGACTGGGAAGGGATTACAGCCACCAGCGGTCCCATGGAAGGCAGCAGAAAAGATGCGTGGAAGAAGGATACAAAGGAAGAGGGTAGACAGGCATGTGGTAATTTGGTGTGAAGAGCAGAGGCATTTCAGCTAGGGGCACACGTGGCACTTGTTCACCCTTCCTTGGTTAAAGCCTCCATGGGGGTTTGACTGTACAGCAGGAAGATGGGGGCTTGCACAGGCTCCTGGGGAAGAGCAACTGTTTTCGACAAAGGACACTGGAATCTCTAGTGTCCTAGAGAGAAGCCTGTGAATAGCATTATATTGGCATGCTCAGCATGTAATAACAATTCCTCAGAGTCCTACATCTTATTTATTGGGTGGGGTTTCTTTCCTCTTTCTGCCTATCTCTGTAAGCATGTATGACCCACAGCTGTTGACAAGGAAAATATGCAGTTGCTCTGCAGCAGCAACAAGGAAAAATAAATCATCCTTCCCCCCCCCTCACCCCCTTCTGTTACTATTGACTTACCAGCAGCTATGCTAAGGTTAAAACCACACAGAGCTGCATGCGTAAATAACAAGGAATTTGCTCTGAAATGGAGCACACTGCCACTCATGACAGACAAACTCTCCCTTATTTCTAGTTGTGTTCCCCTTTGCAGGCAGCTCAGCTTCGTGGTAGAATGGCTATGATGGTTATTTCAGCAAAGTTGCTCCTATGTTGTGCCAACACAATGTTTGGAGAGTGTGGCTCTACCAGGAGTTTTGCTACAAGGGTGGTGGGGAGTGAGCGTTGGATTGATGGTGTGGAGCAGAGCTCTGGAGGAGATAAATACCCTCTGTGCAACTAAGGGTGGAATTTGCTTCCTGAGATGATGTAGTACTTCTTATGGCAGAGTACTCACTCCCCCTGCCCTTCCTTGTTCTCCCAGCAGGCATAGCTGCACATACTCCCCAAACAAAGTTGAGCAGCTAGTAAAATCTGCCCCAGAAGGCATGCATATTTTGGTGACTAGATCAGATGTGACCAAGGGCACAATTTCAGTTTGTCATGGACAGATCTTCCTCTGGTTTATACTATAGATGCTCCTTCTCATTAGTGGAGTTATATTCATTTACTCTAGCTGACAGTGTAGCCATATATTTTAGATGACTTTGGGGATATATAGGGGTTTTTTTCTTTCTTGAAGCCTTCTGCCCTCAGGCTCCCATTCTGCCTGGCAAATGAATGTTTCAGAAAGACATCCAAAGCCAATCTCTGTGTCCTGTGGTGAAAACAAGACTGACTGTATTCATTCTTACTTATCACTCACTAAAATATGTCTTCCTGATTAAGTTAGTGGACAAGAGCTAGTCACACACTACAATAGGATACAAAGAATATGAAGATGCATACTCTGCTCCCTGTGACCTTTCCTCCTTCATGATCAGATTTTTTAAGGGTTTTTTGTTGTTGTTGTTAAATACCTCCTGTCTTGGGAACTTCTCTTTCTTTTGCTGATCCTGCTGACTTCTGTGTGAGCAGATGAGGCATGAGCAAGGACAGAATTCCAGTCCATCTTGCACAGACAGCACATATTTCTAGTTTGCTTCACTCTTTGTATCAGACTAAGCACACAGAGGACACAAATAAAACCCAGCTCCAGTGTTACCTCACATTGTACAGCAAATTTGGTGTCATTAGCCTACACTGCCTTTTATTTTCCTGTTAAGCCTTCAAAATAAAACAGCTTCACAGATTTCAAACCATCCCATCTCCACTTTCCAGCTGGAAGATTGAAACTGGATTATAGGCTAATCTCAAATGTCATCACAATTACTACCTACGCTACATTAGTTCCCTTTGTTTGGAGAAATGGTGAAATATTTGGGTTATTTGGGGTTGTTTTTTAATTTTTAAAAGAAAGCAGGGTTAAACATCACTACCTGACATCAATGAAGTTAATGAAAAATAGCAAGTTTAGGAATCCATGAGAGATTTGCTGTGAAAAAAACCTGTTGATGTCTTTAGTCCCCGGTTACAGCTCTATATCTATGTATCAGTCCAGGAAAAGGTTGGAAAATTGTTTACTCAAGGTCTCAAAGATGCTGCTGAATGAAACATAAAAAAACTGCACTGTTCAAATTCCCCTTTACGTTTTGCTGACCTCCACCACCAGCCACTGGCTTATATTCTACCTGGGTCACCAAGACTGCAGAGGCCACAATTTGACGTGTGGGTTATGTAGTCAAAAATTTTCAGGGGGTTTCTCAGCCTTCTCTATAACTATTAGATTGTCTTGAGTATTTCAACGTTTACAAGGGTTTTTTCTTGCTCTCTTAAGTGTTTGCCTCACTTTTTATTTTTCTTCCCCCTTCATTCTTTCCAGTTAATTTTTGAGCCCAGGCTTGGGTACCAGTATCTCTGGTACTGTTGTGTATAGAGTCAGATCCCCTACCCATTTCTGTGCAGTATTCTCAGATCCAAATAATGCACTAGCTGGCTTTGCCACTGATTTTTGCCTGAGAGTTCAAGTTGAGTTGGCTGTCTGCTTTTGAAGACTTGAGTCTCACAAGCTGAAGCTCTGTGCTCTTCCATCCTCTGATGTGTGCATATTGCATCAATCTGCTGAATGCTCACTGATTCAGTGGATGATGCAATTTATGCTCCAAGTCATCACTCTTCTCAGAATATAGTCTCCACAGTTTGCTTTTGTCCTTTCTGTGCTACTGCTGATGGTTTTTCCTTTCCTATCCAGCAACAGGCTTATCCTGAACTGGAAATGGATTTTTAAATGCTGCTTTATTGATTTTGGCTTGATGAGTCCCTGGTGTTTCACTTCTTTAACTGAGCTTTTTGCAGACTGTGTTTTTTAAAGACTAATGACATCCTTCATCATCAATCTTCTTTTCTCCCTGTTTTTCAGGGAAGCTGTATGTGTATATATATGCTTTTTCTTGATGTTTTAGTGTTACTTTCACACATCATTTTAGCCAAGATAGTTCTTGACCATTAAGGAAGTTCAGGCTGGATGGGGTGCCCAGGTAAATACTTCAAGTAATCCCTGGAAAGCTTTTTTATGTATTAAAAAAACCCCAACAAAACCCAAAAAGCACACATGGTATGACAAGAGGCTTAAGGAGCCACAGTTGCCTTTGCTAATTGCAGTGTGTGGTCAGCCAATGAAAGTAGATGCTCTGTGAAAAATCCTCATGGTCATCTCATCCTTAGCTCATTGGGCTGAGCTTGCTGTAGGTAAAAGTTATAAATCTCTCTTCTTCCTTCACATGACTGGTAAATGTTTAGATTGTTCTGCATTACTCAGTGCAGTATGGCATAGCCATTATAATCTCTCCAGCCTTCCAGACACAGCTTTCTCTTTGGAGGGTAGTAAATGTTTGATTTAGAAAAACCTCTGGGGAGGATGACTGCTGGCATCTTCCTGATCACCTACAAGTTACCCAACGTGCATCTTCTGCATCTTTATGTTTCTGTTGATGGATCAGATAGAGCAACTGAGATCTGAACTTAAATGTAACAGCCACTTTAGGTTTTCATTTGTGAAGAGTAAGACCTTTAGTTTGTCTGTCCTTTACTAGAAACTAGGATGCCATAGGCTAGATCAGTCAAGCTGATATGGTCATTTTGTTTTGTTTTCTGCAAGCATACAAATTTCAGTGTTAATTCACCTCCTCAGGCCTGTGAAATGATCAACTAGCATGCCTTCTCCCTTCCTTCCCTAGTCATGCTGTGGTTGTGAGTAATTACACAGGATAAAAGCACTAACAAGTCTCAAAACCATCCTGGTGCACGCTCTGTCTTTACTTTCTCTGAAGTTCAGCTTCACAGATGATGTACACTGAAAATCCAGACTTCTTGCATTTTACAAAGCTGTGGAGGTGCAGTTAACTTCCCCTAAAATTTGTTTCTCATCTAAAGCAAAACATACATTCTCTTTCAGCTTGACTGCACCTGTGCATGGCATCCCTGGTTTTAATGCAGTGCAGAAGAAATAGGTGCCTAATATCCTCTAATGAGGAATCTGACCAAGGTGTGCCTGTGGCTTTATTAAATGTGCCATGCAGAAAGGATAAAAGGGACCATGGAGGACGAGAGCTTTGCTGGAATCATGGTCCAGTTGTTAGGCCAGCGGGGCGTGCTATATTTTCCATTTCTCACATTGCCAGTAGGCACATGAGTAATCGTGTGGTAAGGCAAAGAAAGGAAGGCCCTGAAAAGCGTGCAGAGGGTGAATGTGTCGAGGCCTTAATGTAGGCCGTGCTCCAGGCCCAGGTGCTTGTTCCCAGCAAAGTGGCTGCGTGTCACTTATTATTTAGAGTTGCTCACACTTGCTGAAGGTGCCAGAAAATAAAACCAGACGCTGACACGTAGCGGGCACAGAATGAGATTGCAGCAGCACAGATGGGAGCTTGGATTTCACGCTCCAGCGTTCGTTAACATGGCGCAAGGGGGATCGGTTTCAGAGAGGCCGACCGGGCTGCTCTCCAAATGAGGCGTTCCACATGATTTCACATCAAACAATCACTGGAGTGACACATTTGTTGTTTCCACTCATGTGATAACGCAGCAATGCGCTGGTGGCATTCATTGAGGATTTATTGATCGGGCTATTTTCCTAATGGGTTTTCAGCTGCAGTACTACAAATTCTGGACGGCACGTTACCGTGTTTCACTGACTTAGAGAGGCACACGGCAGCCATTCGTCCTGATCAGTTACTGTCAAATACTTTCCCCCAGGCCCAGAAAATAGCTTCTCTTGCCTGAAGGGGAGTAGGTGTGTGCCATGAGAATGAAGCCCAGCACGAAACATATCACACGTTGAATTGCTAGCCATAGGAGACTACCTATTTGGTGGTGTGTCGCTGAAGTGCCAGAAATCAAAGTGAAGCTTCACTTCTGGGTGTTTTCATAGTAAATTGAGAATTCGGACCATGTTCAGCAAAGTTTTGCCAGAGGAAGAATCATAGAATGGCCTGGGTTGGAAGGGATCCCAAGGATCATAGAGCTCCAACCTCCCTGCCACACGCAGGGCCACCAACCTACGTCTTGGAGCTACACAAGGTTGCCCAGGCCCCATACAACTTGGACTTGAACACCCCCAGGGATGGGTAGGAAGAGCCTTGCTGCCGCCTTTGTGATCCAAGGACAAATTCTTTATGTGGCACTGCAAGAAACTCTGTGAATATAAAATTGGCTTATGGCTCGGAGATGGAAGAAATATGTCATAAGAAAGCGAGAGTTGTGAAAAAACAAAGCAATAGGAGTGTGTTTCTACTGCTTTTTAATGGTATTGGTAACAAGGTAACTTCTAAGAGCCCCAAGGCAAACTGGGACCCTGTTGTACTAGCCAGTATACAATGAACAGAAAGATGGTTGCTGCCTCAACCAACAAAATTTATGAAAGCTACTTGGAAGCGTTTACCCAGAGACGTTTTCTAATGGAAAATGGAATTTCCATAAAATTATAAATCCATTAATTCAGAAAACTTCTGATTATGCCAAAAATATCAGTTCTGTTGGGAAAATCCCAAAGAAATTTTATTTGAGTATGCATGATTCAAATTAAAGCTTGGTTTGGGTTTTTTTATTGAATCTGACTCAACCTTGTTTTGAGTCAGTTCAATGGGATATTAAGTTGCTTCTATTAATGCAGCAAGCACCTTCTAGGAGTTACACTTTAGCCTTACATTCTTTCCCATGGGCTATTTTTGTAATGAAATAACTTGGCCAAACTTGATTGATCCATCACAAGAATCAGTTGCTCTGCATACCAATTAGAAGATGAAGTATGTCCAGGAATTACAGCTCCTATAAAGCAATGTGGAGGAGAGGAGGGGAAGGCAGTCTCATGTCAACATAGAAAGAAATTAAACATTTTGGCCTTTTTGAAATCATTATGACAATGGGGGGTGTGTGTAATTTTTGAGACTATTATCATGTTTTGGTTTAATTTGACAACAAGAAAAAGAGGAAACAATTTCATCTTTTGGTCCATTAGACAAATATTAAAAGCTTGCAACATTTTAGACTTCAGGATATAAACCAAACGTTGAAATGTCAGAATTTTCCACAGAGCAGAAATTCTGCATTTTCCTGTGCTTTTCAGTTCCATTCTCAAAACAGTCTCAAGAGCTCTGTGTTAGTTGCCTTTCTATACTCTTGACATACATCTTTGTAAGGTCACTGGGCTATAGGCATGCAGCTAGTTATTTCAAGGTATTTTGGAAATAAAAGCTCATCTTGTTCAATGAGCTTACAGGTTGGGCTAGTGTTTGCATCAAAAATAACATACAACTGACACTGATGTTCTAGAAAGCCATTTAGCCTGATGGAAGGACTCTGCTAGGATTTATATCTGGTTTAGATTGGGAAAGGGTCCCTAATTTTTCTGCTGCAGGGTATCCTTGTGATACGTTACTGGAAATTGGCCTTAATTCTATTGAATGCACACGTTTTCACAACCTGGTGTTGTTTAGTTCCCTGCTTTTGGCTTGGACTAATCTTTAAGGAGATCTCTAATGCATAGGAAGGAGAGTATAATTTCTTTGTGTTCTGTATATAAATGCCATTCTCCTTTTCCAAGTTGAAGTCGACTGTCTTTGAGGAAGAAGGAATAAGGCTTTAAGACATGGAGAGGAGATGAACTATTTCTTATAGAAGTACCTGGAGATATGAAAGATGCTGCAGTATTTATAAGTGATAACACTGCTGTGATCAAGCAGTTGTGGTTTTGGGTTGAAACAATCCCCTTTCTTTGTGATCTTGTGCAGTGGGTGTGTCATTGAAAAGAGGGATTTGATGGTGAAATCCATCTCCAAAGGGAGACCTGTCTTCTAAGGCAAGGCTTGTAAGCAGAGCAAGTAGAGGCAGTGATTAAACTCTACCCACCCTGCTTTGATGGCCGAGAGGGATAGTGTTACACGAGGGGAGCATGCACGAATTACTCGTGCAGCAGATGAGAGAAACCTTACCCTTTCTGTCAGCAAAGACAAATATTTAATTTGTATCTCTTGAGAAGTGATTCTTTTTTTAAAAAAATTATTATTCTGAAAGCAACAAAGCTACTAAAGTCTCTTTTGATGTAAAAAGACCATTATAATTGGGGTTTTAATTTAACAGAATCTTTTTTGGTTTGCCTTCATTACAAAGAGCACTGGCATTAAATGAAATTTTGCTAGTTTATAGATTTAAGTTCTCTGCAGCAGATGGAGTGACCACATTTTTTTTTGCCCTCATCTGTGGAGCAGGTAGATCCAGGACCCCTGTGCACCACAGGCCTGTCTGTTGTCTGTCTCTGGTGTTGGAGCATGGGGGAAAGGAGAGAGAGAGCAAAGGGAGCCCTTGGTCATGGCTGTGGGGATGCATCCTGCCTGCAGGGCAGCCCTCGGCAGGCGTCAGCCTGTCTGCCGCTAAAGATGACTCCCATCCAAATGGGAGAAGCTAAGCCAAGGTGAAAGTCCTGGCATCACCAGCAAGGAGCATCTGCCAAGCCTGGCCTTAGCTGTGGATTGGAAAAGCAGAGCCTTGTCTGCGTGGGGAATGGCGTGGCTTCAGCAGATTGCAGCCAGCACTTGTCTTGGCCCCACCAACCCCGACCTTTGTGGCAGAGGGAGGGCAGGCCAGTGTTTGCCTTGGCTAGTCTCATCCAGGGTTTATTCCTCCTGGAAATGGCAATAAACCCTGACTGCTGCCTTCCCACAGCTCCCAGTGTGTACACTGCATGGCATCACTGGCAAGACCTGACCCACTAACCATCCCCCATGGCAGCAAGTAGTGACACATCTTTCTGCTCACGTCATCAGTCATCTTGGGAAAAGCCCTAACAGGCAGTCTGGTTGCTTTCTTTATCTCCCAGCAAAGTCTTAGTTGGTTCACAAATGCAATGGGAAAATACCAGCTTTCTGAGCACCTGTACTAAAGGGGGAATGGTTTTGTTTGTGGATTAAAAGCAACCACTATATATATATTTATATACACACGGACTTTATATATGTGTGTGTATATATATATACACACACCCCATGTATCTACTATGTATGTTTATACATGACACTGAAGAGCTAGTGCTGAACTTGACAGTATTTCACCTCTTTGGATTTGCCCTCTACAACAGGGGCAACTACCTCACTGGGGATAGGACTTCCTTCATGAGTGTGAGGCAGTATTTGTGGGATGTAATTTGAAGGGATGTGATATCCCTTCCTCACTCTTTCTTAAAAAGAACTATATGCAAATACTTTCTTGTAAACTACATGGGATCATGCTGAGGCAAAGGTGCAACTCTAAAGTATATGCACATGGGTATTGTATAGTAGAACTCCAGGGCTACTTGGAACTTTGCCTTCTCAGTAGAGACTGGGAGTCCTGTGTTGCTTTCCTTGGATAGTGCTGAAATAGAAAGAGATCAACATTTGGTTGGACTGGCAACTGGCTCCCCAAATCTGAACTGCTGTAAATGACTTACTCTGATTTAGCATTTGGTCCTCTTTGTTAGGTCCTCTTTGCTCCAGGTTGAAATCTATATCAGTAAACCTTATATATGTTCAAGTGGCAGGTTTTTTCCCTCTACTCTTGAAAGACAAAGGTCATAAGGGGCATTTTTCTTGTGATCATAAGCCAGATCCTGATCTTGTTTCCACAGCTAAATATCTGGAATAACACAATGCATTTAATAGATTTGCTTCAGATCTTTGGCCATGTGAATGATACCACGAAGGACTCTCCCATCCTGTTTAGTGCACGTTGTACTGACCCACTGAGTCGAATTACAGGTTCATCAAGTAAACTGGGCTTTCAAAAACGTGTGTGCAAACACACACTGGTTCAGCATGGTGGATGCAGCATGTGGGTCGCTGTGGTTTATTGTCAGAATGCTTCCTTAGTTAAAGCCAACGACAGAAGTTGATGCTTGGACATGACCCAGTAAAGAAACTATATCCCCTCTGCAGAAGGCACTTGGAGTCCTTGGGAGGGCTGTAGTGATAAATATATGCATGCATGCACATTTGCCCATCCTGATACAGTAGATCTCCTCCCAAGCTTTCATCTAACTTTTGCTCTGGAAAATACCTCTGGTCATAGGAGGGAATGTCTATATCCTGTAAAGTTTGCAGTCAGTTTCTTTGCCCTCCTCAGTTCATGGTTAGGTGTGGTGTTTGTCACCTCCCAGTTAGAGATGCACTGCTGAACTAGTAGCTGCTAGCAGTTAACAGGAATTTAACACAAGGCTGACCTTGTGAATGAAATTCTGAATGAAATAGTTTCTTAGCTACTTATTCCACACTAAATAGTATGGCAATGCTCTCCATTCCTAGTAGCTGTCTTGGAGTCACTATTCCAAGCAGTCAGCAGTAAACATGATCATCCCTCAAATGTACATCCCTTTTTATCAGCACTTTGAGATAAAAGAATTGCTCTGTAATGGCCCCTTAATGGGGAAACACTAATGCACCCATCTACAATTACACCTGGAAAACAATGGGGATAGAAGGGTAAAGGAGAATTCACAGTGGATCTCTGCGAAAGGGAAGGCTGCATAAGCACTCTGGTATGCTCAAAACTTTCCAGCCACAGGTATGTTTCTGTGCATTGAAGTCTTAGTGCATTGAATCCTTGTGGCCAGAGACCAGGGAAACACATGGAGAGCTCAGGATGCTGCACACCAGTCTCTGCAAAAGGGCAGAGAAAGACAAAGTGACCTGTCAGAGCTGCTCCAGCCCTACTTGGTCAGGCTTTATTACCCAGCTTTTAAAAAAACACCCCACATCCCAAGCAACCCATGTTTAGTGTTTCCTTCTAGGACCATGGTGGTGGTTTTTTTTCATTCCCACTCCTGTGTGAGCCCCCCACAAGGTGATTCCCTCCAACAGCTTTTGCCTGGTGGCTAAAACACAGACCTCAGATGGCACATTTTGACTCAGATGTGCAGCTGCCCTGATTCACAACAGTAACACAATCTAGTTACTTTTTCTAGCAGCACATCCACAAAACCTTTCTGCCTGCTTTCTCTGATGCTGCTGGGGTAGAGTCCCCAGGGCTGAGAAACCTCCATGAAGCCTGGACCCTTTCCTATTTCAAGGGTGCTTACATTTTGGTGTCTCTTGCTACAGGTTTTTACTTTACCCTCAAGCCTGTAATCCCAAGCAAAGCTCTCCAGACAGGCAGTTGGTAGCAATTTCTAATCGGCTGCATCACCATCTGCTGCTTTGCTCCTAGTTCACTGCTGTGTGAGTCTGGGGGCCCAGCCATAGTGTGCCCTTGCTGGTACTTAACATTTGCTAAGAGGAACAGTTTACTCTTTTGCATTTTTCCACTCTGTTTCTTCCCCTTCTTGTCTCCATTCTTTTGCCTTGCTGTGTTTTTTTTTGCATTATTGGGCATGGTGTCTGGTTTCTAGTAGCGTATTAGTAATGTAGGAAAAATGAACATAATTGCAAAAATCCCACACAAAGGACTCATATGTCGCTTTCATTGCTTAATCCTCTTGCTGGGAATAATTGAATGGGATTCCTTTTGTTTTGTAGCTGCTTGATTTGCTGGGTAGGAGTCCCCTCCTCCCCTGCCTGACCCTGCAAGTACTGATGGGCAGACAAGCTTGAGAGAAACAAGAACCAAATCCAACCCTTTGAAACTCAACCTGCTCCCCAGAGTCAGAAATGTGTGGCTGAAACTACTAATGCCTGTCACTTCTCATAGAATCATAGAATGGCAAGGGTTGGAAGGGACCCCAAGGATCACAGAGCTCCAACCCCCTGCCACAGGCAGGGACACCAACCTCAGGCCTGGAGCTACACAAGGTTGCCCAGGGCCCCATCCAACCTGACCTTGAACACCCCCAGGGATGGGGCACCCACCCCCTCTCTGGGCAGCCTGTTCCAGCCCCTCACCACTCTCTCTGCAAAAAACTTCCCCCTAATATCCAATCTAACCCTTCCTTCCTTCAGCTTTAACCCATCCCCCTTGTCCTGCCAGTCTCTGCCCTTTGAACAAGCTGATTCCCCTCCTGTGTCTCTGCTCCCTTCAGGGACTGGCAGGCTGCAATGAGGTCCCCCCACAGCCTTCTCTTCTCCAGGCTGACCCAGCCCAGCTCCCTCAGCCTCTCTCCAGAGGGGAGCTGCTCCAGCCCTCTGAGCATCTCCATGGCTCCTGTGACCCCTCTCCAGCAGCCCCACATCTTTCTTGTGTTGGGCCCCAGCTCTGGACACAGGATCCAGCTGGGGCCTCCCCAGGGCAGAGCAGAGAGGGACAATCCCCTCCCTGTCGCCACCCCTCTGCTGATGGAGCCCAGGATCCCATTGGCCTTACGAGCTGCAAGAGCACACTGCTCATGTCCTAGGTGCTTTGCAGTTATTGGCAAAGATTCACCTAGATGGTAGATTGAATTCTCCTGCCAATTGGTGATGAGAAGATCCATGCTACTTTTGCATAAGCCTGGAAAAAACTGGATATTGGGGGGTGGCTGTGCCACTTCGCCAGGGAGAACCTCTCCTGAGAGCCATAATTCAATGGTGCAGTAGTGGGAAAAAATCTTAGAAGAGATCTCTTCTGTCAAAAATGTGTTTTCCTGATGCTGTATAGCTGTTATTAGTGCACTTTAAAGCCTCATTGCTCCAAATGTGTGTCATCACCCTTGTTTTAGAGAAATGCAGTGGTTCAAGCTGGTCTCAAAGCCACAGAGCTCCTGTTTGCACCAGCAGCTTTCAGCTTTGCTCCCCTCTGCAGGGGGGTGGTGATGTGAGATCCCTTCGCAGAGCTCTGAGGCTGTTAAGTCTTTCTATTTGTCATTTCCTCAGTTGCTTCTGCATTTCTTCCATCTCTCCAGGGCATGGACAGAAACACTGAGGTAGAGAGCAGAACAGGAGGAAGAGCTGCTGGGATTCCTGCAGGGAAAAATGTATCTGTGAGTTCCCAGCCTGGCTTTGTGGGCTGATGGTGACATACCCAAATCTCTGGGTATGTCACACAGGGGCCTGTTAGGAAGCTGCAGTTCCTCTCACTGTGATGGTTTGTAATGGGCAAGGAAGCACTGAAGGGGTGATGCCCCAGAGACATACTTCAGGTCTTATCTGACCTGCTTTTATTGATGTCAAATTTTCTCCACTGTGAGCATTTGGCCCCAATTGATTACCAGCTGCTCATTTAATCCACACAAAGATTTACTTTTCCCCCTTTTAAAACAGAAAAGAACTGGAGGGTTCTGCTTGATGACAGGGTGGCCATGAGCCAGCAGTGTGCCCTGGGGGCTGAGAGAGACAATGGGATCCTGGGGGCATCAGGAGGAGTGTGGGCAGCAGGTCACAGGAGGGGATCCTCCCCCTGCTCTGCCCTGGTCAGGCCCCACCTGGAGTGTTGTGTCCAGTGCTGGGCTCCCTGGGATAAAAAGGACAGGGATCTCCTGGAGAGAGTCCAGAGGAGGCTGAGGAGATGATGAAGGGCCTGGAACATCTATCCTATGAGGAAAGGCTGAGTAAGTTGGGACTCTTCAGCCTTGAGAAAAGAAGACTGAGGGGGGAACCTAATCAATGTTTATCAATATCTGAAGGATGGGATGCAGGGGAAATGGCCAGCCCCTTCTCAGTGGTTAGTGGAGACAGGACAAGGGGCAATGGCTGCAAGTTGGAGCACAGGGAGTTCCACAGCAACATGGGGAAGAACTTTTCCCCAGTGAGGGTGAGGGAGCCCTGGGACAGGCTGCCCAGGGGGTGTGGAGTCTCCTTCTCTGGAGAGATTCCAGCCCCGTCTGGACACCGACCTGTGCGGTATGAGCTGGGGAGCTGCTTTGGCAGGGGGTTGGACCCCAGGAGCTCTGGAGCTACCTTCCAACCCCTACAACTCTGTGATTATGTGAATGTGAAATCTCCTGAGACCTGGATTCAGACTCCAGTGTTTCCTTATAATGGGAGCATGAGAGAAGACTGTGTCCCAGGGCTCAGTGCTGGGATAGGTTTTGGAGCTTTTCCTTCTCCCTTCACCTCTATTCAAACCTAGTAAATAAATATTGTCTTGCAAACAAATTGAAGCCTGCCTGATGTAAACAATGCTATTGCAAAAGTGCTAGTCGGGTCCCATGTGCTGGGAGCAGGAGGTTCTGTTACCATGTGAAAGGCAGTAGAGAAACAGAGATGCTGCACACAACTGAAGGCCCCATGCATTAAAAAACACATGGATATATCAGGGGACTATATAAAAAGCCACAAAAATGCTGACAGGATGAAGATAGGGCCTTAAAGAAAGAGATTTAAAGACCTCCAGCTGTAAACTGTATCAGCAGGAGGACTGAGAGGTGACTTCTTAATTGTGGTGTGCAAGTACTTCATAGGCAGCAGATGCAGGATATTAAACAGCTCTTTGGTGTAGCAAAAGAAAGACATAAGCTGATATGAAAGCTAAAAGGTGAGTCTGGAGTGAGAAACTAGCCAGGCAGGGGAGGTGAAAAACTCCTGTGACAAACTGCTGAGGGAAACGATGGATTTTCTACCTTTTGATGCCTTCAGCTTATTTCTGGAAGCTTTCCTGGAGAGTGTTTTCACCAAATAGAGAAGCCCTGACTAGATGGGACTTCAGATTAGATGTTCAAACAGCCCCTCCTTGCATTAAAGTCTATACATCTTCTTGTCACACAGAAGTGTGAGGCAGAGGACGTAGCTCTGGAGGGAGGCTTGGTAGACCTGGCACATTCCCAGCTCTGTTACTGGTGTATTTTATAAACTTGGGCAAATCAACTTTCAATGGTCATCTAAAATGTAATCCAAGAAGAAATGTTTATACAGCATTTGAGAGGTTAAACACTAAAATAAATAGCCTGGTTTAATTGTTGCTTAGCAGAAAGGAGAGCTGCAAACGCTTTCCCTTCTTATTACCCAGAAATAAGGAGAATGATTTAGGTTTGAAAAGAAAAGTTGGATGCTGAACTGTTTTATTCTCAATGAGATAGAGTTCCTTTCTTTTCATGTATGAAGCTGGTGATATTTGAGCTCATCCCACCCCCAGTGAAGGAATAAATTGTGAAAGTTGTGGCTACTTTTTTCCTTTTGGAAGCAAACTGGGGACTCTTTCTTGCAGGAAGTTGCTGTCCTTACGTATCTCAGCACAGGCTGTGGCACTTTGATTGTGCAGCCATGCAGCATTCCTCCCCATAATATATGTGAGTGTAGAGAGAGGGCGGGCAGGAGGTAATTGTTTCACTGACAGAAAAGATGTGGACAGATGCACAGAAGCATTCTGGATCAAAACTGGGGCTGCATCCACTGAAACAACAGATGCTGCCTTGTGAAAATATTTTTTCCATTATAGCTCCAATGTCATCTCCCACTTCTCTCTTAGAAGCCCAGAAGGAGCTCGTTTCAAGGGTACCTATTCTTGCCAGTGGCATTCCTCTTGCCTCCCAGCCTCAAAAAAAAGGGAATGGGTTTTTAACAGGCATCATGGTGGGGGGACCATTTGTCTGCGATTAGGCCCCAGAAAGGAAAGAAACTTTTGTCTGAGTGAAAGGGAAGCTTGTAGTTCATTAAGCGCTGGAGGGATTAGCCATGTCGAGAGCTCTGCTCTGAAAAAGGACTGGAGAGGGCCTGGGGAGGGGAGGTCTCTCTGGAAGAACTTTCTTCCTTTTCTCTTCTATTCTGCAGGTCTTTAATGGCTTCCCTGCGGTGGGGCACGGTGTAAGTAGAGGATCCTGGGCTTATTAGTGGGCTTTCAGCCCCCCCACACCTCTCTCCAGCCCAGCATCTCTTTATCATTCTGCCAGTTCATTACAGTCCCCAGCCAAGACTTCACCAGTTTGGGACTAAGCTAAAGAGAGAAAGAAAAGGAGGTGGGGGGAGGGAAGAGGATGCAAAGCAATTAATTTGGGAGCATTCAGGCCTGAGAATGTAGGCCACTCCAGAAGAAACAGTCCCCCCAAAAGAAAAGAGAAAATATGAACCTTTAACAATGTTGTCTTTCAAGGTTTTTGGCTACTGTTGCATAAAACCCTCCAGAGCTTTGATTTTCTCCAGCTCTAATTTGCACTCACAGAGGAGTTTCTCCATAGAAATGTTTCCCTTCGTTAGGAGCTTTCAGCTTTTCCCCTTGATTCCCAAATACTGCTGCTTTGAAGGCAGAGAGGCTTTTCCTTTTCTTTCTTTTTCTTTTTTTCCCCTCTCTTATTCCCCCCCCCCCCCCCCAGGTATCAGTAGTCCCTTGGGGCCAAAACCTGAAGTTTGTGTTCAGATAAATTCTCTCTGTCATTACTGGGAACCCTGGTTGAGTATTGGTTGCTGTAACAGGCAAATCAAGGCTCCAGGATTTCCTTCCTGCTATTTGCACTGAATATTCGTTGTGCAACCAACATAGTTCATCTTTTAAGGAGTATGATCAAATGCAGAATGACTGCAGGTTTAGCTGGCACAGAGAGCCACCCAGTGAGCCCAGTTCTCTTCCCTTGCACTAGCACTTAGGGGATCATGGCATAAATTCACAGTTAAGACATCAATTCTGAAGTGCAAACCCCTCTTTCCAGGGGTCTGAGCTCACCACTTCTTTCTCATCTGAGTTGAGAGCTTGGGAATAAGGGTATTGCCATGGGGCTGACTACAAAAGTTAGTTATTCCGGAACCAACTCCAAGCACAGATGCTCTCAGAGCTATTTCCTCTGGAGCAGTGGGAGTTTTGGTGGGCCTGGAGGTCCGGTCTCACTGCCTCACCATGCCAGCCTGCATACATCAAGGCATCCAAATCATTTAGCTTAATGAAAGAGCCACAAATGGGTAATAGTGAAAATACCTCCAACGTGGAGCAAAAAAATCATGGTGCAAGTTCCAATGGTTAATTGTTACCTGGGTGTTCCCTCTTGTGATCTCCTGCCTAGAGAGGGCTCACCAGTGTGCACACATCTATGGATAAGGGGATAGACAGCCAACCATTAGGCAGGTCAGGCATTTTTCAGAGAGGTGGAGGTGGGTTGAAGATGAAGGAGTCTGAGATTAGACCGTGTTGCACCTCCTTTAAAAGCAGCCATGCCTTTCTCTGGGCTGGCATTTCTGTGCTAACTGCATTCACCACATCACTGAAATACTCAGCATATGCTGCATTTCCACTAGAGATGAGCCACAGCTGAACAACTCACATGTCAGTTTGACTGAAGGCATGGGGGCTCATTTTTTGCTGTGTTGCCTTCTAGTTTTGGGTACCTTTTCTTCCTTTTTATTATAATTTGTCTTCTTTATATTTCATCTCCCTGTTTCCTCCTGAACTCAGATGGTGCAGAGGAGCAGTGCTCACAAATCAGTGTGGGGGCACTCTGTTACTAGGAGAAATCACAATTCAAATCTTTATTCTATGAGAGTCCCATGGTAACACAGATCAGAGGGTTTAGAAGGAACCTCCAGAGCTCCTGGGGTCCAACCCCCTGCCAAAGCAGCTCCCCAGCTCATACTGCACAGGTCGGTGTCCAGACGGGGCTGGAATCTCTCCAGAGAAGAAGACTCCACACCCCCTGGGCAGCCTGTCCCAGGGCTCCCTCACCCTCACTGGGGAAAAGTTCTTCCCCAGGTTGGTGTGGAACTTCCTGTGCTCCAACTTGCAGCCATTGCCCCTTGTCCTGTCTCCACTAACCACTGAGAAGGGGCAGGCCATTTCCCCTGCATCCCATCCTTCAGATATTGATAAACATTGATTAGGTTCCCCCCTCAGTCTTCTTTTCTCAAGGCTGAAGAGTCCCAACTTACTCAGCCTTTCCTCATAGGATAGATGTTCCAGGCCCTTCATCATCTCCTCAGCCTCCTCTGGACTCTCTCCAGGAGATCCCTGTCCTTTTTATCCCAGGGAGCCCAGCACTGGACACAACACTCCAGGTGGGGCCTGACCAGGGCAGAGCAGAGGGGGAGGATCCCCTCCTGTGACCTGCTGCCCACACTCCTCCTGATGCCCCCAGGATCCCATTGTCTCTCTCAGCCCCAGGGCACACTGCTGGCTCATGGCCACCCTGTCACCCCCCAGCACCCCCAGGGCCTTCTCCACAGAGCTGCTCTCCAGCAGGTCATCCCCAGCGTGCCCGATCCATGTGGTTGTTCCTCCCCAGGTGCCAGACTTTACACTTGCTTTTGTTGAATCTCATCTGGTTGATGAATCAATCTGCAGCTCTGACTTCCAGTATTTTACCACAGGGTGAGCCTCAAAACAGGGGGTGGTGGGTATATTGGGAATAAAATTCTGGTGGGTAGAGGTACAGGCAACATCTGCCTTTCCCATCAGTGCAAAGGCAGAGCCACTGCACTGTTTATTCTTAGCAAAATTTATTTGCAAACATGTGCTATTCCCCTGAAGAAGAGGTGGTCAGTTAAAGGCATGTTTTGGCAAGTTACTTTGCTCCTCTAGTCTTGGATGGAGTGAGGCTGAGCTGTGCCCTGAACCAGAGCCCATATCCCACCCCAGGCTGTCCCGGACACATCTTTTGATCTACAGCCTGTAAGGAGAAAAGTTGGGTTTTAATTTTGGATGGAGCCAATCAGTTGGATAAAATGACAGTGATTACAATGCAAATCCTCTAATTTCTTTCCTCCCTACCCTCATATGTGTGTATTCCTTGGTATTTCTGGGGTTTGGTCTGGTCCAAAAGCAAAAATGCTGAGTGGTAATAAAAAATCAAGGTTAATGTACCATAATATTGAGTCAAGTGACTTGTAAAAATTCTTGGGTTAGTTTCTTTTTGTTCACACACATAAGGTTCAGAACATTTTCCAGCAAGATTGGCTATTGCAACATGCTCTTATTATGACAGCTTTTATTTTTAGAAATGTTGAGAATCTCTTTGGAAACTATTTTTAGGTTGTGTGCTCAAGTATGCTAGTGCTTTTTATTATTGTTTAATTATTGCACACATAGTTTTGCTTTACTGTTGTTTTCATTTCATGACATGGATATTTTATTATTACTTTTTTTTTAGTGAAACTCAAACATACAAGCAGTTCCTTTGCTGATGTATATGTTGAAAAAGTTTGGAAACAGGGATCATGGGGCCAGAACTCAGTGCTCAGAACTCTCAAGTGAATTGAGAGCCAGCTAAGGCATGATTTAACTGTGGTAGTCACGTGGGATAAATTCACATGGGTAGACCCTTAGATTAATTTATCAGATGCCCTGGGTGAGTGCTTCTTTGTCAGGGCTTTATGTAAACCATAAAGAAGCAGTTAGTTTAAGAGTTGAAGCTGACTGCCTGCAAAAGGGCATAGAATTATAGAATCATAGAATGGACTGGGTTGGAAGGGACCCCAAGGATCACAGAGCTCCAACCCCCTGACACAGGCAGGGACACCAACCTCAGGCCTGGAGCTACACAAGGTTGCCCAGGGCCCCATCCAACCTGGCCTTGAACACCCCCAGGGATGGGGCACCCTCCCCCTCTCTGGGCAGCCTGTTCCAGCCCCTCACCACTCTCTCTGCAAAAAACTTCCCCTTGATATCCAATCTAACCCTTCCTTCCTTCAGCTTTAATCCATCCCCCTTGTCCTGCCAGTCTCTGCCCTTTGAACAAGCTGATTCCCCTCCTGTGTCTCTGCTCCCTTCAGGGACTGGCAGGCTGCAATGAGGTCCCCCCACAGCCTTCTCTTCTCCAGGCTGACCCAGCCCAGCTCCCTCAGCCTCTCTCCAGAGGGGAGCTGCTCCAGCCCTCTGAGCATCTCCGTGGCTCCTCTGACCCCTCTCCAACAGCCCCACATCTTTCTTGTGTTGGGCCCCAGCTCTGGACACAGGATCCAGCTGGGGCCTCCCCAGGGCAGAGCAGAGAGGGACAATCCCCTCCCTGTCCCTGCTGCCACCCCTCTGCTGATGGAGCCCAGGATCCCATCGCCCTTCCCAGCTGCAAGAGCCACTGCTGCCTCATGTTCAGTCTCTCATGCACCAGAATCCCCAAGTCCTTCTCCAAAGGCAAAAGTCAGGCAAAAGAAATGAAATGCACAGAAAAGTTCTGAATAACACGCAATTGAAAAGCCATCCCTGGTTGTAGATCTTAGAGCGGAAATGAACCGTGACAGCTGCTTCTGGAAGGTATTTGTCAGTGCTGTTATGCAGAATCCTGAAAAATGCTGGTTTTTTTCCTGGGAGACTGTTATCAGAACAGTTATGTGTTTTGCCTAAAGACTATTACTTCCATTGGTTTTGAACTTTACACCAGACACACTCTATCACAAAAATAATCACTTGTCTTGCGACAAAATAAACCATTCCATTTCTTTCTCTTTTTTTTCTTTTTTTTTCCAAGGCGCACCTCATTATCAACTTTGGAAGGAAGTTGCATTTATAAAAAGATAAGTCATGTAAATAAGCTGGAAGAAATCTAATGAAAGTCTTTTGTCTTCTTTGGCAAGCACGGCTCCATTAAACCTTGATTTTCCTTTGAAGCTTCAATTACCTGACTTACCAGAGCTGGAGCAGGGGAGAAGTGGCTAGTATTTGGGAACAATGAGTATATGTGTATGTAAGGGGAAGTTGTTACCTTTCAGGGAAAGAATAAAGATCTGAGTGTGTTTACACGTTGCAGTTTTACTGTTTTGGCCATTGCTTAGAATCCCAGGATAAAGTTTCTCCCTGATGTGTCTCCACTGTAAGGAAACAGGGCAGCAGGGCAGATAAATGCTCTCTCTTGAGTAATTCCAGTGCAACAGCACCAGAGATGCATGTACCCCAATCCCTTTCTCACACATACACATGGGTGCAGCTCACACTTGAACCCACTCATGTGCACATGTGTTTGGGGCTCCAAATGCTGCTTTCATTTCTTACCCATCAGGAACGCCTCACACTGCTCCCACACCAGTGCTCCCTAGACTGCATCTCTGTCACCATGCTCATGCTGGTTCTTCCCATTTAGAAGTAAACACCAAATTCCTCTTGGGGATTTTTGGGTTTGCTTCCACCCCTGTCTTCAGTGTAAAGGGAGTGATGACAGATGCAATAGACTGGATATCACAGGGAGCAGCATCCACCTAACCATGGTGGTGTGAAAGTCTGTGGGTTGTATCATACTGCTGCAGTACATCAGAATAAGGGAGGAATCCCAAGTATTGGATAAAATCATCCTGCTGAGCTCTCTGCTGCTGCAACTAAATTTCTGGTGCTTCCCAGGTCTGGGGAGGTGATTGTGCCCCTGGACTGGGCATTGGTGAAGCTGCACCTCGAGTGCTGGGTCCAGTTCTGGGCTACTCACCAACAGAAGGATATTGAGGTCCTGGAGTGAGTCCAGAGAAGGGCAACCAGGCTGGGGAAGGGGCTGGAGGGCAAATCCTCTGAGGAGCAGCTGAGGGAGCTGGGGGTGTTCAGCCTGGAGAAGAGGAGGCTGAGGGGAGACCTTCTCCCCACCTCCCCTGCCCTGCCAGGAGGGTGCAGAGAGGTGGGGGATGGTCTCTTCAGCCAGGGGACAGGAGATGGGACAAGGGGCAATGGGCTCAAGCTGGGCCAGGGCAGGGGCAGCTCAGCTGGGAAGGCAAAGTTCTTCCCTGGCAGAGTTGTGGGGCTGTGGCACAGGCTGCCCAGGGAGGGGCTGAATCCCCTTCCCTGGGGGTGTTTAACAAAGGGGAGATGAGGTACTTAGGGATCTGGTTTAGCTTAGGATGGGAATGGTTGGACCTGATGATCTTAAAGGGCTTTTCCAACCTTGTGATTCTCTGATTCTGAGAGCTTCCTCTAAACTCAGCCAGACTCCAGGAATTGCCACAGAGAGGCATAAGACTTGCAAAGGGGGAAGACTGAGCTGCCTTCTCCCAAATGACCCAGAGCCCCAAGCCCAGCATTCGGCTGATGCTCCAGTGAGCTCCACACATGCAGCTTGCCACAGATTTCTTACAAATGATTCTAATCCTCCTAAAAGCCCCCCATCATTCTGGGTTGTATAAATAACCTAAAAAATAAGGGCTAAAAACATGGATTTTCTGTTCTTCATTGGAATGCTACTCTGGTGTAACTGAGAGGAGAACTTGACCTGCTGCATCCGTTTTTTGCAGAGTTCAAACTGTAATTCCAGGCCAGATTCTAATCTGTGCTTCTTACTCATATTTCACTGAAGCTCTCAAAAAATACACATGCTGAGGACTAAAGTGCAGCGTTGCAGGCAGTGAGTGACTATTATCTGGCCTGAAGGGTCTTCTGGAAATAAAAAAAAAAATAGAAAGATAGCGATCAAATTGCTGAAGTGAACAACTGATGGGGGTTTTAAGTCTTTAATTTGTTTTCCTTTGCTTGGAAAAGCAGACCACGTTTGTCTTTAGAGCAAAAAGGCAGTTATTGATAGTGCTACTTAAGTGAGCAAAAATGAAATGCTTGCAATGACAGTTATCAAAGGTTAGGTCCCTGGAGATCAAAAGCTTTTGTGTACAGTGCACTCCAAACCCAGTCTTCCTATGGGCCTACATAAAGTATATACAACAATGTGCTTCCCTTCTGAACTTTTTTGGGACATGGTATGGAAAGACTGTAGCAGTCTTCATGAAGTCAAATCCCAGATGGGTATTGGTTTCAAAGGGAACGATGACTAGCCAGTATGTTAAATATTTTAATTCAGTAAAGCCTCCTGTTCTCCTTGATGTTTGCTAAAGTTACGTTCAGCAGCTGTAGAGGAGAATGTGCACAAGAAACTGAAGGAGAAGCCTGTGTCCTCTCCTCTTGCCTAACCAATAAATTTTAGCACTGAGTAGGCAGGCACAGGCCCTCCTCACCTTGGCCTGAGGGGCTGGGAGATGAGCAGTGAAGGGGGTTTAGAGGGAAGTGGAGCAGCTGGACCAGGTGCCACTGGTGCTCTGAAATGTGACTTTAAAGGCTATTAACATAGTGAAGGCTTTTGAAGGCTACTCAAACTGTTTGTAGCATAATCCTTCCGCTTTTCTCCTGGAGCACTCTGCATGTTGTGCTAATAGACACTTGGTGTGGATGAAGCCCACCATGCCCATAGCTCTGGAGAGAAAAATTCACTAGGTGCCTTCATGGCACACACTCGCAGACAATTACTGTGCTTTAACTGATACAAACAGCCACTCTGGTCTGACCTGCCTCAGTTTTAGGTAGATTTGAAATTTCCCAGACTCCTCCAGAGTTATCTGGATCTGGGCAGAGTTTCTTGAAAAGTAAGAACTTCCTGAAAGCTAGTGGTAAGGTTTTTTTGTGGAGGAAAGGTTTGTCTTGAGCTTCTTCACATTGAGAAAACTTGATGTAGTATTAGAGAACGATCCTTTCTGCAGTATTGGAAGGTTGTTTGCAAACAATTTTTGGAGAAAAGCCAGGAGAACAGTTTTTCCCTCCCTAGCAATAGCACTGGCTTTGGGGGTCTTTAGCTGTCTTCTGCTATTTTTGCCTTCTGTAGATTTTGTCTAATCTTACCTTGCTTGAACTGTGAATCAGTCTTTAGACCTGTAGATGGGTGTGAGGCAAAGCTTGATCCATATTTCTCACTGATGTCCCACTTCTCTCTGAGCACTGGCTTGGCTCTGGCCTGTTCTGCTTGGCTAGACTGGAGTGAAGGAGGCAGGTACCTACTTCTCGTGCTGAGTATGCAACAGTTGAGACATAAGAAAAATAAACCTCTTTCTTATCCTGCAATTTGTGAGCCTGGTTTTGCTACTGAAAAGATGTTCTCAGCTGTGACTTTGCACTACAGGTGTCACTTCTTTCACGTTCTGTAAGTTATGAGGCTCAATTCCCAAGAGCATCTCCTTTGCTTTCCACAAACCAAAGCTGAAATGTGTCATTATGCACTACACTGTGGCTGGTTAAATCAATTTCTCCTTCAAGACAATTTTCTCAGTGCTCAGTGTTTGATCAGCTTGTTTCTTTTCATTTTAATTTATTCCCAGCTATTTTTTCCTTGCTCAGAAGCAGTAATGTATGACTGAGAGCCAGCTCTCCTCCCTCTCCTGGGCTACACTTGTCAACTGTGTTCACTCATATCTGCTGCCACTTTAATTACCAGTTCCTGCTCTTAGATCCTGAGGATGTATGATTAAAAAATCCACCAGTCAAGACTCATCCCTGGGGGTGTTCAAGGCCAGGTTGGATGGGGCCCTGGGCAACCTTGTGTAGCTACAAGCCTGAGGTTGGTGTCCCTGCCTGTGGCAGGGGGGTTGGAGCTCTGTGATCCTTGGGGTCCCTTCCAACCCATGCCATTCTGTGATTCTATGACCTGCAGTGAAATGCAGTGATTTTGCTGGAAAAGACAACCTTTCAACTTATCTTTCACCTTAGGGAAGTGACAAAGGTGGGAGATGTTACACTAGCTGTCCAGTCCCTGTAGGACTGTCTACACAATTAATTTCTCACCTTTCTGAGATCAATCAGATGCCTGATCATTTCCAAGCAAAAGGAAATACATCCCTTCCCACTGGAATCTTGCCTCCTTGTCTCTGTTGCAGGATTTTCACCCTTTTACCACACAGGGTTGTCACCCTTTTTGCCCATGCTGGAGTGGTGTCACACTGTCTACCATTCCCACAGGGAACGCTGAAGGACAAGCATTTGTCATTTCCACAGCTCTGGTAGACAAGAGGGTTGGATGGAATCCTCAGAACTATGCTTTGCAGTCATGGCAAAGATGATTGCCTTGCTTTTATGTATCAGAAGCCCAAAGAGACACTTAGGACCAGGTGGTGTTTCCCTTACATGGGGTTGGCCCTTTCCCAGCAGCACGTGGCCTCGCTGGCGTCCTGTCTGATTTGGGGGGGTGATGTTGGAAGCTTCTCCTTTGCTTAGATGACAGAAGTGCAAGCCAGTGCCTACTTATCTACTGTGTGCAGACAGGCAACAACATACCTTGAAAAAAATACCTTCCTTTTAAAGCAACAATTGTAATAACAGTGTTCCCCAGGAGTAAGAGTTTTCTGGCACAAATTGCCAGTGGGGCCATTGGCTGTGTATACAGATCAGGATTTATCATAAGGCCTACTACTTGTTAAGCTCATAAAACCCCAAGGTGTAGATCAAACCATGTATCAAAGAACTCACAGAAATAACTTGCAGAACATATGTTGTCCTAAGGCAACGTGTTGCTAAACAGATGGTTTTGCATCTTTCACTGCTGCTAACAAGGTATTTCACCTCCCCATCCAGTAATACTCCTGTGCAGCAAGGTGTGATTTAGATTTGGTTTCAGGCAGCAACTTTGAAGAGGGAAGGTGGTAATTTTATCCAGGCTTTTTCCCTGAGTAATTTGCATTGTTCCTTTTATTGGGACCTTCTACAGCTTGTGCTTTCCATTGCTTTCCCCACCCCCCTTTTTTTATTCTTCCTGTGGCATTCCCTCAATCTTGTTGATATAATCCCTTAATATAGGACAGAAAACACTCTAGCACTTCAGGAAGGTGCCATTGGAGAACAATTTCAGGTTATTAGGTCTTTCAGTGTTGTTCACATCCATCCTTAAACATCAATGTTCTTCGTCCATTGTACTTTGAAGCCAGTGAAACATTTTAATTGGCTTTAGTGTGCTTTGCTCAGGCCTGTGATAGTTGTGTAAAGTTGCTGTCATGCTGTACAGGGTGTTAAAAGGAGTTTTCTGTCCAGCCTTTCCTCTAAAGGAATGCCAGCATTGCTCCTAGTGAGTACAAACTCCTATTGACAGGGTCCTGCTGCACACCTGGTTGTGGATAGTTGAACGACCCTTGCCCAAAACCAGCAGGAAAGGCAGAATTAATAATCCCATGGGTAAATATTTGAGGCAGTGAGAGGACTAAGTAACATGTTCATTTTTACTTAGAACTAGGAAACACTCAGCCCCTCTGCCCCTCATACCTCTGCCTGATCCTTCAGCCTGTTCTTGAACACACCAGCTTCTCCCATGTCAGCTCAGTGGAAAACACTGTGCCTATCTGAAAGCAGAGCCTGGCCTTTCCTAGAGGAATCAATTTGCCCATTGCTATGGAGCAACCACAGAGAAACTGGTTAACAGTACAAAACCCACACTGTGTATGGGATTAGGACAAGAAATATGGGATTGCAAGTTGAAACTGCACGGTGAATTTAAGTGAGTTATAAACACTGACTAGAACAACATGCCTGTCTCTGCATCTATGGTTGTACCAGAGAGGCTCACAACTGGGCTGGATTTATCCTTATATTATTCCCAGTTGGTGGGAACCTATGGCTCATGGTTTCACAGATGAGGTCTGAGCCATCAGCAGGGAAGGTCACCTCCCTGGCAGTAGAGGAGAGCCCAGAGCCTGGCTAGTGCCATGCCATCAGCTCTGCCTCTCCCCTTTGGAAGTGAGGAAGGGGAAGGGGCTTTGATACCTCTGAGTTAACAGCTCCCAGAAAGCCTCTCCTGAGAGATGTCTCCTACACAGTGGTCATATGGTGTCTTTACCTACAGCCATGGCTTTGTGTTCCCCAGCTTTACTGTTTCCAAATTAGCTTTTTATTTAAACCATTACCTAAAGTTTTGGGGGGTTGTTTTTTTGTTGGATTTTTGTTGGGTTTTTTTTTTTGCTTTTTATACTTTTCCTTTTTAGAAAAAGCTCATGGGAAGAAAAAATCTGCTTTCAGAGGTTTTTTCTTTATATAAGATTATTCTTTATATAAGATTATTTCTTTATATAAGATTTTTTTTTCTTTATATAAGATTAACTTGTCACTTAGAAAGCAGAAAACAATGGAATTTTTTTTTCCCACTGAGCAAGTAAAAACACAATTACTCTAATGAAAAATGGGTACTTAACCCTTCTTGTCTGGAGGAGATAACACATAAGACCCACTGCACTCTTTTCCCTGTTGAATAAAGTAGCAGCCCTATTTATCCAAGCCAAACATTGAAGTTTTACAACCAGTTGTATTATTATTGCAGTTGTTGCATTTTTATAGCCAGAGCAGAAGGCTTCTGAAATTAAGGTGATATTTAATCTTCTTAAGACTGCTGGGCACCAACTACCCACTCATGCTATAGAAAGGAGATAGCTGCCTTCTGCTCTGCTTGATACAGAATTAATGGCACACCTCAGTTTCTGGGAAGTTTCCAATGCAGTTTTTATTCAGAGTATCTGGTCACTTGAGTAACATGCAGCTTGGAAATAAAATAGAAGCAATTTTCTGCTTCATTTAAAACATAATCCTAGATTCTTCCAACTTGAGCCTGGTGATTCAGTGGAAAGGTTTCCATATGGGGCTCTGGGATTGAATGCCATGTTATGGGGTCTGTTCTGCATCTCTGGCAGTACTGACAGTGTGGCTGCATTAACTCTTGCTTGTGAAGGGGTAATGCAGTGCATCACCTTCAAGACAGCTCCTCTGGAGAGCTGTCCTAGCTGTGAGTTGGGCAGTTGATGTTGCCAGGCTTTCTGTAGGGATCTTTGAATTTTATGTAGACCAAGGCAGGACAATGTGGGCAAGTTTGAACGGAGGCAATGGAAATCTGCCTGCTGAGCTGAACCAGCTGGGTTGAGCAGGAGAGCCAGCAAGCTCTGTTATCAGAAGGTCTTGCAGAAGAAACTTCTTGCACTTTGAAATGCTGACAAATTATGGTTACAACATCCAGAAGTCAAATTAAGGAAGGTTCATTTTTAGACTGATAGAGTTTTCAATGGTGTAATTTTTGAGGGCTCAAAGAGCAAAGCCAGCACAGTTAAACCTTGCTTTCCTGCTGTGTTATCTCAGAGGGGACCTGCCAAGTCACCCTGACTTGCAATTTCCCCTACATGGGACTCCTAGGGAGCATGTGGAAATCAGCTGGGGCTGCTGCTACTCCAGGATTCAGGGTATGTTGGTAGCAGGGGTCTCTAGCCCTTGGAAATGCATCAGACAGCAGAGCTCAGTCCAGGAGTTTACTGTAAAAACAGTGACTAATCTCTACCTAGATGTGGATGATTTGGAAGCACATGGGGATATTGAATCAGATTTCCTTGCAACAGGCTGATGATTGCTCAGTGAGATACTGGGCCAGTTCATTACACATCATGCTGATAAAGGAATG
Source organism: Laterallus jamaicensis coturniculus (assembly GCA_022605575.1). Taxonomy (NCBI): domain Eukaryota; kingdom Metazoa; phylum Chordata; class Aves; order Gruiformes; family Rallidae; genus Laterallus; species Laterallus jamaicensis. The sequence continues at coordinate 40,964,074 of JAKCOX010000005.1, forward strand.
TCCTGGTTACCTTGAGTGCTTGGGGACTTCAGCAGGGAGATGCAGTATCTTGAGCCTGTTCTTTCTTACAGAAACCCCAGCCATAGATATGATCTGGAATCCCAAGCTTTTGCTCTGTTTTGAGGAATTTACCTCTTTTTTTTTAAACAGGAGTGGATCTGCTATTTCATTTTTCAGATTTTCATAGTTACAAGACTTCCTACATCATACTGTTTAGCACACAGACTTTTTTTCAGTTGTGGGTCCCCAGCATTTCCAGTAGAAATACAGACAAAATTCTATCAAGTCATTGTAAAAGTGAGTTACTGCTGTTTGGCTTATCCTTAGTTATCTTCTCTGGGCCTCCACAAGTAGTCAGGGATATGCAGACCAGTGGTAGAAAATATGTGCCACTCCACAGGGTCCATCCCAGGGGCTTGCTTCTTCTTTTGGAAATTCTAGTTTTATTTAAAATATCCCTCTCCTTGGTTGCTTCTGCCTCTTTTTGGTGAGTCTTCTTTGGAGCAACACCTCTCCCATGTTCCTTCCATGCCACTGTCACAGAAAAGAAACAAGAAGACTGGTGCTTAACATCTTGAACAGGTAAAGTGAGCCTCATGTGTGTTTGCTTGAGGCAAAATATCATACCCCATCAACATCCATCGTTAGCCTATTAGGTTTTAACTTTGATTTCAAGAAATGACAGCACTTAAGTGGCAAAAGGGCAAAGAAATCACAGATGATGACAGGTTTTACTTGGACATTACAGTACATATCAAAATCTCTGTGTCTAAGATGTTGGTTATATTCAGTAAGGCACAAAATATTGTTAGGGAATTCTTCCTCCCAGATTTCAGAACTAGAGAACTATTTCAGAGAAACATAGAATCATAGAATGGCATGGGTTGGAAGGGACCCCAAGGATCACAGAGCTCCAACCCCACTGCCACAGGCAGGGACACCAACCTCAGGCCTGGAGCTACACAAGGTTGCCCAGGGCCCCATCCAACCTGGCCTTGAATACCCCCAGGGATGGGGCACCCACCCCCTCTCTGGGCAGCCTGGTCCAGCCCCTCACCACTCTCTCTGGAAAGAACTTCCCCCTAATATCCAATCTAACCCTTCCTTCCTTCAGCTTTAATCCATCCCCCTTGTCCTGCCATTGTCTGCCCTTTGAACAAGCTGATTCCCCTCCTGTGTCTCTGCTCCCTTCAGGGACTGGCAGGCTGCAATGAGGTCCCCCCACAGCCTTCTCTAGGCTGATGCTGCCTTTATTCCTGGTCAAATTACTGAAGCCTTTCCTGCTCCATGCAGCATCCCAGCTCAGGGTTTACCCCAGGCTTCCCATTGCGTAGGCCCCTGTACTGCTGCCAGATGATCCTTGCAGTATATGCTGCGGGTGATTCTCTCAGCCTCTGGAATGAATGATTTTATTGCTGCCAGCTCGTCAGGGAAATCAGCTTGAAAGCTGAGCCAGACAGCAGTCCTGGGAGCGACCAATTCAAAGTGGAAGCAGGTCATCATCAAGCAAAATAAATAGGGGAATGCATCAGCTGGATACTATGAGCACTGTTTTATAAGGGAATTTCAAAAGAACCAATTAGACTTTAGTAGGGAACCAGGTCTTATGTTTAAAGCTCATAAATATACAAATCATGATATTCTAATTAAGCATCGTTTGCTTCCCAGGTTTTGGTTTTTAAGGGTATAGTTTTCTGTTTAACTGCTGTCTTGTAAATCACAGAATCACAGAATTGTAGGGGTTGGAAGGGCCCTCCAGAGCTCCTGGGGTCCAACCCCCTGCCAAAGCAGCTCCCCAGCTCATACTGCACAGGTCGGTGTCCAGACGGGGCTGGAATCTCTCCAAAGAAGGAGACTCCACACCCCCTGGGCAGCCTGTCCCAGGGCTCCCTCACCCGCACTGGGGAAAAGTTCTTCCCCATGTTGGTGTGGAACTCCCTGTGCTCCAACTTGCAGCCATTGCCCCTTGTCCTGTCCCCACAGACACTGAAAAGGGGCTGGCCAATTCCCCCTGCACCCCATACAAAGGCTTGGCATCATCTGGGACATTTTTCTCTTCTTGGTTACCTCACAAGGAATTTGCATTCCTGCTCTGTGCCTGTGCTTTGGTGTGCGTGCTGCCACTGAAAAGGCTGTGAGCCATAAATAAAAGAACAATATGACCACAAGTACCTCCTGCAGAGGAAGAAGAAAGACGTGAGTAAAATAATATGCCAGAGAAAATTGCAGACCAGATAATTTATCTGCCCCTAATTATTCGTGGGCCAGAACAAGGTATTTCAAATAGTAAGAAAACAGCAATCTTTTTTTTTTTTTTTGAATGATTTCAAATCATTGGCTTGTTACAATGGGATTCAATTTGACTTGGCTGTTTGTCAAGAAAAAAAAAAGCAGCAAAGGTCACTTATGAGCCCCACAGAATCAACTGCATATAGTTTCCCCAAGCAGAAAGACTATTTTTTTCATAGCTTTCTGACACTTTCAGCCATTCAGACTCCTATGTGATGAAAGAAAACACATCTTAGGTGTCACATTAATCTGGTTGGTATGAGATTATGGCTTGCAAATTGCTGATTTTGGACGTGGATGCCTGCTCTGTTTAAAAGGCTTCAGCATCAATAGTAATAATAGACTACAGTGGCACAGTCTTTCAGAAGACGAGACAAAAAAGCTGGGCTTGTTAAAACAAAAAGATACCCCAGAAGCAGGAAATTTAATATTATTAATGAAAACAGAAGGCATTATCAGGGATGTTTTCACACAGCAGAGTCCCTCATTCAGGATCTGTTACCGTGGGGACTCTACCAAGGGGTCTTGCTGAATCTTTTTTCCCCCTCTGAACGTGTCTGCAGCACTGTGAACATTCCTCCACTAGAACCTATGATGTATTTGTAACATTTGCATGTAATCTGTCAGGCAGGGCCTCTGCTACAAGAGCGTGGGAGTTTGGGGCCCGTGGGATTTGGGAGGCTACAGATGCAGAAGTTGAAGTCAGTCAGATGCGTGGCATGGATAGGGGTTTCCCCGGCGTTAGAAGTGAAGAGGAAGCCCTGAGCGTGCTGCAATCTGGCTGTGCACAGGCTATTCTCACAAGGTTTCCCTTTTCAAGGTTTGGATGTGTTTTGGCCTCAGAGTTTTCCTTTTAAGCTGATCCTCTGCCATTTTTCAAGGTTCACCCACAAGTCATGATGACCCTAGAGGATAGCAGTACATGGATGCAATGAAATGCATTCACAAAAGTGCTTGTTTTCAAGCCTCTAACTCCTTGTTATCTCTGCACATGATTTAGAGGGACATAAACTTAGCAGCTCAGCCTTACACATTGATAACTCCTTCCATCAAAAAAATCTTGCAGCATTTTACACACAGATGGAACCAGATAATATGTCCTGTTGTCTGTGTGGCATCTCTAACCTTGGTTATCATCATTCTAAACCATATGCCAGGGTCTAGCATATTCCCTGAAGCATTTTACATGGGAAGAATACATGTAAATAGAGTATCTGGCAATCTATGAATGGCCCACAGGATTTTAATCAACTGCACAGTTTTCAACCTGGCATTTAAATCCCTCTCACATCTGTTGTTTAAAATAGCCAAGAGAGTGTGGGATACATTGAGTATGCAATATTTATATGAGTATGTTAATCATCATATGCGTTATCAGAGTAAAAGAATAAGGTGTGTAACTGCAGTGCTCAAAGTAAGTATTTAGATGTTTTGGAGAGCACTGTTTAATAGTTAAAAAAATAAATATTCCCCACAACCACACAAATAATATTGAGATACATTGTCTTTATTTTGAACAGAGGGCTTAAATGTTTCCATTTGGGATCTTGATGGATTCTGTCTCTTCCACTCTTCTACAAGAGCAGTCTTGATGTGGTAACTGGCATAGAAAGCTACTAAACTGCACCTGCTTGAGCTTCTAAGTATCAAAGAAGGTGAAATACCTCTTAGGGAAAAGTTGGTTACGGATCTTCTAGGCAAGCTCATAGTTGTTAGCTAGCTGTGGTTCATTGACAAGCAGCACTGAACTCAAATTCAGCCCTAGTCTGTCTTCACAGAATCACAGAGTCACAGAGTTGTAGGGGTTGGAAGGGAGCTCCAGAGCTCCTGGGGTCCAACCCCCTGCCAAAGCAGCTCCCCAGCTCATACTGCACAGGTCGGTGTCCAGACGGGGCTGGAATCTCTCCAGAGAAGGAGACTCCACACCCCCTGGGCAGCCTGTCCCAGGGCTCCCTCACCCTCACTGGGGAAAAGTTCTTCCCCATGTTGCTGTGGAACTCCCTGTGCTCCAACTTGCAGCCATTGCCCCTTGTCCTGTCCCCACAGATACTGAAAAGGGGCTGGCCGATTCCCCCTGCATCCCATCCTTCAGATATTGATAAACATCGATTAGCTCCCCCCTCAGTCTTCTTTTCTCCAGGCTGAACAGCCCCAGCTCTCTCAGCCTTTCCTCACAGGGGAGATGCTCCAGGCCCTTCATCATCTCTATAGCCTCCTCTGGACTCTCTCCAGGAGATCCCTGTCCTTTTTATCCCAGGGAGCCCAGCACTGGACACAACACTCCAGGTGGGGCCTGAGCAGGGCAGAGCAGAGGGGGAGGATCCCCTCCTGTCACCTGCTGTCCACACTCCTCCTGATGCCCCCCAGGGTCCCATTGTCTCTCTCAGCCCCAGGGCACACTGCTGGCTCATGGCCACCCTGTCACCCACCAGGACCCCCAGGTCCTTCTCCACAGAGCTCTTCTCCAGCAGGTCAACCCCCAGCCTGTACTGAATGCACTTCTCAGTGCATTTGTATGGTCTCCATGCCTTTGTTCCCTACTCATGCAGACACTCTGCCAATGTTCCTTCAGCTCTGTGAAGCCTTTAAAAGTGGGTCAAGGTATGAAGTGCACTAACATGGGGTGCTTTGTGCCTCTTGACTGTAGAGGGTTCTGAGTGTGGGGGAGGGTTGTACCCTCAGTCTCTAAAAAATAGTAGCTCTGTGACTGAGCACCCAGGAACTGTTGAATTCTACCTAAAATAATCTTGGTCTTCACATGTGTTCTTAGATAGCTTCTGTCTCTTTTCTGGCCCTAGGCTGGTTGTCCTCATACACTGCTGGTGATGTGCTAGGACAGGCATTTAAAAAACCCCACAAAACCCAACCCAAAACACAAAACAAAACATGGAAAACACACAAGGGATTGGATTCCATCCCACAGCAATGACTGTACCACACCAGCCATTGTTTTGAAGTATGTTTTAGAAATTTGTAATAACAGCATTGGGATTACATAGTTAATTGTGGAACAACCATTTTTACAATTTGGGTTTTACCCCACATGGAAAGCTATCATTTACTCCAAGTAATTAGGTAAGGTTTAATTTTGGCAAGACACAGGCCCATATTATCCCATGTAATATACTGTAATCCTCCTGTTAGGTAGGGTGCCAAGAATTCCATTTGTTTTGGGAGCCAACAAAATTGCCACTTGTCCAGAGTTGTTCTTGGATAGAATTGTGAAAATGGTAACATTTTGCTACTCAAACCAGTTTATTATTAGTCTGACAATGATATATATATATATATATATATATATATATATATATATATATACATCTCATTCATTGAGCATTATGTAGAAGGTGTATAGCACTTCACTGATAAAAATAGGTATTTATCAGCATATGGGTGCAATACTGAAAGGCTTGATATCATCAGATACAAGGGCTACATTCTGTCTTTCATGATTGGACCTCAAACATCTCAATTTCTTTACCTTCTTATCATACTCTAAAAAGTAGTGGTCAGAGAGATGATGCCACAACCATATTGCTATTACACTACTTTTATTACAGGTTGTTAACAAAAGAGAAATCTAAGGGTTGGGTTTTTTTAAAAAAAAAGCTAAAATTTGTTTTTCCTCCCTACCCTCTCAAATGCCTTTTCTGTAGTTTCTTAGTCATTTACCTGTCCCTTAGAAAGTCTGTTTATCAAAAGATATTTGAGTATATAGTCATAGGTTGGTTGCTGTGGAGGGGCTGACAACTGCAAATGACTTTTTAAAGAAGATTCATATTTGTTACATATATGGTAGATAATGGCAGGAAAAGGGGGATGGATTAAAGCTGAAGGAGGGGAGGTTTAAATTAGATATTTGGGGAAGTTTTTTCCAGAGAGAGTGGTGAGGGGCTGGAACAGGCTGCCCAGAGAGGGGGTGGGTGCCCCATCCCTGGGGGTGTTCAAGGCCAGGTTGGATGGGGCCCTGGGCAACCTTGTGTAGCTCCAGGCCTGAGGTTGGTGTCCCTGCCTGTGGCAGGGGGTTGGAGCTCTGTGATCCTTGGGGTCACTTCCAACCCAGAACTTTCTATGATTTTATGTTTCTCTGAAATCACAGAATCCCAGGGGTTGGAAGGGATCTCCAGAGGTCCTGGGGTCCAACCCCCTGCCAAAGCAGCTCCCCAGCTCATACTGCACAGGTCGGTGTCCAGACGGGGCTGGAATCTCTCCAGAGAAGGAGACTCCACACCCCCTGGGCAGCCTGTCCCAGGGCTCCCTCACCCTCACTGGGGAAAAGCTCTTCCCCAGGTTGGTGGGGAACTTCCTGTGCTCCAACTTGCAGCCATTGCCCCTTGTCCTGTCCCCACAGACCAAAGAAAAGGGGCTGGCCAATTCCCCTGCACCCCATCCTTCAGATATTGATAAACATTGATTAGGTCCCCCCTCAGTCTTCTTTTCTCCAGGCTGGACAGCCCCAGCTCACCCAGCCTTTCCTCACAGGGGAGATGCTCCAGGCCCTTCATCATCTCCTCAGCCTCCTCTGGACTCTCTCCAGGAGATCCCTGTCCTTTTGATCCCAGGGAGCCCAGCACTGGACACAACACTCCAGGTGGGGCCTGAGCAGGGCAGAGCAGAGGGGGAGGATCCCCTCCTGTGACCTGCTGCCCACACTCCTCCTGATGCCCCCAGGATCCCATTGTCTCTCTCAGCCCCCAGGGCACACTGCTGGCTCATGGCCAACGAGGAAGAATTCCCTAACAATATTTTGTGCCTTACTGAATATAACCAACATCTTAGACACAGAGATTTTGATATGTACTGTAATGTCCAAGTAAAACCTGTCATCATCTGTGATTTCTTCGCCCTTTTGCCACTTAAGTGCTGTCATTTCTTGAAATCAAAGTTAAAACCTAATAGGCTAACGATGGGTCTTGATGGGGTATGATATTTTGCCTCAAGCAAACACACATGAGGCTCACTTTACCTGTTCAAGATGTTAAGCACCAGTCTTCTTGTTTCTTTTTGTACTTGTCATGCTGCATAGGATGTTTCATTTTCTACCATAGGAGATATTTCTACTTTTAAACCAGAAGACTATGAAATATGTGAGCCCATAAAGAATGTTTCAATAATTTTCATACTGCTATTGAAGAAACAGCTGGATCCACATTCCTGTCTCTGAAGTCCAGTATTGCAATTCCCAGTTCAGCATGATGGATTGAGTAATTCCACACTAAGGAATTAACTTGGTGTTTGGAAGGGACTGGACTGTACCATTGATTATTTTTGTTTGATTATAAACAGCCTCCAAAAATAATTCCTCTACTCAGTCACTGACACATATGATCTCTCTTTCTTTCCAACCCCTCTGGAAATGTCTTTGTGCTGGTTATTATGACCCTGTGAACGTTCAGGGAGATTGAAAACGTGTATCAATGATGTTCTTACCCATCTTGCTGAAGGAAATAATAAACATTGATCAATGCTACTAGGAAGGGGAGTGATGGAGGTATAACTTTATGGGGAACAGCAGCTGCATAGTGGTTAAAATAGAAGGCTGAGAGCCAGGTCTTATCAGTTTATCCTCGGCTCTGCTGTAATCTTCTTCTTATCATTAACCTTGCATTAGTCCTTTCAGTGGCATGCCTCCCTCCCCCAACCCTAAGCAATTTAGGATTGTTGAAGATGGAATTTTGGCCCGTGCTCTTGGGTGGAGTGTTCATACCACCTCACTTTTGGCACCCACTGTACGTGGCTGAGGCTCCCTCCATCATCTCTTTTGCAGTCAGGGAAGAGCAGTAGGTGTCAACCTGACCTTCTATTCATCCTCACTCCTATCTTGGTCACTAGAGTTAGGTGTCCAAAGTAAGGACTATTTCAACATCTTTATTTGTCTGATGACAATTCAAATTGCATCATTCTTCCCAATGGTTTCAAGTTTACTAGAAGTAACTAATGATTTATTATCATATTAATATTAAATGAAATTAAATAGTTCTAAATTCAGAGAAGCTGATTGGTGGCACAAATGAAGCTGTGCTTGCAGTACCCAGGCAGTAAACTCTTTAAAAAAGGGTCTGTCTTCTGTGCTGTGTGAGCAAATATGCAGGGAACTTCTAAGAAATCCTTCATACTCACATGGTGCAAGGAACACTTAGAAAATACTGGTAAATAGATTGTAAATTTGTTCAAGGAGCAACTTTACTGGAAATTGCTGTCTTTTTGGTGCTAGTATTTCATGCTCAGAAAGTAGTGGTGACAAGGCAGATGTCTAACCACTCATCTTGTTCTCTGCTTTCTCCTCCCTTTCATCTTCTTCAGTAGTAGATTGAGAATATAACCGCAGACTGGTGCCTGTGGTGCAGAGCTCTTGGGGCTGCTGTCTGGGTGTGCTGGAGCATGCTGATATAAAAAAGGAACCTCAACAACAAGAACAAAGAAGGGAGAGTTGGGAGAGTTGTTTTCTTACCCCCTATGGAACAGAGACCTTAAAGCAAGCAGAAGGTCTTGGTGTCTGGAGAAGTCGACATGGTGGAAAGCCTGTGATTGCCTTTGTAATGTAATTGTTATAATGGCAGTCCAGGGAATTCCAGTGGTTCAGTGAAAAGCTTCAGCCATTTCTACTTGTGGTTCTTTCTGTGGTTACAGCAGGAGCTGGACCATCACTATATGTGGATGTGCCATGACTGAGAATGTGTCTCAGATGACTGTGATAGACCACAAGGAGCAAGGGAAGACCTAAACCTTCAGGAAGACCTCTCCCTCCACAGCTTTATGGAAAGTGTTTGGGGAAGGAGGGGGGGGGGGAAGAGTTATAAAGTAGGTGTAGATCTGAAGCAAAAACAGACTCATGGGGACAAGGAAGGGGATCAGAGACATGAACGTGGAATGCACAGGTCTCATTCCACATGGACTCAGAAGAGCTCCAAAGTTCCTTTGCATAGATATAGCCAATAGAAAAGAAAATTTATGGTCTTCAAGGACTTTTTTTTCCACCACCTTCCTTTTCTGCTGTGCTTTTTCACTCTTATTGATCATATTGTATTGACAGTAACAGTGAAGTTGCTACTTAAGCTCTCTTTGAGAACTAGATGAGCCAACTTTGGCAAATAGATTTGCAAAATCTCTAGTTCAGCCATAGTTAGACCATTATCATTTTAAATGTTCCAAAGACTGAGGCTGGAAAGCTGCCTGGTGGAAAAGCACCTGGAGATGTTGGTTGACAGCTGGCTGAATTTGAGCTGGCAGTGTGCTCAGGTGGCCAAGAAGGCCAAGAGCATCCTGGCCTGTATCAGAAATAGTGTGGTCAGCAGGACTTGGGAAGGCATTGTTCCCCGGGAATTGGCACTGGTGAGGCTGCATCTCAAGTGCTGTGTTCAGCTTTGGACATCTCACTCCAAGAAAGACACTGAGGTACTCGACTATGGCCAGAAAAGAGCAGCAAAGCTGGTGAAGGCCTTTTACAAACTACATGATTCTCTCATTCTATAAATTAATCTCCCTCTTCTTCTGGGTGACTGTTCATAGTCTAGCACAGTCTAGCTTCTCCTCCCTGGGAAACTTTCCCATGTGTTCAATTGAAATACTCTTTATCTTGTTATTTGTGTATTAATCCCTTTATATGCCTAAAATACCCCACTTTTCTGAAGTTCCATCTCTGCACCTTACACATTTTCCTCTCAAAGGAAATGTGTGATCCTTTTCCATACTGAAGCCCAAACAATAAACCACAACATCCTTTAGTGGTCTGCAAGAGAAAGGAGCAGAGATATGTCTACATTGCACTCCCAGCAGAGATAACAGCATTAAAAAGGAATTGGTGGTTAAAGAGATCAGGTGCCGGTAGCAGCTTATGCACAGCAGTGCTAGATTCTCTGTGGGCTGCTGAATCTCTTCAGAGAAGTAGAACTTGTTTGGCTGTGCTGTTGAAAGTAGATTGGTACCAGCCCATAAAACAATCTGATTCCAATATGTCTATGCTGCCATATAGTCCCTCTTATCATTCTGTGGAATGAAGCTGTCTTCTCTGGTCTTAAAGTGGTCAATTCTAATATATGTTCACCTGTGTGTTGAGATGTGGGGTGCAGCAATAGCCACCAAGTAAGAGCTTTGTCATCAAGAGGTGATAGGATGGGCCTGTAGAATCATAGAATGGACTCGGTTGGAAGGGACCCCAAGGATCACAGAGCTCCAACCCCCCTGCCACAGGCAGGGACACCAACCTCAGGCCTGGAGCTACACAAGGTTGCCCAGGGCCCCATCCAACCTGGCCTTGAATACCCCCAGGGACGGGGCACCCACCCCCTCTCTGGGCAGCCTGTTCCAGCCCCTCACCACTCTCTCTGCAAAAAACTTCCCCCTAATATCTAATCTAAACCTTCCTTCCTTCAGCTTTAATCCATCCCCCTTGTCCTGCCAGTCTCTGCCCTTTGAACAAGCTGATTCCCCTCCTGTGTCTCTGCTCCCTTCAGGGACTGGCAGGCTGCAATGAGGTCCCCCCACAGCCTTCTCTTCTCCAGGCTGACCCAGCCCAGCTCCCTCAGCCTCTCTCCAGAGGGGAGCTGCTCCAGCCCTCTGAGCATCTCCGTGGCTCCTCTGACCCCTCTCCAACAGCCCCACATCTTTCTTGTGTTGGGCCCCAGCTCTGGACACAGGATCCAGCTGGGGCCTCCCCAGGGCAGAGCAGAGAGGGACAATCCCCTCCCTGTCCCTGCTGCCACCCCTCTGCTGATGGAGCCCAGGATCCCATCGCCCTTCCCAGCTGCAAGAGCAGCATAACTGAAAAAATGTGTGTTTACTGCTCTAGCTTGTCTTGTTTCTTCACTTCCCAGACAGGGCTTTGGTCTGTAGCCACTCCAGTGTTTCAGGAGGCAAGTGGGCAGCAAACATGTCTTTTGCAAAGCATCCTGCTGGCAGAAAGATTCTCAGTGCTGGAAATGAAGTGAAATCCATGAACATTTTTGCATGGAAATGCTCATGAAAAACGTTCAGAGTTGAAAATACCAAAAAAGCCACTAACACAAGCATTTCTTATTTTGATTTTCAGGAAATTCCAGTATCAATACTTCTGGTTATTTTTGGCCCAACTGGAGTCAAAGGCAGTAGGCAGTAAAGTCTTCATTGCCCATTACAGAAGCAAATTCTCTGCCAGTAACTTTATAGTTTGTCTTGGTTTTGTTGGTTTGGGGGTTTTTTTTTAGAGAAAAGTAGAGTGTTCCTTGGCTATGCACTCCTCTGAGTGGGTTTCTTCTTTTTCATCTTGAGGGGGTTTTGTTTGGCTGGGCCCAAGGAGAGGGGTTTCCTCCCAGAGATCTTTTTTCTTTCCTCCATATATTCTTGATCCTGATTCCTTTGCTTTCACTGTGCCCTTCCAAATAGATTCTGAACAGCTTTTCTCTCTTTTCATAGCATCAGCACTGTTAATACAGTAGGTGACACTGTCAATAGAGTAGGCAGATGAAGGAATTGTGAGCATGAGATGAAGGGTCAATGGAGGAGCTATGAAAAACACTTAAATAGTATCTAAGTTTTACACCAGGTTTGTGTTAGTGGGATGAGTTCATTGGAATTCTGCCCTGTCTGCCTCTGGCAAAAAGGAGGGTTCAGAGAGGTGGCTTGCTAAATTACCCCTCAATGATGGGAGGTAATTCAGAATTAGTCAAAATGAGGACTTTGCATAGTCATCTTTGTCATGATTTCACATCAACCTTTGGGATTCATTTCCCAAAGTCCTGAAGCCATAATTTACACCTTGCAAAACCACAAAACAAAACAAAAAAATGACAAGATCTCAAAAATGAGCATTTAGGGCATATTTGTGTGGAGGAGTTCTTTACAATCACAGATGTTAAGAACTGTTATTCAATAACAGAAAAGATTAGACTCACAATTAGTCACTTGTCTGGATGAACGTCCCCCAGAAGCACCCCAAATATCATAAGATGAGCAATAAAATCCTGGCAGCTGGCAGTGATAGCTTTCAGAGAGAAATCATGTGCTAGCCAGTAGGTTGGGATGGGTTTCCCTGGCCATTAGCAGTTAATACCAGCTGAAATTCTAGTGAAACCTGGAGCGTTAATCCACATTAAGGAGATCTGGGGAAAGCAAGTGCCTTAATAATCCCAGCAAACCCAGTGATAAAGTTGTCACTGCCTGCTTATGTATATGCCTTATGGACCATTCATCTGAGCATCAGATAAACCAGTCAGGATAGCAAAACTCCCTAAAATTAAGTACAGAATGATATTTCTCTTGTTTTCCCCTTAAATTACAGCAAGTATTACAGGACATCCAGAATTTATCTGACATAAACTGCAGAGACCTACTTTTTCATCTGGTACTTACTTTCATCTGTGTTTATCCTCTATCTACTTCACTATCAGAACTCCTGAAAAATAAGTCCAGTCACTTCCTGGTCTAAGGTTCTGGTGTGTTCCCACCCCTCAGTTTTACTGGTTAGGCTCAGCAGGACACACTCTGGTTTAACTCCTAGGAAGGCCCAAGAGCCACCTCCCACAAGTGACTTGTGCTTTGTCACTCACTAGGCATCTGCAGGATGCTGGGGGACCAATGTGATGTGCAAATATGATGTGTCTGGGTAAACGCAAGAGTCAGCTCCTAAAGCTGGACTTCAGAGAGAGATCTCTTTCATTCATCCATGGGAGAAGGCCTCATTATAATTGTTCAAGCCTGACTGGATTACATCACTTTCCCCCTCATTTCACTCCCTCCTCGCTTGCCTCCTTCCTTTTATTGACACCCCTTGTTCGTCCGCAGCGTTGAGCAGGGCCTGCCTTAATGATGCATGCTGATCGCTTCATTCCCCATTGCCCCCCACCCCCTCCATCGCCTCTCCCAGTGCTTTGAAGCGTGCTCAGGTCTCAGGCTCCAGTTCAGAGGTCACTTTGTTTATTTATGCAAAGCTGGCTCATCTGTGAAACGGGCCTTTCAAGGCCTCTGACATCAAAGACTCCAAAGCTGGGCCCATCAAGTCAGAGCAGGGACGGGCCTTGCATTATAACAAATTGAGGCAGCTTTGTGAATCATAGAGAAATATTACTGCTAGATTTTTTTTCCTTCAGAAAACTGGGCCATTGTTTTGACCTGTGGTTGGATGCTCAGCACAGAGGATTGGCCTGAAAACCAGTCATACAGCTAAAATACGAAACCTTCATGGAGAGTCTGTGGGTAAATAAAATTTGATACTGGCTTGGTAACAGGCTGTGAATATTTCCCATCAGTTTCTCTCAGAGCTGGACCGTTAGGCAGAGTTTTCCATTTGTTTTCCCTTTTAAAGAGGGAGTGGAACAATTCTGCTATGGTAATAAACAGTAACTGTACCCCACTTCTGTGTCACTCTTTGTCCCTTAAGATCCCCAAAGTGTTCTGACAATTGATGGAGTTACATACAGAAATCCCTCTTTCTGCAGAAATCCAACCTGCTTTGGGACTGGGGGTAGACTAAAAAGAAGCCTGGTAGACAATATGCATGTAACAGCAGGGGTTTTGGGGTGAGGGAGGAAAATTTGGCCCATGATGTCAGCAGTGATAATCAAGGCCTCATATACCCTGATGTGCCAAGTCTCATGGCACAGCCAATCCTGTGACTTCCCCTTCCAGCCCAACCACTCACTTCTCCAGCACAGCACCTGCATCTCAGTTCCTGTGGCATCTCAGACCAAGGAGCCAGCTTGGAATGAGATCCTGAAGCAAAAGGCAATGGCTGGAGGGCAGCTGGGGGATCATGCCACTGGGATGGCATTCCTGAACAACAGACTGATGCCCCGGATCCATCCTGGCCCTGGCATGTATGGCAAGGTGCAGTGTTTGAAGAGGAAGGGGCTACACGAGTTTGTCCTATGTCTCCAAGTCTATCACTTCACATGCTATCAGAGCCTCCCACTTCAGGTTTCTCCACCAGCCAGCATGCTTTTAACACCATGGAACCAAATTGTACAGTGAGGACACCTAAATCATGCGTGTGTTTTCTTAGCCTCAGATACGCCACACATAAAATTAGTCAGTGATTATTTTTCAAGGCAGGTTTTCCATTTCATCTTCCAACTGGCTCCTCTCCTAAGCCTGTGATACTGTCCAAGAAGTCCAGTACAGGATGACCTTCCAATATAGGTCACAGAAAAGGGAGCTTATAGGAAACTTCAGCAGCTCATCCTTCTTAGTACTGCCTCTTGCAGTAATCTGCTGGCAGCAAAGCTGGACAGGCAGCATAGCTGGTCCCTGCTGTGCTTTGGCTGCAGGCTGATTTTTCTGTATGCACTTATCACCCTGACCTGCCTGCCTCCAAGGGAGGTGACAAGAGCATGAGTAAGGAATTGGCTTATTAGGTCATATTTGAATATAGCTAAGACTCATGTGATTCCTGCTACTAACTCATCACTTTGTATGCTGGTCATATATACTTGAACGTGGCTCATTTTTTTCTGAGAAGAATATTGCCAGGCCAGTTGCATTTGTAAAGCTTTGGGGTGAAATGCAAACATCAGATGTTGAGATGTGGCACTATTAAGCAGACTTCAGACTGCAGGTTTGGGCTGAGCCAGGTGCCTCTGCTCTTTGCTTTCAAATTGGGCTTTGCTTTCAGTGTCATAGATCCCTTCCTAGGAGTGAGTGGGCTGACCAAAGTGATGCAGAAAGAAACAATCTTTGCTAGCACAGGAACTAGAACAACTTCAAAAGTGTTTTCCCTCTTTTTTTTTCCCCTATTAAAATTAAAAAATAATTAAGTTCTTCAAAACAGGGTGAAATAGATTCGTTCCATGCAGCCACAGTACAAACTCTGGATGGGGCAGATGGAAGTCAAAGCTTCATGATGCCTGTGTTAGAGAGGGGTCTTCCATCCTGAGGGTTTTCCTAAAGGTAACTGTCTCCCACAGCACTGTTCCACTTTATGTAACAATAAGCTCTTTTTTGGCACTCTGAGACCACAGTTGAGAGCTTAAGACCCAAGGTGCAAGAGGGGAGGTTCAAATCCCTCTCTGAATGCACAGGGACTTGACCCAGAGTGACTCACATCCCAAGTTAACACTTTATATCACTGGCTATTCTGCTGCCTTACTCACAATTTTAAGTATGACTGGGGTTTCCTGAGCTTCAAGGAATCTTCCCCAAAAGTTTCATCCAGTTTCTGGATCTCATGAGTCAGCTTTGTTCCTACATCTCTCAAGTTAACTGTGTTCAGATACATCTTGATCTCTCCAACAACCCCCTGCCCCCCAAATTATTTTTTATGGGTTTTTTTGGTTACTCTACAAGTTCATGATTGGGCAGAATAACAACTGAAGAAGACTCTTTAAAGGATCAAACTGATTCAGGGCAATTTTACTGACATCAAAAGCTTGGCAGCCCGTCAAGAGGTGTTGAGAACACCAGTCAGTCCTAGTGTGTAGGAAGGAGAAGTGCACATGGGCTGGCATACTGTAATATGAGCACTGGGCTCCATCAGCAGAGGGGTGGCAGCAGGGACAGGGAGGGGATTGTCCCTCTCTGCTCTGCCCTGGGGAGGCCCCAGCTGGATCCTGTGTCCAGAGCTGGGGCCCAACACAAGAAAGATGTGGGGCTGTTGGAGAGGGGTCAGAGGAGCCACGGAGATGCTCAGAGGGCTGGAGCAGCTCCCCTCTGGAGAGAGGCTGAGGGAGCTGGGCTGGGTCAGCCTGGAGAAGAGAAGGCTGTGGGGGGACCTCATTGCAGCCTGCCAGTCCCTGAAGGGAGCAGAGACACAGGAGGGGAATCAGCTTGTTCAAAGGGCAGAGACTGGCAGGACAAGGGGGATGGGTTAAAGCTGAAGGAGGGAAGGTTTAGATTGGATATTAGGGGGAAGTTTTTTGCAGAGAGAGTGGTGAGGGGCTGGAACAGGCTGCCCAGAGAGGGGGTGGGTGCCCCGTCCCTGGGGGTGTTCAAGGCCAGGTTGGATGGGGCCCTGGGCAACCTTGTGTAGCTCCAGGCCTGAGGTTGGTGTCCCTGCCTGTGGCTGGGGATTGGAGCTCTGTGATCCTTGGGGTCTCTTCCAACCCATGCCATTCTATTATTCTATGATTCTATGAGGCAGGAGGCAAGGGAGGATATAGTGCTCTTTGTACATCAAGCTGAGTAGGATTAAGATATAATTGACAGAACATCGCCACTTCAACATCTTAACCACTTTTAAGATACTCAGCAGTGAACAACAGGCAGGCATCCTACATCTCTGACCACAGTTTTTCTTTCTTCTCCACTACCCAGTACATTTTTCTATTTGTGCTAAAGTACTTACTAAGCTCTCTGTCAGAGAGCATCCAAGATTTCATTTGGAGCACTACTGATATTTATGTGAAAGAGCGTACACGTGCCAGAAGATAATCGATTCAGCATTTTGACTGAGTCAATCTGTCATGTGCAAGCCATCATATATAATGGGGGTGTTTGTATTCCCTGCATTTGGTTTGCCAAGGCTGTAAAAATGTATTTGTAAAAGGCAGCACATGGGCTACTTGTCTTCTGTGTAACACAGGCTGTGGGCCAGCCTCAGCGGAGCCTGGATGGTGTGTTTGCACTCACAGCACTGTGTGAGAGTTGACATCTGAGTGTGACCGTTTCACACCAGTCCCTTATGGTTTGGGCTGGGAGATGGCTCTCAGTGGATGAGAGACTGAACATGAGGCAGCAGTGGCTCTTGCAGCTGGGAAGGGCGATGGGATCCTGGGCTCCATCAGCAGAGGGGTGGCAGCAGGGACAGGGAGGGGATTGTCCCTCTCTGCTCTGCCCTGGGGAGGCCCCAGCTGGATCCTGTGTCCAGAGCTGGGGCCCAACACAAGAGAGATGTGGGGCTGTTGGAGAGGGGTCAGAGGAGCCACGGAGATGCTCAGAGGGCTTTAGCAGCTCCCCTCTGGAGAGAGGCTGAGGGAGCTGGGCTGGGTCAGCCTGGAGAAGAGAAGGCTGTGGGGGGACCTCATTGCAGCCTGCCAGTCCCTGAAGGGAGCAGAGACACAGGAGGGGAATCAGCTTGTTCAAAGGGCAGAGACTGGCAGGACAAGGGGGATGGATTAAAGCTGAAGGAAGGAAGGGTTAGATTGGATATTAGGGGGAAGCTCTTTACAGAAAGAGCGGTGAGGGGCTGGAACAGAGAAGTAGTGGATGCCCTTTCCCTGGAGGTGTTCAAGGCCAGGTTGGATGAGGCCCTGGGCAACCTTGTGTAGCTCCAGGCCTGAGGTTGGTGTCCCTGCCTGTGGCAGGGGGATTGGAGCTCTGTGATCCTTGGGGTCCCTTCCAACCCATGCCATTCTATGATTCTATTCTATGATTCTATGAAGGAAAGAACTTCACCTCTGGGCACTGCAGAGGTGTGAGGCCACCAGCACTGCCCAGGCTATCCTGGGCAGAGGCTCAGACCACTCCCCTACACCCTCAGCCCCCTGTCCAGACCATGTAGGTGGCCATACCACAGCAGAAATTTGAGGTGGAGGCTACTGGGGAGGTAGGGGGTTCACTTCTTGGAGATTTCCATTTCTCTTAGCACTACAAGGCACAGAGTTGAGACCCTGTTGCTGCTCTGTGGTAGTGGCACAGGCAACTAGAGTGATAAGGGACAAAATGGCACGCTGTCAATACAGGGGGATGGGTGGTCTTAATGGGAAAAAAAAGCAACACCAAAAAGCACAAACAGCTTTTCAATTCAATGTGGCTTTCTCCACACACTGCTTTGCATTCTGTATCCCTTGAGGGCTCATTTGACCCCAGACCTGCTTGCTTTCCTGATTTTTCTATAGAAGCTGAAAATTAGTGGCCCTAATTTCTCTCCTTGTTCTCTGTGTGACTGATCACATAAGTCTTCCAACACCTCCTAGGTTTAATTAGCTGTAATTTTGATTTATACCATTACTTGTATAGAAGGTACAACTCCTCCTAGGGAACAGCAACCTGTAAATATAAACAAAGAGGCTTTTGTCAGCTATTAATGGAAACACTGATTCATCTCCCACTGCTCTGGTATCCCACCAAAAAGCTCATAAAGCAGAAAATGAAATTGGTCATTAAACTGGCCAGGCTGTAAGTGCCAGGGTGTGGAGGCAAATGTATGTTGAGTGTGTTTTAGCTGGACATGCAAACTCCTGCATGTCATAGTGCTGCACTGCAGGAGACCTTCTTAACATCTTCCCTTTCCTTTGCAGATGATGCCAGCTCAGGAAAGGATAGCCAGGTGCCTGAAGGCTCCAATGGAGAATATGAAGATCATTCTGGGAAGCAATGGGGTAAGGAGCAGCTTACATTTTTGGTTTGCCTCAGTTCAGTGCTGTCCATGCAGTATATTTCTCAGTTGCTGAGGGAAAGGCAGAGTGACTGGAGTGAGTTCTCCCTACAGATGGTCAAATAATAAACAAAGCATCAGCTGAACGTGTCAGTATGAATGGATCTCATCCAAGGGTCCTTCTGTGAAATGCAGCCTGTGGTCTGCTCTAGGGCTCCCTGCCATATACCCCAGCATGGTTCTCCCTTGCATTTGTTTTTCTGGGCACTGACTTTCTTTTGCATGTGCAGCTATTAGAGCTTTCACAGAGTCTCTATAAAAGGCATACTGAACTTTTACAGCAGTGTTTCCAAAAGTGTTCAGTGCCAACAGAACACTGCTCCCACTGAGGGCAAATGGGAGGTCTGACTTCACTTCAGGAGAATTAGCATTAGGCCAAAGCTGTGTATTTTTAAAAATCACCCTCTCCTTTAGACACCTGCATGAACTTCTCTAAGCCCAGGACTGTTCAAGCATAGGATTTTGATGCTGTTGCAGAGCTTTGGGGAACTGCTAAAATCTCACTTGGAATTGGTTCTGAATCACCACAAGACTTGCAGCTCCAAAGTTTGGCCCAAGCACTCCTTGAAGGACAATAAGCTATGAGGCTGATGCCAAACAGCTTTTGGCCATTACTGGCAGGGGTGTGATGTGAATTTAGGACCTCAAGGGATGAAGCACAGCATTTCCATTGTGCTCCTGTACTGGGCATTGGTGAGGCTGCAGCTCGAGTGCTGGGTCCAGTTCTGGGCTCCTCACCATCAGAAGGACATGGAGGTCCTGGAGCGAGTCCAGAGAAGGGCAACCAGGCTGGGGAAGGGGCTGGAGGGCAAATCCTCTGAGGAGCAGCTGAGGGAGCTGGGGGTGTTCAGCCTGGAGAAGAGGAGGCTGAGGGGAGACCTTCTCCCCACCTCCCCTGCCCTGCCAGGAGGGTGCAGAGAGGTGGGCGATGGTCTCTTCAGCCAGGGGACAGGAGATGGGACAAGGGGCAATGGGCTCAAGCTGGGCCAGGGCAGGGGCAGCTCAGATGGGAGGGCAAAGTTCTTCCCTGGCAGAGTTGTGGGGCTGTGGCACAGGCTGCCCAGGGAGGGGCTGAGTCCCCTTCCCTGGGGGTGTTTAACAAAGGGTAGATGAGGTACTTAGGGATCTGGTTTAGCTTAGGATGGGAATGGTTGGACTTGATGATCTTAAAGGGCTTTTCCAACCTTGTGACTCTGTGATTCTCTTACAGTACCCACCTTCTAACTTCATAATACAGAGAAGGGTTTGTACCCCATTCATGGACAGTGTGCAACCTCCTAGCAGTGACAGGGGTGGAACTTGCCAAGTGTTCACCATATGAGTCCCTACCACCTGAGCTGAGGACAGGTTTTTTCAGGAGCTGGCAAACAAGGGTTGTCGTGTGTTGTGGTGTAGTCCAGTCCAGAGGAGACAGTGCAGTAATAGCTTTGAATTACAGAGTCATCTGAGCCTGAGCTTGCTCTGGGAGAGGAAGGTAAACTCCACACTGTAGAGCTAGAGAAAGGGTGGCTTGGGTAAACTCTGGGTCAGGAGCCCTTCAGGAGGGACTCAGGAGCTACCAAGAGAAGCTGCCATCTCTCAACTCTTCATTACCCTGGTGGAGACAGGATCAGACATTGAATGCCATGTCTGCTGTGCTCCTGGTAGAGCTGGTGGATGACTGATCAGTACAATAACATTATTAGGGATTGACAATTTCATATCAGATTGTGTCTTGCTCTGCTCTACCCTGGCCCAGTCCTTTGTGCTGTATGTCTGCTTCTTCACCTTTGCCTCCCTCCCATCTCCTCTCCCCATGCAGGGAAATGGCTGGGGCAGACCACCCACCCACCCAAGCCCTTTCCATGCAGCAGTGTTCACCAGCAAAGGGCTGGTGTGCAGGAAGGGTCAGTGTTTGTGTCTGCAGGTCTCTGGAGGATGAGAGGTGAAGGAGCAGTTTGCAGTCCTGGTCCCCAGGGAACTGAGAGAGGAGAAGCATGGTAAAAAAACCAACCAACAACCCTCCACTTTTTTTTCCAGCTACCATCATGGAATGGTATCCTTGGGGAAAGCTCCTGCCCCATCCAGAGCAGAGAGCTGATGTATGGAAAGATAAATACCCCCATCCACATCTTCCAACTACTGACTGAGCCCTTATCCAAAAGACTTGAGAGCACATCAGTACTGTGTCAGTATCATGACACCTTTTTGTCTAAGCATCATGAAAGCTGGAAGTGTACTGCCTGTCTCTATGTGGGGGTAAATGTGGTGGGTGACAGCAGACTGTTTTAGCCAACCACCTCAGTTTGCATGAGCAACATCTGACAGGAGCTTCTGGGAGTGATCCTTGCAGGGAGAGGAGACCCCTGAATTCCTTCCCAGGTCTTTTTGCTGGCAGCCTTGTGTTTTATTTCATTTTCTTTACCTTGAATAAACGTTCATGGTAAGCAGCATTTCAGCAAGGAACCATCCACAACACTGTCTCTTTGTCCCCATCCACCTCTGCTTTCCCTTGCTCTTGTGTGTGGCATAATTTATACTGTACAAACGTGCAGTTCATGTTGATGAAGCCAAGTGGTGTGGAGAAGAACAAGCATGTGAAGTATAAATAACACAGGGGCACTTTGTGATGGCCTTCCTTGGCACTTCAACAAGCAAAACTTCTGTAAATCATAGAATCATGGAATGGCAAGGGTTGGAAGGGACCCCAGGGATCACAGAGCTCCAACCCCCCTGCCACAGGCAGGGACACCAACCTCAGGCCTGGAGCTACACAAGGTTGCCCAGGGCCCCATCCAACCTGGCCTTGAACACCTCCAGGGACGGGGCACCCACCCCCTCTCTGGGCAGCCTGTTCCAGCCCCTCACCACTCTCTCTGGAGAAAACTTCCCCTTAATATCCAATCTAACCCTTCCTTCCTTAAATAATCCTTAAATAGTATGGATTTGGGGACAGGCATTTGCTAGCACCATCTCCAAAGACTTTTTCTGCCTCTCACACTGCTGCTTCTCCCTCTTTCTCCTTTGTGCTTGCTGCTTCTCTTTTTCTCTTTCATGTCTATGTGTCTCTCCCTTTTTCTCCCTTTTTTCTTTTTGTTAACAGGCTTTTCTAAACTTGCCCAGTTCAGGCTTTTGTCAAGGAAACATTCAGGGCTGTGTAAATGGGATCTGGTTTCAGCATACTGCAGCCAGCCTGGAGTAGCTTTTGAGACCACATAATGACTTACCCTTCTTTAAACAGAAGGCAGAAAGACAAAAAGAGCCAAAGAGGTTTAGCTGTACCTGTAGTTTGGTATGTATCTGGGCAGCAGTGTACAAGGGGTGCATGCAAAACTCCAGACAGATTCATGGGAGTCACAGTGGGAGAAAAACCAGAAGTGTTATAGGCCTGCTTTTTTGAGGGAGGAAAGAGAGTTTCTGTCTTGCAGAACCCTTACTGAGCAGGGACAGCGAGTCCTTGTGGAATATTGCTGTGGAAACAGGGAAGAGGTAAGGGAAGGTGAGAGCTTAAGCCTCACTCACTTGGTTTTTCACTCCTCATGGGCAGTGTGACTGTCCTGTCTGATCCCTGCTCTTTGATTCCTTAGTCCCAGCCCAGGAATCCCATCCAGCAAGGCTTTACCCCTACCTGGACACAGTTCCTGGTGTCATTACTGCTTTAGTAGAGGATCACCCATGTGGTGACTGTTTTTTAAGCTCTCCATGCACCTTGCAGCCATGCACTCCATTTCCCCCACGACAGCCCTTCTCAGCACATCTCCCTTGGCTTGGACTTAAACTTTGGCCTGTCACTGCTCCCAGAGTGCAGCTCTGATGGGGTTAATTGTCCCTCTGGGAAGGTGATTGTTTTTCCTGGGAGGGGGCCTTCTCTTGCAGCAGACCCCCAAGAGAATACCCAGCAATTTATGCACTTCGACCTGCAGAGTGGGTTAGTATGTCACACTTGCTGCTCAGCTGTCATGGCAAAGACTTTCAGGGCTGGAGTTGCTCTGGTTCATTAGATTACACATGAAAGCCTCTGTCTGGAGAGTAAAGCATTTCTGAGCAAGAGTTTGAAATAACATGAAATGGCTGGGACCCAAAATGACAGCCAAGGGGGCATGGAAAGGCTGTGGAGGCAGATGGTTCCCCTACAGAAAAGGACTCTGAAGAGAGGGGTATGCCAAAGGGTGTCTTCTTCCAAGAGGGAGGGATGTTGGGCAAGGTTGCAGAGGGGTGAGGACTAAGGGATCTGCTCACAGACCTCAGAGGGCAATGGCTGCTGTTCCTCCAGGCTTGGAGAGAAGAAGCTGCAGACCAGCCTCTTCCAGCCAGCAAAGCTCCACATCCCAGAGCTGCTGGCCTCAGCCCTGGGCAGCAGGGCTGGCTCTGTAGCAGGGAGTCCCACCGTGCTGCCCTGAAGCAAACTTCTCTGATAACTGAAGCACAACCTCAGCTTGCTTTGGTGTGTTACGTGCTTCCTGAGGCTGTGGGTCTCCAGTTGCTGTTGGTGAAGGCCAGTGGCTGATGGCCATAACTCAACCCAGTGTGCCACAGAGCTGGTCACTCATCACCTATTTCTCCTGTTTCCCAAGAAAAGAATCAGGGAGGATTTACCAGGGGAGTGGGAAAACGTAGGGTGACTGCCCTTTGGGCTGAAGAGTAAGATCACAGTAAGCAGGAAACAAGGCTCAAAAGCAGGGAGAGAAATGTGCTGTGGAACTGCTGAATGGACTCAGAGGAGAAACTGGCTTTGCCAAAATAGTTACAATAGTTTATTTTTTCTTTTTAAAAAAGGTGAATTTAGCAGTATTTTGGATGTAGGGAGAGAATGCCAAGTGGGAACCAGAAGTAGTGTTAATCTCAGAAGGACACTGCAGCTAGAAGTGCCCCTGGACTAGCATTCCATACTTAGAGTAACTGAGAAATTTGTAATTTCTTTTGAATTCTTCACTACAGGATGCTATTTAACAAGCTTTTGCCTTGCAACAGATCACACTTCTAAGACTATGCTACATATGGAAAAGCTGCTGACCCTTCTCACTTCCCATTAAAGCCACTGAGAACTAAGGGGTAAAAACATCTTTAGAAAATGAAGCTTCAGGTTACCAGCAAAAGACTGAGAATATGGTCATCCTGACAGGAGTCTGAGGGCTTTCCTTTGGTCTTAGTTAAGGACCTGCATTTGTGTCATGGAATATGGTAACAATTATCATGTGGTTTTGGGGCCACATTTTGCCTTCAGCTTCACCAGTGTTATTTGGGTATTATTTTGGGAGCTGGCCTGACACAGTTGCCTTACAGACACTGAGAAACTCCAGGGTTGTGCTATGTGGAGGTCATACAGTTTGGAAGGTGTTCCAGTGCACCAGGTTGGATAGTGCCTCCTACCTAAGGCAGTCAGTCTGAGCTGATATGAGAGCTATCTGTGGGGCTGCCACACGCCTTTCAGGCAACTTTGGGTGTAACACTTGAGAGCAGGACCCTTCTTTGCATGCCCTTTGCTCACCACACTCACTCTCTCCTGACTTTTGCAGCCCGGCCTAGGTTCACCCAGCCTGCCAAGATGAGACGGAGGGTGATCGCCCGTCCCGTCGGCAGCTCTATCCGCCTCAAGTGCGTAGCCAGTGGGAACCCACGGCCTGACATCACGTGGCTGAAGGACAACAAACCCCTCACACCCCAAGAGATTGGGGAGAACAAGAAGAAGAAGTGGACGCTGAACCTGAAGAACCTGAAGCCAGAGGACAGTGGGAAATACACCTGCCGGGTGTTCAACAAAGTTGGAGAAATCAATGCGACCTACAAAGTTGAAGTGATCCGTGAGTGCAGCATCTGGGGTGCAGAGGCAGGGAGGGGGCTTTGGGAAGGGGGCTGGCTGAGTAAAGAGAGTGTGATGGCAAGTGGGCAATGCCAATAGCTGGACACAGAAATTGGGAAGTGTTAAAAGCACCAGCAGAGACAGGAAGCTATTCAAACTGTAGAATAGAATCATAGAATCATAGAATGGCATGGGTTGGAAGGGACCCCAAGGATCACAGAGCTTCAACCCCCTGCCACAGGCAGGGACACCAACCTCAGGCCTGGAGCTACACAAGGTTGCCCAGGGCCCCATCTAACCTGGCCTTGAACACCCCCAGGGACGGGGCACCCACCCCCTCTCTGGGCAGCCTGTTCCAGCCCCTCACCACTCTCTCTGGAAAGAACTTCCCCCTAATATCTAATCTAAACCTTCCTTCCTTCAGCTTTAATCCATCCCCCTTGTCCTGCCAGTCTCTGCCCTTTGAACAAGCTGATTCCCCTCCTGTGTCTCTGCTCCCTTCAGGGACTGGCAGGCTGCAATGAGGTCCCCCCACAGCCTTCTCTTCTCCAGGCTGACCCAGCCCAGCTCCCTCAGCCTCTCTCCAGAGGGGAGCTGTTCCAGCCCTCTGAGCACCTCTGTGGCTCCTGTGACCCCTCTCCAACAGCCCCACATCTTTCTTGTGTTGGGCCCCAGCTCTGGACACAGGATCCAGCTGGGGCCTCCCCAGGGCAGAGCAGAGAGGGACAATCCCCTCCCTGTCCCTGCTGCCACCCCTCTGCTGATGGAGCCCAGGATCCCATCGCCCTTCCCAGCTGCCAGAGCCACTGCTGCCTCATGTTCAGTTTCTCACCCACCATGACACCCAGGTCCTTGGAATAAACCTAACACCTGTAGCAACAATACAATTCAGTAGCTGCAATGAGGAGGGATACTTGGGAAATGGTCACCTCTAAGGGCACCTGCATGGTAACAGTTCACCATTGCCCAATTCTGTCTTAAACTACCAACAGAGTCAAGTCAAGGACAGGCTGAGATCTAGCTGAGAAAGCACGTTCAGGTACTACAGAGGAGGGGTGGAAATATATAGAATGGTCCAGATTATCAGAGTGGTAATAGGGTGAAGCCAATCAATTGAAAAGTTAGCCTAGATAGCTGTAATAGGAGGCTTGTTCCATTTGAGGAGTTTCTGAAGGGAATTAGGAAAAATCTTATGGCTAGAGTGATTAGCCAGACAAGGCTTTAGGGTCAGATTTTAAAACAACATTATGGATATCTGCTGGTTCAAGTGGGTACAAATGGGATGCTAAAAAAATGTTAAGAATCCCCCTAGGGTCCTGTGTGTATCTTTAGATCCTCCATAGCTCTAAAGATTCAGCCCTTGGATGATGAGCTGGGGGCCAGTGGGGGTGGATTTTACCCTGTATTGTGATGGGGTAAACTGGTCTTCTTACTATAGAGCTATTCTGATTGTTGGTCTCTAATCTCCTGTTTCCCCTATTATTACTGAAGATAATTATACCCAAATCCTAAGTCTACCAGAGAAGAGCTCTTATTCTTAAATCATCATGCTTTTTCTATGACATCATCATAAGTTGTCATGGAAATGATTACAGAGCAGCCAACCCAAGAGAGTGGAGAAGATGAACTAAGTGGAGGGAAGACTGAATAGCCTTCATTAATGGGGTGCAGGGGCATAGAGGGGCTATTTCCAGCCCCATGGAAAGCAGGTTGTTTGTCTGTGCATACATTTTAGCATGAGAAAGTTTATCCCAGTGTGAAAGATTGTTCTTAAAGGTAAAGATCTGTTCTCTGATAAGTCCTTTCCCTAGAATCACAGGAATTAAAAGCACATGTGGGGAGCTCTGTTGGGCTCCGAAGGCACAAACCTGCTGGACATCTGGGATTGATAAAGATGCAGCTGTGTGGAGACAGTAAAAACATGTGTTTACACTAAAACCAGGAGCAGAGACAGGGAAATGAATCAAGCCCCATCCTAATGGCAGCTGTGGCATTTTCACTTCATCAAAACCAGACAGCACCAGGAACAAACCCCTTTCTGTGTCCCTGTTTATCTTGGTTTTTATCAACTTAAAGATGTATGTAACCTTTGTTTTCATTAGCTTTTGCTGCCTAGGAGTGAAAACAGTAACCAAAGCTGGAACCAGAGTCAAGGAGATAAGGGCATTAAGCAGTTTTCAGACGTCTATTTTTAACATAATTCTGTGGAGCATTTCAGGTTTTATTCAATTTCCTCCTTCCCCCCCATCCCCTCTCAGGCCTCCACTCCCCTTATCTGAGTCTCAGTCTCCCCAGCTGTGATCCCCTCTCACAGTCCCAAGGCAAAGCCTATAGAGACCACTGTGGTAGTTTTGTTTCCCAAACACATCTTTAGAGCCTTCATTATTGAAAGTATCCTGAGTTTTTGAAAGAGGGTCCATTGTTCCTCCCTTTCACCCCAAAGCCAGTGCTGGTGGGAGCTGATTTGTTACATCCTCAATCTAACAGTGTTTGCCATCAAAAGCAGTTGATGATTGCCAGCAGTTACCACCCACAGTGATACCATAATTCCTCTCTGTGCCTAGGACAGAGGTTTGCAGTGCCTCCTTGACTGGAAACTCTGACTGATTTCTCTGATGCTAAAAAAAAATTCCAAATATTCCTCAGAATGAGGGATATATTTTCCCTTTGTCTTTATATAGTGTTGACACAACCTCAGGCTTATGATCATGCTGGAAAGGATGGTCTTGTGAACCCCTCATGTTTGATTACCTTTCTGTTTTGTTTCTTTCATCAGCTGTGACTTGAGGCAAAAATTTTGTGAGAAATTAAAGGTTTTGACATTTTCTGGGAAAATAAAAAAAGGCTTCTGGGCTCTTCCTCCACAAAAAAATTGTCCATAGTGAATATAGCTGCCATCCAGTGAGACCTGGCCAGGCTGAGAGCTGGGCAGGGAGACACCAGATGAGGTTCAACACAAGCAAGTGGAGAGTCTGGCACCTGGGGAGGAACAACCACATGGATCAGGACAGGCTGGGGGTGACCTGCTGGAGAAGAGCTCTGTGGAGAAGGACCTGGGGGTGCTGGTGGGTGACAGGGTGGCCATGAGCCAGCAGTGTGCCCTGGGGCTGAGAGAGACAATGGGATCCTGGGGGCATCAGGAGGAGTGTGGGCAGCAGGTCACAGGAGGGGATCCTCCCCCTCTGCTCTGCCCTGGTCAGGCCCCACCTGGAGTGTTGTGTCCAGTGCTGGGCTCCCTGGGATAAAAAGGACAGGGATCTCCTGGAGAGAGTCCAGAGGAGCCTCAGGAGATGATGAAGGGCCTGGAGCATCTCCCCTGTGAGGAAAGGCTGAGAGAGCTGGGGCTGTTCAGCCTGGAGAAGAGAAGACTGAGGGGGGACCTAATCAATGTTTATCAATATCTGAAGGATGGGATGCAGGGGGAATTGGCCAGTCCCTTTTCAGTGTCTATGGGGACAGGACAAGGGGCAATGGCTGCAAGTTGGAGCACAGGGAGTTCCACAGCACCATGGGGAAGAACTTTTCCCCAGTGAGGGTGAGGGAGCCCTGGGACAGGCTGCCCAGGGGGTGTGGAGTCTCCTTCTCTGGAGAGATTCCAGCCCCGTCTGGACCCCGACCTGTGCAGTATGAGCTGGGGAGCTGCTTTGGCAGGGGGTTGGACCCCAGGAGCTCTCGAGCTCCCTGCCAACCCCTGTGATTCTTTAGACTCTCCCTTAGATATTTATAAACATTGATAAGACATCATCAGAGTCAGTATCCACTTCATTTGTGTTCA
Organism: Laterallus jamaicensis coturniculus; assembly: GCA_022605575.1. NCBI lineage: Eukaryota > Metazoa > Chordata > Aves > Gruiformes > Rallidae > Laterallus > Laterallus jamaicensis. Next base: position 40,992,199 of record JAKCOX010000005.1, read on the forward strand.
GACCTGGACTATTGCCCAAATTTAATCCTGAAATGGGTTTTGGCCTTTTGTCTTCCTCTGGTCAAGCAACAGGAAAAATCACTGGAGCCTCTGATCCTGTAGGTCCCTGAGACATGGGGATGTACAAGGAAGGATGGCCCCTTTTGTCATCTCATAGCTGTAGCCTACAGCAAGGGACTGGGGAAATTCAGCAGTTCAGACTGGGCTTCCAATTTCCAAGGGGCAGAAAGGGCAGGTCTGACTTGTGTGGGGTCAACTAATGTCACCACAAACTGGTGGTGCATTAATATGAATGCTAATTTATTAATTAATATGAATCCAAAATATTAATGCTTCATGAATGACCTGAGAGAGCAGAAACACAAAAGTCAAAAAAAGCTTTTATAGGAGATTTTTAGGACCTTGTTTGCTTAGCAGTTGGGAAGGTTGTTCAGTGTACAGAAGAGAGGGATGAAGAAAATCTTCCAAAATAGAAGGGCTAAGAAGGAGAGCAAACCTTTCTCCAGGCCTAATGCTGGTAGAGTAACTTCCTTGGTAGAAAGAGGAAGATTCAGGTTGAGAAAAGACTTCCTAAACTTCAAGCAATGGGAGGTTTGTCTGGAGAGACTGGGGAGCATCAACCATCAGAGGCTTTGGCAGAGGCTGGGCAAGTGTCTATCAGGAGAGGTTTGCAGCAATCTCAGCCTGCCTTGGGGCAGGGAGTGCAACTAGACAGCTTCTTTTGCATCACTCCTACACCTTTTCCCCCTATGTTTCTGCAATCCCCAGTTAATGTGGTTGGCAAACACCTCTTTCCATGGAGCTCCCTATGGTTTTTTGTGCAGAGAGGACAAGATCCAAGCCCATCCTGACCGGGACACACCCCGTCAACACCACCGTGGACTACGGCGGGACCACGTCCTTCCAGTGCAAAGTCCGCAGCGACGTCAAGCCTGTCATCCAGTGGCTGAAGAGGGTGGAGTATGGCACAGAGAGCAAGTACAACTCCACCATTGATGTCGGGGGGCAGAAATTCGTTGTGCTGCCCACAGGAGAGGTCTGGTCCCGTCCAGATGGTTCCTACCTGAACAAACTGATGATTACTCGAGCCAAGGAAGAGGATGCAGGGATGTACATTTGCCTAGGGGCAAACACCATGGGTTACAGCTTTCGGAGTGCTTTTCTCACAGTCCTGCCAGGTGAGTTCTGATTTCCCCCCACTCCCCACCCATCTAAACTAAGAGTTGACATCATTAACATAACTCTTGATGCCCGTTGGGCTTCACGGCCCTCTGTGGTGCTGCGCTGATTTAAGCTAAATCACTGAATCAGACTAAATCAACCTGATTAAAATCCTCTTGGTGGTTCTTTATACCAGTTCATGGGGAAGAATAATTCCAGCAAGGTGAAATAAAATGAAGAAGCTGCTCCTGTATGGAAGAGGAGCTGCTGGGAAAGGATACTACAGTTGCAGGCACTAGATGAGTTCAGTGACAGGGTGCAGGATGTGAGAGGAGAACTGAATAGCTGCACAGTGTGCCACCCCATTCCCTTACATTTCACCTTTCTCTTGCTCTTATTTATATTGCTTTTACTGGTAAAAGGGAACAATGATACAGGCCCATAAAATGAGGGAAGAAGGAAAACTGTCCCGGTCACAAGGAAAGGAAAAGAATGAGTGTTAAAGAGAGAATGATTGAATAGTTAAATTCTACCCAGTGATCCCCTGGGGATCCTTGCACCAAACTTACAGCTGCTTCCTTTTCTCCCCAGGCCTCAGAGCTGGTGGTCACATCAAACTGAGGATGTATTGAGTGTGTTTGAGGCACACCATCCTTTCTTTGTCGTTTCTCCAGTGCCTCACCACCCTCACAGCAAAGAATTGCTTCCTTATATCTAGCCTAAATCTACCCTCTTTCAGTTTTAAAGACAGAATTTACATCCTGACAGCAGGTTGCCAAGTAAGCAAATGCTCTTGGAGTCTTCTTCTGCATCCCTTAGATTTAGGACTAAACTCCATCTAGCAAGCCTGTCAATCCTAAGGAAAAGCCTGTGTGGGTGGGATGTAACTAAAGCCTCTGGGAGTTTCTAAACTATGAGAGTCTGATCCAGCTCCCAGTATGTCATGGTTTAACCCCAGCTGGCAGCCAGCACCATACAAACACCTCACTTGTTCCCCCACCACAGGATGGGGGAGAGAATCAGACAAGTCGAGTGCAAAACTCGTGGGTTGAGGCAAAGACAGTTCACTAGGGAAAGCAAAAGCCACACACCCAAGCAAAGCAAACTGAGGAATTCATTCCCCACCTCCCATCACAGGCAGGTGTTCAGCCATCCCTAGGACAGCAGGGCTCCATCATGCTTAACAGTGACTCGGGAAGACAGACACCATCACTCTGAATGTCCCTCCACTTCCTTCTTCCTCCCCCAGCTTTTATATATATGGGCATGATGCCATACAGTATGGAGCATCCCTTTGGTCATTGGGATCAGCTGTCTTGGCTGTTTCCTCTCCCAACTCCTTGTGCACCCCCAGCTACTCACTGGTGGGGTGGGATGAGGGGAAGAAACACCCTTGGCTCTGTGTAAGCACTGCTCAGCAGTGACTGAAACATCCCTGTGTTTTCAACACTGTTTCCAACACAAATCTAAAATGCAGCCCCCACACTGGCTACTGTGAAGATAATTAACTCTATCTCAGCCAAAACCAGCACATTCTGAAGTCAGGGGGAGACTTACCACTGATTTAAATTAAATGGGCCTATAATGATCAGAACTGGAGTCTGCAGTCCTGTTGTTATTGGCAGTGATGGTGAAAGAGCACCCTGCTTGCCCTGGGAGGTGAAGATGTGTTTGCAAGGCCATATGTTAGAAAAACACCATTTCTGCTTGTAAAATCTACCTGATTTGACATAGACAGCTCTGAATAGCATGGGTGGATATCAAAACACTTTCCTTACAGTCTAGCAGAGGATTTCTGCCCAACAACATGAAGACTGTTGTTTCTGTAGTCAGCTGATGAGTCAGTTGTCTGATCCCATCTTGCTTTGAGTTGGGGGGCTGGACCAGATGAGCTCCAGACTCTCTTTCCAGCCTAAATCATTCTGTAATTTCCAGGTTTGGTGAATCAAAGTTTTGTCTGTTTTCATCAACACTACAGGTCCTTTTGACTGTAGAGATCACAGGGTATCTATTTAATGTTTCAAACTAGCTGTAGGACTGTTTGTCAAGGAGAGAAAAAGACATTGGGGTCTTAAAGAAGTTTGGCTTGTAAGTTAAGTGATACATGTTTGAATATAACATATTGGATGATCTGGATAGCCTCTGGTTTTCAAGGTTTCTTGAGTGTCTTCCTGCAAGCTGAATTCTGTGCCTTTTTCAGGGCTTTGGGAATCCCAGCTGGTAGCTGCCTGGGTGGGGATTTTGATAGCTAGGATCCTACCCACGACTCTTTTTGGGTCTATATATAAAGATACAAGGCTGAGGACCCTGAGTGGCTACCCAGAGTGCCAACAGCAGAGAGGGGAGGGTGTGAAAGATGCTGTGTGAAGCATCTTATCTCCTTCTGTAGTTGAATTTGTAGCTTCAAAAAGACTGGTGGAGGTAGAGTCCATTTAGCATAGGGACTTGGACACACACTTTGATGCCATGGGAACTTTCAGTTCTCCATGGCCTGAGCACCAAGGACAGGACACCAGCTTACCTATGTTTTTTCACATCCTTCAGCCTTCTTCCCAGCCACACAAGAAACTCAAGACACCATATTTGTGCTGCCTACTAGAGCAGGGCACTGCTGGGTAGCTCCTGTGTTGCTAGGCAGGGATACTACAGGGTGTCTACAGCCCACTCAGGCACAGCTACACCTGGCAGAGGCAAGTGGGCAATGTGCTGTTGCTCTGCACAACCCAACTGCGACTTCTGGGCTGCTGACAAGGAGGTATTACTGACACATCCCATGGTGTGTCCTCCAATGTGGGCAGAGAAGCTCGCTCCATCCGAGTGTGGGTGTGAAGAAACTCTCTTGAGCTGGCTCTAGTGCATCCATGAAAGTTAGGATAAGAAACTTCAAAAATCCCCTGAAGACTCCCCTCTCGACCCTTAAATGAGAGAGCATGAGTTGCTTGTCCTTCCAGGAGCACTGAAAAGCAAAGCAGTTCCCAAACATCATGATTTCTCCCTTGTTACTTGGTCTGGCAGGGCTGCCAGACAGCCTGTACAAAAGCCAGCCCTAGTGTGACATCTGTTTTGAATTCACTTTGCCTGCAGTTAATTAACTCTTTCTGTCTCTCTCCTGCTGGAATGTCCAGATCCCAAGCCTCCAAGTGCACCTGTGCCCCCTTCCTCAGCCAGCAGCCTTCCCTGGCCCGTGATCATCGGCATCCCTGCTGGAGCTGTCTTCATTTTTGGAACAATCCTCTTGTGGCTTTGCCAAACCAAGAAGAAACCCTGTTCCCCTCCAGCTGCTGCCCCCGTGCACCGGCCGCAGCCCCGGGACAGGATCTGTGTGTCCCAGGTCCCTGATAAAGACTGCATCTCCTCTATAAACTATGAGGAATACGTGGCTCAGCAGCAGCATTTACTGTCCCAAGGGCCAGCGCTCGCCCCAGCCATGGCACCCAAAATGTACCCAAAGATTTACACGGACATCCACACCCACACCCACTCGCACGTGGAAGGCAAAGTCCATCAGCACCAGCACATTCAGTACCAGTGCTAAGAGGGTGGCTGTGTACAGTAGCTCATTTGGGCTTTTCCTCCTGGTACCTCAGAAGAGACTGCTCCAAGACAGCTCACACTGCCAGCAATAGGCAAAGGAGACAGAAAAGATTATATATATATATAATTTTAAATATATATATACATATATATATAATTGTATATGCGTGTGTGTATGTGTGTGTGTATATATATGTGTATATATCTATATCTATCTATATAAATATATATATAATAGAGAAAGACAGAGAGAAAAGAGATTTTTTTTTTTTTTTAATTATTGCAATCAGGATGTAGCCAAGGAATAATGAAGGAACTCCAAATCTCAGCAGAGAGGCAGCCATCCCCAACAGAGGAGCCTTCCCAGGTTTTTTAGTGAAGGTGGCAACAAGTGAGACAGGACACAGGGACGTGAACCACCACCTCCTTCCATCCTTGTGTTGCTGAAAGGAACAAGAGCAAGAGGCCACCACGGTGATATTCCAGATGGGCACTGCTGCTCCTGTGCCTGCTTCACATCACTTCTTTTGGTGGGAAGCCCCCAAGCCTGTCCCACTCATGAGCATGCAGGAGAGCCTGTTTCCTCTGAGTGACTCAAGCTCTAAAGTACCTGAAGGTTTAGTGCCAAAGCACCAGGAGATGTAACCAAGTCACCTCTTCCAGGGAAAGAACGTAACACAAGAAGGTCTGGAAAAATGAATTCTCAACCACAGTCATTTGGCCTGAAATACTGAGCTGCTTGGTTTGATTTCTGCAGGTTGAAAGCATCGTGTGTCCCATGGGGGGGTTCTGCAGCTCAAACCACAAGTGCTCCACTCCCCAGTCCTAGGACTCAGTGCCACTGCCAGGAAAGAAAGGAAAGAGGAACATTGTACAGAACACCTTTATATTTATATTTAAGAAATAATAATAATTAATAATAATAATAATAATTGAACTGCTGATGGCAAAGAAAGCAAAACATGCTGTACTTTGATGGCTCGCAGTGACAAGCCACTGGATTTTCTACATCAATACAAAATACATGAAAATATTAGAAAGAAAAAAAAGAGTAAGAAACAAAGAGAATGAAATAATAATCTTGTAGGAAAAAAAAAAAAAAGCATTTGAGAAATATTCCCCTAGGTTGTGTGTGGTTGTCCCCTTCCCTCAGATAACATTTTGGAAATGATACAACTTCACTGCAGTTCAAACAACAGGAAGAAGAGAAAAAGAAATAAGGACCATATTAAATACCTATATGGACTGGAAGTGAATCAATTGCAGATATAAAACCTTTGTAATTCTATATAGAGTTTAAACAGAAGTCATGTATATTTAATTTATTTTGTTAAACAAGAAAAAAAAATGTATGATATTTTCCTCAAAACAGGCATTTCTATACGTATTTTTGATCAAAGAAAATAAAGACAATTTTTTTTTTCAGGTTCTATAGATGCCATGTTCAGAATATGCTCAATGGAGCATCAGACCAACCACTCTCCTAACCAGGAGGTCATCTATCTGTAGCCCTTTTCACACTAGCCACGTGTATATCATATCTGAGGTGCTGCTGGGCTCATCTCATCCATCAGAAACCAGCCTCTTCCACTGTGTATATTCTGTTTGTGAGGGTCTGCAGTGGCCTGATCACTTCTCATGGGCCCCTCTGTCATCTCAGCAGCAAAGTTCTCTGCTCCCAGGGGAATCTGTTTCACTATGTTTTGGGTTGGTTGTTTTGAGGGGAGGAGTGGAATGAGGTTGCATTTGGCTTGGGGTTTTTTTAAACACAAACCTGTAGTTGGACGTGTATATCATATCTGAGGTGCTGCTGGGCTCATCTCATCCATCAGAAACCAGCCTCTTCCACTGTGTATATTCTGTTTGTGAGGGTCTGCAGTGGCCTCATCACTTCTCATGGGTCCCTCTGTCATCTCAGCAGCAAAGTTCTCTGCTCCCAGGGGAATCTGTTTCACTATGTTTTGGTTTGGGGGGGAGGAGTGGAATGCATTTGGCTTGGGGTTTTTTTAAGCACAAACCTTTAGCTGGACGTGTATATCATATCTGAGGTGCTGCTGGGCCCATCTATCTGTAGTTGGGGGGTGGGGTTTTTTTTTGGGGGGGGAGTGGAAGGAGGTTGCATTTGGCTTTGGGTTTTTTTAAGCACAAACCTGAAGTTGGCTTCCTTTTTAAAAGAAAATTGCAAAGGAAAACATCCTAACTTGGGAGCCTGTAAAATTAACTTCAGATCAGGGTGCTTGGGAGGGGGAAATATGAACTGTGGCTGAAGGGCTTCATTTGTAAATGCAGCTGCTGAAGGAGCCAGGGGAGGGTGAGTTGGGTACAGTAAGAGCACTGGGCACTGCTCCCTTCCATGAGGGCTCACACCTTTGTTTTGCTGCTTGCCAAGGGGAACGACCCAGCCCTTCAGTGGCCAAATTTTTCTTTAAAGGAGGCAGGTTCAGCAGTGCTGCAACTGTTTGCTGTTACACTTGAAGTTTCACTTGAAATCCCCTGGTAAGAAAATAAAAAAAAAACCCACTAAAAATCTGAAAAAAGCCAATTTTCAAGTATAAAATGCCTTCTTTCTCAAGCCTGTTCCACGAAAGAGATCCTCAGCAAAGCAGCTGTGCCATTTAAAAGTGAAACACTTCATTTAACCCAAAACAAAACAGTGCTTTTAGGCTTTGCTTTGCTCTGAACTCTTGGGAAAGGTATTTGCTCTGGGTTGACCTGCAGGGATTTTTCTGCCCGCTTGTTTGAGTCGCCAGCAAAACCAAACAGTTCCCTGTTTGCTCAGCCGTAGCGCTGGGAGATGGGGCCCCCCATTCACTGAAGCACCTCAGCTCCTGCTTTCCTTCACCAATAACGTGCTGCTCAATCAAAGTGCCCTTTTCTCCTGGATCAGTGGCTCCATCCCTGCCCACTCTGCTGGTGCAGGCTGGAGCCATGTGATAACTCTGAGGAAGGGGAGGAGGAGGAGGAGGAGAAGCAGAGGAGGAGGAAGAAGAGGGAGAGCTTCCTACTCACATGGAGTTTACCACCTGGCCCTGTTGGAGTAAAGCACTGTGAAGTATAATCCTCTGCTTCTTTCCTGTGCTCTGTAGTAAGAAATCCATGTTATAATCTCTACAGGAAGATCATAGAATCATGGAATGGGATGGGCTGGAAGGGACCCCAAGGGTCACAGAGCTCCAACCCCCCTGCCACAGGCAGGGACACCAACCTCAGGCCTGGAGCTACACAAGGTTGCCCAGGGCCCCATCCAACCTGGCCTTGAACACCCCCAGGGATGGGGCACCCACCCCCTCTCTGGGCAGCCTGTTCCAGCCCCTCACCACTCTCTCTGCAAAGAACTTCCCCCTAATATCCAATCTAACCCTTCCTTCCTTCAGCTTTAATCCATCCCCCTTGTCCTGCCAGTCTCTGCCCTTTGAACAAGCTGATTCCCCTCCTGTTGCCCAGGGCCCCATCCAACCTGGCCTTGAACACCTCACAATGGTCTTCCTGTAGGAGTTGTAATAAAGCAATCCATTGCTTATTTTCCTTCATTTCTTTTAAGTTTTTTTTTTCCTTTTCTTCAGGGGGAGGATTCAGGATTCAGTTACCCTTTGTTAACACAGATTTATGAAGTCCATAAAGGCAAAATTCAGATCATGGGTATCTTTGTATGAATCCTCCCAGCTTCAAGGAGCCTCAAATATGATCACTGAGAACTCTGTTCAGGTGTCAGGCAGGATTTAGTCAAGAGTTCTCAATGGCTGTAGTTTGCTGAGTTATTTCTTAGGAAGGTGGTAAGTGGATGTTTCCATGAGAGATAGTCAGGGCTACATCCCATATCTCACACCTATGGAAAGCTACTTACTGCAGCACAGTATGTACTAAGCTACTGAACATTTCAGCTGCATTAGGGGCTGTCAGAGGGCAGGATTCACCTGTAAGCTCTCAGCCCTTCTCTGCTCCCTGCACCAGTGTGAGGACATGTCTAACCCATGCTCTGGTAGCAGTACTGACACCAGCTTCAGAGGTGGAGGTGAACACTGGCCTTGCATGGTTCAACGCCCTACAACACTGCCCTGTGGCACTGTTTCAAATGGCAGCTCTATGGCTGAGCCTCAGGAGAGGGTCAGTGGGTTAAAAGAAGCAATCCTGCCTTTCCCATACAGCATAATGCTCCCCATCTGTGCCTTCTACCCTTGGTGAGCCAGCTCTCTAGTGTTGGAGCATGCAGTCAAAAACTACATATTGCCAGGTATGCAGCAGGAGTGGCTTCCCCCTGCCCCTTCAAGCTCCTAGCTTCAGACACAGACCTCTAGTGATGCTGACAGAGCTTTCCAAAGGTAAACACTGCAGGACAACCATGCAGCATGGAGGATGCAGTGTCCAAGCACAGCTGAAGCTCTTGGCCATGGTGCTGAGAAGACACTTCTCCTTTTGGATGCACCATGAGAGATGCTGTAAAGCTCTGGATTTGCAGAAAGCTCGGGATGCTCATCCTGCCTTGGCTGTCAGCTCCATCTTCAGTATCTCCTGCTGAGCACCCAAACTGGTGTGAGATTTCCCCCTAGGAAAATATTTTATGCCCTACTTAAATGGGGCTGTATATATTATCTGGGCCTGGCTTGCCACACCTGTGTGGGTTTTGCATTCTTGAGGAGTTATCTTGCCTCCACAGAGTACCTGTAAGTGCTCTGTAGAATCACTCTGCCCCATGCCCTACTGCACACCATTGATTTTTAGGGCTTGATCGTGCCTTGCATGTACTGCTATGTCTTCTTTATTCTAAATACATCCAGCCAAGTCCTGTTTATGTTTGAATTTTCTTTCCTTCACTGGGACAAGATTGGACTCATCTTCCCTTGTGAATAGAGAGTGTTTAAAAAGAAAAGCACAGTCTTGCATTTAGCCACTGACCCTAGATTGAACACAAGGGATTTTTATGTTATATATAAGCGTGCATATACATATAGGTATAGTTGTACGTGCCAGGCTGTGATACAGGAGGCAGTCATACTTTTAAAGCCACGGAGCTTCAAAGATCAAAGGAACCTTTTCAGGCTTCAAACTCACCGTCTTGTTTATTTTATTTGCATCAGACATGGCCTTACATGCTGGTTTGTGTGTGGCATTTTTAACCTTTGCATGGACAGTCTTTGTATGGTCGGCCCCCTTTCAAACTGGAAACTTTTATCAGAGGTTTAGAATAAAAAGCACCAGTGGCAAACAAGGTAACTGAATACAACAGAACAAGACTGGCTGGGAGTGTGTGTGTGTGTGTGTGTGTGTGTGTGGCTGTGTAATAAAAATTGTAGAAGAAAAGGAACGAAAGAAAGGAAGGCCTTTCTGTCTAGAGAGATGATGGCTTAAGTTGGAGCACAGGGAGTTCTGCACCAATATGGGGAAGAACTTTTCCCCAGTGAGGGTGAGGGAGCCCTGGGACAGGCTGCCCAGGGGGTGTGGAGTCTCCTTCTCTGGAGAGATTCCAGCCCCGTCTGGACACCGACCTGTGCAGTATGAGCTGGGGAGCTGCTTTGGCAGGGGGTTGGACCCCAGGACCTCTGGAGGTCCTTTCCAACCCCTGTCATTCTATGCGTCTGTGTGATTCTGTGAATAAAAGCCTGGAATTGTGTTAACGGGTGCCAGAGCTCTGTGCAATTACTATCATTTGAAGGAGAGGGTGGCTCTGTGTGTGTGAGTGTGCACGTGCATTTGCACACATCAGGAGTACGAGCTGGCAAGAAAGACAATACTGAAAATTACCTTTGCACCACAAATTGGTCTGATAGTTTCTGTAGGTGCTGTGAATCTGGCAGAGCTGTTATTTTATTTTTTTTTAATGGTTTGGAGTAGTTGGGCTAGTTCAGCCTGGAGAAGAGAAGGCTGTGGGGGGACCTCATTGCAGCCTGCCAGTCCCTGAAGGGAGCAGAGACACAGGAGGGGAATCAGCTTGTTCAAAGGGCAGAGACTGGCAGGACAAGGGGGATGGATTACAGCTAAAGGAAGGAAGGTTTAAATTAGATATTAGGGGGAAGATTTTTGCAGAGAGAGTGGTGAGGGGCTGGAACAGGCTGCCCAGAGAGGAGGTGGGTGCTCCGTCCCTGGGGGTGTTCAAGGCCAGGTTGGATGGGGCCCTGGGCAACCTTGTGTAGCTCCAGGCCTGAGGTTGGCGTCCCTGCCTGTGGCAGGGCGTTGGAGCTCTGTGATCCTTGGGGTCCCTTCCAACCCTTGCCATTCTATGATTCTATGAATTTTTGTGTTTTTTAGTGAACAGGGGCAATTTTTGTTCTTTTCACCCCTAGAGCCAAATGCCATAGTTGCACCAGCATCCAAACTGCAATTAGCCAAATGAAATTTTGGGGTCCCTGTAGTTGATTGCCAAACTCTAGTGCCTGGAGTGGAGCAAGGATTTCAGGGCCAAGCCCAGCACCTCTAGTCCTTAGCAGTGAATCTGTGAGTGTCTTTACTCACTCCAGAAGCAACAAGCATCCAAGACATGACACTATAAGTTCAGAAAAGCTGGATCTCACTCAAACTTCATCTTGACCTGACCTGGACCTTGGACCAAAAGACCGCTGTGAAAAAATTGCACACTTGTGGTGGAAAAGAAGAAATAATTCTCTATCAGCTCCATTTCTCTGGCTGTCTGAAACTCTTCAGAGGTTTGAAATACTGGAATAAAGCCCTGGGGGAGGTGTAGCAGCAAGCAAAAACTGGGAGGTGGTCAAAGGTTAATGGGGAATTTATCATGACATTCCTATCTGGGCATTACCTCTCCCTACGTGGGGTAAGCTGTGTATGCCCAGGACTCCAAATGCCCTGAATCAATGATTATTCCACATACATTGCCCATTCCAGCTCTTGCAGATGCCAGTAGGAAAAAAAAATTCCCTGCAATGTCCCTTGGAAAATCAGTTGGACACATGGAGCCATTGCAGCATTTTTACATCCTTGTTGCCTGGCCCTTTGACAGAGAAAGATGTCACAGGAGCTACTGGCCATAGTATGAAGCCAGACACATTTAAATGAGAAATGTACATGGTTTTGAAGGAGATACCAAAGGAAGAGCCCCAAACTACCTGTCTCAAATCTGCAAGGCTGGGTGCTTTGTGAACAGAGCGTTTCAGTTGGATGCAAGATGTTTGGAATGCTATCACAATAAAGGGGGGGCACCTAGTCCAGATGGGGTTGCCTAGTGGTCCCTTCTAGCCCTAAAGAAGTGTAGTCAAGCTGCAGAGAAAAACAGATGCCAGCACAGGTCCCCTGCACCCAGCCGCGCTGCTCCTGGCAAGCGCTGTGGCTGCACACAGGCCCCGCAGGCCTTACGGCAACACTTGGCACAGAGCAGCCTCCCTCAGGCTGCACACCCAGCTCTGCTTGTCTCCAGACTGGAAGTATGTGATCTTTCCAGCTTATTACTGCAGCAATGGCATTATTTATATAAACTGGAGCTGTGTGTGGACATTTATTGCGTCTGCAAGAAGCCCCCTGTGTAAACAGCAGCGTGGCCCTCTGCATACACACCCCCTGCTCCTCTAGCCATCCTGGATTCCCTGCAGTTAGTGTCATGAAGGATTTACATGTGACTTTGAATGCAAACACATGCAGTTAATGGCCTGCTCAGTTGCTTAAAGCTTTACTGGTGTATCTTCAATCCCCATATTGCCATGCACAGGAGCTGGCCAGGATCCTGCGCTGTCCTCACCCTGGGCTGGACTCAAGTCCCACCCCAGCACACTAATTCAGACCTTGGGGGGTGTATGTTGGGATGTACAGTTTGGCCAAAGCAACCCCAAAGGTCTCCTATGTGTATGAGATCTTGGTGGGGGTTAGACCCACAGAGAGGGCACCCGTGTGCTTGCAGATCTATGGATGTAGTGAGGGTGTGAGAGGCATAGTCACAAAAATGCCTGCCTTTACAGAGTGGGTTTCACCTGCAAATCTCAGAAGGAATGTCACAGAGAAAGAAATGAGGCATGAAGGTACTGGCCAGGGTTAGGGTCTGTCATCTGTGCTAGGATGCACCCAGGCCACCTGCCAGGTCAGTTCTGCCTTCTGGAACTGCCAGAAACTGATAATAATTAGGAAGCTGTAGGTATTTCAGACTTCCTCTTGAGCTTATTTTACCTGCAAAGCCTTTGTTGAGCCAAGATTCTCAGCCTTTAAAAGTTTGCTACAAATGTAAAAACAAAAAAACCCACAAAACTCTCACCAAAATTGTGGATCACTGTAGTTGAAAATAGGAAATAATGGTTGATAAAACCATATTTAAGAACTGGTATTGCATTAAGTGGCACAAATGTAATGTCTGTGTGTAGAATGGAGTCTGGAAAGAGGGTGTTTAGCCCATGCACTTTTGTGTGTGTTCACCAGCTCCAGGTCTCTGAGAACACATGGAGCTATGACCTTTATTTGTCCTTATTTGAGCTTTTCCACTTCTTCATGCTTCTGTGTTCTCCTTTCTGCCAGTCTGTTGTAATTAGGATTTAACATATCCCCCAATATATGTGGCCATTAGCAAAGCAATGAATATTCTTTTTTTTCCCCATTTTCACTAACCAAACTCAGTCTGAGTGCTATTTCTATCCGAGCTGATCTGTGCTCTAGTGAGAGGAGTAATAAATAACACTTTAGACCACACTTCAAAATGCCTTTTTTTTCCTTTGATCTGAGTAATTAAAGAGTTGAGCTGTCGTTCCTGAGTGTTTTCTGATGGAATTACACCAGTTACACAGCTCTTCATTTGTATGTCATTAAGCATTATGTTTTATTGCTGCTGTTTAAACAATTAGTACCTAAATATGCCCCATATTCTCATAAAGAAGCAGTAGCAGTGTTAATGGTAATACCCTGGTGAAGAGTTTGTCTCCATCCAGAGTCCTCCATCGCCCTGGAATGCCACTTAATGTCAATCAGATCTTTGCTGATGCCCCTTCTGAAGTTCTCCCCCATCAAACATTTGACTGTGCAGAGAAGTGGAAAGACTAAAATGAAGGAAAAAACAGCATTTTTCTTAACACAGGAATTTATTTATTTTTTTTTTAAGTTCACTGCAAGTTTTGGTTAGAAAAAGGCCAGTGCTTCAAAGTGATCGGTCACTTGGACATTTTTATGGTGTTTTTATTACCCTTGGCTCATTTCCATACTAAAGGGAACATTTGTAACAATACTTGCTTGCTCTGTTATGGTTGGGGTTGTGTTTTTGCCCTGCTTTGTTCAGCTGTTGCTGGGCTCAGTAATGCTTTTGGCACACGTCTTCCCAGACCCTGCGGTGTGTTTATTCAAAAGGAAGGAAAAAGAAGTGTCTACTAAAACAATAAACTACTACTGCTTGCCTTAACATGGCCATAACTTCCTTGTCCTGCAGACAATCAGTTAGCAAAGCTGTTAGGTAAACTTGCTCCTTCCCTGTTGGAAAAATAAATATTCATGAAGCTGACAGCCACGTTTTCCCTTGTGCTTTATTGGGGGGTGGAAAATGGTGAAGGATTTTAAAGGTAATGATTTAATCAGAGAGGTAAGGATGGAGGCCCAGGTCCTGAAACCAGTGGGAGCTGGGAAACAAAGTCTTGCTGAAGGACCTGAGTAAGAGTTTAAGGCAAATGTTGTTATTTCCATATTAATGATATTATTATAGAAGACTGGAAAAATTAATGCTTTCACTAATGATGCCTGAAACAGGAGTCGTGACAGAGAAGGAGGAGGAATTAAAAAGGAAGGGGAGAGGTGACATATCTGGGTGTTTCCAGGGTAAAGCCAAGTCATCATCACCTTGGCTGGTCAGAGAATCATAGAATCATAGAATGGCCTGGGTTGGAAGGGACCCCAAGGATCACAGAGCTCCAACCCCCTGCCACAGGCAGGGACACCAACCTCAGGCCTGGAGCTACACAAGGTTGCCCAGGGCCCCATCCAACCTGGCCTTGAACACCCCCAGGGATGGGGCACCCACCCCCTCTCTGGGCAGCCTGTTCCAGCCCCTCACCACTCTCTCTGGAAAAAACTTCCCCCTAATATCCAATCTAACCCTTCCTTCCTTCAGCTTTAATCCATCCCCCTTGTCCTGCCAGTCTCTGCCCTTTGAACAAGCTGATTCCCCTCCTGTGTCTCTGCTCCCTTCAGGGACTGGCAGGCTGCAATGAGGTCCCCCCACAGCCTTCTCTTCTCCAGGCTGACCCAGCCCAGCTCCCTCAGCCTCTCTCCAGAGGGGAGCTGCTCCAGCCCTCTGAGCATCTCCGTGGCTCCTCTGACCCCTCTCCAACAGTTCCACATCTTGGTCCACATGGGTGGGAGCTCCACCAAACCCAGGACCATCCAAAGCACTCTATTCCCATTATAACAGACAATTCCTTTTTAAGCACATCACTGGAGAACATTTGTAATTCAAAGCAAGTTCTTGCCTTCCCTGGATTTCCAAGAGAAGTTTTGTTTGGTTTTTTTTAAGGCTTGGATTCATCCTTCTTAAAGGAGGTAGCAAAGTTAGGGACAGAGAAACCATGAGTTGTCTTAAAAAGGAAGAGAAACTGGAACTTCTCATAGGTGGTTTTGTTTCTGGGTGGAAAGACAGACTCCCAAGGGTGTTTTCTGTTCCATTGAAGCCAATGAGATAAGCTAAATTTGTCATCCCTGTACCATGAAACAGAAGGATGAACCTGGCTTTGGCACTGAAATACAATGCTGGAAAATTACCAAAATATTCAGCAAATTGGTGAAATGTCCCTATACATAAAATTTCCCCAAATCCAAATTAGACCTCAGCAAATAACTGTGACTTCCCTTATGCTGTCGTGCCTCTGCAGCATCCTTCTAAGCCTGGGAGGCTGATGTTCTCCTGAACTCTCCCTGCCCATGGGAACAGCTAAGAAAATGAGGCAATGTGAGGGGAGAGGTGTGCAAGGTGGGATTTCCTGCTGGTACAAGCCAGGAACATTTCATCACCATTCGCTGGCCCCAGCCCCATGCTGCCAGGGGAACATAAGCTGCCCTCCGTCATGGTTCAATAAGAGCAGAGAGCTCTCCTGCTTGTCATCAGAAGGGATGCAGTTTGATGTTTATCTGAAACTCCTTCCCAAAGGTGCATGCACAATAGAAGCTGCATGTAAGGACAGGTTCAACCTGAAACCAGAGAGAAGTGATAAAACCCTTTCCTCTCGCTTTGGTGTGTTAAGACCTAATACTCCCATATGCCAGGAAAGATTTGCAAGGGGCCATAAAGTCAGCAGAAGTCTGTTTGCACTTGGTTTTTTGGTGCCTTGACAGTGTAGCAGGGGCCTCTGTGCAAACATGACTCTGTGGCCAGCATTTAAAGGGCAAGTCCCTCCAATCTGTGATCTGATTTGGCATCATTGCTACAGCTGGAACCTACAAACCAACAGGCAGATCACATGGGCAAAACCAGGTCAAAATGCCACTTTAAATTCACATACTTGTTAAATAATTTTAAGATAAATTAATTTTAAGAGAAAAGAGTCTATTCTTTGTGCAGGTAAGTGACTGAATGCCTCTCTCCATTTTCTGTGTGTCTTTGCCCACTTCTTCTCACTACATACCTATAAATTACAGCAATAATTGCTCTCACTCTAAGAAGAGACACTGAAATACAGAGAAATTAAAAGGTTTTGGGTTTGTTTGGGTTTTTTTAAAGCAGGAAGAGCAGAGATTTGGACTTGGAATCATGAACTGAATTAATGTTTATCCAAAGCCATCACCTTTGTCATTAGTGCTTGGGACTCATCAGCAGTGCTTCTTCGACAGAGGGGAATCACAGGATATCTGCTGTCTTTCAGAGCATCAACCAAGACCAGGATCAATTATTTCCCAAACCTGAGCTGGTGACAGAGTGAAGATACTGGAGGCTGTGCTAAAGATACTGAACTAGACCTCGTGGAAGTCCCTGAGAGTCTTATGCTGGACTTCTTGGGAGAATAACTCATTTCTCTTAGGAAGCTAGCAGATTTCCCTTTTCTTTCTGCATAAATATGTGCAGAAGCATGAGGGGAAACTTTGTGCTTTGCATCTTTCCTGGAGGACCTGTGCAAGATGTGTCAACATCCAAACTTTGTCCTGTTGCAGAACTTGTGGGGTTCCAGGTCAGGCACATCCAGCATTCAAAAGCTTCTATCAACGACCATGTGTTGTCCTTCAGAAGGCTGGGAGGGAAAAACATAATGATAAATAATTCACATTTCAAACAGCATTAAGTGGAAACTTTACCAAGCAGATTCAAATTGTTTAATCAACACTGATAAGTCCCTCCAGGAGTATCAGGCAACAAATGATAGACAATATTTTGGCAGTGAAGAGAAGTGGCTGCTTGCAACAATTATGGATGAGCAGACTGTCTAGGAAACATGTTTGGATTTTTTTAATCTTGATAGTTTTTCATTGTTGAGATTGTAGCTGGAGGCACCAGTACAGGCAAAACTATATCAGATGTGGAGTTTTTTGTAACCATTTTGGATGTCTGGTTATTCAGAATGTTAAAAAAGAGGGATTTTTGACTATTACTATTGACAAAGCCTTCAGTGTTTGTACCATTTGAATTGTTTTATTATAAAGACATATTCTTAATGCTTTTTGATTTTCCAGAAAAGAATGAAGACTGTTTACAGAGAGAAAATTTGTTATTGTTGTTTTCAATCATGAAGTCACAGTAAGCGTTTTATGATCACAGAATCACAGAATCACAGGGGTTGGAAGGGCCCTCCAGAGCTCCTGGGGTCCAACCCCCTGCCAAAGCAAGGCTGTATTTGTGATATTATAAATTGATGCTCCTAGGTTATTCCATAGTATTTGGAGCTCAGAAGGTGGATTTTTTATAAGTGTAGCAGATAAAATGTTGAGCATTGGAGATATGGTTTGGTCTTTGCCCCTGGCAATGCCTGTGCAGTGTGTAAGGAGGACTAGTCAATGATTCCTGGTTTTCCAAGGGGAAATAGCAGACACTAGAAGCACCCAAAGTCCAGTCTGCATGGGGCCCACAGTCTGAAGTGTTCTTCTGTATCATAGAATCAGAGCATGGTGTGGGTTGGAAGGGACTCTAAGGATCATAGAGCTCCAACCCCCCTCTCTCAAAATCCAAGCAGTGTTTCCTTGTAAAAGACACCCAGAGGATTCCCCACCCTTTAATGTGAAGATCTAGTGGTTGTAACTCTCACTCAAGGTGTGGAAGAAGGGCTCCATGCACTCCAGTCCCTGCCAATTTTCCAGCCAAAGTCCTGGAAATTGCCCTAGATCCTTACTGAGCACCCTTGGGTGAGTGTACTGAGCCTTGCTATTGCATGGGGATGAAAACAAGAGTCTTGGGCCAGGCAGGGAAGGGAGGTACATGGCTTTCTTTCAGACTCCAAGGTGAAGCAGCATGGAGCGCAGTTCAGATGCTACCCCAGGCCCTTCACCTCCTTGCATTCAGTTTAATTCCACCTGGACCCTCAGCAGCTTTGTGAGAGCTGGCTTTGGCACCGAGAGGGGCACTGTTACCTCAGGCAGGCTATCACATCTCTCAGTCGTGCGTCCTGGAATGGGAATGATAGCTGTGCTGAAAGACTGGAAGAGATGGGATGAAAGGAGCTTCATCTAACATATCCAATGCAGGCAAAGCTAGGGAGAGAGCAAATTGCCAGGACCCATATTTGGAAGTCTCTCATGGCCATCATCTGCCATCATCTCAAGCCAAGAATCATAAGCATTATAACAAGGAGATATACTTGAGCACAGAGGATTACAGTTTTCTCAAGGATTGTTGTCATAAACCCCATAGTGGGTAGAGCTTAACATAGTTTATGATAATAACTGAGTATCACATTGCCCATAGCATCAAAAAATGACAGCAAAATTCAGGAGCAGGTGGGCAGCTTTAATTATATAGGCTCCAAAGGGAATAAACACTAGGATGGTTTTTACTGTCTGTCTGGTATGAGTCAGTCCACAGTGACCCTACTGGTGTGACTTGGTGAGAATAAAGCATCTAGCCCATATTTAACCATAGAAAGAGGGTTAGGGGTGGTTTTTTTTCCCCATCCTCTCCCTGTGAGAACAGAGAAAATAGGATTTGTAGGAGGAACTGGGGGATGGAATACTGTCAGTGATTTGCACGTATCAGTGCTGAAACATCAGACAGAGGAAGTACCCCAACAGCTGGAGCTGCAACAGATGTTCTCCAGACAGCCCTGCCTCATGAAGATGTAGTATAGCAATAGGTCATGTTACAGAAACAGAAATGTAAAGAGTGATTTTGCATGCATGAGCACTGGCTCCCCAGGCCCAGTGATATGAGTGACAATGAACAGGGGAAGGCAGCTGGGACCCTTCTGAAGAGATCATTGTGTCCCTTGCCACCAGGACCTGCTTTTCTAGCATATAGATGTCTCTAGCAGGAATAACAAGACTCTGGGTACTCAAACACAGAAGGGATGAGTGCAAAATCCTCTTGCCATTCCTGAAATTTAAGGGTGGATTCTCAATTACTCGGCTCCTCTGCGTCAAGGCTTTTAGCCTCTTCCTCTGGCCCTCTCCCCCCAGGTCACTGAGCAGGGGGGGGGGTTCTTGTTTGCTGTCCTAGAAAGGAGAATAACTGCAGGATTTGCAGCAGCTTTGCCTGAAATTTCCCTGGATACTTCTCTTTAGTCCTCAGACGTGGTCAGAAGAGCTCTTATGGTAAAACCCAGTGGTGATCTCCCACTTAGAGCTCCATCGTCAACCCAAGGCCACCCTGAGGTCACAGAGTGTGGTCAGGACAGCCACTACCTTTCTTCTTGGTAGTAGCTGCTGTCTGCATGCTCCTTCATTCATTTAGGAAAAAAGAGGTTGTCACTGAGGCCTTGGGGCACTAAACCTTCTTTTCCTTCACACCAAGAGAGTGTCCTAACCACCAGCTCACAGGCTTGCTTAACATCAGTCCAGTCTTTTCCTTGAAGCTGAACTGTTGTGCAGCCAGGAACACAGTAGGGATGATGTCAGGTGTGAACAGGGAGCAGAGTGAGCAATATCTCATAGTATTATTTCTTATTTCCTTTTTTCATTCCCCCCCTCTCAAACTGGGCACCTATTCTTTCCACAGTCAGCAACCTTTAAAAGAAAAGAAACTGTTTTTCTCTCTTTCCATTTGGGTATATAATCTGTTACTTTCCTGGCCAATTACTCTCTTTTAATATGTCCCCACAGTTTTCCTCTTTTTCTTATTTTCATTAAGAAACTGAAGGTTTCCCCCTTTACATCTTCAACATGCACTCCTCAGCTCTTTCAGCATGTTATCCTTCCTGGTGTTTTTCATGGATGTCTTAAGGCAGCATTGCTGATATGATGCTCTAAAAAAACCCCAGCAGTAAATGGAAATGGACTCCATGGGCTATTAAATATATTTAAGTAAACACATTAAGCAAGCATTAAGAAAAGTGAGTACTCTTAACTTGATGAAATGAGACTGCAAGCACACAAGGGCCCCATAACAGCAGTTTCATTACAAACAGACTCCTGTATGTGTATTCACATGTTCCAGCCCTCTCTCCTCTGATGAGAAAAGTGTGATCTGTCATGTCTTTGCATGATATCACAGCTCTGCTGGCATTTAAATAATTACAGGACATTGTGAAAGGCTTGGGACCAAAGACACCGTGGCCCCAAGTGGAAGGGCCTCATTTCAGTGCACCACTCCAAGTTCATCAAGTTCCCATAGCAACCCAGAGCCCTGGGATAAAAAGGACAGGGATCTCTCCTGGACAGAGTCCAGAGAAGGGCTACGAAGATGATGAAGGGCCTGGAGCATCTCCCCTGTGAGGAAAGGCTGAGAGAGCTGGGGCTGTTCAGCCTGGAGAGAAGAAGACTGAGGGGGGACCTAATCAATGTTTATCAATATCTGAAGGATGGGATGCAGGGGGAAATGGCCAGCCCCTTTTCAGTGTCTGTGGGGACAGGACAAGGGGCAATGGCTGCAAGTTGGAGCACAGGAAGTTCCACAGCAACATGGGAAGGAACTTTTCCCCAGTGAGGGTGAGGGAGCCCTGGGACAGGCTGCCCAGGGGGTGTGGAGTCTCCTTCTCTGGAGAGATTCCAGCCCCGTCTGGACACCGACCTGTGCAGTATGAGCTGGGGAGCTGCTTTGGCAGGGGGTTGGACCCCAGGAGCTCTGGAGGCCCCTTCCAACCCCTACAATTCTGTGACTCTGTGATCATATAATCTAGTGCATAGGGAAGCCACTGGGAATTGGTTACAATGTTTGCATCTCCTTAACCACTCATATCTGCACAAGAGAACAATTTCATTCAGCCTTCAGCACACCTCATGCTGTAGCACAGTTCATTTGGCAGAGCTGCACAGATACTGCTGGAAGGTTTAGCTGGTCACTCTGACACTACAAAAGGCAGTGGGGCTGTCTTTTTACTGGGAAATTATATAGGCTGACCTAAGAGAGCAATTGACAGGCATCCCACTGGTTCAAAGTTATTAATGAAGGTTTATGAATAGCAAACACTGGTACAAAATTCAGAGAGTGATTTGTGAGAAGAGGAAAAAGGAATTGGATTGGGTTTTTTTTATTAAACATGTTTTCTGTGTTACCTTTGTAATTAGTAATTGCTCCTCACTTGGGATTACAGGCTATTATTTTAAGCCTCAGAACATTATATGCATGGATAGATTGATTGCAGTTCTTTATTTTTTCTTATTTCTGAATGGAGGTGGCTGGAAATGGAAAACCTGGATATTATCCTTACCCAGGAGATTAGTATAAGATGGCTAGTCCTTGCCATTCTACATTGTCTGGTATTTCTGGTCCAGACCAGTCCTGTGTTGCCATGTCTCTCTGCCCCTGACCTTGTCTTAGCCCATCACACCTTCCTGCTCCTTCAAGATCATCCTTGCAGTAATGCCCAGAAAAATTCCCTTGTTGTGAAGAAAAAGGTGTAGAGCTGGCAAGGCAAGCTGGACTTTAGAAGAACCTTCATAAATATTTTTCAGTTGATTGTAGGACCTCACTGAAGCCTTACTTGACCTGTCTGAGGAGTTGAAGTTTCTTCATTGCTGTAATGTTGGTTAGTCACAGGATTCTCAGCTTCCCAACTGCCCAGGATTCTGGATGTAAATCATGGCAGGGATTTCTGCAAGCAGCATCTTCTCCCAGTGCACAGGATGGCACTTCACAGTGCATCGAGTCCTCTGCCAATATGGCATGACTTTTGGAGCACATCCTGGAGTTGTCAAGTCATATTTGCTCCCTGGAGCAATTTCCCCCTGTTTAAAATCATAGAATCATTTAATATGCTGGGTTAGGAGGGATTCATAAGGATCAGCAGGCAGACTCCTGGCTCTGCACAGGGCCAGCCAAGTCAGAGCAAGGGACTGAGTGCCTTGTCCAGATGCTGCTTGAACTCAGTCAGGCTCAGTGCTGTGACCACTTCCCTGGAGAGCCTGTTCCTGTGCCCAACCAGCCCCTCAGCAAAGAACCTCTTCCTAATATCCAACCTAAACCTCCCCTGTCACAGCTTCATGCTGGTCCCTCGGGTTCTATCACTGGTCACTAAAGAGAGGAGATCAGCGCCTGTCCCTTCGCTCCCCCTCATCAGGAAGCCACAGACCCCCATGAGGTCTCCCCTCAGCCTCCTCTTCTCCAGGCTGAACAAACCCAGGGACTTCAGCCTCTCCTCATACAACTCCCCTCCAGAGCCTTCACCATCCTTGGTGCCTCCTGGACACTCCCCAATAGTTTTACGTCCCTCTTGTACTGTGGCACCGAAAAGTGCACCCAGTACTCAAGGTTTCCTGTAGCAGATGTAGGGGCAGGCAGCCTGGGCTATGTTTTGCCCCAGTTGCTGTTCCTGGGCTGGTGAATGGTGTGCTCTCTTGGCAAGATGTCCTTGCGCCCGGACTAGTAGCTTTCTTCCTGGCTGAAAGCTTGGGACAGGCAGTAAGCAGAAAAAACTGTACTGTAGCAGTCTGAGTGCAAAAGAAAGTTCATGTAGGACAAGAAATGAAGAAATAATTCCATGCTTTCATGGTAATACCTGAAGAGAGGCTGACATTAGTTTTGTAAAAGCTTATGAGGGCGGCAGACAGTCTTGTCCACACTTCCAACACCGTGCAACCCTTTGGAAAATCATCAGTTGTGTCCAAAATGAAGGGATGCCAGCAGCCTTTGCTAAGCACCTCCCAGTGTCACAGGAGACAAGGACCAACAGAATCACAGAAACACAGAATTGTAGGGGTTGGAAGGGACCTCAAGAGCTCCTGGGGTCCAACCACCTGCCAAAGCAGCTCCCCAGCTCATACTGCACAGGTCGGTGTCCAGACAGGGCTGGAATCTCTCCAGAGAAGGAGACTCCACACCCCCTGGGCAGCCTGTCCCAGGGCTCCCTCACCCTCACTGGGGAAAAGTTCCTCCCCAGGTTGCTGTGGAACTTCCTGTGCTCCAACTTGCAGCCATTGCCCCTTGTCCTGTCCCCACAGACACTGAAAAGGGGCTGGCCATTTCCCCCTGCACCCCATCCTTCAGATATTTATAGACATTGATTAGGTCCCCCCTCAGTCTTCTTTTCTCCAGGCTGAACAGCCCCAGCTCTCTCAGCCTTTCCTCACAGGGGAGATGCTCCAGGCCCTTCATCATCTCCTCAGCCTCCTCTGGACTCTCTCCAGGAGATCCCTGTCCTTTTTATCCCAGGGAGCCCAGCACTGGACACAACACTCCAGGTGGGGCCTGACCAGGGCAGAGCAGAGGGGGAGGATCCCCTCCTGTGACCTGCTGCCCACACTCCTCCTGATGCCCCCCAGGATCCCATTGTCTCTCTCAGCCCCAGGGCACACTGCTGGCTCATGGCCACCCTGTCACCCACCAGCACCCCCAGGTCCTTCTCCACAGAGCTCCTCTCCAGCAGGTCACCCCCAGCCTGTCCTGATCCATGTGGTTGTTCCTCCCCAGGTGCAAGACTCTCCACTTGCTGTTGTTGAATCTCATCTGGTCTCTCCCTGCCCAGCTCTCAGCCTGGGCAGGTCTCTGGATGGCAGCGCAGTGTCCTGTGTGTCAGCCACCCCTCCCAGCTCTGTATCATCAGTACTTGCTGAGGGTGGGTACTGTTCCCTCATCAAGGTGTCAATGAAGATATTAAACAACAAGACACTCAGGGCTGCTGCTCACTGGGCTTTTTTCAGCTGAAACAACTGTTTCCCTCTGACGGCTGCAGTAAAGCACAGCAGAAAAACTGATAGGAACCCACATGCTGCTGAATGTGTTTATGCTGAATTCCTGGATAATTTACTGGCTGCAGAGATGACACAGCCCAGAGTTCAAACCATAAAACCAAAAAAGGTGTGAAGAGGAGCGGTGGGGGAGAGCAGGGGGAAACACTTGAATCTTCCCTCTGGGAGGCTTTTCTAAAAGATATCCATTTTGGCATGGTCTGGGATGCTTCAACTAAAAATCTGCAGACAGAGGAGACACAAGAGGCTGTTTCAGGATTTGAGAGGCCTTTTTGAGGGTGAAGTTCAAGAAATAAATGGTCGAGGCCAGGGAGAGAGGGAGAAGTGAAAAGCAACCATAAGAGCAGCAAAAAGCAGGAGAAGTTTGGGGTCAATTGCTATAATTTAATATCAGGGCACCCTTATCTTCCACCACTACAGGAGCTCCAGCTTGCATGCTTAGTACTAAGCAGATGTACAAAGAGACACGTTAACTTGAAGGAAAGGGAGGAAGCTGAGTTGAGAATGAGACAAAGGGTCACAGACTCACAGGATCACAGAGTTGTAGGGGTTGGAAGGGAGCTCCAGAGCTCCTGGGGTCCAACCCCCTGCCAAAGCAGCTCCCCAGCTCATACTGCACAGGTCGGTGTCCAGACGGGGCTGGAATCTCTCCAGAGAAGGAGACTCCACACCCCCTGGGCAGCCTGTCCCAGGGCTCCCTCACCCTCACTGGGGAAAAGTTCTTCCCCATGTTGCTGTGGAACTCCCTGTGCTCCAACTTGCAGCCATTGCCCCTTGTCCTGTCCCCACAGACCAAAGAAAAGGGGCTGGCCAATTCCCCCTGCACCCCATCCTTCAGATATTGATAAACATTGATTAGGTCCCCCCTCAGTCTTCTTTTCTCCAGGCTGAACAGCCCCAGCTCTCTCAGCCTTTCCTCACAGGGGAGATGCTCCAGGCCCTTCATCATCTCCTCAGCCTCCTCTGGACTCTCTCCAGGAGATCCCTGTCCTTTTTATCCCAGGGAGCCCAGCACTGGACACAACACTCCAGGTGGGGCCTGACCAGGGCAGAGCAGAGGGGGAGGATCCCCTCCTGTGACCTGCTGCCCACACTCCTCCTGATGCCCCCAGGATCCCATTGTCTCTCTCAGCCCCAGGGCACACTGCTGGCTCATGGCCACCCTGTCACCCACCAGCACCCCCAGGTCCTTCTCCACAGAGCTCCTCTCCAGCAGGTCATCCCCAGCCTGTCCTGATCCATGTGGTTGTTCCTCCCCAGGTGCCAGACTCTCCACTTTCTTTTGTTGAATCTCATCTGGTCTCTCCCTGCCCAGCTCTCAGCCTGGCCAGGTCTCTGGATGGCAGCGCAGTGTCCTGCCTGGCAGCCACCCCTCCCAGCTCTGGATCATCAGCACTTGCTGAGGGTGGGTGATGTTCCCTCATCAAGGTGTTGGTAAAGATACTAAACAGGACTGGACCAAACACCGAGCCCTGGGGAACAGAAGATCACAGATCAGCTCTGCCTGGAGAACGTGCTCCCCAGAAGTGAGTAGGAAACTTGTTCTGCATCCTGTGAAAGGTTTCAGAGCTTTTGTTTTCCTCCTCCTTTAATAAATAAGAAGAACAAGTAAACCTCTGCCCACCAAACTCTGCCACTCCAGTTTCAGACTGGTTCCACTGAAATTTTTAATCTGAAGCATGTGGGAATCACAGAATCACAGGGGTTGGAAGGGACCTTGAGAGGTCATCAGGTCCAACCCCTCTGCCAAAGCAGCTCCCCAGCTCATCTTGCACAGCAACAGTTTATTTCAATTCTGATATCTAAAGATAATGACAAACTTTTGAAAAGTTTAGGGTACTGCAATTTCAAAGCTGCTTTAGCATCAAAAGACATCTTTCATTTAAGGAATAAATAAAAGAGAGAGAAAACTTCATGGCAAGTTGAAAAGTGTCTTTTAAAAATGTTTAGTCTGGAGATTCTTCCCTCCCCAAATGTTCCTGGAAATAGGTTGGCTGCTGAGAAACCAGTTTCCAGGTAATGTGGCTTTTCCCATGCCAGTTTCCTGTACTGCTTGGGAGATCCTCATCTCTGTAGCCCTGTGCCTCAGACATTACTTTTAGACCTGTTCTGAAACCACCCACACTGAGCTTCCTGATTCAAAATCAGTCCACTCCCATGGGTTGAAGCTGATCTGAGCAAGAAGAGACACTCTTTGCCTTTGGTAGCTGATGAGACAGCACAAGGGAGCTGATGGGCAGCTTTTGCAGGGAGAGTTTCAAAGGAAGCTGTTTACATTCTTCCTTTCCTCCCCTCCCTTCCCTTCCCCTCCCCTCCCTTTCCCTTTCCTCTTTCCCTTTCCCTGTCCTTCCCTTTCCTCCCCCTTTCCTTTCCTCTTTGCCTTTCCTTTCCTTTCCTTTCCTTTCCTTTCCTTTCCTTCCCTTCCCTTCCCTTCCCTTCCCTTCCCTTCCCTTCCCTTCCCTTCCCTTCCCTTCCCTTCCCTTCCCTTCCCTTCCCTTCCCTTCCCTTCCTTCCCTTCCCTTCCCTTCCCTTCCCTTCCCTTCCCTTCCCTTCCCTTCCCTTCCCTTCCCTTCCCTTCCCTTCCCTTCCCTTCCCTTCCCCTCCCTCTTTCCCTTTCCCTGTCCTTCCCTTTTCCTCCCCCTTTCCTCTCCTCTTTCCCTTTCCTTTCCTCTTTCCTTTCCTCTTTCCCTTTCCTCTTTCCTCTTTCCCTTTCCTTTCCTTTCCTTTCCTTTCCTTTCCTTTCCTTTCCTTTCCTTTCCTTTCCTTTCCTTTCCTTTCCTTTCCTTTCCTTTCCTTTCCTTTCCTTTCCTTTCCTTTCCTTTCCTTTCCTTTCCTTTCCTTTCCTTTCCTCTTTCCCTTTCCTTTCCTCTTTCCCTTTACTTTCTTCTTTCCCTTTCCTTTTCTCTTTCCCTTTCCTTTCCTTTCCCCTTCCCCTTTCCTTCCCCTTTCCTTCCCCTTTCCCTCTCCCTTCCCCTTCCCCAGCCCTACTGGAATAAGCAGTCTAGCATCCAAAGGGAGAAGTATGTGAACCAGACATGGTCTGTCACAGCCTGGAGCAACAGGCAGTCCAGTATACCCAAAATACAAAGCATCAGGTATTCTGGAGACTGGGAGAGGATCCAAACCCAAGTTACCAGGGCATTCAGATTAGAATAAAAGAGATCTTATTTGAGGAGTTATAAAATCATTGGACTATGTTCCATGTATAGAAGGAACAAGAGGTCACACAAGTGGCCAGTTTGGCTTACACAAGGCACCGAGGGCAACACGCTGGCAGCACACATGCTAGATGGTGCCAAAGAAATCAAATGGAGCTTGCTCCAGCTTAGGAAGGCCAAGGGACCAATAACACAAAGAGATTCAATTATAACTCGGCCAGTCCTCTGACGCTAGCATGTTTCTGGAGGAGGAGCTGAAGCTGCGCCATCCAAAACAGGGTTCATGGGGTATGAGCCCAGTGGCTTGCCATGTAAAGCTGCCTGCCCTCACTCTGAGCTGGGTTTTAGTTTTCCTTCAGGCCACGGGTGGGAAAAGCATGCCAGAGATGAAATGTATAAACCATAACCTATTGCAGAAAGCCTGGCTCTCTCTCTTTGCACTCTCTACCACACCAAAGCCCCATCCCCTCTGCATGAAAAACCCTTAATAAAGAAGACCTAATGACCCAACTTCTAAGCTGGTCTTCAGTGCAGGATGTGGCCATTGAAGGGGGTCTCTCATGTCAGGCACATGTAGGCTAATATTTGGGCAGGATAGCTTTGCAAGAGATAGAATCATAGAATCATAGAATGGCCTGGGTTGGAAGGGACCCCAAGGATCACAGAGCTCCAACCCCCTGCCACAGGCAGGGACACCAACCTCAGGCCTGGAGCTACACAAGGTTGCCCAGGGCCCCAGCCAACCTGGCCTTGAACACCCCCAGGGACGGGGCACCCACCCCCTCTCTGGGCAGCCCCTTCCAGCCCCTCACCACTCTCTCTGCAAAAAACTTCCCCCTAATATCCAATCTAAACCTTCCCTCCTTCAGCTTTAATCCATCCCCCTTGTCCTGCCAGTCTCTGCCCTTTGAACAAGCTGATTCCCCTCCTGTGTCTCTGCTCCCTTCAGGGACTGGCAGGCTGCAATGAGGTCCCCCCACAGCCTTCTCTTCTCCAGGTTGACCCAGCCCAGCTCCCTCAGCCTCTCCTTGTAGGGCAGGTGCTCCAAATAGATAGCCCAAATCTCTTATTTTTGAGGAAAGGGAGAGGAGTGATTGATCTGATCCAGTGCTTATATTTAAGAAAAAAACCTCCAGCTGTTAATCCCACATGAAATTTCTCCTCTTCAGCATTTTGCTGGTTTTTTTTTTTAACAGAGGGTCTGACACCAGACAGAACCACATATAAATGGCTGGGGTTTGTGAACTACCATCTTTAGGACCTGTCTAATTAGGCTTTAGGAACAGGGTCTAATCCTGAATTTTAAACCCCTTCCATGAATGAAGTATAAAGTCTGGCACCTGGTGAGGAACAACCACATGTATCAGTACAAGCTGGGGGTGACCTGCTGGAGAGGAGCTCTGTGGAGAAGGACCTGGGGGTCCTGGTGGGTGACAGGCTGGCCATGAGCCAGCAGTGTGCCCTGGGGGCTGAGAGAGACAATGGGATCCTGGGGGGCATCAGGAGGAGTGTGGGCAGCAGGTCACAGGAGGGGATCCTCCCCCTCTGCTCTGCCCTGGTCAGGCCCCACCTGGAGTGTTGTGTCCAGTGCTGGGCTCCCTGGGATAAAAAGGACAGGGATCTCCTGGAGAGAGTCCAGAGGAGGCTGAGGAGATGATGAAGGGCCTGGAGCATCTCCCCTGTGAGGAAAGGCTGAGAGAGCTGGGGCTGTTCAGCCTGGAGAAAAGAAGACTGAGGGGGGACCTAATCAATGTTTATCAATATCTGAAGGATGGGGTGCAGGGGAAATGGCCAGCCCCTTTTCAGTGTCTGTGGGGACAGGACAAGGGCAATGGCTGCAAGTTGGAGCACAGGAAGTTCCACAGCAACCTGGGGAAGAACCTTTCCCCAGTGAGGGTGAGGGAGTCCTGGGACAGGCTGCCCAGGGGGTGTGGAGTCTCCTTCTCTGGAGAGATTCCAGCCCTGTCTGGACACCGACCTGTGCAGTATGAGCTGGGGAGCTGCTTTGGCAGGGGGTTGGACCCCAGGAGCTCTGGAGCTCCCTTCCAACCCCTACAACTCTGTGATTCTGTGAATCTAGCCTCATATGCACAGGCATGCAGTCTTCAGGAGCAATCAGCACAACCCTGCACAGTTTGATTTCCCAGGCTCTAAAACGTGCAAGTTGAATAATAACACAGGGGAAATCCCCTAAGGGTTAGGCACTGTGTTTGTTTAATCCCCCTGGATTGCTGTGTCTAAATATTTATGTTACCTGAGATTTTGCTACAAACTTAATAATCAGGGCTGCTATAGCCCAGTAAGCAACAAAAACAGTCTGGTTTGCACAGTGCTTAGAGAATGGAACAATCCTGAGTGTGGGGAAGGTGCTTGCCCGTGGTGATGCATAAACAGGCTAGTGTGGGTATCTGTGCATGTAGGAGTAAATGGCTTTTGTTATCCCTTCTGAAAAGTTAATCTGAAACACAGTTTCCTGTGCAAGAATTAAAGGGAGGCTTATCACCCACATAGCCATAACTCTGTAGGTTATCTGACTATATTTTGTGGTTTAAGTTGGAGCATGTTCTCAGAGCAATGTCTAATTTGATACTGGTTTTGTCCTTCTATCTGTCTGCTGTTCTTCTCATTTCCCTGATAAGTCACTATTAATAGATATGCTATTGAAATCAGCACTTGGCAGCTCTGGTTTTAATTGAGAGAGGCATATCTGAGCCACGTGGAGAGCTTTGCTCAGCTTCAGGCACCACATCTTAAGTAACATGTGCTCCAAATACATGAGATCTGAATCACAGGAGAGAAGATAGATGGGAAAATCATGGATAAGTGAAAGAATCAGAGTTACTAGACAGCAGAGCTCTGTAACTCAATGGATAGCCAAGCACTGGAATATAGTGCCCTCTGCTCTGCCCTTGGGAGGCCCCAGCTGGATCCTGTGTCCAGAGCTGGGGCCCAACACAAGAAAGATGTGGGGCTGTTGGAGAGGGGTCAGAGGAGCCACGGAGATGCTCAGAGGGCTGGAGCAGCTCCCCTCTGGAGAGAGGCTGAGGGAGCTGGGCTGGGTCAGCCTGGAGAAGAGAAGGCTGTGGGGGGACCTCATTGCAGCCTGCCAGTCCCTGAAGGGAGCAGAGACACAGGAGGGGAATCAGCTTGTTCAAAGGGCAGAGACTGGCAGGACAAGGGGGATGGATTAAAGCTGAAGGAAGGAAGGTTTAGATTAGATATTAGGGGGAAGTTCTTTGCAGAGAGAGTGGTGAGGGGCTGGAAGGGGCTGCCCAGAGAGGGGGTGGGTGCCCCATCCCTGGGGGTGTTCAAGGCCAGGTTTGATGGGGCCCTGGGCAACCTTGTGTAGCTCCAGGCCTGAGGTTGGTGTCCCTGCCTGTGGCAGGGGGGTTGGAGCTCTGTGATCCTTGGAGTCCCTTCCAACCCAGGCCATTCTATGATTCTATGATACTGCATAGGAAGACTTCTAATGGGAGGATTTTAAAAGACCTGAGAGAGGTGGATCAGGCCTTTAAACTAGAGCTGTTGTAGATGTTCTCTGCTAGGTAGCTGTATTTCATTGTCTTCAAGAGCAACTCTCCTCCTGATTTAAACCTGATTCAGATTATACCTGTAAAAGGCTGATGATGGAATTTGAGGATTGAAGGCAAATTAATAACAAAACTTTCCTGGACCTCTCTTTGACAAAAAAGAGTGTGGAGATGAGGTTTAGCACCTTGGGTTATAACCTAATCAGATCTAGTTTTCTTCAGAAAATTGGAAAGCTGAATTAGAGAAGTCTTTGAATCCCAGCCCATGAGAGCTCTCCTGAGTTTATGCAGTATATTAAATGTCCTTACTATACCACACAGAAACCTATTTCTTCACAGGTCATTTACACAATAATCCTTGTAAGTATTTTTTTTTTACACAAGCAAATTAGAGCTAAATATCACCTCTGCTCCCTTAACTTCTCAGACTTCACCCAACAGGTATCATCTTCTTCAATCTTTCTCTAGAGGGATTTTGTCTTCTGAAGCCACCTATTGCTGAATTTTGCCTTACATAGGATCCTGAGCAGGGTTTTCTCTGTGGGTGATTACCATTGCTCCCTATGGATCTATCCTGAACCCATGGAAAGAAGGAATTCCCACTGCCATCACCCACCTGCTTGTCATCCAGCTCCTTGGCTTGCTGATGAGCTCTGTTGTGAAATGCTCCAGGCCCACCAACGTGTGCTCCTCATCAGCAGCAAAGGAAGCTGGAGCTGATAGGGTTAAACTCAATGAGCTAATCGTTTTAATCAACAGATCCCTAAACACAAGAGAAATGCAGCTGCCTGGCCCATACAGTTATCCAGCCAGCTTGTGGGAGGACAGTAATTAGCTTACTGAAATGCTAATGAAGAGGCAAAACTGCTGAAGCAGTATGTGGGGCAAGGCCAGGGGTATAAAGAGACTGGTATGGAGGAGTCAGTGGAAGGTAGAAGAGGAACCTGCCTCCATCAGAGAGATGGCCAGGTGGCTCAGGGTGGTGAGGAGTCTGCAAATTTGGATCAGAGCCAGCAGGGCTGCCCCAGAGCTCCAGTGTTGGCCCATCTGGTGCTTCACCATGGGTATTAACACAGGTCTCACATACGGGAGTGCTTTGGCTTATTGAATAGTACCAAGAGGATGTTTCTTACCACTAATTAATCTCTCCTCACTGCTCATGTCACACTTCACTCTCTTCTTTATGATTCCCCACAGGCCTCTGGCTTTGGAAATCTCATTACCTCAAACACCATCTCTTGCTCCCTTCAACGCTCACATCATTACAGACCCCAACTGTTCTTGTAAGAAAAGCAATGGCTCCATGTGAACCTTCTCCTGGGCCTTCCCAGACACTTTAAACTGTTCAATTAATTGCCCATCAATTACAAGAATTAGGCATAGCAGTGAAATCAGGACCCACTGTCTGAGGTGCAAATGAGGCAAATAAACATCAGCCCTCTCCCCAGTGAATTTGCAGTCCACCTGCATGTGCAACGTTGGCTCTCCAGGACCTCTTGTCTAAACAACATCCATAAAACTGTATACAAATTAACCACTCAGCAAAGGAAAGGCGAGCATAGGCAGCATAGAAACACATGGGAGGGTGTTAGCTTGGAAGTCACAGCATCACAGAATGACAGGGGTTAGAAGGGACCTCTGGAGATCCCCTAGTGAAGAGTTTCTGTCACTTCAGTTTGTTTGTAGTTGTGGGGTTTTCTTTGACTCCAGCAAGATCTGAGAAAGGAGAAGATGATGTGTTGTTGAGAAAACATTACTGAGCATCCAGGTGTTGTTCAGAGCACAGGGGTCACCCTGCAATATCCACAAAATTCCCTTCTGGGAGATGTGTTCTGTAGTGTTAGTACAAGGGCTGAGTCAACAAACCTCTTGGTACTGATGTGTATCATATAACACACCAGAGGCCTGGTCTAACATCTCAAAACAAGAGGCCTAGTGCAAATTGGGTTGTCCTCCCTCTGTCCTGGCAAGCTCCTTGGTGCTGGTGATACGTGCCACAGGCAGAGGGGGATATGTTAAGAGTGCCTTATCCTCTCCCTGGCACTAGTGGGTTGCCAATAGCCCACTCTTTTTCCTTCACCAAATGAGTGATAACTCACAGTATTGTCGGTCTTCCAAGTGCTGTGCCTTAGTCCCTGTCTAGATGCTGAACTCATGGGCATTGCCTCATGCAGCCCTGGGACAGGCTGCCCAGGGGGTGTGGAGTCTCCTTCTCTGGAGAGATTCCAGCCCCGTCTGGACACCGACCTGTGCAGTATGAGCTGGGGAGCTGCTTTGGCAGGGGGTTGGACCCCATGAGCTCTGGAGGGCCCTTCCAACCCCTACAAATCTATGATTCTATGCCCAGAGTTTCAACTTGTAAATTTAAGGACTGTTCACCAACCACCTGGAAATCCTCTCTCCTCATCCTCCCCCACCATGTGTCTTGAGGTGTGCAATTCAAAACCATAAAGCTCGAGGCTGAGAAGCCTTGGCTGGGCTGAATAGCCCAAAGTTCATCATTGACAATACTGCTTAACTTCAGTGGGACTCCAGCAGCCATGAATTCTGACCTGCACACAAAATCCAAGGCAGAGCAAGCAAGGGTGTCTCTGTATTCTAATTTAAATTTTACACTCAAAGGATATACATACATTTTAAATCCACCCCTTTAATCCTTGCAGCTGAACCATTCAGCTCTTGTGTTGCCACTGAGAATGCAGGCACAGTGTTTGACAGAGGGTGAGGGAGCTGCTCCCCATCACTAGGGGAGCAGAGGTAGGGGGGGAGAGTGTGTGACCTCTGCAAGACACAACCCACACTGAATGCATCAAACAGTAAAAAGTTGCCAGAGAAGAAGAGGATTAAAACCCTAACCCACACTTGAAATCACACATGCTTAGAAGTAGAGAAATTCCTTCCTAACTTGTTTTCTCCCTATATAATTAGCCTTCAAATATGCTTTCTGGAGTGAGTGCATTTGTCCCAATCTAAGGAAACAAATGGCATGATGTAACTGGTTTCTTTCAGTTCCCACTTCAGTGCAACTTCACAATACCCTTGGACTTCAGGGGATTAAGTTCCTGTCTTGGCCATGGTCCAGTTACTGGTCATTGCTATTTGTCGATTATCCCAGCATTCCAGAAAACATTTTATCCCCTTCATTAACTCACAATTGACCAATCACATAAATCAGGTTAAGGACTACTGGACATGTCTACAAAGAAAGGAGAGATTCAAAGAAAGTCCAGATTAAAGAACAGGTTGAATTTGATTTTTCTTTTATTTTTTTTAAAGTTTTCCATTCTGGAAATTGCAAATAATGACCCCTGCAAAAAAAAAAAAAAAAAAGGACATTAATTAAACCTACCCTTCTTTTGTTCACATTTTGAAAAGATGAAAAAAAATAAAAATCATTGTGTCTCCAAGAGAAGCCCCCCCCCACCTTCTTAAAGACATACAGCCCGTTTCCATCATGTTTCAAACCAGAGTATTTACACATGGAGTATCTGTGAATGTGTGAATATGTGGAGGCAAATCTGTGTGTTAGCAGTGAACTGGTGTGCTGCTGGGTAGACAGTAGGACATTGGTGGACACGCTGATGCAAGGTTGTACTCGGGTCTGCATGGGCCTTTAACTCAGTAACTATCAGGGGAAGTCTTGGCACTGATTTCGGGGGGATGTCCTGCTGGAGAGGAGCTCTGTGGAGAAGGACCTGAGGGTGCTGGTAGATGACAGGTTGGCCATGAGCCAGCAGTGTGCCCTGGGGGCTGAGAGAGACAATGGGATCCTGGGGGGCATCAGGAGGAGTGTGGGCAGCAGGTCACAGGAGGGGATCCTCCCCCTCTGCTCTGCCCTGGTCAGGCCCC
Organism: Laterallus jamaicensis coturniculus; assembly: GCA_022605575.1. Lineage (NCBI taxonomy): Eukaryota > Metazoa > Chordata > Aves > Gruiformes > Rallidae > Laterallus > Laterallus jamaicensis. The sequence continues at coordinate 41,026,592 of JAKCOX010000005.1, forward strand.
ACCTGGAGTGTTGTGTCCAGTGCTGGGCTCCCTGGGATAAAAAGGACAGGGATCTCCTGGAGAGAGTCCAGAGGAGGCTGAGGAGATGATGAAGGGCCTGGAGCATCTCCCCTGTGAGGAAAGGCTGAGAGATCTGGGGCTGCTCAGCCTGGAGAAAAGAAGACTGAGGGGGGACCTAATCAATGTTTATAAATATCTGAAGTATGGGATGCAGGGGGAATTGGCCAGTCCCTTCTCAGTGTCTGTGGGGACAGGACAAGGGGCAATGGCTGCAAGTTGGAGCATGGGAAGTTCCACACCAACATGGGGAAGAACTTTTCCCCAGTGAGGGTGAGGGAGCCCTGGGACAGGCTGCCCAGGGGGTGTGGAGTCTCCTTCTCTGGAGAGATTCCAGCCCCGTCTGGACACCGACCTGTGCAGTATGAGCTGGGGAGCTGCTTTGGCAGGGGGTTGGACCCCAGGAGCTCTGGAGGGCCCTTCCAACCCCTGGGATTCTGTGAATTCAGTGACATCAAGACTGTGACTTATATGAAATCAGCTCGCCATCTTTAAGGGTGATGTGTCGGTGGCTGAGGAGAGTTGTGAGTTCACCCTCCTGGGTGAATATGAGGCCCCTAAAGCCTCCTCCAAGGTAACAATTAGTGCTGCAGTTTTGCAGTCTGCCCTTCCCATGCCTCCTGTCTTTGGCCACACTGCAACCCTGGAGATACAGGAGAGTGATGCAATTCCTTGTGCCTCTTGTTAGTATCTGGAATACATATTTTTCTCTGCTTGACTTGGGGGAGAATGTTTCCAAGAATGTAACTGAATGGGTTTTAAATTGTAGACTTCACCATGGGCCATTCTCTGAGCTCTTGTGTACATGTGACCTATATGTCTCTGTCTGTGGGCAGGACCAGTAAATGCTGCCTGATGATGGGTGACTGGTGTGCCCACATCCTTTCCATCCAAGGCCTGGGTTGCTGTGGGCTCCTGAAGGAGAGGCAAAATATGTGGTTCCCTTCTTTTCACGTCTGTGGGGTGTGATTTTCTGTAATAAAGACTATGTGTTATTTTTGTGTATAAAAACTACTCTACCTAAGGGATTTGGACCCTGCAAGAGGACAGACATTCTTGTTGCAACATTTCCTTCATCAGGGAAGAGAAATTTAAGCTAGCCAGTCAGTGCAGGTCCTATTTTATTTTCTCCTGAGAGAGCTCAAGATTATCATGACCTAGCATAGCAGTTAGGGTGAAACAGTAGAGTCACAGAATATCTCAAGTTGGAAAGGACCCATGAAGATACTCAAGACCAACTCTCTGCTCCTCATAGGAATACACACAACTAAATCATACGACTAAAAACAGAGACAGTAGAGACAGTGGCCAGCGGGGACAGGGAGGGGATTGTCCCTCTCTGCTGTGCCCTCAGGAGGCCCCAGCTGGATCCTGTGTCCAGAGCTGGGGCCCAACACAAGGAAGATGTGGGGCTGTTGGAGAGGGGTCAGAGGAGCCACGGAGATGCTCAGAGGGCTGGAGCAGCTCCCCTCTGGAGAGAGGCTGAGGGAGCTGGGCTGGGTCAGCCTGGAGAAGAGAAGGCTGTGGGGGGACCTCATTGCAGCCTGCCAGTCCCTGAAGGGAGCAGAGACACAGGAGGGGAATCAGCTTGTTCAAAGGGCAGAGACTGGCAGGACAAGGGGGATGGATTAAAGCTGAAGGAGGGAAGGGTTAGATTGGATATTAGGGGGAAGTTTTTTGCAGAGAGAGTGGTGAGGGGCTGGAACAGGCTGCCCAGAGAGGGGGTGGGTGCCCCATCCCTGGGGGTGTTCAAGGCCAGGTTGAATGGGGCCCTGGGCAACCTTGTGTAGCTCCAGGCCTGAGGTTGGTGTCCCTGCCTGTGTCAGGGGGGTTGGAGCTCTGTGATCTTTGGGGTCCCTTCCAATCCATGCCATTCTATGATCTGTCTCCTCCACAGCCTCTAGGTGTTGGCTTTCATTTAAAACCATTTCAGAGGCCTGGTAAAACCACCTCTGTGCAGGTTTTCTGTCACTCAGAAAATATGGAGCTTCTTGACTCTCGTCTTGGAGTTAGCAGATGAGAGCTGTGGGCCATCATTAAACAGAGATGACCCTGATGCTCCTCTGTCTGGGGTAGATATGTATCTTTGTATTTCCACCCAAGAAGCAGTGTTTATGGGACCTTGGGTGACATTGCTGTTAACTGAAGACAGTCATGTATGGTCTTCTGACCTTGGTATACCCTCTTTTAAGTTGGCATAACAGAAATGCTTTGAGAGCTGAGGACTCCAGCCATTCTCTTCTTGCTCAAAATTGTCCTTACCAGTTTTAAGCCCTATGTATGTACTGGTGAATTAAGTTTGTGTTTGATCTGTGTCTGGCATTGAGACTTGTTTGTACCAAATGATCCCAGTCATTGTCTTGAAGTCTCCCAAGAGTCTTTTTGGCCATGAAAAAACCTGCACACTGGGAACTGCTGACTCCTGACCTATGCCCAGAAATTTTCTGCAGGGATGCTAGCCAATAGTCTCATACTCCTTGGTCCAGTTGGGAACTATTCATGGGGAGGGCAGAAACCAGTACCAGCAGCCCCAAAGCCCCTAGACATCCCACATTGCTTTTGGCAACACTACAAGGTAAAGTCTCTGTTGGGAAATGACCCTATTTTCCCTGGACCCATGACACAAGGATGAGGAAAGGAGGGAAACCAGACATCCTCCATGGCAACTTTCTCCATTTTACTACTTGGGGTTTTGAGGGTGAGGGGAGACAATTCTTGTGGTCTAGATACATCAGTGCCACACAAACATCAGTGTGACAATATTAAGTGTTAAAGGGTTTTCAGATGCATCAGGGAAAAATTAAAAATAATATATAATGAAGAGGCTAGTCAGGGTCTAAATTTGCAGCAACTGCCCTGACATCAGTAGGGTGGAAGTCAATTTCCTCAGTATCAGTGTACAAAGCCCTGATTTATGCCTTGAAATTCCTCATCATGTTGGGTCAGGAAAAGATGGAAGTCAGCATGAATTAAGTGTGGAGAGTCTAAGGAATGAAAGTGGTCCCTTGCTTGAGATTCTCTGAACTTAGTGCATTAAACACAGACTGATTTAAAATCCCAAATGCCATTTGGCATCCATCTGGAGCTTAGATGATGCCTAAAGAAGAGCAGTTTTACACCCTTACTTCTAAGCAGTCTTCCTGGCAAAAGGACAATGACATATTGTGCTGCTATTGCATTTGCACCAACTTCTCACTAAGTGCTGATTTATGTTTATTTAATCACCATTACTGGTTTATATGTTATGCCTCATTTCTTTAAATGCTATGATTCCCCCTACCCCCCCAAAAAAAAAAAAATCTGAGTAAAGGATTTATGATGGAAAATCCATAAAAGGTCCCTTTTGTTCCACCTAATTGAATTTCACCTCCCATTACCATTACCTTATTCCTGTTCACAGCACAGAGAATGAGAAGCTTTGGCAAGTTTTTGGGTGAATATGTCCAAGAAGTTAGAAATCTTGGCCTTTCTTTTGGAAGGTATTGTGTAAGTCAGACATCCTGGACATATTCTTGTGCTTTCCCCCTTCTACATCATTCCTACAGTCAACCTGAAGTTGTAGCATAGCTGCATTCAATTATTCTCTAAGATAGAGTTTCTCAAACCTACATGGGCTGAAAAAGCATTGCTAGATCTGCTTGGCATTTAGGTCTTTAAGAAATGGTTGAGACAGCACTAGCAGCGTTGATTCTCCAGGTCTATGGTGCAGGAGTTATTCCAACCCTAGCAATTACCTGTCAACATCACATCACAGCTTTGTATCACGCCTTTCCCATCTCATGCCACCAAAACACTGCCAAGTGTAGGATCTTGCACTTGGGCCAGAAGAATCCCAGCCATAGATACAGCCTGGGAGAAGAGCTCCTGGGGAGCAGCCCTGTGAGAAGGACCTGGGTGTCATGGGGGATGAGAGACTGAACATGAGGCAGCAGTGGCTCTGGCAGCTGGGAAGGGCGATGGGATCCTGGGCTCCATCAGCAGAGGGGTGGCAGCAGGGACAGGGAGGGGATTGTCCCTCTCTGCTCTGCCCTGGGGAGGCCCCAGCTGGATCCTGTGTCCAGAGCTGGGGCCCAACACAAGAAAGATGTGGGGCTGTTGGAGAGGGGTCAGAGGAGCCACGGAGATGCTCAGAGGGCTGGAGCAGCTCCCCTCTGGAGAGAGGCTGAGGGAGCTGGGCTGGGTCAGCCTGGAGAAGAGAAGGCTGTGGGGGGACCTCATTGCAGCCTGCCAGTCCCTGAAAGGAGCAGAGACACAGGAGGGGAATCAGCTTGTTTAAAGGGCAGAGACTGGCAGGACACGGGGGATGGATTAAAGCTAAAGGAGGGGGGGTTTAAATTAGATATTAGGGGGAAGTTTTTTCCAGAGTGGTGAGGGGCTGGAAGGGGCTGCCCAGAGAGGGGGTGGGTGCCCCATCCCTGGGGGTGTTCAAGGCCAGGTTGGATGGGGCCCTGGGCAACCTTGTGTAGCTCCAGGCCTGAGGTTGGTGTCCCTGCCTGTGTCAGGGAGGTTGGAGCTCTGTGATCCTTGGGGTCCCTTCCAACCTTTGCCATTCTATGATTCTATTAAAAGGAACAGCAGTTCAGGTACTACACTCAGAGCTGAAGCCCATTCCACAATTTCCTGCCCAAAAAGGACCAGTTTCCTTTGTGTTTGCATTTTTAACTATGCTCAGGTGCTGTCTGTTCTTAACAAAGGAGTGATCCCTTATGAGGTAATGAACTAGACAGTCTATATATAAGCTTTCTTCTGGAAAGAGCATGCTGGTCAGAGAGGTCAAAGGACCTCAGCTGCCAACAGAAATATAATTTAATGAGTTGGGTGCATTTGGAAACAGAAATATCTGTGCTCTTGACCTAGCTCCACGAAACGAATAGGAAACTCCCTGTGGTCTTAAGTGCAAAACTGAGATGCTGCAGCCCTGGCTCAGCTGCTGTCTCTGTGTGCTCTGAAGCCTTGGGATGTGATTTGCATGAGGACTTGGACTTTCAGGTGTTCAGATGTGTGAACACCTAGTTTTTCTGTTCACAGTAGAAGTTGCACAGTGATCCAGGCATACAAAGAGGTACTGTCACAGGGAAGGAGGGGTCTTTTATGTAAATATTTCATGTGCTTAAGGGGACTGAAAGACTGGAATGCTGGGAGGGGTCTGTTATGAACTGCCTGGCACATGTTTTGACAGAAGTTATGGATAACAGAATCATAGACTGGTCTGGGTTGGAAGGGACCCCAAGGATCACAGAGCTCCAACCCCCCTGCCACAGGCAGGGACACCAACCTCAGGCCTGGAGCTACACAAGGTTGCCCAGGGCCCCATCCAACCTGGCCTTGAACACCCCCAGGGATGGGGCACCCACCCCCTCTCTGGGCAGCCTGTTCCAGCCCCTCACCACTCTCTCTGAAAAAAACTTCCCCCTAATATCCAATCTAAACCTTCCCTCCTTCAGCTTTAATCCATCCCCCTTGTCCTGCCAGTCTCTGCCCTTTGAACAAGCTGATTCCCCTCCTGTGTCTCTGCTCCCTTCAGGGACTGGCAGGCTGCAATGAGGTCCCCCCCCCAGCCTTCTCTTCTCCAGGCTGACCCAGCCCAGCTCCCTCAGCCTCTCTTCATAGGGGAGGGATAGTTTGCTGGATACCCCTGTGTATGCATACATTAATATATCAAGTGCACCCTGTGCACATCCAGCTAAACTGTGAACGTGATGGACACTGACACATCTCACCTGTCACTAAATCCTGCCAGGCTGAGGCATTTCTCTAGCTGTGACACCAGCAAGGTGCACACCAACTGGTTTTGTATGGCATCTGTTAGGATAGGCATTTTACACAATGCAGCTGGCAGACACAAGACCAAGGGAAGGTCAAGACCAAAGGAAGGTTTTCTAGGAAGAAGTGTTTATGCCACTTACTGCTTTAGAGGCATTGGGACACATAGATGACTTCCACCCCATATCACTCATCCAAATAACACAATGATAAAAGCCTTTTGCTGGATTAAAAGCATGACTTTGTAAGGTACAAATGAGGTTAGCTCCTCTCTGCAGACATCAGTCTTGGCAAAGGTCTGTCTCATCTCAGGAGTAAGGGCATTCTTATGGATCCAATTAGTGAAAAAAACACTCCCTGGCAAGAAAGAACAAAACCTTCTGACTATACAATGGCAGCTAGAATAAAATTTTCTCATATGGTAAGATGTGAGCACAATGTGTAAGGGGAAATGGGGCTTGCCAGACTTGGAGTGAGAGAAATGGCCTATGGTCAGAAACCTCACACTTTGTAGGCACCTCCCCTACAAAGAGAGGCTGAGGGAGCTGGGCTGGCTCAGCCTGGAGAAGAGAAGGCTGTGGGGGGACCTCATTGCAGCCTGCCAGTCCCTGAAGGGAGCAGAGACACAGGAGGGGAATCAGCTTGTTCAAAGGATAGACAATGGCAGGACAAGGGGGATGGATTAAAGCTGAAGGAGGGAAGGTTTAGATTGGATATTAGGGGGAAGTTTTTTGCAGAGAGAGTGGTGAGGGGCTGGAACAGGCTGCCCAGAGAGGGGGTGGGTGCCCCGTCCCTGGGGGTGTTCAAGGCCAGGTTGGATGGGGCCCTGGGCAACCTTGTGTAGCTCCAGGCCTGAGGTTGGTGTCCCTGCCTGTGGCAGGGGGGTTGGAGCTCTGTGATCCTTGGGGTCCCTTCCAACCCATGCCATTCTATGATTCTATGATTGTCCACTCTTGGCTTCTGGGGCTGAGACAGACTCAGAGGTCAGTGGGACAGCATGCTGCACCTCACTCCTAGAGACAGAAGTTCATACCCAGGGCTTCTCCCTGGTGTGAGAAAGCTGTGGACCTTCTCTCTGTTTAAAATGGTATCTCATCCTGGTGACTGAACGACAGAGGTTTCACCAGAAGGTCTCAGTGCACTCTGAGTAGCTGTTAGTGGTGGGATATGGGCCAGTGTGTTGCAGTGAAATGTACATGCACTAGAGGCTGGTGTAAGAGGCTGTGGTGAAGCTGTCCACCTGAAGCACATAAATAGCTGTGATTACATCAGTACCCAAGTGCTTCATAGCACTCTTCTAAGCTAGAGATTTCCTGTTATTCCCAATTTATAAGGAGACCTGGGGGATAAGGAGACTATAGGATTTCAGTGGGATCGAGACATTCAGTTACCCTTCCAAGACCTACCCTTGGGGACATGTGTATCATCGTGCAAGAATGGCCTCTGAAAGGCTGCCAACCGCCTGTCCTCGAGGTGGTGGAGCTGAGCGCGCTTGCGTTGGTTCCCTGACCCCCTGTGCTCATTTGGGCACCAGAGCTAACACAGGGTTTGGAAGCTGCTTTGCAGACAGCGTAGGAATAGGGGCAGATTTAATGGGAGAGTAGAGTAGAGTGAGAAAGTTGTAGCATCCTCAGTGACACCCTGCACTGAATCAAGCATGCTCCTGCTCCCCTGAGTCAGGTTCCTGGATCAAAGAATCACAGAATCACAGAGTTGTAGGGGTTGGAAAGGCCCTCCAGAGCTCCTGGGGTCCAACCCCCTGCCAAAGCAGCTCCCCAGCTCATACTGCACAGGTCGGTGTCCAGACGGGGCTGGAATCTCTCCAGAGAAGGAGACTCCACACCCCCTGGGCAGCCTGTCCCAGGGCTCCCTCACCCTCACTGGGGAAAAGTTCTTCCCCATGTTGGTGGGGAACGTCCTGTGCTCCAACTTGCAGCCATTGCCCCTTGTCCTGTCCCCACAGACACTGAGAAGGGGCTGGCCAATTCCCCCTGCATCCCATGCTTAAGATATTTATAAACATTGATTAGGTCCCCCCTCAGTCTTCTTTTCTCCAGGCTGAACAGCCCCAGCTCTCTCAGCCTTTCCTCACAGGGGAGATGCTCTAGGCCCTTCATCATCTCTTCAGCCTCCTCTGGACTCTCTCCAGGAGATCCCTGTCCTTTTTACACCAGGGAGCCCAGAAGTGGACACAACACTCCAGGTGGGGTCTGAGCAGGGCAGAAAAGAGGGGGAGGATCCCCTCCTGTGACCTGCTGGCCACACTCCTCCTGATGTACCCGAGGGTCTTTCCCCTAACCACAGCTCCCAAGATGACATCAGAACAATTTTGCTTTCCTTAAGCTTTTGCTGAACTAAATAAATCAACTTGAAGCAGAATCATGAGGTGGTGGGAAAGGTTTAGAGAGAAAGGCATCAAAAGGTTACTGACCTGCATTAGTGCAAATGTCTTCAAGACAATTCTAACATAGGAGGATTTATCTCATAGATAAAGTGAGTGAGGGATTTATAGTGCCTTTGCTAAAGTAAAACTTCCTGTTGTGAGCACACACAAGTCATTTTTTCCAGTTCTTGGTAGTTATCTGCAGGATAATATTCTTTTTTTGCCTTCTTCCATATTATTTGCTTATGTTTTATGCTTCCCAGGACAGAAGCTTTCCTGATGAATGACTAGGGCTTTAATCTCAGCTGAGGTCCCTAAGTGTTACTGCAAATACAAAGTCAGACCAGTGCATGCCCTCTTCTACATCAAGCCAAATATTATTTGTCCTACAACCTCAAGATCTTTGCTTCTGGTAAAAAAATATTTGGGGTGAGGGGAAAGAGAAGCCCATAAAATTCCCCGTCTTCTTTGTTTTAAGGGAGTTCTGCCACTTTATGCAAAGGGAAATGGACATATCTGAAAGGGATGCAAGAAAATCCCTGCTTTTCACCTAACATAGTTATCCATGTCATTGTGCTCCCATTTGAAAGGGCATCATGTACTCAGCTAAAAACCAGAAAGGGTTATGTCCCTTGGCTCTCTTCTTGAGGCAAATGTACAAGTGGTATCTTGGGCTCAGATGTATGCAATCCTTTGAAATTTGATTTGTCCCCTGGTCCTGTTGCCTGTTATGCAGAATGGCAGTGGGTGGAACTGTCATGTTGATGTCCCCATTGGTGACCACATGTATTTCGGGAATGCTCTGTAATACAACCTGGCTCATTGTTGACAGCCAGAACTTTCCATGAAGTCCACAGGCTCCTTTTCTTCTCCTCAGTTTGCTTACTTATTAAGGGACCAGTAATAAAGAAGGTGTGCTTGGAGTGTAAGGATGCCCCACCACACCAAACAGCAAGGTTCAGGCAAAGCAGAAGGCACTTCCTGGGAAAAAGATCTCTTGCCACTGCATGTAGGCTGTCCTTATATATCCACCATTGCCTGGTATATAACCCAAGGGCAAAGATCTGACCAACTTCTAAGCAGGCAGTGTGCCACTGTAACAGATGGGCATAAATGGGGCAGCCAAGAAGCCATTTATGTGCATCTAGTGTGTTTAAGGGTTGGATTCCCAGCCAGGAACGTCGGAGCAGCTGTCCACCCTCAGTTTACGTGCCTATAGTTTAGGGGGATCTACCACCACTAATCCAGCTTCAGAGCTGGTTTAACTTTCAAAAATTAAAAATAGCATGCACTGCCCCATATGGAGAGTGAGTCTTGACCCATTTACATCAAGGGGTTGTGTGGGTGAATGGAGGGGGGCTAGCATCAAAGAACTGCAGGGTGATGAAGTGCACTGACCTCCATTTGTCTTTTTGTTGGGATCCGCTGTGGGATTGTGTTAGGAATGCCTCCACACACCAGCCAGCTCTGGCCACGGTGCCCAAGGCAGAGTTTGGGCTCTGCTGGAAGCTCTCTACTCCCCCAAATCAGAGAGGACCAGATTTTGCTGTCCTCTTCATCTCTAGTCCTACAGCTCCGTGCTCCACCATGTCAGCAGTGGCTGGATCAAGTGGTTCAAAATTGACTTTTTAAAGCTCTAAATTCTCTGTATTTCAAATTGAATCCTCCTGGCAAATACCTAAGATGTGGATTTCAGATTCCACCACTGAAGAATGCCCCATCCAAGCACTTAATCTCTGCAGGAAAATTGTGCTGGTGTTGCAGAGATGTGGATGTGACTCTTCACAGAAGGAATAAGATTTTCCCTGAGACTAATTAGGACCTTTTTAGGCATATTTAGAATCTCTTAGTAAGAACTAATAAAGGATTCAGATGGAAAAAAGATGGTCAGTCACCTAAGAATGGGCCTTAGATGCTTAGCTGCTAGAGAGGGATACAGGCCTGTGAGTTGGAACTATGGCTTAAATACCTCACAGATCACCAAAAAGGGTGTGGAACAGTCAACATAAGGATAACCACTTTAATTAACCATAAGCAAAGGCTAAATATGAGTCTGGGGCAGTGATAGCCTGGTGACTAAAGCATAGATGAGGTACTTAGGGATCTGGTTTAGCTTAGGATGGGAACAGTTGGAGGTGATAATCTTAAAGGTCTTTTCCAACCTTGTGTGATTCTGTGATCTTGATTCAACGCCCATCCAAAGCCTGGAGATCCTTACATCTCAATCTACATGACACAAATGTATGTAAAACATTAACAGCACCCAGGATTTACCCTTTTTCCTCCTCTTGTAAAAGGTTATTCTACAGCCCACGGGATATAAGGGGAAGCTAGCTCTTCCCTTACATCCCAACCGGTCTGAGTGGAAACTTGCCCAAGGACACCTGCTCAGAGCAGTGGCTGTCCCCTAACAAGTTTCAGTGTGAATTAGGTGCCCAGGAGCTCTGACATCAGATTTACTCGGGCTTCAGTGATTTCAGCTCTTTCAGTATTTGTCTAGTAGGTTTCCCACCCCACGGGAAGCCTCAATATTTTATTAGCTTCTGGAGAGCAGCCCTGTGAGAAGGACCTGGGTGTCATGGGGGATGAGAGACTGAACATGAGGCAGCAGTGGCTCTGGCAGCTGGGAAGGGCGATGGGATCCTGGGCTCCATCAGCAGAGGGGTGGCAGCAGGGACAGGGAGGGGATTGTCCCTCTCTGCTCTGCCCTGGGGAGGCCCCTGCTGGATCCTGTGTCCAGAGCTGGGGCCCAACACAAGAAAGATGTGGGGCTGTTGGAGAGGGGTCAGAGGAGCCACGGAGATGCTCAGAGGGCTGGAGCAGCTCCCCTCTGGAGAGAGGCTGAGGGAGCTGGGCTGGGTCAGCCTGGAGAAGAGAAGGCTGTGGGGGGACCTCATTGCAGCCTGCCAGTCCCTGAAGGGAGCAGAGACACAGGAGGGGAATCAGCTTGTTCAAAGGGCAGAGCCTGGCAGGACAAGGGGGATGGATTAAAGCTGAAGGAAAGAAGGTTTAAATTAGATATATGGGGGAAGTTTTTTTACAGAAAGAGTAGTGAGGGGCTGGAACAGGCTGCCCAGAGAGGGGGTGGATGCCCCATCCCTGGGGGTGTTCAAGGCCAGGTTGGATGGGGCCCTGGGCAACCTTGTGTAGCTCCAGGCCTGAGGTTGGTGTCCCTGCCTGTGGCAGGGGGTTGGAGCTCTGTGATCCTTGGGGTCCCTTCCAACCCTTGCCATTCTATGATTCTGTGATTCTATGACTCTATGACTCTATGATTCTATGACTCTATGACTCTATGACTCTATGACTCTATGATTCTATGATTCAGCTGCTGCCCAAATAAAGGAATGGTTTAATTTGTGATATTCATTATGAATCTCACAACATGCAAAATTCTTCTTTAAAACACAACTCATGGAGCTAAAAACAAGGCAAGAGCAAAAGTGAGTGTGAGGTTAAAATGAGTGAGGCGCATCATACAGGTTCGTGGTTGTTGAGGACAACATATGACCTTACTTGAAGTAAGATGGTTACCCTTCTCTCCCTCAGGTTCAGCTTTCACTCTGAGTCTTGCTTCCCCCCTTGCTGGCTGAGCAGATTGCTGCCTCTGTTAATGAAAGCTGAGCACTTCGACCAGCAACGCCTGTGACTCTCTCACTGAGGCGGGGTGGTTTAGGACTGTTTTCCAGAGGAATTATGACTACTTAATTTGGGAGAAGCATGGGAAAAGTCAGTTCTTCTCCACCCAGGCTGGAACAGGGATGTCTGTGGCACCAACCTGGCCTCCATCCTGCTGGCAACATGTCTATGTTGGCATCCCTGCCATTCTCCAGCCCTGGCATCTGAACCTCATGGGTTTGGTGTGTGAAGAAAAGGCCTCTGTTACAACAAAGCAGAATAATGCTTTGCTTTCAGGAACTTTCTGGACTTTTTCTATTCCACAGTCACTATAAGGCTCCAGCAAATACTTTGTGAGACAGTTTTTGAGATGCTTCTAGGAACAAACAGAGGATATTCAAGCAAAATATCATACGTTGTCTGCTTGACCTCTTGGCATTTGTTGACACAAGTTTACCTCATAGCTACTATTTTCCTAATAAATTCTGTTTAGGGTTTGGTTTTCAAGCTTAAATGGAAAATCCCAAATTGTGTCATGACAAGAGTAAACACTCTTACATGTTGAACGTGTCCTGTTTTCCATGGCTCTCCTGCCAATTTCTGGGGGTGAAAAAAAGGCCCAAAAAGAGGGAGTGTCAAAAGTGTAGTAGAAGTGGGTGGAAGCCAACTTGGAGTCTGGAGCTGGTGTGTTGCTGCAACAGGTAAGTTGCTATTACAGAATCACAGAATCACAGAGGTTGGCAGGGAGCTCCAGAGCTCCTGGGGTCCAACCCCCTGCCAAAGCAGCTCCCCAGCTCATACTGCACAGGTCGGTGTCCAGACGGGGCTGGAATCTCTCCAGAGAAGGAGACTCCACACCCCCTGGGCAGCCTGTCCCAGGGCTCCCTCACCCTCACTGGGGAAAAGTTCTTCCCCAGGTTGGTGGGGAACTCCCTGTGCTCCAACTTGCAGCCATTGCCCCTTGTCCTGTCCCCACAGACACTGAAAAGGGGCTGGCCATTTCCCCTGCATCCCATCCTTCAGATATTGATAAACATTGATTAGGTCCCCCCTCAGTCTTCTTTTCTCCAGGCTGAACAGCCCCAGCTCTCTCAGCCTTTCCGCACAGGGGAGATGCTCCAGGCCCTTCATCATCTCCTCAGCCTCCTCTGGACTCTCTCCAGGAGATCCCTGTCCTTTTTATCCCAGGGAGCCCAGCACTGGACACAACACTCCAGGTGGGGCCTGACCAGGGCAGAGCAGAGGGGGAGGATCCCCTCCTGTGACCTGCTGCCCACACTCCTCCTGATGCCCCCAGGATCCCATTGTCTCTCTCAGCCCCAGGGCACACTGCTGGCTCATGGCCACCCTGTCACCCACCAGCACCCCCAGGTCCTTCTCCATAGAGCTCCTCTCCAGCAGGACATCCCCAGCCTGTACTGATCCATGTGGTTGTTCCTCCCCAGGTGCAAGACTTTACACTTGCTTTTGTTGAACTTCACCTCCCCTCCAGCTCATCTGAGCTGAACTATCAGCTCATGCTTTGTTTGCAAGATCAGATAGCCTTTAAGCTGTTGGAGCAATGCACCTCTATTGATGTTTTCACACTTTCTGTGTACGCTCTAATATCCATCAGGACAGGGGAGACAGGGAGAGATGAGCTGGAGGAGGAATACTGTTTTTCAATCTCAGATTCTGAGTCCTACATTTCTGCTGTGTGTTTTCACCCACTGTCCATATAAGAGACTTGGAGAAAAAGTAGACCAGCCCTGAAGACCTTGCTGCAGCAGAGAAATCACTGCTGACTTCTGTAGCTAACTGCACAGCAATGTTTAATCTGCTTTGTCCATTTTATCTCCCATACTACTAAGATCTGCCTTGAAACTTAAGTGCTAGTTTTAAGCTGTGGAGTCTTTCCTTCAGACACACTCCAGATCTGAGCTAGTGTATGTACAATGAGAAGGAGTTTTTGAGATGGACTTTCTCTTCAGTTACACTGTTCTTACCTCACTGATTTCAGCAGGAAACTCCTTATTTGTCCTATGGGGAGGGGACCATTGTTTTTTCTGCATGGAGCCAACTTTGAGGTGTGAGCAGTGAACACAGGTTCAAGCATGCTGTGTCCTCACAGCTGTGGTTTCCCAGGCCTTTCTGAAGGGACAGGCTGATGTCTAGGATGTAACTTGTGAGAAATCTCAGTGCAGTTGAAATAAGCAACAAAACTTGAGCTTCTATCAGTTTTCCACTGTGAGTGATTTTGCTGAAAGCAATTAAACCTCAACAACAGAAATACAAAAACATCTCAAATTCTAATGTGGTCAAGAGATTCATGTTGAAATGAGAATCACCATGCAGAGATCATAGAATCACAAAATGGCATGGGTTGGAAGGGACCCCAAGGATCACAGAACTCCAACCTCCTGCCACAGGCAGGGACACCAACCTCAGGCCTGGAGCTACACAAGGTTGCCCAGGGCCCCATCCAACCTGGCCTTGAACACCCCCAGGGGCACCCATCCCCTCTCTGGGCAGCCTGTTCCAGCCCCTCACCACTCTCTCTGCAAAAAACTTCCCCCTAATATCCAATCTAACCCTTCCTTCCTTTAGCTTTAATCCATCCCCCTTGTCCTGCCAGTCTCTGCCCTTTGAACAAGCTGATTCCCCTCCTGTGTCTCTGCTCCCTTCAGGGACTGGCAGGCTGCAATGAGGTCCCCCCACAGCCTTCTCTTCTCCAGGCTGAACCAGCCCAGCTCCCCAGAGATGTCTTATTGGGAAGAAATGGAGGGAGCTTTGAGGAAGATTCACTCAGTGCTTTTGCATGTAGGGTAATGTAGACTTTTACATATAGACTGAGTTATTATCTCCTTCCATTCCTCCAGAAGGCCTGATTTCTCACAAGGTGAGTTTCCAGGTAACTTTTTACCAAGCTGGGCATGACACAGCTGAGTTTCACAAAACTGCTAGTCACTTCAGAAATGTTTGAACCTGGGGTCTGTCCTGAAAGCTTTCCTTGACACATCCAAAGATAATCTCAAGCCTGCCAGAAGGACTTGGGAGCCAAAATATGAACCTTTTATTTTTCACTTCTGTCTTCACCACGTTTGGATGTGCTCTTAGGTAAGAAGTGACTTCCTGCTGCTGGAAGCTGCTTTGCTCCAGCTCTGCACCTCACATGCCCAAGTGTTTTTGCAAGGAGAGAAAAACCACCTCCCCACCAGGCTGGCTGCTTAAGGAAAGCAGGAAGGTGGATAGCAGTTATGGGGCTTTTTAACACTCCAAGAGCTTTGTCTGTTCTTTATCTTCACTTAGAGAGCTGATTGGCATCCAAGACACATTTAATCATGCTCTGCAAAAAGGTAGCATTTTAACAACTAAATGGTTCATTCATCTAAAAACCTCACATTTTCCAAGGAAACATGCCAAAGCTGGGTTTGAAAATCTACATGCAGATGGATCATGGGATATGTGCCATAATTTCATGGCTTTCTATGACACTTAGTGTGAGGATTGCAGCATGCAGTGACTGATCTATTTTCCAGAAATCCTTACCTTACAGTAGATAAGACAAGTATAGATGTAAAATGCAGGGTTTACTTCATCCACATGCAAGTCCAGCTGTTTCTGAATGGAAGGCTGCCATAGTTTCACAGTTCATAACACCAGTGTGTAAAACTTTAGGGCTGAAATTGTATTTCTCCACATACCAACTGCTGTAGATGTTGTCACAAGCTGCATGAGGTTTACAGCTGTGTGACAAGGTAAGCAGCAGGCTGTTGACTTCACCTGTTGGTAGAAGATGACCAGCCAAATGCTGCCTATAAAGCAATCATTCATCAGTGGCTTGACTCACCTTCACTCTTCTAGCTCTTCCTAAATATGATCTTTAACAGCTGAGCTTCCACTAGGCTGGATTTTCCATAAATGCATTAAGGAGAAGAGCATTTAACAAAGATGCTCCTTAGAAAAGCAAAGGAAGAGTTAATCCAACTGCTTAGGTGAGGATAGTGATTAAACTGGAAAAAACCTGGCATAAATATGGGCTGATAGCAGAACAATTAATAATAATACCATTGCAAATGATCAAGCACTAATACTGGCACAGGGTTGAAGAAAACATGGAGTGTGGGATCAGGTGAGAAGAAGGCAACATTTAAACAGAGCTCCATAAATAACTTGTTTAACAGGACAGAAGGGTACAGGCCCATGGAAAAGTAACAAGAGAGTAACTGCCAACATTGGGGTTAAGGAGGCATGAGCTGGGAGGAGGCAGCAAAAAAGGGCAGTGTTAAGAAAAATGGGAGCAAAGTTATAGAAAATGGATGTGGAAAACTGAGAGTGTAACAGGAGAAATAATGAGATCTGGGGCAGAGACCCAACCTGTGGGGAAGCTACACCCCACTTCATGGCACAAAAGTTGGTTTGAAAGGATTGCTTTGCAAATAATATATTCAAAGAGCCCTAAAATAGCAACACTTTAGTATGGCAGTGGGCCATGTGGTCCATCTCTCCACTCTATCTGTCCACCACGGGATGTGTTTTCCCTCCAAACACTGGGCTGACTCATGCTTTAATGTGTTTTTAGTTGCACAACTGCTTTTGGATTTCTGTGAAGCATGCAGACATTTCTTTTAACCTCCAGCCTTTGCCACTGTTTATGAGCTTTTGATGGTGTTGTTTTGCATGTTTGAGTCAATGAGAGTCAGACCCCATGACCCTGTGGGCTGGAGGGGACACTTCTCCTGGCTCACCCAGGGAGTATCAGCTCCATTTAACAACAGAAATGTCCAAGAGCCAAGCTTAGTGCCACTGGAGGCAGTGGGAAGGTTGCCACCAGTTCAAATGGAGCTAGGCCTCAGAGCCAAGAGGTTCTTTGAATCAAGATAGGGACACAAACTCTGTCCAACTCATGGAGGCTTGTGTATTGTGATTCATTTCCCTTCTTCAATACATAGAATTATAGAATGGTCTGGGTTGGAAGGGACCCCAGGGATCACAGAGCTCCAACCCCCTGCCACAGGCAGGGACACCAGCCTCAGGCCTGGAGCTACACAAGGTTGCCCAGGGCCCCATCCAACCTGGCCTTGAACACCCCCAGGGATGGGGCACCCACCCCCTCTTTGGGCAGCCTGTTCCAGCCCCTCACCACTCTCTCTGCAAAAAACTTCCCCCTAATATCTAATTTAAACCTCTTCTCCTTTAGTTTTAATCCATTCCCCCTTGTCCTGCCATTCCATCATGGGAGAAGGATAGCCTTTCAATGTGAACAACCCCAGGATGTGCATAGTTAGCATGAGACTTGAGCCTTTTAAAAATTATATGCACTTAGGTACTGAAGTGATTTAAAGCCAGACAAGTTCCTCTTAAAATGACAGCTCCTAAGCAAAGGGCTCTTGAAGCTCAGGACTGAGCTTGCTCTGTCTTGAAGAGAAAGAGCCAGGAGCAGAAGTTAGTGGGATCCAGAAGAGTTTTTCCACTTCCAATAAAAAAGCAAGACAGAAAATTGAATGGCATTCCTTTACCATAAAGAGGGAGCAGATCAGAGGTCTCCTGAACCCCACCTCATCTGAGGCTTGGCCTACTCAGCCCACAACCCACTTGGCCCAAGGACATCCTCAGCAGACAGCCGTGGGGGCATGGCAGAGGGCCAGGGGAGAGCTGGCAAGGCTGTTTCTTGTGAGGGAACATAGGAAATGGCAGCTATTTGGGACAGGGTGGGAAGATCAGATAGTCAGGGAAGTTTGTGCCTGCAGCAGGTTTGCCTCCCTGGAAGCTATGAAGAATAATTCAATCAAAGACCAACTGAAAAAAAAAAAGCAAGAAACATCCAGAAACAAAATGAGGAACAAGCCAAAAAGTCATTTGCAAGAAGAAATTTTATTTGACTTCCAGTTCTAATACTATTTTTTTCCTTTTGCATTGGCTACTCTTTTCTTTGAGCACCCTGAGCATCATTAAAAGCCCATTTATTTCACTAGCTTGTACGTCAGGCTAATTTTATCCTGTGCACAGCATGCTTGGACTTGACAACCCAAAAGGGACAGCTAGAACTGGATTTGTTAAAAAGAGTTTTTCTTTTTATAGCACTATAAAAAATAATGATACAGTTCAGTCCCAAACTCACAATAACCAAATTTGTATGGAACAAAATCCTTTCCCCCCCAAATTTGGACTTCCTAATCAAAGCTTCAAAGCTTTTACTCTCCTGTATTTTCTCTGTCTCAGATGACATCAGGTCACTGCCTCATGTAAAGGTGTCCAGCATGAATTAGCCAGTACAATTAAGCTATTGTTTTTCTATCAACTGTAATGCCTGAGGTTGGCTAAAGCTGCAGAACGGATTCAGGAACACACTGATTTAAAAATAACATTTAATTCTGATATAATATGGCTCTGAGGCCCCTTTCAGTGAGATACTTTAAAAACAGAAGTGTAGGCAGTACTGGCCTTGTAAGAATTTATGTGCTGGAGGCTCTGATCCCACCGATAAAAATCTGTGCCTAGCAGAAAGTTCAGTACTGCTAATGATTATTGAGCCAGAAATGACCCCATTTAAATCTCAGTTCCCTGTCTGAGTCTGTGAGGCTGACTACTCCCCTGATTTGTAAACAGAGGGAAGAAAGCTGTTCATGAACCAGATATCCACAATGGCACTTTTACAGCCATTTTTCCTGATTGCAGCTGTGCCATAAATAACCTGAGCTATCCCTCTTCAAGAATTGTTTAGGAACTGGAAGCATAACCAACAATTTCCAAGTAATAAGACTTTCACTTCTAACAGGATGGAAGAATATAAGAATTTGGGGCATGACTGATAAATGTCATCCCACAACTGGGCTGGAGTAATGATTAGAGGGCTGGAGCAGCTCCCCTCTGGAGAGAGGCTGAGGGAGCTGGGCTGGGTCAGCCTGAAGAAGAGAAGGCTGTGGGGGGACCTCATTGCAGCCTGCCAGTCCCTGAAGGGAGCAGAGACACAGGAGGGGAATCAGCTTGTTCAAAGGGCAGAGACTGGCAGGACAAGGGGGATGGATTAAAGCTAAAGGAAGGAAGGGTTACATTGGATATTAGGGGGAAGTTTTTTGCAGAGAGAGTGGTGAGGGGCTGGAACAGGCTGCCCAGAGAGGGGGTGGGTGCCCCATCCCTGGGGGTGTTCAAGGCCAGGTTGGATGGGGCCCTGGGCAACCTTGTGTAGCTCCAGGCCTGAGGTTGGTGTCCCTGCCTGTGGCAGGAGGTTGGAGCTCTGTGATCCTTGGGGTCCCTACCAACCCATGCCATTGTATGGTTCTAACCATGTGCGCTGGCCATTCTCCAGAAGCTCTCTTTGCTGGCCTAGTATTGCTCCATTTATGTGCATGTACCACTCAGATATCACCATGAGAGCAGATTTTGCCTCATACAAGGTTGTTTCATAAATCCTGTCCCTAAATGCATTCTGCATCTGTTTTGAAAGGATTATGTGGAAGTGTGAGGGGTATCCTCTATTCCTGGTCAATCCTGAGCACAAGCTGCCCTGAAATCATCAGAACCTTGATGATACAAAGATACAACCAGATAAACCCCTGACCTCTCTATGTTTGCCTGTAAATATGCTTGAATCCTCATGGAGGAAGGTTCATTCTGGCAAGAGCCACTTCCCCCTGAGTCCAACTTCTGAATGGTGAGGTGGTTACAAAGGTCCCCCAGAAGGACCCCAGTCCAGCATGGTGTCCGATAGGCACAAAGCTGACAGACTGAGGAGAAATCTGCTGGAAAGAAAAAGCTTTCATTAACTTGTTACATAGCTGGATTTGAGGGAAAATATTTGCCAGCAGAGGCTGGAAGTGGATTTATACCAGGTATGTATTAGCTTAGGTCTCATTTTAAATTCCAGACATTGGGGTTTAAGTCATCCAGTGTTTGTGGCACCTTTCCTATTCATTTTCCACCAGTTCTTTGACAGAAAATCTTTCTCCTCCTGGGAAGGACTAGCAGCACAATTCCTTTCTGACTCAAATATTTGTTGGAATGCTTTTCCATTTCAGAAACAAACGAAAAGCGTTGAAGATCTCTAATTAATTATCATTATATTAGCCTCCCCTGTGAGCAGCACCCTTTCTAACAAAGGGCAAACTTTCTTAGCCTCTGATAAGAAAACAAGTGAGTTAATCACTATATTTTCCAGCATACGTGTTCCTTGGCAGAGACTTTACATTGTCTCTTTTGAACGTGTGTGTGTGTCTCTGTGCAGATATGTGTATGTGTAAGTGTTCCTGTTTCAGAAAACAGAGTTGTTGGACATGGAGAGGAATGTGTTTGGCATCTTTAGAAGAAAGACTCAGAAGGAAATCAGTATTTGAGGGAGTTTTGCAAGATCTCCAGCTCTGACTCTTTTTGCGGTTAACTTTCCATTCCAAAATTGCTAATGGTGAGCTGTCCAGACCATGTCTCTTACCAAAGAATTTTGGAATCATGAGAAAACAATGAGTTAGCCCTTAGGAAAGATTAACCTCCCAATCTTAATCCTTCCAACTATCACTTTACAGAAAAAGGGGCATTCATGTCTAAATCACTGCTAAAGGCTCTTGGATAAATTTCTCTCTAGCCTAATTCCACTGCTACATCAAATATATGGTGATTTAGGGGGGGAGCTGGCTACAGTTATTATTGCAGCAGTGTTAGAAACACCATCTAATATTGGAGTCCTGTTAATGCTACTACATGCTATTTACACAGAGAAAACCTGAAACCTTAAAGCTGAGCAGACAAGACAAAGAACTGCAGAGAAAGGAAATATTTTGATACTTTAAGCAATAAAGACTCAAACTAACAAGATGATTTGCCCACAAATGTGTAAAGAATTTGGGAATGAATGTGAAGTAAACCCAACTTTGCTAAAGCCTACACCATCCCTCCCTATTGCTTTCCAAAGCATGTTAGTGTTTAATTTATCATGGAAAGGGCAAGCTGTCCCTTCTGATTTTACCAGTGCATCCACAACCAGAACAAAATGTAACAATTCAGAATAACTGAATAAATAGTTCCCCAGAATAAGTCTGCTGGCAATCCCTTGTATCAATAACATGTTAGGCCTTGGAGCAGAAAGGGGCTTAGTATCTGTCACTTACTCAGGCATTTAAATTCCTGCTGCCTTCCTAAACAGAACCTAGACTCCTCAATGTATTTGTAGGTCTTGGGCTCAAGGTTTTAAAAGTTACAAATAAAAACATTTATCAACCTGAGTTTGTTTTGGTTTGGTTTGGTTTAACATCAAGAACTAGCCCTGTTTGGACCAGGAACCTACCTGGTGAATACATGTCCAATCACTGCTCAAACACCTGACTGGCAACATAAAGTTGGCACTTACAAGCTTGACATCCTCTGAATAAAAAGATCTGTGCACTGTCACCTGTGAGAATGTAAACTCTGGAGGAGACAGCACCATGCAATGGAAGCTTCATGCCAGCCACATAGTGGCTTGGTGCTTCCAGGTCTGGTGGCAAGACAGCAGCACCTGTGTTAGTGTACTAGTGAAATATGTCCATCCTGCAAAATTTGCTTGTTGATTGAGTGCATCTTGCAATTAGCACATTCTGGAGAAGAGAAAAAAAATGGCCAAAGAAAGTCCAACTTGCCCAGCTTCACATTCTAAGCTGCTGTCAGTGGTTTGGATGATGCTGTGCCCAACAACTCAAGGGACTAACACCCACTGCATTTAAAACCATCACAGGAACACAGACTGGTGTGATAGGATGGATAGGGCAGCATGGAGAGATGTACAATGCCTTATGCTGCTGGCTCTGCAAGGGGAGATTTTTTTGGCATGAGGACTCAACAGCTGTAACTATTTCAGTTGCAGGTTTGCCTCTGGCACCAAGTGCTGTGGTTCTTTAGCCAGCATAAGTGGTAAGCACTGTCCTTAACAAGAAAAAACAAGCTCATAACAGGGGGCTGACAGTTTGCAAGTGTTATGGACTTGCAAGAGGTGAAGGGAGACTTTTTTGGGCATTTTAGACCCTCCCCAACATTACAGTGCACCACATGAAATCCCAAGGAAAGAAGGAAGAGAAAGGAGCATCTTCTTAAAGGCTGCTGTGCTAGCAGCATAACAAGCTGGTTAAAATTGCTTTCATTCTGCTTCTTTTGCCATGCTTCCCCTCCTCAAAGAGCCAGGTGTCTCTTTCCTCTCTCCTTGCCATGGTGATGAGTAGCATGATGGGATGCCATGCCACTGAGAGGAAGATGAGGTCCCTTTTCTCTGTTCCAAGTCCAGTTGGTTGCATGCATCCAGTGCCTCATCTGCATCACACAGTGGGCCAGAGCAAAATGACCTTTCAGGCACTTCAGAAGAGGCTGTAAAACATCTGCCTTCTTCAATTGTCAAATGCCAGATTTACAGTTTTGAGGGTCATCTTAGTAGGCAATTTCTGTGTTCTAAGATTTTGAACACTAATTAAGGCAGCTAATGGGTATTGAAAGGACTGAAAGGGTAAAAACCTGACTGAACAGCTGGGCCCAGAGGGTGGTGATCAGCAGCACAAAGTCTAGTTGGAGACCAATAGCTAGCAGCGTACCATAGGGGGTCATTACTGGGTCCAGTCCTGTTTAACATCTTCATTAATGATTTGCATGATGAGGCAGTGTGTACAATCAGAACATTTGCCAGAGGATTGTGTAATTGTGTAGCTATCCAGAAGAACTTGAGTAGGTTAGAGAAATGGGCCAAGAGGAGGAACCCCATGGAATTCAACAAGTAGAAGTATAAAGTTCTGCATGTGGGGAGGAAAATCTCCATGTACCAGTGCATACTGGGAGCCACCCAGCTGGAAGGAAAAGGAGCTGGAGGTCCTGGTGGACACCAAATTGAATTTGGTGGACACCAAATTGCAAGCAATGGGGCTTTGGCATCGTGGGCTGCATCAGCAGGAGTGTTGCCAGCAGGTTGAGGGAGGTGGTCCTCAGCACTCACGAGGCCACACTTGGCACACTGTGTCTAGTTCTGGGCTCACCAGTACAAGAGAGACAGGGATATACTGGAGATAGTCTAGTGAAGTGCCATGAAGATGCTTAAGGGTTTGGAGCATCTCCCCTGTGAGAAAAGGCTGAGAAAGCTGTTTAGCCTGAAGAAGAATCTCAGGGAGATCTTGTCATTGTACATAAATACCTGAGGGAAGCGTGCACAGAGGAAGCAGCCAGGCTCTTTCCAGTGGTGGCCAAGGAGACAGGACCAGAGGCAAAGGGCACAAACTCAAAACAAAGGAGGGTCACTCTGAACATCAGGAAACACTCCATCCCTGGAGATATTCAAAAACCAGCTGAACACAGTCCTGGCCAAGCAGTCCCAGGTGGCCCTGCTTGAGAGGGGAGTTTAACAAAGACAATCACCTGAGATCCTTTCCAACCTCAATCAGTTTGTCATTCTGTGATTGGCCAGCCAGAAGACTCTTGTGAGGTTTTTACAGCTGGCAACTGTGCCCTGTTGGTACCCTGGTCTAGGGGAAAGTGCCTGGATTCTCTTTATCCTTGAGGGCATTTTGGGAGATGTAGAAGACAGCAGGGCTTGCTCCTTTTTTCTGAAAAACTAAAAAGCATTTAATGCACAATACTGCTCCCCATCCTCTGGCTCATGCTGATGGGGGCTGTATGAGAAATTACCTCAGTTCTGTGATGTAAAGGGTGCTGTCAGCATGCTCCTGCCTTCTCAGGAGGTAAAGGTGAAACAAGGACCTTTTTTTCAGGCTGTGCTCTGTTTCTCAGTTCCCTCTTGCCATAGATGTACCTGCTTTGGGCTGCTGAGCTCACTGCAGAGTGTCTCCAACTACAGAAATATCTGTTGTGACAGCAGGATGAAGGACATGCCAGGAAGCACAGGAGATAGATAAATGACAGAGCAACCATGCTAATGCTCTCACTGATAATGAAGTCAGAGAGCTAAGGCCCATTTACTTCATTGCTGACTGAAGCAAATCAAAGAAGGCAGCTTCTTTAGGCTATGTATGCTACTATGTCAACAAAAATTACCTAGATGGGAGTTTATTTGGCCACATCACTCGGTGTATTTTAAAGGAATTGGGAAAATTTATTAATATCTTGACTGCTTTGTTGGAATTCTTACTGTATTTGAGTGCAGTGAGCAGCATTTCTTGGCTAAATGATTTCTAAGACAGTTATTGTCTGTTGGAAAAAAAAAAGTGCTTAATTCTTTTGAGCTATTACCACCATCTGTGCTCCAATTACATCTGCAAATGCCTTGAAATGCAATATTTAGGTGTCCTGGAGACCATCCTCACCCTCATATGGACAAAGGGACTTTAAATAACTACAGGAGACTGTGACTATGCCAAAAACAGGGGAGATTTCTGTTCCAAACCCAAGAATGAATCTAGGCTTAGCTCAAAGCCTTAACACCAGTTTACACTTAAGACTGAGGAGCTGTTAAATATTATGGACTTCATATATATAGATATGGAGCTATATGCAGAATTTAAATAGAGATGACCTACATTTTCATACTGCAATGACTACAGTTTCATCTGCCAGCAGTGGTTGAATGGAAGTATTGTCATCCACTGCAGGACAGATGACAGGCAGGACACTGCGCTGCCATCCAGAGACCTGGCCAGGCTGAGAGCTGGGCAGGGAGAGACCAGATGAGATTCAACAAAAGCAAGTGGAGAGTCTGGCACCTGGGGAGGAACAACCACATGGATCAGGACAGGCTGGGGGTGACCTGCTGGAGAGGAGCTCTGTGGAGAAGGACCTGGGGGTGCTGGTGGGTGACAGGGTGGCCATGAGCCAGCAGTGTGCCCTGGGGCTGAGAGAGACAATGGGATCCTGGGGGCATCAGGAGGAGTGTGGGCAGCAGGTCACAGGAGGGGATCCTCCCCCTCTGCTCTGCCCTGGTCAGGCCCCACCTGGAGTGTTGTGTCCAGTGCTGGGCTCCCTGGGATAAAAAGGACAGGGATCTCCTGGAGAGAGTCCAGAGGAGGCTGAGGAGATGATGAAGGGCCTGGAGCATCTCCCCTATGAGGAAAGGCTGTGAGAGCTGGGGCTGTTCGGCCTGGAGAAAAGAAGACTGAGGGGGGACCTTAGTAATGTCTATAAATACCTGAAGTATGCGGTGCAGGGGGAATTGGCCAGCCCCTTTTCAGTGTCTGTGGGGACAGGACAAGGGGCAATGGCTGCAAGTTGGAGCACAGGAAGTTCCACAGCAACATGGGGAAGAACTTTTCCCCAGTGAGGGTGAGGGAGCCCTGGGACAGGCTGCCCAGGGGGTGTGGAGTCTCCTTCTCTGGAGAGATTCCAGCCCCGTCTGGACACCGACCTGTGCAGTATGAGCTGGGGAGCTGCTTTGGCAGGGGGTTGGACCCCACGAGCTCTGGACCTCCCTTCCAACCCCTGCAACTCTGTGATTCTATGATTCAAGTCCAAAAGCACTGCATGACACATCCCTTCAGAGCCACAATGCTGATGAGACTCACACTTGTGCCTAGCACAAGGCAAAAATGGTTTTCCTGAAAGCACTGAGGCTCCTTATCTGCCCAATGCCAGCTCTGAAAGCCTGGAGCATTAGTTAGCAGAGATAACTGTCTGTATAAAATTGCTGTATGTAGTTCAATAGCTGATTTATTTTTATTACTCTGAATGAATTACTGAGCCAGAAGAGGTTGATCAGTTGTCTAGTCAGTCCTCTGGGCATTGCCTGGGCTCCCAATTCCCTCCAGCAGTTCCTGCATCAAACCCAACAACAATAGACAAGGAAGTGTCAGTTATCAAACAGGCTGAAAACACTTTCCATTGTTAAGTAAAGGATTTCCTTATGATTTCCCATGCCAAATAATAAATTGTAAGTTATACAGTGTGTGCCATGACAGTCCAGGACTACTGTGAGGATGATTAATATTGTAACTGAATGACATCTTTACCATCTCTTGCCATAGCTGGCTCAGGACTATCCCTGTAGGCTGCAAGGCTGAGTTTAACTCTTCCTTTTCCTGTTCTACTTCCCTGGGCTGCTTCTCCAACTGGAAGAGATGGGAGGGGAAAGTAGAATATGGTTTTTCCCATTTGTATCTGACAGATGCCATAAGGGACAGCTTTGCTCTCCCTGGTGAGGGGAGCTTGTCCTTGAGCTGGCAGAGTTTTCACACAGCCCAGTGGGATCAGGCCATGACCTTTTCCATTCCACTGGAAGCAAAGAATGCAAACATGCTCATTGCTTCATAAATACAGTAAGTGTTATTGTGTTATTTTTAATGGGATTCTCCCCCCCCTCCCCTTCCTCCAGTGACTGGAAATCACAAGTGCTCTGGAAAAGAAGGAGGATTGTAGGGGAACCTAGTTCCCTTGGGCAAGCTGTCTGTACACATGTACAGGAAATTGAATGCAGGAATTATTGCATGGGAGGCTGTTAAAGAAGTGACAGGGTTATAAAACAGATCTTTCAACTGCCACCCCTTATGGCCATTCCAGTTGTAAAGGGTCACATTTTAATACAAATCCTCTGTCCCAAATTACATTTGTCTTTTTCCATGAACTAGAAGTTGGCAAAGATTTACAGGAAGGTAATTTTCCTCCTTGTTGTTTTAACTCATTTATCTCCTCTCTGAATTTTAAAAGAAGGAGAAAAAGAGGAAGAAAACCCCACCAGTTTGGTAGAATTTATTAGGTTGCAATGGTATAATGGCTTCTGTTCTTGGGCTGCTGAAATGCCCATGAAAACCCTGAGGGTCTTTTTATATGTACCTTAGCCTTCATGAACTGGAACGCATGGTGCTGCAGAAATAGAACATAAAACCTTATTATGCTTGATGTGACTAATTTATGACATAAATTCTGCTCTCCTGATCTGATATTCTACCATTTGCCCACGTGAGCTCATAGGGCACACTGGAAGTGAGATGGCTTGTTTCTAAGTCATTGTGACAATGAAGCAGTTTGATATTCAGATCTTTAATTACTACCAGGATTTTTTTAATGATGCTTTCCTTTCTCTGCTTCTGCTTTTCTTCCTCTTTTCCATGCAAGAGACGAAAAGATGTCTCAAGGCCATCTGCAGAATTACATCTGAGATTACAGTGTAAATAGGTAGACGTGTAACCAGTTAATTTAATTACTTTTCAAATAGGTAAAAGGAAACAAGCTCACAGCCCCATCAATGAAATCCTACTCCAGAGGGGTGCTAGTTTGTGCTATCAGGTTTTTTTTTCCTGAAATTCATCTGAATTTTGCTATGGGCAAATCAAAAGCTGATCTCCCAACCTTAACACCAATTCTGATCTAAATCCTTTTTTTCCCCTCAAAGCCAGACAGAAAATATATATTTGAAGCACTGCTGCTCAATTTATACCCTGGCAATTAACGTTTCATCTGGCTGCCAGTCCTATTCATGATTCCTTCAGCCTCTGTAAATGCACAGGGCAAATCCCTTGAGTTTTACTTTTAAGTCAGTAAATTCAATTTTGGTGACTCTGGGCAAACTTTGAAGCTCCACTGGAGCCAGTCACTAGGAACTGCAGCTCATGCATTGTAGAGGCTTAGCCCTGATTTTGCAAAGTGCTTTTGTGTAATCAGTCAATTAGAGCTGTGACCGGTGATTCGTATCAGCAGTGGGTAGGGAGGTGCAGGGCTGGTATGCTTGGAATCCAGGTTTCAGCCTTTTCTGGCTAACAGCAATTTTTGAACAGCATCTATTGCAAAAATTTTATGCTGATTTCTTCAGTTTCTTGACTACAAACAACTACAGTCAAGCCTGTACTACTTACAGAACTTCAGCAAAGTATTTCTTTTAGTATTTCCTCTCACTATTTCCAGCAAGACCTGGACAAGCTGAGAGCTGGGCAGGGAGAAACCTCATGATATTCAACAAAAGCAAGTGGAGAGTCTGGCACCTGGGGAGGAACAACCACATGGATCAGGACAGGCTGGGGGTGACCTGCTGGAGAGGAGCTCTGTGGAGAAGGACCTGGGGGTGCTGGTGGGTGACAGGGTGGCCATGAGCCAGCAGTGTGCCCTGGGGCTGAGAGAGACAATGGGATCCTGGGGGCATCAGGAGGAGCGTGGGCAGCAGGTCACAGGAGGGGATCCTCCCCCTCTGCTCTGCCCTGGTCAGGCCCCACCTGGAGTGTTGTGTCCAGTGCTGGGCTCCCTGGGATAAAAAGGACAGGGATCTCCTGGAGAGAGTTCAGAGGAGGCTGAGGAGATGATGAAGGGCCTGGAGCATCTCCCCTGTGAGGAAAGGCTGAGAGAGCTGGGGCTGTTCAGCCTGGAGAAAAGAAGACTGAGGGGGGACCTAATCAATGTTTATCAATATCTGAAGGATGGGGTGCAGGGGGAATTGGCCAGGCCCTTTTCAGTGGTTAGTCAAGACAGGACAAGGGGCACTGGCTGCAAGTTGGAGCACAGGAAGTTCCACAGCACCATGGGGAAGAACTTTTCCCCAGTGAGGGTGAGGGAGCCCTGGGACAGGCTGCCCAGGGGGTGTGGAGTCTCCTTCTCTGGAGAGATTCCAGCCCCGTCTGGACACCGACCTGTGCAGTATGAGCTGGGGAGCTGCTTTGGCAGGGGGTTGGACCCCAGGAGCTCTGGAGCTCCCTTCCAACCCCTACAATTCTGTGATAATATTGCATTGTTAACAAATCCTTCCCCAATGGTCATCTGGAAGTGGAAAGAAATGCACTGATATGATTACAGTCAGTTAACAACAAGAAAACCTTGCCACTGCAGCTCAAAGTGTATTTATTTAAACTCTGAAATGATGCAGTTAGATTGGTTTATCTCCTTGCACAAGCATAGCTTTTAAAAGAATATTTAGGAACAGTCAATTTTGAGCTAGTGGGCACTTCTTTTAAAAACATATATTTAACAAGACACTTTAATAGCTGCAGTTCTATGAGAAAGAATAATGGGGAAAAAAATCCAGAGGTTAGCATTACTTTGTGATTTCCCCTTTCAGTGACCTCCCTGGATCATGCTTGCTGAGATCTTTGTTGGTATAAAATGCTTGCATAATTGCTGACAATCATGTAAATACATTCTCCAACAGTTACAATGCCATTAATAGCTTTATTTGCAGTTGATAGTGACTACTAATGCCTTTATGTACTCAAATGTGCTGAAAGTCAGTTGAAGTCAATTTGGATTAAATATTACTAACTCATCTCTAAGTGTATTATTACTTGTGAGTTTAATAATGGAGGTGCCATCACAGCTTCAGGCAGTTGTGAGCATGCCATGGACAGCCATGCACAGGGATGAAGAGACTTCCACCTTGGATGGCTCCCTGAGGGAAAGATCAGGAAAAAGAGCAGTGCTGATACAAACCAGCTAGCATTATTTGTTCTGGGACTCACAGACAAGCTAAATTGTCAAAGTGTGCTACATTTGTCCACAGACAGTGCCCCTCAGGCACAGGGATGCTCGTGAGGATGCCTCACTGCTGCATGCAGAGTTCCTGGGCAGAAGAGCAGAGAGAGCACTGAGGTAGATCCCTAACTGGGTTGTTCTGTGTCTAGGCATGGGGAGACAAACCCTCCATGGAAGTGGCTGTCCAGAAGGAAAGTGGCACCAGGAGGAGCAAGGAAGGGGAAATGCCTGAAACTCAGGCGTTTGCAGAAGCCAAGTACCTGGGTGAGTACAGCAGAAAATGTTTTGTGGTTCAAGAGGGGAAATTCCTGGGGTTCTGCCACCAGGATTATTTCTGCCATTTCAGCTGACTACATCAGCTGTTCTCCAGGAGGAAACAAGTCCTCAGGTCTCCCCCTGAGAACCAGCTCCTGCTACCTCATCCATGTAAACAGCTCACCACTCCACTGCCAGGCAATAGCCATCAGAGCTGGCTTTGTAGCACCCCACCTTGCAAGGTGTCTTCCCAGGTCTCTCTGGAAAGGATGTACCCAGGTTTGCAGTGCTTTTCTCCTCTTCTCAGAGAGCATCATGTGGTGTTGAACAAGTTCTCCATCCCTTTATAGAATCAAAGAATATCCTGAGTTGGAAGGGACCCATAAGGATCATCAAGTCCAACTCCTGACTCCACACAGGGCCAGTCAAGTCAGAGCATGGGACTGAGGGCACCATCCAGATGTTTCTTGAATTTAGTCAAGCTTGGTGCTGTTACCACTTCCCTGGGGAGCCTGTTCCAGTGCCTGACTAGACCTTCAATAATGAACCTCTTCCAAATAGCCAGTCTAAGCCTCCCCTGTCACAGCTTAATAATGTTCCCTCAGGTTCTATCACTGGTCACTAAAGAGAGGAGATCAGCGCCTGTCCCTTCGCTCCCCCTCATCAGGAAGCCATAGACCCTCATAAGGTCTCCCCTCAGCCTCCTCTTCTCCAGGCTGAACAAATTCAGGGACTTCAACCTCTCCTCATACGACTTCTCCTCCAGACCCTCGTTGCCTCCTCTGGACACTCCCCAATAGTTTTGTGTCCTTCTTGTACTGTGGAGCCCAGAACTGCACCCAGTACTCGAGGTGAGGCTGCACCAGTGGGACAATCACCTCCCTGGACTGGCTGGCTGTGCCGTGCTTGATGCACCCCAGGAGACAGTTGGCCCCCTGGCTGCCTGGGCACACTGCTGGCTCATGTCTAACTTGCTGTCAACCAAGACCTCCAGATCTTTTAAAAGCATGTCTGCAGAGGAGAAGGGGGCTGGCTTTCATTGCTATCACTCTTACAAAAATGTGACAGAACTCAACCTGGCAGTGAAGACCAGGAGTGCTTTTACCCATAGGATCTTTTTGATGTTTTCTCACCTCTCCCCAAGGACCTGGCTTGGCTTTGATAGGAAGTGTGGAGGCGTGCAAGGACACCTTTCCTGGGCTCACATCCATGACCTCCTGCTCTCCTGAGACATGATGGATCTCAAGAGTTATTTGGATCAGTAACTCCCTTCTGAACAAGGGGCCTGATTGAGGCTTAAACAGAAAAATGGCACCCTCCTGTGGCAATGGCTTTACAAAAAGAAACTAGCCGTGGTGACTGTATTCAGCACAGGGTCTAATCCTGTCAGTATGTGTTACCCATGTGCACACCCACCAGAGGAGGTTTCACTGGGGAGGAAGGTTCCCTTCTGCTTAGGCAGAAAAATAACTGCCACTTGACTGTGGGAGCTTGGGGCATGCAAACAGCACACCAAAGCGGAGCCATGGGCAAAGAGCCTCCAAGGTCAGGCAGGGAGGCCTGCGGCAAGTTTGGAGGCAACTATTCAGCTGTGTGGAGCCATTCTGGATCCCAAAGTCCATGTCCAGCCAGCTTTGAGAGCCTACATCCTTTTTTTGGACTTGGCTCTTTGTCAAAAACCATAGGGTACAGTGCCTGCAATGAACTTCAAAGGAAGGACACCAAATGTGAATTGGCCCAGACACTTCTGACCATTTATTGCTAGCATCTTTCTCAGATACTGCTGCCAAGGGTTAAAATGTTTACATGCCCCCTGATTTTAAATGGACTGGGTTGCATGTCAAATGCCAACGAGAGAGACAGCTGGGGTATCTAAACCAAGAGCTTTGATCTTGGTATCTGTAAAAAAGAGGTCATTTGGTCTCCCCAGGAAGCACAGACATTTAGAAGGTCCCTGTACAACTCATGCAAGTATTTTATTAACAACAATTTCTATTCACATTTAGGTAGGTTGTATTACTACTTACTAAATGCATCCTATATATACATGTATCTGCATAAATATGTATTAATATTTGTTTGTCTGTGTGTACATAGATGATTTTCCTTTATACATGAAGCCGTGCACTTTGTGTGACTATCTGTGTGCCTTTTAATGCTTGGGAGTTGCGTCCAGACATACTAATCTAACTTACTTGCAAAAATATTACAAAGATGTAAGCATTATTTTTACCTTTAAGTCAGGGTTTGCAGCGATTAACCTGAATAATTGGACCCTATGCAAATCTTTGAGCCACACTATAATTGTAATGAGGGTCAACGAGGCGTTTGCAGGAAGATGCAGGGATGGAAACAGAGGCTTCATTGTGCTGTAATCATGCCTGACATTGATTCAGAAGAGAGGAATTCTAAAATACAATATTGCACAGGGGAAATATTTCTATTCTTCTAGCAGAGGGTTGTGTGGTTCGTTCACAATGCAATTAAAATAGCCACCAGATGTTTATGACTTCAGGCAGCAGTTAACTTCAGTGTCCCTGATTGCTGTGCTTTACTTCTTTGTTAGAATAAATAAGTATTTTTCTGTGCTGGAGGAAATAAAAAAAAACAAACCCACCCTTAATTTTTAAACATACCAGGGGGGGTAGTACATATTTTCATTTGGCAGTGTTCATGTTGGTTTTGTGACAGGCATAGAAAGAATTATAATCTGAAAGTTAAAATAAAATCTCTCTCCGGGAGGAGATAAACATATTTACTTAAATGTGAGATGAAGTGTACAGTGTCTTGTCATTAAACTGAAAGTGATTTGTGAGAAGCAGGGTTTTAAAAGACCATGGCTCTCCCAGAGTATCTAATAAACATTAAAAAATACTCTTTTTTTTCCCTTTGAATAATAGGATTATTAGTATGCAATTTCTTTTTATAGACACATTTTAAGTGAGCCTGCTGTGCTCCTATTTTGGTAATTTTCCTTAGAGTCTATTATTCTTATTTGTTTCAGTGCTATTAATTTTGAGGCCACATTATATTCAAATTATCTTTGATTACCAGGCTCAATAAGTGAGACTAGTTTGTGTTTCATCACCCCAAAGGAAGCTAATGAATTTAGTTGCACGCTAACATTTTGAGAAAGAAATGAGTGGAGCTCTGCAAAGCAGATTAAAGAAAAACAAATACTGAGGTGCAAGAAGTTACAGTGAGTTGCCCTGCACCTTCTATGAAACAATAGGAGACCTTAAGGGGGAGTAAAAACTACTCAAGTGTCCTAACTTTAAGGTGTATTTCAGCGATTCAGTCATGTCTGGGACAGTGTTGTTGTCAAAGTAATGGATAATTTAAGTGTAAGGTTATGAAGTATCACAAACAATGTGGAAGTATGTGAGGAAAATTTGTATCTATGGGTATGTGGCAGTTTTAAATAGTTAAATGACAATATGGTCTTCAGAAACAATCTTTAAACAACAACCTTGGCATTTAAAAACAATCATGAAGTAGAAAGAAAAGGAGAGATAGCAAGAGGACTGCTAATGTTTTGGTGTGTTGATAAAGTCTATGAAGTTCCATGTTAAGGCACAGAAACAAGCATTTTCCTCACCTAAAGCTGGCAGTGTGATGAAGCCATGCTACCAGGGAGTCCACCAGGCATTTCTGAAAGAAATAAGCAGAAGGGTTTGAATTTGCTTGGCTCTATCAAGCCCAAATTACTCAGGGGAGATTTAATGCTCAGCCCCTCGGGACATCCAGACGTGATCCCCAGAGCAGGGAGTCACCCAGAGTACTGCATCTCTTGGGGAAAAGAGAAGGACAACTGCTGTTGGTTTGTTCTGGCTGTTGTGCACAGACATGTCAGTAACTCTTTAGGGTGAGAAGAGAGCTGATGCAGTTGGGTCACCTCCCTCCCTCCCCCCAAACTCCCCCAGTGTTTTCCCAGGTGGTTGTTAAAATCTGAGAGCTGCTGCCAAGTGTCTCTGCTGGGACAAACAGGCATTATTCCCACTAAAAGGCTGCTGCTTTCTATATTCCCATCTCACTGGGCTCCTGATTGCATCTGCTGAGGCCAGGAGCTGTGGTTCTGGGTGTGCTCATCAGCTCCGGCCCCACAGCTCCCCAGCACCAGGGCTCTGCAGTGAAACTCCTAAAAGGGACACCATGGCACATCAAAGGATCAACCTCCATCCAAAGCCACATTCATCATTAACTCCTCAGTGCCTCTGGCATGGCAATGGTTCAGACTGGTGCAGGGGGGGAGGCAAAAAGTGGGGTTTTTTGGATATAAATGAAGCATACTGGTTTTTAGGATGTGCAGGTAGCAGGGGGACTTGAGCTGGTGTTCCAGCAAATTTAAAGTTCATTCCAACTGCCACACTGTAAAGGGAGGGTGAGTGGAAAGGATTGCAACAGGACAAATAGCTAATCACCCAACGAACAGGAAAACTGTATTTATTTAGAATGTTAGTGAATCACATTTACTCAAATCAAGGCACAATGCCAAAACTGAGAGCAGCAGGTCAAGAGCAAGTCACCCTTGTGTCTCACAGAGGACTGTCTGAGTTAATAGTAGGACATAATTTGCTGTATCTATCATCCTGGTAACTCAGTGTAAACCTTGAATTTACAAAAAAGAAAATAAAAGAATTATTTTTTTAACCAACTTTTTCTGGTTTAATATTATTTCTTAGTAACAGGATGCAGGGGTACTATCAAAATACATCACAAGTCCCTGCCCCAAACTGCTTTTCAGCAAACTTCTTTGTCTCAGCTGCCACTCTTCTTCCTCATCCAACAACCAATTTTGTGATGTTTCATTTTTAGCTAGTGATACTCATTAGCCAGCATCTAAAATCAGTGTCAATCAATTTAGCAACACATTCCACCCAGCCTGTGTCTTGTCACTGTATCTTTTCCCCCCTCATAATCACCCAATGCATGCACGGCTCTTCCATAGCTAGGAAAAAGTACAATAGCTCCCTTGTTGCATTTTTGATTAATTTCCAGAATGAATTACTTTTTATGATCAAGAGAGAATGATGTGACTTGACTAAAAGCTAGCATTTCCTTCTGTCATTGCTCAGTTTGTTATCTTACCTGTGCTGTACAGAGTTCCTCATTGTTTTATTGTGAGAAGTTAAACAGTAACCCCTGATTTCACAGCCCAGGGTGATTCACTAGTTAGTGTGGTTTTATCATGTCCTTCCTTCTCTCTGACCCCTTTTCACCTGGGCTTTTCAGCCTCACTTCAGATTTAAGGTCTGCATCTTGCAGACACTTACCCACTCAGATATTCCCACTGGGTCAATAGGACTGTTCAAAGGAACTCAAGCACTTGAGTGTTTGAGGACCAGGATGTGAAGCAGCAGTGATTGGAGTGTATACCAACCAACCAAGCAGGCTCCAGAAAAGCTTTTCTGAGCCACAATGATTTCAACTTGCTAAAATTCACAAAATGCCTTAAATTTCCTAATCAGCCAAACATGTGCTGATTAGGAAATCACCTTGGCTACAAGATAAGCAAGCTCCTCTAACTTCCCACCCTCCCTCTGATGTTCTCCATGCAAAGCTGCTCTGGTAACAGGGTCACCTCATGCAAAATAATAAATAAGCAGGGAGGAGGAGTGTGGTTAGGCGCCACTCAGAAACAGTTTGAATAAAGCAGTTTCTGGCTGCTGGAGCTGTAGCAAGGCTGTTTGTGTAACAGCCTC
The DNA here is from genome assembly GCA_022605575.1 of Laterallus jamaicensis coturniculus. Taxonomy (NCBI): domain Eukaryota; kingdom Metazoa; phylum Chordata; class Aves; order Gruiformes; family Rallidae; genus Laterallus; species Laterallus jamaicensis. The sequence continues at coordinate 41,061,683 of JAKCOX010000005.1, forward strand.
CCTGTTGCCCAGAAACGGCCTGTGAGGCTACCGGGTGTCTGCAGAAACTCAGAGCTGGTTTGTTTGACTTGGACGTGCAGTAAAAGTGACTTTTAAATGTTACTTCAGCTTTGAGTCAGTGATTACCCTCGGACTTTTACAAGCCATGCCTGGAAATGGGAAGTTAATTGTTGTTAATGACTCTGTCCACCTGAGTAAGCTCTGCAGGGCAGAACTCACCCAACATAGTTGCTCCACTCAGCCTCGGAGTCCCCCCTGCTGACCCTGCTGCCTCTTGCGTTTAAGAGCAGAGGCACCAAATTAGCTCCTTCAGACCTCTGACCTCTCTTCTCCACCCAGGACAATAGCCAATTGCTGCCCCTCCCTCCGTCCCAGTTCCCTGTGGTTTCTGGAGTGGAGCACTGCCAAGGTTCAGCTCTTACCCATGTCTTTGGCACAGGGGGTGGATACTGGTGGGTGCAGGGTTATGGGGTACTGAGCAGGAAAAGGACAGCTTGAATACAGGTTGGAGCTCTGTGTAGTTTAATCCACGGTCTAGCTGCAAGTGATAGTGGACCAAGCTGGTTTATCCTGATGACACTTTTTTTTGTGCATTGACAAGTTTTGTCTCACTTTCTCCAATTAAATGTCCATTGACCTTCCTTCTGCCACCACAGCTTAGGACCACCAGTTGTTGCATTTCTTTGCAACTCATGCACCATGCTGGCCTGCAGAGAGGAGGTATCATAGTAGGTCCCTATAGGGCCCACAAGTAAAGGCATAAAAAGAACTATATTTCTTCTTAAGGCAGCAAGAAGACAAAGTCTTAGTGGTTTGAAAGATAGGGAAGCTTTGAGGTTTGCTTTTATGGGACACACCTGCCTGGAGATGTGCTCTGGTGATGTTCATATAGGAAAAAACAGTGTTGGGTGGGACCTGAGTTTTTCTTTTGGTGTCATAGCTGACCACCCTGTGAGCCTTTAGCTCACCAGGCTTCTTGTGCAAAATCATAGTTAATAGACTACAAAGTCATAATTAAAACACACAGCCTTAGTCCTCAGATGACTCCAGCCAGCAACCCAAGGTGAACACATGGCTGTGTTGTGCCACAAGTTCCTAAAACTCACCCTTTACTAGAAGGGCCACGTACCAGATGGGTCTTTCAATGAACAGTAAATGTCACTGGGTCTTGGGTGCTTTGGGCCAAGAAGGACTAATGAGCTCAGAGACAGGAGTCCTCTTGGAAAATACCTGATGAGCGGCTGCTCAGCCAAGGGCGATGTTGGCTCCAGAGATCAAAGCTGGCAGGGCATCACATGAAGAAATGGGCAGTGGTTCAGCTAACCAGCTTTATGGTCACCAGCCTCTACAGAGGACCTCTGCCCACACTGCCTGTGCCCTGGGAAAAAATTCAGTTGGACAATGCCACCTTTTCTGCCCTGAGATATTATTCTAATATTATTTTAGATTGAGGTTTTCAGCCTGGGCACAGTGTCCCTGTCCTTGTGTACTTCTAAACTCATTTCTCTAAGAAATAAAAGTTTGTCTGCTGAACAGTCAGGTTTCCCTGTGCTCAGGCTCGTGGAGCTTCATATTCTCAGGCCCAACACCTTCACTGGTGGAAGAGTTATTTCACTCAGTTATGCTCCAGACACAGAAGACTATTGTGTATTTCTACTGACCCTCTGTGTCACCTTCACTGTGCTGCTCCCACCTTTTGGGGGTGGGATTCATCTCCTTTATCTGTAGCTTTTTCTACCAAGGCTGAACAAGACTTCAGTCCTGTTGGATTCCAGGACCTCTTTCCATGCTAAGGTCATGGCATCTGAGCTAGGACAGGGATGTGCTGCTCCTTTTGGCAAGGTTCACATAGTCCTGAAATTTAAAAAAATAAGGGGGGGAGAGGTAATAGGGGGTGGGAAACTCCAAACCCTCATGATTTACAGTGAAGAAATATCCCATTGCATGTTATTAAAGCTCTTAGTTAGAGTCACCTCTTGTTTATGGCTTGTTACACAGGTAACTGCTCAGAATTTGTTACCTCAGTGCCCAGAAATAATGACCTCAGACACACACAGCCTTATTGTCAACCAGCCTCTTTTTAGTTCATTTGACATGGTTTTGGCAAAAAAACCACCCCCAACAAACAACAAAAAACCCCAGACAGTTGAAAGGCACCTCTATCTTATGTCACTGTCACTGTAAAAGGGTATGTTCTGTGCAGTGTCCAGCCCCTGTTTTAAAGCTTTTAAAAATGTTCTTTCTCATTATCCTGTTATATCTTCAAAGCAGATTCAAATTAAGTGAGATTTAATTATCTAATTGAGAGAGCCCCATTTTGTAGAGAAAACCTGGCAGAGTTAAAAAATTAATGCCACTTTAATAAAAAAAAAAAGTACATTTTTCATAGAAAAAGGATGGATACTTATTATCACAGTTGTGGTAATGGTTACTCACACTGTTAGTCACACTGACATTAATATTTGCTCAGTAAATCATTCCCATTTTCAATTCCAACTGAAATGTCTGAATATTTATGGGGTTTTTTTAAATTCTCATCAAGATTATTTTTTGTTCTAAAGTTCAAAAGAATAAATCTTTTGAAACTTGGATGGCAAAGACTGTTCTCCATTTAAAAAAAATGAAAAATTTTTTTAAAATTTTTTTTTAAAAAGAGAAAGGAAAGGAAAGGAAAGGAAAGGAAAGGAAAGGAAAGGAAAGGAAAGGAAAGGAAAGGAAAGGAAAGGAAAGGAAAGGAAAGGAAAGGAAAGGAAAGGAAAGGAAAGGAAAGGAAAGGAAAGGAAAGGAAAGGAAAGGAAAGGAAAGGAAAGGAAAGGAAAGGAAAGGAAAGGAAAGGAAAGGAAAGGAAAGGAAAGGAAAGGAAAGGAAAGGCAAAAAGAAAAGAAAAGCAAAAAGAAAAGAAAAGCATAAAGGAAAGAAAGGCAAAAAGGAAAGAAGAGAAGAGCAGGGAAGAGCAGAAAAGAAAAAGAAAAGAAGAAAAGAAAAGAAAAGAAAAGAAAAGAAAAGAAAAGAAAAGAAAAGAAAAGAAAAGAAAAGAAAAGAAAAGAAAAGAAAAGAAAAGAAAAGAAAAGAAAAGAAAAAGAAAAGAAAAGAAAAGAAAAGAAAAGAAAAGAAAAGAAAAGAAAAGAAAGAAAAGAAAAGAAAAGAAAAGAAAAGAAAAGAAAAGGAAAAAGAAAAGAAAAGAAAGGAAAAGAAAGGAAAAGAAAAGAGAAAAAAAATTTCCCCAACAAAACCAAACCCCAAAATCCAAACCTGGAACTATTCTGATACCAGCTTATAGACAGATTTTATTGCAAGAGTCAGGATGAATCTCTTTCTCCTGTCCTCACACGGACTGGAAGCAACCCTAAAAGTTACAATATCTGTTCTTATGAATAGAAATCTTTGCTCTACAGAAGTTTTGTAGATCAGCCTGGAATTGTTTTCAACTGAAGTTAATTTAATTGTCTTGCCGTTAAGGAATAGCTGCTCAAATGTGCTTTTTAATGACATGCCTATGATTTAATTATCTGTTTTGTATTTATTTGGATATATGGCATATAATGGGAATATTTGGATATATGGCATATAATGGGAATATTTGGAAGAGGCAATGCACAAAACAGTTGCAATAAAGGTTCACATGTTGAGCTATTGATTGAAGTAATTGATTTGTGCCTTGCTTGCATGCTGACTTTATTCCTTTGGAAGAATACTGAAGTATTTCAGGATGTGAACCCGCTTTCAGTTAATAAAAGTTAGATGGAAGTGACAAAAATTGCTGGTGGAATCAATCTAATAATGGCTACTTTTATGTTCACCTGATTTTTAAAAAGCAGGAAAAAATTAAAATGCATCAAGGTTTTTTCATATTAAAGTCTTATGTTGATTTTCAGAAAGGTGGCATTGCAAAGCAATGCAAACCAGTTTATTCCTACATGTAATACAAAATAGTATGATATTTAATGTATTCCGTTATAAAATTGTACTATGTAAAAATATTATAATTAAAAATTAGTAATATAGAATTATAACAATTTAGTGAAAGTAATTTTATATATTTGTTTCAATATTTTTAAAGAACATACTACTGAAATACTGACATGATACAGTAACAAAATATAATATAAAAATATATATTATCCATTTATAATATAATGTAACTATATAATTGGAGTTACATTTAGATACCATTGTTCAAAATACTTTTTAACATGTATTGTTCATATTATTAAGGTCCTCTTCAATGCTGAAGAATAGGTTAGATTTTATTAATGGCTTATGCTCACTGTGTGCTTTTATGCTTAGGTTAATTTCCATTAAATTGTATGATTCTAGGAAGGAACTTTTCTTTATTTTGTGACATAATATAATATACTGAATATATGCAGTACTCTACGTGGGCTGATGCAATCTGATTGTATGCCATGTCAAAGTTTCCTGGAATATTTACATATGAAAAAATATATTCTACACAGCTCTAGCCTTTTTCAGATGTTTAAGAAAATATATTTTAAATTATTTCCATACAATGGAAACGTACACACACATCCTTTTCTAGTCCTTCACACAGATACAGACAAAGAAAGTTTAACAGACTAGGAAACTAATCAGGAAAGGTTAATTTTAAAATGAACAGCATCGTGCTCTGTTTTCTTTTACACTATGTATCTTTGAAAAACTTTCTTATCTCAGAAGTTATTTTAAAAATTGTGGTAAATGGTGTTACCTACCTCTGAAGAAATGAAAACAATTATGCACAAGAATTTTTACTTTCATTTTTTTCCCCCTTCTATGTTATTTTCTTTCTAAATTTTGGTGTGTGCAGGGCTTCATCAATAAATTCAGTAATATCACAGGTTTTCCCTTCTGAAAAACTCATCCTTCATACTTAATAAATTATTTCAGATCCAGTGGTTTTTACCCCTCTTTGCTAAGGGGTTTTATAAATACCGTATGTCCAGCTATTAACAAGAAGTACAAAGTCCCTTTGGCTCCTCTTTGGTGGGCCCAAAGGCCAGGGATCTCTTTTAAAAAAGAAAGCATAAAAAGTGAGAGTTTCAGGAGAAACAAATATCAAAGCTTGTGGTTATGGTAATGGCTTTGGGTCTATGGAAGAAAAGAAATAGTGGCTTTGTTATTCCTCTTCAAGGTCAGTGGCAGTCATGGCAGCGTTCATGGTTCTGTATTATTCCCATTCCCACTGCTCCAGGCTACTCTGCCTGGATTTTGTCCCATGTCATTTTAAGCTTGACCAGTATAAGGTGAAGATCAATGTAAATAAATTCAAGGGCAAAAGTCTGGAGTAGTGACATGTCTGCAAAACAAAAAATAAGGCTCTACAACAGCTGTGTGGTATCAGTTTTGCTCGATGCTGCAAAGACCTGGGGCATTACGCAAGCTGACAAGAAAAGATTTGATGCATTTGATAGCAGGTGTTTAGGAGGGATCAGTAATGTCAAATGGCATCACTATGTTGGGAACATCGAGTTTCAGGAGAGAACGGGAAAGGAGAAGATTATGGACTTCCTAACAAGGAAGTGACTTTGATGATCTAACCACCTAGTGAATGCAGAGCAAGGATGGATGATAGGAGAAGGTCTTGTGAGCTGAATTTGCTTCCCAGTCCATCCTGAGACTCGCTGAAAGGACTGGGGAAGTCAGTACCAATCTCCTCTAGGTTTTGACATGTCTGCTAAGGATGGAAAAGCCTTAGGGCAAGGACTGTTGCTTTACCTCTCCAGCATGGAGGATGTGGTCAGTAGTCAGTGACCCCTTGTAGAGCAATGAGGAAGGAAAGAGGTGAATGGGAAAATTAAATGAAAGACATCTCTTTGCAAGACGTTGTTCTCCAGCAGGAATACATGCATGAAACAAGGATTTTAGAAACCAGACCTCTAGGGTTTTGCAATGCAAATATAGACTGTGTAGACAAAACAGGGTTTAAGAGACCACAGGGCCAGAATCTACACCAGTAGGCTCCACCGACCTCAGTGAACGTTGCACAGATGTGAGAGAGTAAAAGTCTCCTGTTGTTCACATGTTCTCTCAGAAACAGCCTTTGTGTAGCTGAAGAACATCTCTGAGAAAAAAACATAGCCCAGAGAAGATAACTTAAAACAGATGGAATAAGAACTAATAAAGCCAGGCCATCTGGGTAGAGTGGACCTGTTCGAAGCAAGTGGAGCCAACTGGATTATGATGTAGTAATGTGTGAAAGAGGCTGCACTAATGTATGGACTATCTGTAAGTGGAATTTTTTCCTGACTGAATCAAGAGAAGGAAATGTACTCTATCCAAATGGTAACAAGAACCATATTTCAAAAAGATCCATGTTGAGTTCTTATGTGCAATAACGTCAAAAACAACTCAGCATCCAAACTAGTATCTTAGCTTTTTTACTATTTATTTTTAAAACTCATATTTATGTTTGAAAATGTTCTCCTTAAATCTCCAGCTGGCAGAGTCTTTTTTAAAAAAAATTAAATCTCTTTAGGCTGCATCAAAAGTAGATAGTAACTGTGATCAGGCATGTTGAGTCAAAGAATCAAACCTCCCTTAGCAATAGACCCATATCAATGTTTTTCATCTAGAATGTTTTACTTTACTTTTCCATGAACAGTTTCAGATAGCCTTCCAAAAATAGAAATGACTATAATGTCATACTTGCAGTGGTAAAAATGTTATTTCTCTGCAATGTTGGATAGTGCAGTTTAAAAGCTGTCGGGGCAGACAGCAGGCCTGCCGGCGGCCTAGCTCTCTTCACCCAAGACATAGGCCCTGACAATATTCTTCTGTTCCCATGAGAGAGGAAAAGTTCCTCATGCTGAGAGGATCCTAATAATCACATTCTCAAAACACAGCAGCCTTGCTGATAGGGGAACAGGCTGCCCTAAATCAAGAAGCAGTTATGAGAAGGGATTTGGAAGTAACAGAACATGTTAGGAACCAACCGTAACAAGATGGTCAAAACAGCAGGTGTGTGGATGCTTTTAGGCATCAAAGGTAAACTAAGGATGTTTAGCTGTAAGATAGGTTTATCAGAACTCGTTATAGTTACTAACCATTCAATATGGTGTGAACAGTGTGTGTAACCAATGAGCAGTTTTTTAGCTTGCCACGTTTGCAGTAAGAAAGGCCTAGAATCTGGGTGATTTCACCTAATAAAATGGCTTCCTGGCTTCATGGCTTCACCTAAAATTCATATATTGAATTGCGTGTTGCTCCCTGCTGGATGCCACCAAAAGCCAGCAATGGAACACCAATCAATGATTCCATGAACAGAATGTAGTATAAAATTAATTTTAAAACAATACTTACCCAAGCTATTTTCAGTTGAAATCTTAGCTCTAGCATTGACGAAAAGAAAGTGGAAATATTTATTCAGGCAGCTAAGTGGCCTATCAAACATCCAGTATTCAGAAGATCTCATGACAAAGCAAACACACACATGAGTGTGAGTGGAAAGGCAGGCTGCATTTTAGAAGGACCACAGCATGCCAGGGTTTTGCAGAATGAGACCTGGGTAAGGGCATTGACATTTAGCAAATTACTGTAGAAAACTGATAAGGGCATGATCCTTTTCTATGCTGAAGATTATACATAATGCCTGCTGTGCCTCAGTACCTTTACAGAAGCATAAAACAAAAACTCATGGCAAGATGCTGACAGATGCCATAGAGCAAATGAAAAATCCCCCAGCCCCAGGCAACCCTGTTCACACAGTTGGTCAGTACCTTGTATCCTCATGCTCTAATGCTATGGCTGATCATAGAACCATGGAATTCTGGAGTCACAGAATCACATAAATGCCACAGGGTTAGGCTGGAAGGGACCTCAGAGATCATCTAGTTCCAACCCTCTCTGCTGGGCAACCTGTGCCTCATACCCCTCATCATAAAAAATGTGTTCCTTAGATTTAACCTTTCAGCTGAAAACCATTCCCCCTTGTCCTATCCTTACATGCCTTTGTAAAGAGAACCCCTCTATTTTTCCTGTAGCCCGTTTAAGGTACTGGAAGGTGCTCTGAGTTCTCCTTGGAGCCTTCTCCTCTCCAGGATGAACAAACCCAACCTTCTCAGACATAGGAAAGATACTTTCTTTGTGGCCTTCTCCAGTCCTCATCTTTGTGTCCTTCTCCAGACTCACTCCAACAGCTCCATGTCTGTCTTGTACTGAGGTCCCCAGAGATGGATTCAGTACTCCAGGTAGGGTCTCATGAGAGTAGAGTAAATGGGCAGAATTCCCACCCTTGACCTGCTGTTGAAGCCCAGGATATGGTTGGCTTTCTGGGCTGCAAGTGCACTTCACTGGGTCATGTAGAGCTTCTTGTCTTGCATAGCTTAGGAGGTGACATAGCATTTGTGTAGGAAAAGTTGGAGGAAGAGATGATTTATGAATGATGAGATTAGCTCAGTGCATTACAGTTGGACAAAACCTAACAGGTTTTAACAGCCAACATTTTTTGTCAAAAGCAAAATACACTCTTGTTTAGACGGTGGGTGATCCTCTGTACTTATATCATAGAATCATAGAATCACAGAATCACAGGGGTTGGAAGGGAGCTCCAGAGCTCCTGGGGTCCAACCCCCTGCCAAAGCAGCTCCCCAGCTCATACTGCACAGGTCGAAGCCCAGACGGGGCTGGAATCTCTCCAGAGAAGGAGACTCCACACCCCATTAATAAGGTCCCCCCTCAGTCTTCTTTTCTCCAGGCTGAACAGCCCCAGCTCACTCAGCCTTTCCTCATAGGGGAGATGCACCAGGCCCTTCATCATCTTTGTAGCCTCCTCTGGACTCTCTCCAGAGATCCCTGTCCTTTTTATAGCAGGGAGCCCAGTTATATGTGTGTATGTACACAAAAAATTCATCCATTTAGAGAGGGAGTGCTAAAGAGGTGGTGTGCTTTGGCTGAAAAGGTGTTTTAGAGACATTTATAAAGTAGTCTTTGGCATATAGAGAGAACTACTATTGAAATATATCTTCCATGTGTGTCTAGGGAGGGACTTATGCCTTAAACAAGAAGAATTAAGAGACAGTCTTTGTCTTAAATAGTAACATCAAATCCTGACCTATTGAGAGCATCTGGGGGCTTTATTCCAACAACATCCCTGAAGACAGGACCCTGACCAGGGTTAGTTAGATAATGGCACGTGATTGATGCATGGACAGATAATGGTATGTGGATAATCTTCAGAGAAAGTCCATGGATCCTCTGCTGAAAGATGGGAAGGGAAGGGCACCACCTTCCCGTTCCACATCAGACCCAGAGGATTTGAGAGCTTCAGGATCTGACAGATAATTAGTTGAGGGACTGTCCATCTCATGGACATGCACTTCTCATTGGTCATACCAATGTTTGTCCTTGGCACTTTGGCTAAACTAACATGATAGGGGTTGGTCTGGTCTGTAAGGTTTACCAGCAGAGGCACATATTCCAGGGGAACATGTAGCATGGCAGAGAGATGTCACTTCGCTATCCCTCCACCCCCAGCTTTTTCAGCAGGAAGAGCACATAAATGGATGCATCAAGGTTAAGTAAACTTTTTCCTGGTCATTCAATAGAGATAACAGTTTAATATTTCACCTGAATGTCCTGGAAAAGAAGTTAATGATCATGGCTCATAGATGATTTCCTAAATATCCCTTCCTTAGTAAAAATGAAGACATGTACTCTGCCTAGAGGACTTATCCAGATCTTCTCCTTTGGTTAGGCTAAAGCCTCCTCTCTCAATTCTACTAGCAATAAGGCCAAATCATTGTGTTAGTAGGAAATAGCATCATAGTTTGGGTATATTTCAGATGTATGTGCAGGGGTGGAGTGTGGCGTCCAGCAGGTAGCAACACGCAATTCAATATATGAATTTTAGGGGACGCCATGAAGCCAGAAAGCCATTTTATGAGGTGAAATCACCCAGATTCTAGACCTTTCTTACTGCAAACGTGGCAAGCTAAAAAACTGCTCATTGGTTACACACGCTGTTCACACCATATTGAATGGTTAGTAACTATAACGAGTTCTGATAAACCTATCTTACAGCTAAATATCCTTAGTTTACCTTTAATGCCTAAAAGCATCCACACACCTGCTGTTTTGACCCGCTTGTTATGGTTGGTTCCTAACATGTTCTGTTACTCCCAGATACCTTCCCATAACTTCTTCTTGGTTTAGGGCAGCCTGTACCCCTATCAGCAAGGCCGCTGTGTTTTGAGAATGTGATTATTAGGATCCTCTCAGCATGAGGAACTTTTACTCTCTCATGGGAACAGAAGAATATTGTCAGGGCCTATGTCTTGGGTGAAGAGAGCTAGGCCGCACGCAGGCCTGCTGTCTTCCCTGACAGTGGAGTATGCCAATAAAAAGGCTAAGTGGTGGTTGGTTGCAGTTTTGTAATTTTAGCAAGTTGTTTAATATTATTCTAAAATTAATACTAATTAATATCTGGAAATTGTTGCAAGAAGATTATACATGCAGTGCTGTGCAATTGACTCATGCCACAACCTCTAATTTTTCTGACCACTCTTCTCCAAATGTTCCTGGAGGTCAAGGGCAAGAGTAGATCTGGGATTACAAAAAAACAATGGTGTTCTTGCACAGAATCATAGCAGCCCTATTCTGGGAGATGTCTCTGATTACATAGCATTTCTCACGTAAGAAATAATAAACCATTTTGTTTAGGTTTTTGTGGTATTGCACATCATAGGTTGGATGTATCACAGCAGGCTAAGGACAGTGTTAAATAGTCGAGATTCAAGAGAAGGTACAATTCTGTAGGTGAGAAAGTCTGAGCATCTTGGCTACAACCAGCTGTTTCTAGGTGCTGAGGGAAACAATTGAGGTGCTTAGGTCTCATTCAAGGGTACATGTACAAGAAGATGCCACTTTTCCCTCTTGCACTGATTCCCCCCGCTGCTGCTTCAGTGGGACCATGGTGGCTCTTTGCTATCACATCATTTTCAGAGAGGATCTGTGGGCATAAATCCCACAGGATTTATGGAGGAGGAAAACAACTGAAATTATCAGTCTTCACACACACAATGTGCTCAGGTAAAACTACAGTTGATCCTTTGTAGCAGATGGCATTTCAATGGCAAGAAACAGAATTCAATATATAAATCATCCCAACAATACCTGGCTTACCATCAAAGGCAGGTGAGGAGGGGACAGGAAGGGTAAGGTTGGCAGCATTAGACACCAGTCTAACTTTTGAAGGTCTGAAAAGGGTAGTCTCCTTTCCTCCAAAGAAAAATCTGTCCAAATATGAGAGCTCCTATGGATTTCAGTGGGTGGATACTCACAGTTTCCCTGCACTCCACATTTTTTGTACAAGGTGATCATCAGAAAAAGCATGGTTATTCCTTCACAGTGGGGATTACATTGCCAGCCCCATGGTGTTGTTGTAATGGTCAGTTGGTTGATTTGGTCCAACACACCACTGCTTGCTAGCAAAGAAAGCAAAGTGGATGGACAACCTCCACCACCACCTGGAGTTAAATGCTCATTTTTCATCTGTCCTGATCATCACAGACTGTCCCAAGGGAGCTTATGGGTTAGGCTTAAAGTTTTCCTTCAAACTGGTGTTTGACACAAGGTTGGAACATTTCTAGGGTTGCCATTTCTCCTCTGGCTTCCCTAATCACATTGAATTTTTACTGCTTAATTCACTCAGTGCTTAATTTCACTGCTGTTGATCACTCTGAAGCTCTATTCAGGTAAAAACTTTTTCACATTTGAAAATTCTCCAGTCATCATTGGAACACTTGCCATAACAGCAGAAGTATGCCACTCTACCTCCAACCCATTGCAAATTTGGGGGCCTTCTTGCATTTATTATGGACCTTCTCATACTCTATAACTCTACCTCTGTCTCCATGAGCAGGCCTGATCCTCTCTCCACCTTCACAGCAAAAGTCAAGGGAAAATAATATTTGTAGATGAATCTACACAAAAAGAGACCTAAGTTATTTTTTGATGTTCACAGAAACACCATGGGTCATTTTCATTCTCCCTCTTGTAATTGATGGCACTATGACAGGAGTCTCCATTTATAGCAGGAACAACTTGCATGGTATGAGGTTTTGCTTGTTAAACACATGCTTTCACTCAAAAACAGTAGCTAGGAGTTTAGCTGGGCTCATTGCTGTTACTTCTGAGGGCCCAAAAAACTATATGGAATATGATGCCCCATCCCTGGAGGTGTTCAAGGCCAGGTTGGATGGGGCCCTGGGCAACCTTGTGTAGCTCCAGGCCTGGAGGTTGGGGGCCCTGCCTGTGGCAGGGTGGTTGGAAGTCTATGATCCTTGGGGTCCCTTCCAACCCAGACCAGTCTATGATTAGATTAGATATTAGGGGGAAGTTTTTTACAGACAGAGTGGTGAGAGGCTGGAACAGGCTGCCGAAAGAGGAGGTGGGTGCCCCGTCCCTGGAGGTGTTCAGGGCCAGGTTGGCGGGGACCTAACTTAGGTCTCTTTTTGTGTAGATTCATCTACAAATGTTGTTTTCCCTTGACTTTTGCTGTGAAGGTGGAGAGAGGATCAGGTCTGCTCATGGAGACAGAGGACTCAACTTTTTAAAAGGATAGACAATGGCAGGACAAGGGAGAATGGATTAAAACTAAAGGAAGGAAGGTTTAGCTGAGATATTTGGGGGAAGTTTTTTCCAGAGAGAGTGGTGAGGGGCTGGAACAGGCTGCCCAGAGAGGGGGTGGGTGCCCTGTCCCTGGAAGTGTTCAGGGCCAGGTTGGATGGGGCCCTGGGCAACCTTGTGTAGCTCCAGGCCTGAGGTTGGTGTCCCTGCCTGTGGCAGGGAGGTTGGAGCTCTGTGATCCTTGGGGTCCCTTCCAACCCAGACCAGTCTGTGATTCTGTGATTCTATGATTCTGTGATTCTGTGTTCATTCCATAGAAGGCAAATGGGACCTGCCATTAGCTGGGTCTGTGTTGCCTTTCAAACAGACAGAAACTAAAACTCACGTTCAAATCTGTACAGTGTGTACCTAAGCAGACCTAAGCCTGTGCTCGGGTGGGAGAAAGGACTGTGAGCCTGCAGGACTTGTAGAGCACAAGGTTCAAAATAAAAACTGCCTTGTCCTGAGGATTCACAGCCTAAATAATTCAGCAGTTGAAAGGAGGGTGTTGTTTTTAGTGAAATCCAAGGTGGCAGCATCCTTGGAACGCAGCTCTTGTTTGTACAAGGGAGCTTTTACACCAACATTTGTGCAGCTCAGCTTCTCCACTTAAGCTTTTAAGACCTCGACCTGCTTTACAGTGATTTAAAGGGCATCAGTGATTTTAGTCACCAAGTGTCTTCTGCTGTGTGAAGTGAATGCTTCATGAAGTGCCTGTCTGCCTCATGGGTAAGGAGCACATTGCAGAGGGGGGAGAGGTTTTTACCAGATAAACTTTGGGTAGGGCACATAACAAGGGGTATGAATTCTACAGGCAGCTAAAAGAGTGCCATGAAAACTGCACCACCCCATCATACCCCTTGCTTATGCCTCTTCCCTTACAGAAAAGACTATTTTAAGAATGTTTAGGAGAGGTGAAAAAAATTGAATTAGGACTATTTTTTTACCCCTCTGTTAAGAAAGTAAGGGGTCTTAATAGCTTTGAGCCATCATAGGCCTTCATTCTGACTAAAAATAGCCTTCTCAGTTCATAAGAACATTGCAACTGTAAATTCTGATAACTTGAGAGCTAGGAATGAGCATTGAGTGTCTAAAAATGTCCCTTTTCTACAGCTCTGAGAGATGAGGGCTAAATCTGGATATGAAGCTGTGGCATTTTTTACTATAAACAAATGCTGTCCATGGCCAAAGAGTTTGATCTGCTGGATCACAAGGCAGAGTAGATTTGTAGGGAAATATTCCAGTGCCAAAGCACTTGGGGGGGGTGGGGAAGAAACAGGTCTTAACTGGAAGCCTATAGATTGCCAGATGAAGAAAGCAGTGGGTTGATCTCAGAGGAAGCTAGGAAAGACCTAGTGCTGAAGTCACTTATCCCAGCCCACCCCCTCAACAATATGTATATTTATTTGTACTTATTTGAAACCATTTGTGCAATGCCCTCCTGCTTGCAGGGCTGGGACTGCCATGCAAAGAGAGTCTGGAAGATGTGTAAATAAATCTATCTGGTTGCATTTTATCTAGGCTCTCTGGGAGCCTAGGAGGAAGACACACAATTAGCACAATGGCACCCTCTGTTGCCCTGCCTTTGGTGACTGCTCCCACGTGGATATATTAACTACTGCAGCATCTTCTCCAAACCTGACCTCTTCCTGCCCAACTTCCTTGTCTGTTTAGGGTTATCCCCTGTTATTTCCCTTTGGAATAAAATCTAGTCTGTTCTGTGAGCCTGCATTGGGTGGAGATGGCAAACTCTGGTTTTAATGAGCAAGAGGAAGCTTTGAGAGCCAGGATTGCCATACTCATTTTAAGAATAGTGGCCTTCTGTCCCCTTTTTGTCCCCCCTAACATAGCCAATGACAGCTTCTTGCAACAGTTATTAAACACTGAGCTCATTCCTGCAAAATAGTGATCATTTCTGGGAGATGCTGTGTGAGACAGGGCGCTCAGCATTTCCTGGAAAGTGATTAGTCCTAATGAGATTGAGTTGTCCAACTCTCATGCCACTAATTAAATCACAACTTTTCTTTCTTTCAGTGAAACAAAAGCTTAATTCATGAATTAAAAGACATAGTGAATCTGATTTTGACTCTGATCCTCTGTGTGTTCATAATTAAACAACCTACTCCTTTTAGGAATTGAAACAAAACTCCTTTCTGGAGCATGGTGAGTTTTCACTCCTAATTACTTTCACTTACATCCATGTGACTACACTTTAATTGCTCATTAATATGGGCAGACTCAATGGGATGACACACAACTACCTTGTTCTTGCTGGACTTCCCTAATGATGACATTTTTAAACTGTAAGGATACATTTCTCAGAATCTTTTTTTCTGTCTTTTACTTTCCCATACTCCATCATGCTGTTAAGAATAATGAAACTATCTATTTTGCTATAATTTTATTACTAAGAACTGATTTTACTGTGATGGAATGATAAGAAATAGATACATACATTCCATTGTTACTGATATGACCGTTCCTTCTTTCCCCATGTGCAGCCTGAAAAACATACTAAATGCTTTAGTTAGAACTGATCACTTAGAAATGTTCAGTCAGAAGTCATCAAATTTTGGCAATATCAACACATTTTCATCAAACACTCTTTCTTTTCCAGTATTTTTTAAACTGAAGAAGACTTCAAATATTGACATAAAAGGGAGGTGAAGACAAATTCATTGAGAATGCAAAAAGCTGACAAATGTCAGTATAAAAGAGTACATCTCTTTGATAAATATGAATGGTCTCTAAGTATAATGAATATATTTGGATTTGGCATGTAGATAGTAATTTTTCAGCATCTATGCCACATCCATTTGCTTTGATACCAGAAAGATGCTGTCAAGAAGTAAAACTGAATTTTATCTAATAAAAACAAGCATGTTTGATGGTTGTGGGAAAGAAGGGGGTTCAAGCTGTATCTATTGTTCCTGCAGAAATATCTCATTTCAAAAGTTAAATTACTTGTAATGATTCCATGGTAATTCGTTATTTGAATCCCTTACAGTCCCACTTTCCCCAAATAGTGCTGGATGATGGGAGATGGTAGGGATGTTGCCTAACCTTCTTGGCTCAGCATAGATCTCTGCTGAAGCAAGTTGTGATTGCTGCTGATCTAGATACCTATTTTCATTGCTTTTAAAATTCAACCTGCAAGCTTCAGAATTCAACACCTAAGACCAGTTCTTTTTTGATTTTTACTCTGATTTTGTTGTTAGAAAAAAACAACACACTGTTAAAATGCCAAAGAAAATTGCTCTGAAAGGAAAACAAAACCAAAATAGCAGTATTTTAAAAATAGCACATTTCAACAGGATTAAATTATTCCTCCTTCCTATTTTCTTAAACCAAAGTGCTGACAAAATCAATATGTTTTCTGAAGTGTTTCATTTTGACCAAATTTGCATGTTTTGGTAGAATATAGATCCATTAAAGTGCTTCTGACTGGCTGAGGCTGAATGCTCTGCTTCTTTTGGGTTGAGGCCCCTACAATCCTACCAAGATTGATTTAGTATTTCCTGAATGGAGAAAATATTCCCATAAAGACAAACAAACACAATACCCCAAATGACTGCCATTCACATCCCAGCTGGACAGCAAAAAAACAGAGCAGTGTCAGATGAGAACATGATATAAACCATAATTTAATGAGTGCAGCCAATTCTAGGCAGCCTCAAAAGCACCATACAAAGGACAGAGATGAAGGAAAAGGTGGATTTTCTGGAGACAAAGATGTATACTACATGTGAGGAATAAATCATGCATGGAAAAGCCAATTCTTTTCTGCTGGATGTATCAGCTACCTGCTCCTGTTTGTATTAACGTGGCAAACTGATCTCAGACTGGAGGAGAAGGAAGAGCAACTATCTACACTGTCTTGGGGTGAGGGGGAAGGGTGGTCCTGTTTGGGGATTGCTGGGAAGGTTTTGTGCAGGAAGAGGAAGTAAAGAGGTGGAAAAAGAAAAGACATGGAAGAAATGGATTTAGTAACAGGGAGAAAGTGTAACGTAAGTTGAAGAAAAACAGCCTTAAATCAGACATCCTCTTACCCATTTCTTGTCCCTCCCATTTCCCTGTCAACCCAATATGGGAAAAACCCCCATTTGCACTACCTGTGAGTTTTTCCTATGGACTCTACTGCCTCACTTGTCACTGTTCAATTAACATCTGAGCAGAGGTTAGCTTCAGCCTGCCTTTAAAATGTAACACTGGAACAAAACGTGCCAAACCAAGCTGTGCATGTGCTCATCTCCAAATGAGAAGGAGACAAGAGGAAAAGGAAACTATTTGCATCCCTTGAGATGTGGTCCATTTCCCCAGAAAACCCCTGGTATGCTATGCCAGGAAGTCAGAACAAGCCACAGAGTGCTGCCTGTGCTCAAAATAAAGACAGATTCATTGCAGGTGACTCCTGTTTTCCCACTAGTTCACAAATATTTTGTTTAGCTACACAAATTCCCTGGAAGTGACAGGCGTGTTGGCAGGTCAGAGGACCTGCTGTTGGGTTATACCATTGTTATGAGAGTCACACTGCTAAGAAGCTTTGAGTTGTACCCCATACTGAGAATAGTCTAAATAATCTGTGACTCAAAGCATCTCTCATCGGGGATCACTGTGAACACAGGCAATTTCAGCTGACCCATCGAGCTAAACACAAACATGTCAAGTTCTCAATAGCACCAGAACATTTGTTTTGAATATCCTGAGTGAAATAAGGGCCAATGGACAACATGGATCTAGTAATCATTTTGTTTGCCAGATGCTTCTTTCTCTAGTTTTACTGCAGAGCATACACAAAGTATGTGCTGGAATTAAAATGATGATTGGGAAGAACACAGAGGCCAACCCCTGGTTTATTGCAGCAGCATAAACTGGAGGGGTTTCCATGATGAGAGGCATTACTCCAGATTTGCATGGCTATGAGATACGAATCCAGCCCACTCTCTCAGGGTAACATATCTTGCAAACAAATAAATCAATCTGTGAGCCCTTTAAAATTAAGTTTTGAGAGTGGAAGGGCAAGGGAGAACTCAGGAGGTCCTCTCTCTCAGACTGGAGGTTGTGTCTTCCATAGGAAACAAGCAAAGTGTACCTGACTGCTGACTGCCCCAGGTGCTGAGGTTCACCACTGTCCTGAAGCTGCCACAGCCTGCAGCAGGAACTCAAAATGTGAGACACAAACAAATAAATCTGTGGAAGAAATGAGGCATAGAGCTGCCTGAGATGGATCTGTTTGGGACCTCAGCATGGATCTTAATGCATAGTCCCTCCCCTGCTATACCTATAAGGGGTTTCCTTTGCCAGGGAACCTTCCTAATACTTCCCCAGGGATTTTTCTCGGCTGGAGCAGCATTCAATTCCAAACATGCCAAACGTCCAGCAATAGCTCCCAAACCAAAGGAACCAGGACTGAAAGACATAGCTGGCCTGAAACCTCCCCAGGGAGCCCACAAGCAGCCCCTTTCACCCTGGGGCTCAGAGCTTTCCTTTGCCTGGGAACCTTAAATGTACCTCCATATAGCTCCAAAAGTGTTTTTCTCAGCTGCAGCAGCGTTTCATTCCAGACATGCCAAACGTCCAGCAATAGCTCCCAAACCAAAGCAGCCAGGACTGAAACACATACCTGACCTGAAACCTCCCCATGGATCCCACAAGCAGCACCTCTGACCCTGGGGTTCAGGGCTTTCCTTTTCCAGGGAATCCTCCTAATTCTTCCCTAGGGATTATTCTGGGCTGGAGCAGCCTTGTGGGAATTAATTCTTTAATGTAAAGTAAATCACTTTTCAAAGAGTAAGTTTTTGGTTGGTTGGTTGGGTTTTTGGGGGGGTTGTGGGGTTTTTGTTTGGCTGGTTTTTAATTTTGTTTAGGACAAAAGTAATTGTTACGTGTTCAACCAATGGACACATGAAATGTGAAAGCTGAGTAATGCTGGGACCAGAGGAAGTCTTCTGGCTTTAAATGCTGGGATCTATGTCCACAGCAAAGGTATGTTGCAAAGAAACAGAGCTGGCACACTCTTCCACTTGTACCAATGTACCAAATGACATGTTTTAGGGAATTCCTGCTGTAACATCATCTGCAAAGAAACTAGATCAAGAATACTGAGGCACAGCTCAAAACAATCCTGTGTCTTGATCCCCAATATCGTCAATAGATCCAGAGCAAGAACAATGCCAGGTTAAAGCAGAGCAAATCTTTTCAGTACAATATTTGATTCACCAGAAAATACCTCAAGTTTTTTTTTTATGGATCATTTTGGCTGATAGAGCAATTCTTTGACTGAAATTCTATTTGAGAGCTTTCAGAAAGCACTACTGAACGTCAGGGTTTGTTTTTAAATTAACTATCATCCAGAGAGAAACAGAGGATTCATTTTTCTATACATTTTATGTAAGCCTTGGTAGGTTTTTAGTTAGTCTGTTGTGGAGGGACTGTGTGTGGAAAGGTTTTTAAATGGGAGAGATGTTCAACACAAAATCTCAGCTCCTGGAGTTTGGCATCCAGCTCCCTCCTTTTTCAGCTTATTGGTCCTAACCCTAGGAGCAAAATTCCCCAAACTCTGAAGGGATTTTGGGTCTGGATTTGAAATGAAAGGAACGTCCATTCATTGAATATATACTTTTATTTACCAAAGGAAGTCAAGCTCAAACCACATCTGTTGAACTTTGGCCATATATATTCTATGATAGAACTTCAAATGCATGAAGGCATGCTGTCTGAGGAAAATATCTCCCTTTGCTCATTTCAAACAGATTTTTTTTTGCTTTTCTAGGGTTTGCCCTCTTCACTCCTCAAAGAATAAGTATTCAGCTGATAAATAAGTGACCTCTTCCAGTTAGAGACCATCTGAGCTGCCCTCACACTGTCAAAAAAATGTAAATACTATTTGTAAGGGAATCAAAAAAATTTTCTAGGAATGCTTAAACCTTACAGAGTGTTAAATTCTTCAGACTAGAACAGGGTCTGTCCAGATGGCTTACTTGGGGATATGAATGCTCACTTCACCAGAGGAAACCCAAACTAGAATTCAGGATGGTTTATTCACAGATCCCACACACTGAGCTATCCTTATAAATACCTGAGGAACTAATTTATAGCTTACCCCAGAATATGAAAAGAGGAATGCACTGTTTTTTCCACAGATGGCTAAGTGAAAAAATATTTCTCCACAATTTGTTATTACCTTGAGATAATATAAATGAATCCTTGCTTCTACAAATGGTTTTACTGGCAGAGCCAGTCAATCAGGCAGCTTAGCTTAAGGGCCTTGTTCTGGATTTCAGCAGCACTTTTAAGACAACAAGCATAAATGCTTCACTAATATTTAAGATGTGATTCATTGATGTGGCTGTGCTATTTCATGCCCAAAACCTATAACTATCTTTCTAAAAATAGACACGTAATAAGCCTGCTAGCTGCAGAGGATCCCTTAAAGAACCCTAGCATGACACCTCAGTCAGAACAAGCTAGTTTCTGTTCATTCCTGATGTTATTTCATGATGACGCTGGTCAAATATTTAAATAATCCATGTACAGCCTTTTTTTTTTTTTGGCATTCACACAGTACAGCAGAAAAACTGGCACTTGGTTCTGTAGCTGTCAAGGGCTCCCTGAAGTTCATACTCATGTCTGGTGGCTCATCTGAGCTACAACCTTTACTCTTTTGTTGCTGCTCACAGGGGTTGAAGCAACACAGGCTTCAGGTAGGTCCTACAGAAAGTACTGGATGGCAGGACAGCCACATCTGGGGGTCACAGTTTACCACCCAAATAGAATTCTACTGTTGTCTGTTAAAACAGTACATTTAAATATTTAAATTATTAAACATAATCAATACGTATTAAAATATATACCATTATTATATATTCAAACAGTTCAACAGCTGCCTCTTTATCACATTGCAGTTATTGTGGGATGCTGACCTTTCTGGGAAAGGAAAAGGGATTGGACCTTTCTGGAGAGTGAGAGCCCAACTCTACAGGTAGGGTGCCACAGACAGCTCAGGCAGGGGAAGAAGGAACCTGTACCTGAGTCAATAGGAAGATTTTAGCAGATATACAAACTAGACACTCAAAAAAGCTCTTATTATTTTAGCCACCACAACTTCTGTGCAAGTTCTTCCTTGGCTTTCATTGCTGAGACTCATTTCAAGGCTCCCTGTCCCTTGGCTCCCAGGCAAAGCCATATGGTCAAACAGCTGACTAGCACTGCACCCTAAAACCAATTTGTTCATGAAACCTGCCATGGACTATTGCACTGACCCACCTCTGAGACAGAAATGGCAAGATTTCACAGTTAAACCAGCTCAATACCCATCACTCAGGTTCTGATAGCCAACAGCAGCTCCCTGATGTAAACCATTGGGTTAAAACTGTTTACCCAAACATTCACTCTTTAGTGACTATTTCAAAGCAAGCATTTTGGTAGACTTATCCTATAAACAAAGATTCTTTAATGTAAATGCTGAAACTATGGTCATACCCTGTGCTAAAGCTGCCTGCAGCTGCCAGGGCATGCAACAGTGAGAGCAATTCCTCTCAGGAAACCTGTGCAGACTCTGGAATTTATGGGCTTCCATGCTTCTCCTGGACAATGCTATGATTACATTCATATAATTTTTGTCATTTAATACTGTTGCTAACCCATATAATTGTTAAGGGACTTCACAGTGCAATTTAGTACAATTATGGCAATTAAACAGTTAAGCACCATGAGTAGTCAGTAGCCAGAGCTTTTACCCAGGATAAGGAAACCTAAAGACTGTCTTACTGCAATATAGTTCTTAGGGACCCTTGGGGTTTTGATTGCTGGTAAGCATAGAAAGAGTTCATGGTGCACTGTCAGGCCATAGCAGAACCTCTGCCTTTCTACCAGGGGGATACTCTTGTTGAAGGGAGAGGGGGATGTGAGCCCATTTCCATCACCCCATAGGGAACCTCATGGGAACTTGACCTTCGAGGTTGTTATCCAAGATCTGGAGATCTCACTGAGGGAAGATACTTAACACATTTCCTCTGCATTTTACATCCATCTGAAATGCATTTAGCTCACTTCTGAGGTACCTTGCATGTCAAACCTTGAACCGCAATTGTAACCTCTCCAGTTTCCCTTATTCACACAGTATTTGATTTGGATGACATATTTTTTACAATATTTCTTTTTTTGGCCTATTTTGAGAGTCTCATGTTAATGCCACAAGAACTTCAGTCTCCTGTATAGTATTTCAGACATGGAAGGGGAAAAAATGAAGAAATAAAGAAAAAAGAAAAACCCACCGTCTGCATCCACTTAACCTACATTACAATAAAGCTCAGTAAAGATCTGATCAGCACTTTCTTTAGCCTGCTCTGATTTAATATGAAAGAAATTAGTGGAAAACCTAAAGGCTGAAAGGAAATTTTTTGCCACTGTTCAAAACAGGACATGAAACCTTTAACATAATATTTGCACGCATTATGTTAAATGCTTTCTGCAAAGTTAAAATGTAGCACTGCCAGCTTCAGATAGACTAGGGAAGGGTACTTAGTTACACTTAATAAATCTGATTTTGAGAAGAAAAAGTTTTGCTCTTCCCCCTTCTTCCCCCCCCCCCCCAACCCATGCATACAATAGTATTGAAAGAAAATTCTGATTTATCAGTGTGCAAACATATTCATTAATAAACTTCTGAACACTTGAAAGAGAAGACACAGTTTGCATTCTGTTGGATAGTATTTTCATCTTGGCCATAACCATTATAATGTTTCATTATCTCTGGTGGTCCACAAAGCTTTTGAGATTCTTAAAGCATGGCAGCTTGAAGTGATCTGAGTGTAGCTTTTACTTTCTAGTAGACTCTGTCATCAATCCTCTGACAAAATATTTTACTATCTGGGGAAGAAGGTGTCTGCCAAGAAATATCAAACTGTCAGAAGTGACATTTTCACCAGAAAGCACTGTCCAGTTTCCCCAGGGAAAGTTTCAGGGTCCAGGATAAAGCTGCTGTTCAGAATAAGAAGGAGATGGACTTTTGCTGGGGAACAGTCCATAGTCTCCATCCCAACTCTTTCAGAAAGATTTGCAAGACAAAAGGTCAGCCTACTGCTCTATCTGACCCAGAACAAGGACATGGCATTATCATCCCAGAGCCTTAAACCCTGGGCTTCAGGCTAGAAAGGGGTGAGGGGCTGGTACGATTTCAGGTCCATAAAGCATTTTGAAAAATCAAGAGAGCTTTCATGAAATAGGAAAACAGTTTCCTGCTGAGCTGTAATTAAAATCATGCCCAATCCCATCAACACACACACTGTTTATTAAGGAATTGAGTAAGATGTGCCATAGCTCCCAGGCAGAGGTGAGAAAGAAGTCTTAACTAACCATCTACTTCTTTCATCTGAGATTTATCATCGAGCCAGATGACTCTGATCATTAGCACATCAAAGATCTTAAAACCTCCCTGATGAAAAAAGAAAAACTTTTTAAAGACCCTGGTATTTCAAAGATCAGCCATCTATTTGTAGATTTTAAGATCATATGGAAACTTTTCAGTCACCTTCTCTGACATCTGCAAAACATAGCCCAGAGGAGGTTGCCCAGCAATTCCTAAAGCAGTTCCAATAAGTTGTGGTTGACTGAGGGCATCTTTCTTGGAAAGACTTTCAGGCTGATTTAAAGACTATAAGCAATGGAGAGTCCACCACAGTTTTGGCAAACTGCTAGCTACAAAAAAGCTACACCAGCAGGAATGAGAGTTTTGGCTGGACTCAAATTTAACCTGTACATTAAACATTCACAAAAGAAGCAGGTTTTAACTTACTCCTCTCAGAAATCATAAGTCTCTAATAAGTCAAGTAAGAATTCAGGTAAATTATTCCCAGTTACAAAAGGAGTTTTTTGAAGTCAGAGCAGGTGCACAAACACCCCTACAAGAAGTGTGATGTTGTTCATCCAAGATACATTCTTTATGAAGATTAAAATCCTTGCATTCAGAAGCAGCATCAATTCAAAATACACGAGTAAACCAAAGCATAAAAAGTCCACTCACTCCTTTTAACTTTGCCCCAAATACTGGTCTTCTCTTGATGCCAGTAAGAGTTTGAGAAAAAATATAAGTTATAATGACTGCATCAGACAGAAATTGCTTGTATGGCAGGAGTTCCAACAGCAAACTGAAGATATTTTACAGGCTGGAAAAATGGGCCTGGGTGAACCTAATGAGGTTCAACACTGCCAAGTGTCAGGGCTGGCACTTGGGCTGGAAGAATCCCAGACACAGATACAGCCTGGGAGAAGAGCTCCTGGGGAGCAGCCCTGTGAGAAGGACCTGGGTGTCATGGGGGATGAGAGACTGAACATGAGGCAGCAGTGGCTCAGGCAGCTGGGAAGGGTGATGGGATCCTGGGCTCCATCAGCAGAGGGGTGGCAGCAGGGACAGGGAGGGGATTGTCCCTCTCTGCTCTGCCCTGGGGAGGCCCCAGCTGGATCCTGTGTCCAGAGCTGGGGCCCAACACAAGGAAGATGTGGGGCTGTTGGAGAGGGGTCAGAGGAGCCACGGAGATGCTCAGAGGGCTGGAGCAGCTCCCCTCTGGAGAGAGGCTGAGGGAGCTGGGCTGGGTCAGCCTGGAGAAGAGAAGGCTGTGGGGGGACCTCATTGCAGCCTGCCAGTCCCTGAAGGGAGCAGAGACACAGGAGGGGAATCAGCTTGTTCAAAGGGCAGAGACTGGCAGGACAAGGGGGATGGATTAAAGCTGAAGGAGGGAAGGGTTAGATTGGATATTAGGGGGAAGTTTTTTGCAGAGAGAATGGTGAGGGGCTGGAACAGGCTGCCCAGAGAGGGGGTGGGTGCCCCATCCCTGGGGGTGTTCAAGGCCAGGTTGGATGGGGCCCTCGGCAACCTTGTGTAGCTCCAGGCCTGAGGTTGGTGTCCCTGCCTGTGGCAGGGGGTTGGAGCTCTGTGATCCTTGGGGTCACTTCCATCCCATGCCATTCTATGATTCTATATTTTCTCCTGCATGGCCTCAATTTTGGCTAATTGCTTTGCTCTACTGACAGGCAGAAGTCCTTAGTTAGCCCATACGAAAAGCAGACAGTGATAATGTAAACAAAGTTTCTGTTTATTCTAAAGTCAGAGAAATCATTCCAAGAGAAGAATAAATGTGGGATTACACGTATTATTTACTTATCTTTAAGAACATTGTTATTCCCAAAGCAGACTGGCTACTTCTCACTTCTCTTGGTCAGTTCCTTTTGCAAATGTGTCTCGTCAGCTTCAGCTAATTCATCACTGTGGTTTGACAATAATCACTGACTTTCTTTCTAAAGATAATCTGTGTTTAAAGAGCCTGTTATATAATATGCAATAAGCCAAGAATATCTTGCAACATTTGGAAAGGTAGGGCAGTAATGTTCTGCCAGATTCCTCTCAGCATTTAAGCACCATTTTTGACATGCCAAAAGTTCCTTCAATTACTAATGACTTGTGAATTTTAAGCTGCATAATTTATATCTGAAAACAATTAAGGGAAGACAGTTTAGAAAAATTTGTCTGTGTTTTGGGAGATGTTACCACAAGAAAACGTCACTGAAAGAAAAAGAAAGGAAAGAACTGAAATTCAAACGTTGTCCTGGCCCCTTGGGAAAAGGTCAGTGTCAGTTCAGAGCCAGTTTCCTTCAGAAGATAATTCTGGAGCAAAAAACAAAGATGTTTCAGAGCCAGACCCAGAACAGATGGGTGAGTGAGCACTTGTGGGCTTGTAGAAGCAAAAGAGGACAGTGAAGGCAAAGGGAGAGTTCACAGTTTGGTGGAAAAGAACATATTTGAAAAGGGAAAAGATATAAAGCTGAAATCTGGAAAAAAAAATAATTGAAGGAGATCTAAAAGATTCACAGGAGAGAGGAAGGGGGTTAGAGGTGAGGTTTAGAGCCTCAAGCAGGGCATTAAGGGTGGAAACAGAGCTATGAGCGAGCTGGAGGCAAAAAACACCATCCTCCATCATTCATGAGCTGAGCAACAAAAATGTCTGTTCAGACCAAGCAAGCGGAGAACAAGGGTCAAGAGAAGAGATTCATCATGAGAAGGGCCTGCCAGGTTCAAGCAGAGAACATATCAGCTGTAGTAATATTTGGGGCCAAGAGGGCAGTGATAGCCAGGGGTTGCTGTGGCAGCCACAGCCCAGGTTGTACTGACCCCAGAGATAGAGTTCGGAGGGGAGAAGCGATGGTGCCAGCAGATGAACGGGTCAGCAGCGAGGACTTGGCTGCATGAGCAGAACAACCACTGACCTGGGGGAAGTTACACCACATCTCTTTTCTTTTTTTTTTTTTTTTGGCAAAATCTCTGGGGGCAAAGGATCAACATTCAGCTGTCCAAACTTTCAAGTCAGCACAGGGGTGGAAACTTTAAGAGAATTCCTGGTATCATTAGAAAAATAGCTATATATTAGTCTATTCTTTTTGGCACATGAGAAAACACCCCCAGTTCCCTTACCTCACAAACATGCACTCACACTTTCACTAAAGCAAATATCTAAACTCCTCTAGAAGTCCACTTAATGACACTGTTGTCATCTATTGCCTAGCTAAACTGTTTTAACTCATTCCTCTTCCGTAGCTACGTATCTATCTAGAACATAGCTCCTATCTATCTAGAACATAGCTCCTATCTATCTAGAACATAGCTCCTATCTATCTAGAACATAGCTCCTATCTATCTAGAACATAGCTCCTATCTATCTAGAACATAGCTCCTATCTATCTAGAACATAGCTCCTATCTATCTAGAATGTAGCAAAACTTTTAATTATGGAAGGGAAAAGATATACTAAGGCCAGTCCTTCAAATCTGACTCTCTGGTGTACTTCTTCCAGATGAAGGAACATTGCACAACTGATTTCCTACAAGATCAACAGGGGAAGACTTGTAGTTCAAAAAGAAGAGGCTGCCTCTGAAGACTGCAGACAGTTTCTTCCAGTTCAAGGAAAATTATTTTTAAAAAGGAAGACAAAAAGATGTGCATCTGCTTATAACCTACAAAAATGTCCCTGTTACCATTCTGATTAATTAATTGTCTCACACTTCTGGATTGATGCCAGAGAAGCACCAAGTACACTTCAGAGACACTAGTATCTATAGCTTTATGACTAACTGATGATGTTTTACTGCTATCTTAGTACAGCAGATTGTGAAAATAATGCATATTAAGCCTAAAAGACTATCAGACACCCAATAGATCTGGATAAAGACTTGGGATAGCTCACGAATCTCTCTCATTATTCTGCAGGAAGATTCAATGTTTCAAAAGGTAATATCTTTCATAGCAGACATTTCCAAACCTCTCTGATGCTGATGGGTCTGGCAGTAGCCTTTCATTAAGGATAAATGGGAGAACTGTTAAACAACAGAAGTTATTGTTCATATCACTAATCTACATGACACGGATGATCTATCAATTAAGCTGTCTTTGATGGCTTGGCTAGGAACTGAATATGCACTGTAAACACTGCTCATAAAATCATAGAATCATAGAATGGCATGGGTTGGAAGGGACCCCAAGGACCACAGAGCTCCAACCCCCCTGCCACAGGCAGGGACACCAACCTCAGGCCTGGAGCTACACAAGGTTGCCCAGGGCCCCATCCAACCTGGCCTTGAACACCCTCAGGGATGGGGCACCCACCCCCTCTCTGGGCAGCCCCTTCCAGCCCCTCACCACTCTCTCTGCAAAAAACTTCCCCCTAATATCCAATCTAACCCTTCCCTCCTTCAGCTTTAATCCATCCCCCTTGTCCTGCCAGTCTCTGCCCTTTGAACAAGCTGATTCCCCTCCTGTGTCTCTGCTCCCTTCAGGGACTGGCAGGCTGCAATGAGGTCCCCCCACAGCCTTCTCTTCTCCAGGCTGACCCAGCCCAGCTCCCTCAGCCTCTCTCCAGAGGGGAGCTGCTCCAGCCCTCTGAGCATCTCCGTGGCTCCTCTGACCCCTCTCCAACAGCCCCACATCTTTCTTGTGTTGGGCCCCAGCTCTGGACACAGGATCCAGCTGGGGCCTCCCCAGGGCAGAGCAGAGAGGGACAATCCCCTCCCTGTCCCTGCTGCCACCCCTCTGCTGATGGAGCCCAGGATCCCATCGCCCTTCCCAGCTGCCAGAGCCACTGCTGCCTCATGTTCAGTCTCTCATCCCCCATGACACCCAGGTCCTTCTCAGCAGGGCAACATGTCTTGGTAAACCTGTGTGTGTTTGCATTAGTGACATAAGCAACCAGTGGTAGGTAGGAAACAATAGAAAGAGCACCTATAAAATAAAAAAAGCTTGGGAAGGGGTAGAATTACTGAAAAAAAAAGAGCATTAGGAGCAAGGACACTGACTCCTAGGTCATCCCTGCAGGTGTGTATAAATATTATCCATAAGCAAACATGATTGCATTCAAGAAATACCTGTCACCATTTTCTCCTTCAAGTGAAAACAATTCCACACACTAAAAATACTGGCTACAAGGCAGGAAAATATCAGCAGAGGGATCAAGTTTCCCAGGAGAGAAAGGTTGAGCTGATATCTACAATCAAACTGGAACAAATAATGGAGGTACTCACAAAACTCAACAATGGCCAGAAAATAATTAAAACAAGATCTAAACAATTGTTGGAGCTCTCTAAAAAGGAACTGAGTCAAAATTCCATAGTTTCCCAGAAAAGGCAAAAATATGACCAGGTTTTTTTGGGGCAGCATGAAGTGTGTTTGAGGAGATTGAAAAAACCTGCTAAAGTAAATAAAATTTTGACCAGCACATACAAAAGAAATTTAGACAACTGCCTTATGATAAACTAAAGATTGATGTAGAAGAGGTTTTTTGGGACTTTTAAGTTGTACTCAGTAATGGAGTATGATGGATCACAAAGCTTCTCACTAAAAAGGAAGGCCTTTTTCAAGTGGAATTAACTAATAAATTTCAGCTCAAACAAGAGCTTAAGGAGCTGGAAAGTAGGAAGAAACAGGGAAAAAACCCCAAGAGTTTCCTAAATAAATCAAATATGGGTTTGTATCATCTAAAGGACTTTCACAGAAAGAGCATTGGTGGTTCTTTCTTCTCCAGCTTCTATTTGAGAACATCAAATAGGAGAGAATGTCAGCTCATGGTCAGGCTTTTGTGAAGGCGTATGTATCCCAGCCACTCTCACATCCCAAAAGCTGGTTGGGATATTTTTGTGCCTGTCCAAACAGAATCACTTTGAAAGTCATACACAACACACCTACTATACTGAGATCTGCCACTAGTCTGAGCTAGACAGGTAACAGGTTACAGCTGGATGGAAAGCACAAGAGAAGACCTTAAGTAACAGGAAGAAAGTCCAAGGAGTCTTGTGCAATCTCAGCTTATGTGGGCTTAGATTCAGAGAAAGATTGCAAGGCATAAAAGACTAACATAAGGATGCTTGCCTGAAGTCAAACATGTCTCTTAAATCAGAGAAGAAAGGCCCAGGATACCACAGGACATGGAAGAAGTTGTTGTGGTGCTCCAGCCTTCCAGTCAACTGTCTCTCTCAGCAGGAGAAGGGTCTGCTGTAGCAAGGAGGCTGGAAGCTGGTATCTGTGAGCCCTGATGGACTGCTCCATCCTTGCGTGGCTAAAGCAAAAGGATTCTAACTTGGCTCCTGGCTTTTCTGAGCTAATAGGGAAACAATGAAATTCAGGGTTTTTTATTTTTTAAAAGAGTTATGTTGTTATGAAATTTCTTTGTTTCATGGCCAAGACTATCAAGTATCTCTGGCTGGACAGATGGAGCATCATGTGTCTTCAGTAGAAGCTTCTCTTCTACCCAGGGAGCTGGATAGGGGGGAAACTTCAGGAAGTAGTTGACTTGAACAAAGAGCAGGGGTCAATTCAGCCTAAGTACAGAATCCTTACCCTATGGAACAGTGCAGGACTCCAGTTCATGTCTAGGAATGGGGGACATACTGTCTCTTTCGTTGTGTTGCTCTTAAAGGTGGAAAATACCCAAAACAAGGGGAAAATACACCAGAACAAGACCTGAAGCAATCTGAAGTGACAGCTTTTCAACCTGGGGAAATAGCCTGTCCCATGTGGGAGGCCCATGGAGCAGATTTGGTATGGCTGACTCTACTGTCAGAGTATTTTTTAAACCAAGGCTATACCACAAAGCATTTTAAAGTCTTGGAGTAGCTATTTTTGCTACTGCTCTCTGACAAACAAAGCAAAACAAGTGGACTATCAGTAGGAAAGTAAACACAAAGAAACATCAGTTAGTTTTAAAAGATATTTGCTATGAATCCCAGTGGGAGGGAGAAATCTCCTCTTAAAGAAAACGGAGGCTCTCTGGAAGAACCAGAGCTACAAATGTTTTTCAACACCCAGTTTTCTGTGCTTTTGGCTTACACAGGTTTTTGACTTTACATGCAAGTCATAGAGAAAAATGTGATACAGGCTTTGGCACTGCCAGGTAAAGTAACAAGGTCACCTTGGGAAATTTACTTCCCTGCAGTAAATCAAATTCTAATCCCAGTTCTTTCTGTTCATATATTAACACTGTCCTCTCACTGTAAGCACTACCATGTGTGCTCCTTGAAAGAAACACAGGAACACAGGTACTGTAATACTGGAGATACCCCCTGAGCCTTTTAAACTTTGAATTCAAAGTGTTTTATCTGGATTATTAGATTCTGTGAATCTAGAAATCCCACACTTGCCTCTGCACCAGCAATCTGATCGTGTAGTAGCAAGGTTCAATACCAGTTCACAGAATCACAGAATCACAGAATCCCAGGGGTTGGAAGGGAGCTCCAGAGCTCCTGGGGCCCAACCCCCTGCCAAAGCAGCTCCCCAGCTCATACTGCACAGGTCGGTGTCCAGACGGGGCTGGAATCTCTCCAGAGAAGGAGACTCCACACCCCCTGGGCAGCCTGTCCCAGGGCTCCCTCACCCTCACTGGGGAAAAGTTCTTCCCCAGGTTGGTGTGGAACTCCCTGTGCTCCAACTTGCAGCCATTGCCCCTTGTCCTGTCCCCACAGACACTGAAAAGGGGCTGGCCATTTCCCCCTGCATCCCATACTTCAGATATTTATAGACATTAATAAGGTCCCCCCTCAGTCTTCTTTTCTCCAGGCTGAACAGCCCCA
This sequence comes from Laterallus jamaicensis coturniculus, assembly GCA_022605575.1. Classification (NCBI taxonomy): domain Eukaryota; kingdom Metazoa; phylum Chordata; class Aves; order Gruiformes; family Rallidae; genus Laterallus; species Laterallus jamaicensis. The sequence continues at coordinate 41,092,391 of JAKCOX010000005.1, forward strand.
GCTCTCTCATGTGTGGCTCCTGAAAGTGTGGATTTTATATAATCCACCTCCATGGCAATGCTGAAAGAATACTCCTTTCTGCTTAGGAAGGTATTTTTCAGTTCATAAAAGGTTTCTTGCACATTCAAACAGGGCACATTTAGAAGAGGTATGTCACTTGGTGTGGGCAGAGCTGTGAGAAAAAAACTAGGCTGAATAAAGTTTGAGAGATGGCTCTGAATGCCATGGGATCACCCAAAAAGGAAGTCATGTGAGTATTTCAAGTTTCTGCCCCGAGAACCAAGGAGTATCATTTCAGGGACTGAAACTTGAGTACTAAAAAGGACTGAGACAGAGCAGATTTTGCAGGGACAACGAAGAACCATCAGAGATACACAGAAAGACCCTTTCCACGTGCTGGAAAAGTAATCAGGCAAGAAGAATGTTTGGATGAGATTTGGTCAGATAAGTGGGAGCTAGGATGGCCTTGTAGGGGAAAAAAACCAGTAAACTGCATTATAAATAACAAAATGTCTATCTTCTCTAAATTACAGCAGAAACATGCTGTGGTAGGGCCATGAGCAGCCAGGATCACTAAGACTCTGGTCTCCAAAAGCTGGAAATGTCTAGCTACAGAAAGGATCAAAAACGCAGTAGGTAAGCAAGACCTTGCAGCACACCTGCAGAAACATCACGTACACATTTTGGGAGGGGGAATGGCCTGGAAAGGACTTGGAACTGCAAGCAAGGGAACTGACTTGAGTTTTGTTACTGTTTCATCCAGAATAATGCTTTCTGCCAAAGAATGATAAGGTTGCCATCTGCTTTTCCTAAGGAAAGTAACCCTCGTGGCCCCCACTTGGGCTAGCTCTACAGACAAGAATGTGGCTTTGTTTATAGGGGCTACACTCTTACCTGAAGGATACATCTGTCAACGTGGTACAGAGAGTAACCCAAAACAGTCTATAATATTATCAGGCATGGGAGATTTGCAGAAAAATGCCCAGAGGACATAATCCCCTATACAGAGAGGGAAGCAAAAGCAGCCTCCTGCTCCCAGACTGCTGTTCTCTTTGATTCTGCCTCTCTAAACCTTCTCAAGAGCATCCTTCCAAATCCACCTCACAGAAACCACATGGCCCACTGCTTAAAGTAAACACACTGTTTGCTAGAGCTTTTGCATTTCACACATTACACTGAGTATAAAAAGATCATCACTGAAAAACTCATAAGCACATGCATGTTTGGAACGCCAAGCTCTGTACTCACTCCTGTTTCACTCTTTCTATTGCTTCATTAGAGGCTCCTGCTCAACTGCTCCATCTCAAAATGATGAAATCAAGCCCTTGAGATGGGAAGAATTTGCACTGAAGCTCAGCCTGAGCCCATGAACTATGTCTCCAAGCTGCAAACAATTTGATAGATGGTGAGCTGACCACACAGGCAGGTTCAAAAGAAATCACTTTGGAGTTCTGGAGAATTTTGAAAGTATTTTTGATCAATGGTGTTTGGAAGCCTCAAGAACATTAATTCCATATCCAGTTTGCCAAAGTGTCTACCTTAGACACAATTTATGAGCATATGTGTCAAGATATATTTCAAATCCTTTGAGACTTCCAAGTACATGAATAACACACGTATCATTACTACCTTTTTTTAACATATCATCACATAAATCAAGTGAGAAAGCCAGGCTTTCTCAACTAAAGGAAAATCACTGACCTTAAAATAACAAAGGTAGTACTTATTTATTAATGTACAGTGTCCAAAATTCCTCTTAAATTCTGTCAAGAACAGTTTAATGTGGCACACTCTCAGGAACTGAAATTAGCACATACTTACTCAGAGGTTAAATTCACCACTTTGCTGTATCTGTCTTTTTCATTTGTAAGCTAAGGGTTAGGAAGTTCCTGGTTTCTCTTCTGAAAAAGGGGGGGAAAAAATTACTACATTAATAAAAAAATAGAAACATCATCAGAATGTACCCACTGTCTTTTCACTTGGGCATTTATCAACTGTCTGGTGTCAGGGTGCTGTTAGATGTTATGTCTACAAGGCATTTAAGGATGGCATTTTATCACTCTGAAACAGTGGCTGTGAACACTTCAGGAAGAGAGGGTTTAGGGAGTCCTTGTTAGCCAGTTCATGCTGTCTGATGGGGACTGCTCTCAGCAGTTGAACATCATACTCACTCTAGATGGATAATGGCTGTTGAGGATATGGCAATGAAGAAGATCAGCATTGCCATCTTTATACTTCCAGACAGTGTGGGGCTCAAAGGCTTGGGAGGAGCAGTTATATTGTAAGTCATTTCTTCTGAGTGCATATTAAAGCATGCTGAGACTCTGTCTAAAATCAACACAATTAAAAGACTGGTTTTTTTATTAACTTTCTGGTTTTCTCCAACCAGGAATATATCTGTACTGAATGAGTCTTAGAGAGGCAAAGGAATCTTGACTATTGTTCCTTACATAATCATCCAGCCAACACAATCATAACCTCAGAGGCTTTATAAGAAGAATATAAACCAGCTTGTGATTTTCTTGACTGATGTTAATGTCCTGAATGATAAGGAACAGTGTGTCACTCTACAAAACCCTAACCTCATTCAAACTGGTTTCCTTGAGACTGAGTCACTGTCATTTCACTAAACAATTGCAGTTGGTGCTGGTGCAATTTTACATAACAAGAATTGCATTTACTTTTCCTGTCAGGGAGACTCCTTTGACAGTTTTTGGAAGATGTCCTCACTACATTTGGTAGCATGCAAAGGTCAGTTTTGTTGAAGAAAACTGTTCATATGTGCTCTTACTCCATTTTTTTCAGCCTTACAGGGCAACTTTACATTTTTCTGGGGCAGTGAAAAATACTAGCAGGTATTTTTTGTTTTTAGCATCCAGGATACAAGTTTAGTGAGTGTATTTATTACTAATTTTCTGGCACAACACTACCCATATCTAACCTTCCTCTAAGTCTGGACCCTTTCCCCCTTACACTTTCCTGTGTGGTTTCTTTAGCTTCTTTTTCAAGTGCAAAGCTCTTAACAATTTGTACTCTTCCTAAGGCTCTCTGCTTGCCACCCCATCTCTCAAACATCCATAGTCCACCTTTTCCCTCTTGTTCAGACTCTGGTACACCCTCTCTGATCTGCCCTGGGGAGGCCCCAGCTGGATCCTGTGTCCAGAGCTGGGGCCCAACACAAGAAAGATGTGGGACTGTTGGAGAGGGGTCAGAGGAGCCACGGAGATGCTCAGAGGGCTGGAGCAGCTCCCCTCTGGAGAGAGGCTGAGGGAGCTGGGCTGGGTCAGCCTGGAGAAGAGAAGGCTGTGGGGGGACCTCATTGCAGCCTGCCAGTCCCTGAAGGGAGCAGAGACACAGGAGGGGAATCAGCTTGTTCAAAGGGCAGAGACTGGCAGGACAAGGGGGATGGATTAAAGCTGAAGGAAGGAAGGGTTAGATTGGATATTGGGGGGAAGTTTTTTCCAGAGAGAGTGGTGAGGGGCTGGAACAGGCTGCCCAGAGAGGGGGTGGGTGCCCCATCCCTGGGGGTGTTCAAGGCCAGGTTGGATGGGGCCCTGGGCAACCTTGTGTAGCTCCAGGCCTGAGGTTGGTGTCCCTGCCTGTGGCAGGGGGTTGGAGCTCTGTGATCCTCGGGGTCCTTTCTGACCCATGCCATTCTATGATGCTATGTTACTCAATTCTCTTTCCTCCCTTTCTACATCACTCATAGCTGAAACCCTTAAGTATGAAAATCTCATTCAAGCCATTGCACAATTGTGGATCAACTCAGAAAGACCAAGGACACATCACAATGTTTGCCAAGAGAATAGACAAAGATGCCAGGAAACTGGCAGCTCAGCAAACTTTTCCTCTTTCTGCAAGTGCAAAAAACTGTAATATAGAAGAGATTGGAGGCACCCAAATAAAAGTCTTGATAATTACACCTATAAAGGCCAGAAGGAGTCTTTGCACAAAGCACAATCTGAATAATGTTAGCCTCCTTTGCTAAATTATATCTGTGCAGCTTTAGGCTGAATCTTCCTCTATGCACTTCTTTCCATATTTAGTTTTCAAAACTCGAAGCCTCATATTCAAGTGGGGCCCCTGGGATCTGTAACATCTCAGAACAAGTCAAGCCAGAGAGAGAAAGAGAGCATCATGAGAAAGACCATTTCACCCCCCCCAAAAATGTTTAGCCCGTCAGCTGAGGTATACTTACTGGCATATTTACTTTAGACTTAAACCTCACATGATGGCACAGTACAGTCCAGGCTTTGAAGGACTACTGAGACAAAAGGGACATTTCTACATGTGCCACCTTGTGCATATCAAAGAATATGAAGAATGAAAGGCTTATCTGTTAGAGCTTTACTGAGAGGGGGTAACAAGAGAAAGGAAAATGGGCTATAGAAGATTACCCCTGACTTTGGAGTTTGCAAAAGAAATTTGATTTGGCCAGTCTGAGCAGAAGACATTGTGTTCTCTGAACTGGGAGTTAGTTTCAGCTAATGGAAAACATTTCTTTTCAAAGGACAAAACTATGTCAATGCACTGTCAGTCTGTGAAGACAATGCACAGAATCATAGAATCACAGAGTTGTAGGGGTTGGAAGGGAGCTCCAGAGCTCCTGGGGTCCAACCCCTTGCCAAAGCAGCTCCCCAGCTCATACTGCACAGGTCGGTGTCCAGACGGGGCTGGAATCTCTCCAGAGAAGGAGACTCCACACCCCCTGGGCAGCCTGTCCCAGGGCTCCCTCACCCTCACTGGGGAAAAGTTCCTCCCCATGTTGGTGTGGAACTTCCTGTGCTCCAACTTGCAGCCATTGCCCCTTGTCCTGTCCCCACAGACACTGAAAAGGGGCTGGCCAATTCCCCCTGCACCCCATCCTTCAGATATTGATAAACATTGATTAGATCCCCCCTCAGCCTTCTTTTCTCCAGGCTGAACAGTCCCAGCTCTCTCAGCCCTTCCTCATAGGATAGCTGAGAACTATGGCAACAGGCTGAGAACTGGCAACAGGCAAAGTCCTTCCCCTCTAAATGTTATTTGGGGAAATCTAAAACAATTCAAAATTATCTACTTCCAGAAGACTATTACATCTTAAAAGAAAAAGAAATTCCATCCATGCATAAATATTTCTTCTCCTGTGTTGGCAGAAGAGAAACCATTTGCAGTATTTTTTCATAAATACTGCATAGAAAATGATAGTGTTAACTGCAAAGAGATGGGGGGTTTTAGCTGTCACTGAGTAGATCATTCTAAAGAGTTTCCTGCTTCCCCTGAAAATTTAAGTACTGCTGGGAAAAAAGAAAGGTGGCAGTAAGAATTTTCCAGTTAAGTTTCCTACTGGGTCATCTTCCAATGGGCACAGGTACTGATGCCTCTGCAAGTGAGGGCTCTGCTAGGAGCTGATCACTGCAAAACACTCCAGAGGTACAAGGCAGTCCCTGTCTCCTCTCACTGGCTTTATGGTCATGTCATCAATAGTGCTCAAGATTTTCCAAGCTGTGAAGAAGGACATGCCTTGGCTCACAAGCACATATATCCCAGCTGGTTTTTGGTTGGCCATTTCCACAACAGTCATAGTCACACTTCCAGCAGAAGCAGGGAAGGATGGGGCTAAGCCAGGATAACCTATGAGAAATCCAGTGATGGATTATTCTCTTCCCTGAAGATGAAGTATAATGTAAGCAAGGTGATGGTGTCCCTGCCTGTGGCAAGGGGGTTGGAGCTCTGTGATCCTTGGGGTCCCTTCCAACCCAGGCCATTCTATGATTCTATGATGATCAACCCTGCTCATGACCAGCCTCTTAACATATAGAAGGTGCTGGAATACCTTTTGAAAGCACTGTATGGTTGGAGGGGAGAAGAGTAGTGGAGACAGGACAAGGGGCAATGGCCTCAAGTTGGAGCACAGGGAGTTCCACAGCAACCTGGGGAAGAACTTTTCCCCAGTGAGGGTGAGGGAGCCCTGGGACAGGCTGCCCAGGGGGTGTGGAGTCTCCTTCTCTGGAGAGATTCCAGCCCCGTCTGGACACCGACCTGTGCAGTATGAGCTGGGGAGCTGCTTTAGCAGGGGGTTGGACCCGATGATCTCTCAAGGTCCCTTCCAACCCCTACAACTCTGTGATTCTGTAGCATTAGAGATGATGTGTGGATGCCCTTGCTATGATAGATGCCGACTCCAGGCAGAAACAGCCATGTCCATGTCCTCTCCTGGGATTGACCAAGGAGGTGGAAGGTCTGTAAACATCCCCTTGGGTTCTCCTTGTTTCTCCCCTTGTGTGTTTCCCACAGTGGAGAACGCTGCAGCTTTCCATCTGAAGTAAAAACACAGAACCAAATCAGCTGGCTGCTCAGAGGAGACTTTCTCCATAGCCTGTCCCTCTCCCCACAGTGAGCATCCAGGTGCAGAAAACACTTCTATGGTCTCACAGGGGGACTTCACTGCTCTTATCCCTTACAAGTCACACTTTGAATCACAAGAGCTTGCCTTGCTTTTCAGGATTTTAGGGACATTGCTGTAGCATATTAGTTGTAGTTATGTTTGCAAAGGAGCAGCCACAGATGTTGCTAACTCAGATTGCTGCTGGGAACAAGCAAATCCTCTGGAAGCAGTTTCAGTAGAAACTAATCCTAAGGAAAGCTTACCTAAAAGTTCAGCATTAAACTCTGTACAGGAGGTAGAAAGAGCTGACAGCTAATTAAATATACTGGAAACTGAAGGGAAATGTGGGGGTGGAAGAAAAATTGAGATATTTTGCTGTTCTCTCACTGTTGCCCTTGAGAAACTCAGTCCATCCTGGATTTCTCCAGTTCCATATCCTTTGTAAGGTTTCAAAACCAACATTTAAAATATATTTTTAAGGATAACCATGTCTGAAAGTTAAAGCCCTTTGGGGGAGAATAAAAGAAGGACTTCAAAGTAACAAAATGCTAAACCTGGCAACTTGTTTTTAATGGAAATAAAAACCTTCACAATTTAATACTTTAAAGTGTAATAAGAAGAGAAATGTCACACGTGGGGTTCAATTTCTACCCGTGGAATTGTGGCCCAGATTTAACAAATTCCAACTTAAATGCTTCCACCACAACTGAGAAATGTTGTACTGACCTCGAGCTCACTGTACAGCAGAGGTCCAACTGTATTTCTAAGACTGGGATCAAAGAAGTCGTGGTTTTCAAAGCAGCTCGCTAGCCCAACGTGAGTAAAATCCAGCTGGCTAACGGTTTGCAATCCAGAGAGTGCTGAAACCCCTTTTTTTTGGTGGACTTTTCTTCAGGGTAGGATTCTATGTGTTCCATCAAAATCTATTTTAGCTATTTTAGCTTCAGAGAAGTCTCTGGTCTCTCCCACACTAAAGAATATTGCTAAACATGATGCTGACCTGATTTCATTGAGACCAGGCTCCACCTTCCCAGGATGACCAGCCTGGACACCAGCGTTCAGCTACACCTACCCAGGCTGAATTCCAGCATTCTGGCACTCCTTCAGTCATGAACAACCGCTCGTTTCATTACTGGTTGGGGATGAGCTGCTGGAGAAGAGCTCTGTGGAGGAGGACCTGGGGGTCCTGGTTGATGACAGGTTGGCCATGAGCCAGCAGTGTGCCCTGGGGCTGAGAGAGACAATGGGATCCTGGGGGGCATCAGGAGGAGTGTGGGCAGCAGGTCACAGGAGGGGATCCTCCCCCTCTGCTCTGCCCTGGTCAGGCCCCACCTGGAGTGTTGTGTCCAGTGCTGGGCTCCCTGGGATAAAAAGGACAGGGATCTCCTGGAGAGAGTCCAGAGGAGGCTGAGGAGATGATGAAGGGCCTGGAGCATCTCCCCTGTGAGGAAAGGCTGAGAGAGCTGGGGCTGTTCAGCCTGGAGAAAAGAAGACTGAGGGGTGACCTAATCAATGTTTATCAATATCTGAAGGATGGGATGCAGGGGGAAATGGCCAGCCCCTTTTCAGTGTCTGTGGGGACAGGACAAGGGGCAATGGCTGCAAGTTGGAGCACAGGAAGAACTTTTCCCCAGTGAGGGTGAGGGAGCCCTGGGACAGGCTGCCCAGGGGGTGTGGAGTCTCCTTCTCTGGAGAGATTCCAGCCCCGTCTGGACACCGACCTGTGCAGTATGAGCTGGGGAGCTGCTTTGGCAGGGGGTTGGACCCCAGGAGCTCTGGAAGGCCCTTCCAACCCCTACAAGAAAAAAAAAACACCAAAAAAAAACAAACCCAAAAAACCAAAGCAATAACATGAATACATGTAACACCTCATGAAATCAAGAGAAAAATCTAGTTTACCTCAATAGCTTTTAAAAATGTCCCTTTTTTAATTATTATTTTCTCACTAGTCCAGCTTTCACATGCTTTAGCACCTGGTTTTTATATCCTGGACACTGGACTGAATTCTGAATGCTGTCACCAAACTGATGCATGTCCTAAGATGTTCATCAGGATCTGCCTCATAAGGTAACACTGATGCAATAGATCCCATCATCTACGTGCTGGGTTATTTTCAGCTCTGCACAGTGGGAAACTGCTGTCTTGGATAATAGAATGTCTGCAAGTTATTAAATTCTGACCATTGAACCTGCCTGTACTTAACAGGGATGTTAAGATTAATGTTTATGATGTGTTTTGGAGATGAAAGCTGCACCCAAACGTGATTTATGATTTGGCTATTGAGCCAGTAGGGCTCACTGGTGGGATCAGCTTGAAACTAGAGTCAGGCATGAGGATGGATCTGCTGTGCCCAATCTCTGGCTGTAGCCTGGCACAGCACTGGTTCACCTTAGCAATGCAACTGCACGTGAGTGATGGAGGACCTAAACCAGGAATCAAGATACTGGGCTTTACGGCTTGGTCTGATTTAGCTGTCATAAATGTCAGCTGAAATACACCACTTAGGCAAAGCACACTTTACAGTGGCAAAAGAACAGCTCAGAGTACCTGCATGAGTACCTGTGGAGACCAGGCACAGTGACATGGCTCAGGCAGAGGAAAGAGGTGCTGAAACTCAAACTTGTATAATGGAAACCCTATGAATGAACAGTCACAGGTGTGTTCAGAATAAATCATTGCTCCCTTTGGAGTCAGGGCTCCAAACGACTGACATGCAGAGAAGAGAACAGCCTGAAGCTAATGGGATGTGTTCAATACACACGTGTCCAGAGAGACCTGGCCAGGCTGAGAGCTGGGCAGGGAGAAACCAGATGAGATTCAACAAAAGCAAGTGGAGAGTCTGGCACCTGGGGAGGAACAACCCCATGGATCAGGACAGGCTGGGGGTGACCTGCTGGAGAGGAGCTCTGTGGAGAAGGACCTGGGGGTGCTGGTGGGTGACAGGGTGGCCATGAGCCAGCAGTGTGCCCTGGGGGCTGAGAGAGACAATGGGATCCTGGGGGGCATCAGGAGAAGTGTGGGAAATGTTTATAAATATCTGAAGGATGGGATGCAGGGGGAATTGGCCAGCCCCTTTTCTTTGGTCAGTGGAGACAGGACAAGGGGCAATGGCTGCAAGTTGGAGCACAGGAAGTTCCACAGCAACATGGGGAAGAACTTTTCCCCAGTGAGGGTGAGGGAGCCCTGGGACAGGCTGCCCAGGGGGGGTGGAGTCTCCTTCTCTGGAGAGATTCCAGCTCCGTCTGGACACCGACCTGTGCAGTATGAGCTGGGGAGCTGCTTTGGCAGGGGGTTGGACCCCATGAGCTCTTGAGGTCCCTTTCAACCCCTACAACTCTGTGATTCTGTGTTTCTGTCTTCCCCTGCATGATGAGGATCATAGAATCATAGAATGGCAAGGGTTGGAAGGGACCCCAAGGATCACAGAGCTCCAACCCCCCTGCCACAGGCAGGGCCACCAACTTCATGCCTGGAGCTACGCAAGGTTGCCCACGGATCCAGGATCTGAGTGATCTTTTGTGACTTAGGAGTCAAAGCCAGATGCACAACTCCAGGAAAGCACTAAACTGAACATCTCTAAGAAAAAAATCTCAGCACCCATCCCACTGCAGACTTTATGCTTTATTTTATGAAACTTAGTTTTCTCACCAAACTTCTTAACTCCAACATTTTCCACTTGGTAGCAGCTGGCAACATACAGAATAACCTGGCTGATAGGGAAAAAGAAGTCAGGTTCTGTCTGTCCTATTGAAGCTGTGCTGCAATAAAGCCTGCCAGACAGGAGTTCTATGGCCAAGAACTGGACTGGACTCCAAATCCAAGGTCTGGACTCCAAATCTTCCCCAGCCCATTTAAGTGCCCTGGTCTGTAGGCATTTAACCCCCTCCTGCCTCATTCTCCCAGACTTACATACACCCATTAATAGCTTTGAGCAAACCATTCTGTTGAGATGTCACGTTATCTATGGAACTGTTCAGACAAACGAAAGCCAAGATAACTAAACACTGACCCAACACACTGCTAACACAGCACTACAATTCAACACACTTGGAAAACAAACAGCAAAATAAGTTTGGCTCTCACCAAGCTTCCTTTGTCCAGATCTCTGGGAATCATGTGGCAAAAAAATACATAAATACAGAGTTTTTCCCCTCAAAAACCAGCTCACTAAGGCTTTATCTGAGGAAAGAACTCTCTCTTATTTGAGGAGAAGAACAGAGGAAGAACCAGTCATATTCCCATCTGTCATTTATAGACATATCCATTTTTTGGTTGCTTTTAATAATTAGTATATTGGTGCCAATGGCCATTGGCTGGTCTCTCACTATGCTGACTTTGGTCTTGTGTCAGCTGCAGGTGGAGTGAGCTCCAGAGCATTTTGCCATCCTGAATTGCCTAGTTATCTATATTACCTTCATCTGGAAACCAGGGCAGACAGACAAATGTACACCCATGTGTCTTTCTAATGCATAGTGAAGATGTGCTAAGTGCAGCCTAAGACCCAGAAGCTGGGAAAGGTTCCCACCTTTTGGGTGTATCCATTCCATTTCTGGAGGGTTTTGGTGAGAAGTTTGGCATAAACTACAAAAGTAAAACATAGCAACACTACATACATGATTGATGTAGATTATGACACCTCTCAAGATGTTTCTCTCTCTCCTGCAGTGTCCTAGATATCTTAGCCAAGCAGATGTTCACCATTATTTTGAGCCATGCAAAAATGGAGGATTCACACTAAAGGAAAAAGTACAGAACATGGAAGACATCTAAACTATTCTTTGTTTGCTTTGTCTTGCAAGTAATGAGGAATTTGGGGTTTTTTTCTGAGTCAGAGAGGGGACTGGAACACAGACACCTCACGTTCTGGAGGGACCCTAACTATCTGCTACCTCCAGCCACTAGGAAAGATGATGACTGGGGCCCTCCCTCAAACCACTGTCCTGTTTTTAGACAGAAAAGGAACATATTTCTGTGAAACAGTCAGAGGAAGAAATAAGAGATCCTTTCTTGTTGGAGAAGACAGCAGGCCTGCGTGCGGCCTAGCTCTCTTCACCCAAGACATAGGCCCTGACAATATTCTTCTGTTCCCATGAGACAGGAAAAGTTCCTCATGCTGAGAGGATCCTAATAATCACATTCTCAAAACACAGCAGCCTTGCTGATAGGGGTACAGGCTGCCCTAAACCAAGAAGCAGTTATGGGAAGGTATTTGGGAGTAACGGAACATGTCAGGAACCAGCCATAACAAGAGGGTCAAACAGCAGGTGTGTGGATGCTTTTAGGTATTAACAGTAAACTAAGGATGTTTAGCTATAAGATAGGTTTATCAGAACTTGTTATAATTACTAACCAATCAATACAGTGTGAACAGTGTGTGTAACCCATTAGCAGTTTTTTAGCTTGCACGTTTGCAGTAAGATATATATTCTGTATGATTTCACCTAATAAAATGGCTTCCTGGCTTCATGGCTTCACCTAGAATTCATATATTGAATTGTGTGTTGGTCCCTGCTGGACACCACACTTTCTGATGATATTCCACTCAGTTTTGTGTTTTATCACATTATTGTGCCCAGTGTGTGCAGGAGTAAAGACCAGGCTGCCCTTAAGATGCAATGGCTGCTGGCTCTCTTGTCCTTCTGGGGGTAATGTTTGTTCTGTAATTATGACCCCAGCTCACTCTAAGCCACGAAGCTTTCTATTTCTGTAAGATTTCAAGACTCATTTCTATCTAATATGAAATACATCCCTATAAGTTTTCCAGGAAAACTTTGGGTGATAAAAATCCACTATTGTCCACTGTTGGCACAGAAGAAAGGCTGCTGGAACGTGGCGAGCAGCCATTCCCTCCCACCTTTCCTTCCAGTGTTAGTAGTGCTGTCGCTGACCCAAATAAATGCATTGTTCCCTGAAACAGAGAAAATAAAGTTGTTTTGAAATGATAAGGCTCCTCCCTGACTATTCCCTGCTTGGACTCCGTTACCAGAAAGATGGTCCCCATCTGACTTGGCTGTTCCTCTTGGAATATCCCCAGATCTTCTCTTATACTCCAAGCAATTGGACCGGTTTCCTTCTCTCAGCAGCCCATTTACCCATGAAGCTCCAGAGAGTGAAAAGCTTAGCAGAGAAGGGAGGTGCAAACAGTTTTCCAAGGGCTCACCTCATCAGGAGATGGGGTAAACATGGAGGGTTTTACTCAGCAATGCGCTCGCCTGTTTCCAGCGCGATTCAAAGGCAACACGCCTGCTGGAAATGCTGCCATTCCAGCCCCTCGTGTGAAAGGCAATGGTTATTGCACTCACCTCCCCCCTCCACTTCAAGCCAAGGCCAACTTTACTGCTCAGCTTGCGCTGCTCTTCATGGTGAAGACAGGATCAGGTACTCACTGACTCCCTGGGAGCCAGGGAAGCCAGCTTTGTGGCACTGTCAATGTCTGGCTCCATCCCTCTTTGCCAGGCCTGCAAAAGCTGCCTGGTACATTCTGTGCTGTCTCAGGAAATGGCAGTTTGCTGAAGGTCAGGGTTTGTGAAACAGACACCTTTTTTTTCTTTTCCTTTTTTTCCCCTTTTCTGGGCATTTTTTTGTCTCCCCCTTCTCCCTCCTCACCCCACACTTTCCCTGGGCCTCTTCCAAGAACAACCCTCGTGCCATTCTCTCCCACCAAAGGCACAAAGAGCTTCTTTTACCTACGCTCTGGCTGTTCAGGATACAAAGAAGTTAAACTAACAATGCAGCGATGCAACAGCCTATTACAAGCAGGTCTGGATGAGTCACAGAAATAAGGAGTAGGAAGAGATTTAAGAGGCCACCTTCCCCTCTCCCCCAAGGCAGCGTTAAGTATTTTTTCCTACTGCATTTTCCAGCACCCCTGCTATTTCTTCTCCTTTGGAGTACAGCAAAGTCTTGGTTTCTCCCCAGGAGCAGTATTTATTCCCAGGATTTATCATTCCTCAAACAGGTTTGCCCAGCATTTGTGCTTGTTAAGAGGATACACCATCTTTAATTGTGGAGTTTAAGCCCAGAACAAAATATCATGTGAAAACAGCTTTTCAAGTGCACATTTAACCTTGGAAAGAGGCTGATATTCCTCTCTGAAAGTGTTTCTAAGATGCAGGTTGCCTACTGCCTGAGTTCTGGGCTGATTGAGACACAGGAAACACTAGATGTACAGTGAGTGGCATCATTTTCAGATACCTGCTATATTATGCAGAGATTTGGAAAGGAAGATTGAAAATCTACAAAGAAATCTGGAATTAATGCATTCAATTGCTTGAAAAAAATTTGCAAAGGCTAGTTCCACACCTGGGTTTGCATTCATCCATGGCTAGATGTGGCACCACCTCAACACTACTACCCTGACACCACCCATCAAAGGTTTATGCCCCTACAGCCATCCATAACAGAGATATCTACCTGGTTATCCTCACCTTCAGCAAAAGTCTAGGAAAATTTGCCCACTCATCTCCTGACACAAGCCCAAGTCATGCATAGTACCCTCTACTCCTACTTGTGCCCCATTTGCAGACTGTTTTGGCCTTGAATCTATTTTACTCTAACCAGAATGCTATTGTTATTGCTCACTTATAAAAGGTGATCTACTTTTGGACTAAATATGAGCACAAAATGTAGTACCATCACTTCCCATATCTCAGAGTACCTGGAGCATCTAGCATTACCTTAGGTCCCATAGAATAAAGAGCCCTAGGTAGTGTGGCACCCCAGATATGCAGATAGGAAAGTGCCCTAGGGCATGGTGGGACCAGAACCATGGTCCCCACTGGTGTGAGAGCTTGCAGTTCTGGGACGAAACCTCTGCTGGCCACAGAGGCTGCAGAAGTTCTTGGTGGAGATGTTCTCCATCTCCTCAACACATGCACAAAGCCCAGGGAGCTCTGCTTTTTACAGGAGAGTGAAGCACTTCCAACAGTAATAAAACAACCTGCAAGAACACACAGCACCCATAAAAATGCCCAAAACCAGTTTGTCTCCTTCATCTCAAAATACAAAGGCTGATGGGGACCTACCTAGGGTTTTTTCTCTGATGTGGCACAACATGGTGTCAGCTGGTGGCCAGCTGAGGGTTTCCCTGCTAACAGACAGGTAACATTCCACAAAAGAGCTTGTTAAATTAAAGCCTGCTACCATGATCTGAGCAGGTTTGCAGTCTGCAGCTCTGCAGCTTTCATTTTTGCATGCTCCTGGATGCTCTCCAGGACAAGTGAGACCTGGTCACCCTCCATGTGTCACTCTGCCACTCACCAGTGAGGCAGGGCTCAATGAAAGGGCACCTGTATTCTGCCCATTCACAAGATATCACTACCATTATTCTCAGTGGGGTCAAAACAATTTTCATAACAGGTCTTGTGAACAAAGGAAACCCATCATCTACATGGTAAATATTAACAATGTTTGGGCCACCTGTAACCTGATTAAATGCTTTTATGGAATATTTCCTGTACTTGTTATATCTGGATGCTATTTCTGTTGGATACAAATCTGTGGGTGTATTAACTCTACTAGATAAAACAAAGAAACAAAACAAAAGCCCAAAGCAAACTGTTATTGATTTTTTTAAAATTTTATTTTAAAGGATGCAATTTCTGTGCTGAATAGATTTAACAGGATGGATGGGGTTAGTTCAGCCTATTTTACAGTTTCATAACAGTAGATGGAGATCATGGTTGGCTGAGTGCTAAAATTATTAGTAAGCTTTTCATGGTTTGTTTGGAGTTTTTTTAGGGAGGGGACTTAAAAAATGGTTTAAATCTTCAATAAGTTTCTTCCTTCCTTTCCTTTCCTTCCTTTCCTTTCCTTTCCTTTCCTTTCCTTTCCTTTCCTTTCCTTTCCTTTTCCTTTCCTTTCCTTTCCTTTCCTTTCCTTTCCTTTCCTTTCCTTTCCTTTCCTTTCCTTTCCTTTCCTTTTCCTTTCCTTTCCTTTCCTTTCTTTCCTTTCCTTTCCTTTCCTTTCCTCTTCCCTTTCCTTTCCTCTCTTTCCCTTTCCTTTCCTTTCCTTTTCCCTTTCCTTTCCTTCTTTCCTTTCCTTTCCTTTCCTTCCTTTCCTTTCCTTTCCTTTTCCTTTCCTTTCCTTTCCTTTTCCTTTCCTTTCCTTTCCTTTTTCCTTTCCTTTTCCTTTCCTTTCCTTTCCTTTCCTTTTCCTTTCCTTTCCTTTCCTTTCCTTTCCTTTCCCCTTCCCTTTCCCTTTCCCTTCCCTTTCTTTCCCCCTTGATCCAAACCCATTATTCTGAGGTTTTGTTCAATTTGACCTGGAACAGCTTCAATCATGGCTCAATTCAAATGGTAACTGCACTAAAAAATGCACTGGTTCCTCTCTTTTAGATTTTTAAAGTAATTTTGTAATAAAGCTGCAGGGCCATGGAAGCTCCAGACTTCCACTTTGGGAAGGAGCTTGGAAATTCCAGACAAGTTTCCTACCCAAATCAGAGCAAAACACCAAATATTTCAAGACTTTATATGAAGGATAAATTATGTCAAATAAGATCTTATTAGTTCACTGAAATACTAAGGGGTTTTTTTTAAAATCCCATTCATTTTTTAAAAAAGACAAGTACTTGACCATCCTTTGTGCAATGTACTAATTTTTTAATCTCTTTCAACTTAATTTTATTTCTTCAAAATTTCTCTGACCAATTCTAACAAGAAGATGTGTTAATTATGCACATTTGGAAAGCATTTTCCATGGCATAATGCTATTTATTAATGGTGAAGATGTGTGCGAGCATCACAGCCTGAAGATAATTAACAGCAGAGTTGAAGACCTATTTCCATTAGACATGGAATTAGATATGGCACATAGTATCATAGAATCATAGAATGGCATGGGTTTGTCAAAGAGAGGGTTCAGGAAGGTTTTGTTATTAATTTGCTTTCAATCCTTAAATTCCATCATAGGTACAGCCTTTTACAGGTATAATCTGAATCGGGTTTAAACCAGGAGGACAGTTGCTCTTGAAGACAATGAATACAGCTACCTAGCAGTGAACATCTACAATAGCTCTAGTTTAAAGGCCTGATCCACCTCTCTCAGGTCTTTTAAAATCCTCCCATTGGAAATCTTCCTATGCAGTATCATAGAATCATAGAATGGCATGGGTTGGAAGGAACCCCAAGGATCACAGAGCTCCAACCCCCCTGCCACAGGCAGGGACACCAACCTCAGGCCTGGTGCTACACAAGGTTGCCCAGGGCCCCATCCAACCTGGCCTTGAACACCCCCAGGGATGGGGCACCCACCCCCTCTCTGGGCAGCCCGTTCCAGCCCCTCACCACTCTCTCTGGAAAAAACTTCCCCCTAATATCCAATCTAACCCTTCCTTCCTTCAGCTTTAATCCATCCCCCTTGTCCTGCCAGTCTCTGCCCTTTGAACAAGCTGATTCCCCTCCTGTGTCTCTGCTCCCTTCAGGGACTGGCAGGCTGCAATGAGGTCCCCCCACAGCCTTCTCTTCTCCAGGCTGACCCAGCCCAGCTCCCTCAGCCTCTCTCCAGAAGGGAGCTGCTCCAGCCCTCTGAGCATCTCCGTGACTCCTCTGAACCCTCTCCAACAGTTCGACATCTTTCTTGTATTGGGGGCCAATGACTAACTTCAAACACAGAATTAGCTTCACAAAGTTAATGGACTAGCAGGACCCTTTTCCATTATAAAACGGGGCAGCATGTGTGAACTGCTTTATTGGGTTGGAAGAGGAGACTGCAGGCTCAGAGGATCTGATGCGACAGGTGACTTTTTGTATGCTCAGGTGTGGCAAAGACACATCACATCAAACCAAGCTGAAATGGTTGAATTGCAAAGTTTTGAAGCTTGTGAGTGTTGTTAAGAGGTTTGAACAACCTACATCACAGAATCACAGAAGTACAAGGTTGGAAAAGCCATTTAAGATCATCAGGTCCAACCATTCCCATCCTAAGCTAAACCAGATCCCTAAGTACCTCATCTACCCTTTTTTAAAAGGTGACTCAACCATGTCCCTGGGCAAGTAGTTGCAAGTAGTTGCAAGTAGTTCACTAGGACAGACTAACTTCCCCTTCAGTGTCCATATATAAGGAATATTAACACTAACCTCCCCTTCAGTGTCCATATATAAGGGATATAAACACTCAGCTCCTGTTCAATGCCCATCTATGAGGAATATTATCATTTATCTCCCATTCAATGTCCATATATAAGGAATATTAACACTAACTCCCCGTTCAAGGTCCATATATAAAGAATATTAACACTAACTCCCCATTCAAGGTCCATATATAAGGAATATTATCACTAATCTCCCATTCAATGTCCATATATAAGGAATATTAACACTAACCCCCATTCAATGTCCATATATAAGGAATATAATCACTAATCTCCCATTCAGTGTCCATATATAAGGAATATTAACACCCTGAATGAGTGTTATGGTGGTTAAAGCTGCTTGTTGACATGTAAATCAAAAAGGAATATTAGCCAGCAAATAATGATCCTCATCTTCTGAGCCTCAGTCAGTCTGGATTTATTTTTTTTTCATTTATTTATTCTAATTTTTTTACAATAAGCTCCCAATTTTAACTTGTAATAAAAACCATCTCCAAACTTCCAGTGGGTTTAGTCAGCTCAGACTGATACAACAAAAGCAGAGGAAGTGAAATCCTGGCATGATCTATATAAGGCTCTCTTTTTCAACCTACACTTTCCATACAGGGGCTTATATTACAGAACAGCTAATCAATGGAAACATTGTGCTGGCATCTGTGGAATAAAATCTAGACCTTGATGTTGACACCATTCAAATATTTAGAGTGGTTATTGTATCAACCCCTTGGTGATCTTCAGGCCAAGTTACACACACGTCCCCACCTTTCCAAAAAAAGGGGTCTTTCAAGCAGCACATTTTTTGCTGTGGTCTGCACAGCGTATCAGCTTTGTAATGAGAATATATTTGTGCAACTGTTTCACCTCCACTTCAGAATCAAGGTGGATGAATAAAACTGCTGTGGACGATGTTTGGTTGCAAACATTGAAAGCACGGGTCCTAATCCCAACATAAGCATTTCAAATTACAATGACAGGACTTTGAAGGATGCCTGAGGTTTTAGTTCCATTTCACTAGTGTTTTCCCTCATCTGCACTGTGTCTGAGTAAATTCAGGCTGATTTTAGCTACACCTCAGAAGGGTCACAGTCTTTGGCTATCACTTGGGAAAAACTGTCTTCTCTACCTCAGTTCCCACCCGTAAAACATGAAGGTAGCACTCCTTGTCTTGTCTGTTTAACCCAAAACTCCTATTTAGCAGCTGCATATTGTGATCTCTTGCTGGTGTGCCTGTGCTACAAGCCTTACATCACTCTAAAGCCAAGAAACTTCCCTTGATCACAGACCAGAACATGGAAAAAAAGATATTACAGTCCCCTGGACAAGACTTAATTTGTCATTTAGAAGTCCTCTTTAGAGTATTATTTTTCTTTCCAGCAGAGGGGAAAGTGAATAAGGATCCAGTTTTCTGTATTCTTTGCTTGTTTGAAATTGCAAAGGCCAGGCAGCCACATGGAAAACTGCTTGTATGACACCAGCCCAACACTTTTCAAGGTGCTATGAATATTTCATTAGAAAAGGCACTTGCAAAGTGCAGACACTTCCATGGAGATTTTCTTTCTGAGCTATATAGGTTCTCCCTATTCATATGGAGAAATCTGATGAGTATCACATTCATTGCCCAGCCAATTTTTCTGGTTAGATCTCATAGCCAAACTACCATGCTTATTTAGGAATTGCATCGGTGTTTTATTAGACTTATAAAAGGCAGCCCTGTGTCCCATCTCTAAATATTGGCACTCATGCTGCTTGGTTGGAAGCAGTTGCCTTGTATACGTGAACACTTACAAAGATTGTCTGTTTCTGGTGCTGACAGAAAGAAATCTCTGTCCTTCTCCTGAATAAACAGATCGTTGTGGATTTCTCTCTTCCATTGCCTCAGACACTGCAGAATCCTTATGTCAAGAGCTAAGATATATTCTTTGGGTGTGGGGAGTTGTTCTTGTTCAGTACAGAGCTGAGAAATGAAATGTAGTAGGCTTTGCTCTATCTTGAAGTTAATCTGAAAATGCATGAAGGAATGGGGTGCTTGTTCAATGTCTTGTGCTTCAGCAGAATTCTCTTGACATTTATTTGTTGGCCATATTAAAACATTAATTAAAACATGGGTTTTGGGTGACTGCAGGCTGAGTATGAGCCAGCAGTGTGGCCCAGGGGGCCAGGAAGGCCAATGGCATCCTGGCTTGTGTCAGAAATAGTGTGGCCAGTAGATCTGGGGAGGGGATTGTGCCCCTGGACTGGGCACTGGGGAGGCTGCACCTCGAGTGCTGGGTCCAGTTCTGGGCTCCTCAGCATCAGAAGGACATGGAGGTCCTGGAGCGAGTCCAGAGAAGGGCAGCCAGGCTGGGGAAGGGGCTGGAGGGCAAATCCTCTGAGGAGCAGCTGAGGGAGCTGGGGGTGTTCAGCCTGGAGAAGAGGAGGCTGAGGGGAGACCTTCTCCCCACCTCCCCTGCCCTGCCAGGAGGGTGCAGAGAGGTGGGCGATGGTCTCTTCAGCCAGGGGACAGGAGATGGGACAAGGGGCAATGGGCTCAAGCTGGGCCAGGGCAGGGGCAGCTCAGATGGGAGGGCAAAGTTCTTCCCTGGCAGAGTTGTGGGGCTGTGGCACAGGCTGCCCAGGGAGGGGCCGAGTCCCCTTCCCTGGGGGTGTTTAACAAAGGGGAGATGAGGTACTTAGGGATCTGGTTTAGCTTAGGATGGGAATGGTTGGACTTGATGAGCTTAAAGGGCTTTCCCAACCTTGTGACTCTGTGATTAATTTGCAATGGTTGAGAGACACCTGAAGTTCCCACTAAAAAATAATGAACACAAACCATTCAATTTGACCATCATACTGGAGTCACCATCATAACTTGAAACTTTTGCATCTACACAGAGGCAGACAGTTTGCTGATCCCTTTTCATTTGTGGGTTTTGAGAGCAGAACATCAATTGTATCTGTGTCTCAATGAGACATGGACACTTGTTCTCTTGTCCCACAAATGACTTGTGCTTGCCACTAACTGGCATAGGACATTTCCAAAGAATGGTAGGAGGTGGAGAATGCAGTCACTTCTCATGGGAAATTTTTCTAAAGTTTAATTTTTCTTCAGTAAAAATATGCCTGGCTTCAACTTGGTCATGCCTCTGTTCATAAGAGTGGAGGGACCATTGCTCTTGCTACTTTTTTCTGTGTGAAAGAATGTACAGCCTGAAACTAATTCATCTCTTGACCTTTATTTTCAGTCGACTTCTGATAACCTAAGATCTTGCATCATAAATCCCTCACTACAAATTATTTTCTTTGGCCCTTAAATAAATTTTTCTGCAATAAAATTCCACAACCTCCCCCTTACTTTTTTCCCTTGACCCCTCTCCCATCTCATACTTTCTTTACTAAATTGTGGATATTACAAACAGGCACGTTATTAAAGCTTTTAATGGAGGTAAAGTCACAGAATCATAGAATCCCAGGGGTTGGAAGGGAGCTCCAGAGCTCCTGGGGTCCAACCCCCTGCCAAAGCAGCTCCCCAGCTCATACTGCACAGGTCGGTGTCCAGACGGGGCTGGAATCTCTCCAGAGAAGGAGACTCCACACCCCCTGGGCAGCCTGTCCCAGGGCTCCCTCACCCTCACTGGGGAAAAGTTCCTCCCCATGTTGGTGTGGAACTTCCTGTGCTCCAACTTGCAGCCATTGCCCCTTGTCCTGTCCCCACAGACACTGAAAAGGGGCTGGCCATTTCCCCCTGCACCCCATCCTTCAGATATTGATAAACATTGATTAGGTTCCCCCTCAGTCTTCTTCTCTCCAGGCTGAACAGCCCCAGCTCTCTCAGCCTTTCCTCACAGGGGAGATGCTCCAGGCCCTTCATCATCTCCTCAGCCTCCTCTGGACTCTCTCCAGGAGATCCCTGTCCTTTTTATCCCAGGGAGCCCAGCACTGGACACAACACTCCAGGTGGGACCTGAGCAGGGCAGAGCAGAGGGGGAGGATCCCCTCCTGTGACCTGCTGCCCACACTCCTCCTGATGCCCCCAGGATCCCATTGTGTCTCTCAGCCCCCAGGGCCCACTGCTGGCTCATGGCCACCCTGTCATCAAACAGGACCACACTTGATCTTGTTGCTCCACTGCCAAGAAGAATCATGTCTTTTATAGTGGTGTATATATTATTATATATTATATATATTATTATTATATATTGTATTATTATATATTCAATTATATTATTAATATTATATATTATATATTGTAGTGGGGTGTGTATATATATATAATATATATATAAAGAAATGACTTTCATCTTGACATTCACTTAGCTGAGATAATATTTTACACATGCCATTGTGTCCCTATGTGCAATATTATAGAGATACCATGGCATGAGAAATTATTGGAAGAGGCATCTTGAATCGCTTGTAGATGCAGTTAAATCATCAATGATGTCTCAGTGACACTATGAGTAAAGGCTTGTCAGTGTTTCCACTCTGGTTTTTTTCTGTGCTTTGCAATGTTTTAGATTACATTAAGAAGAAAAACGCAGCATTTTGTTTGCCAGACAGGATGTAAATGGCTTGGCAATTTTCAATAATGTTCTAACCCCATATTGTGTGGAAGAAGCAGCATAATGTTCCCACACATGGGGTTAGCTTACTGTGATGAGGACAGTTTTATGGCCTTCTTTATTTCTTTGAAATGCAATGAGAAAATGGGAGGATTTTATTTCTGTTATTTAAATGTTGCTTAATCAGCAGCCTGACTCCTGTATTTGTGGGCATCTCCTGGGAACCACAGAGGACTCCAGCAGGCAGGTGCCCAGCTCTTCAAGAAAACATTAGCATATAAAATATTTAACAATGGCACATTTTCTCCCAACTGCTTCTCAGCCTGTCGAATAAAACATTCAATTACAACACAAGCTGCCAAAATGTCATTTAAGTAAATTGCTTGGGGAGAAGAAGAACGATGCAAGTCATAAAAGTACCTAAACTGCTGGAGGGAAAAGAATGGGACAAACTTCATTTTTTTTTAATTTCTGTGATATTGAACAATGCCTGGCGCCTTTTTATCTGGTTCTATTAGATTTAGATGGAGGAAGAAGATGTTTTCCATGGCTAGAGAGTTAATGTGCTATCTTATAGCTACAACATTCCTTTTGTCTTTATGTCCTTAACACATATTGTGACTTAGCTTGCTATTTTTCCATGTTATCATAGAATCATAGAATGGCCTGGGTTGGAAGGGACCCCAAGGATCACAGAGCTCCAACCCCCCTGCCACAGGCAGGGACACCAGCCTCAGGCCTGGAGCTACACAAGGTTGCCCAGGGCCCCATCCAACCTGGCCTTGAACACCCCCAGGGACGGGGCACCCACCCCCTCTCTGGGCAGCCTGTTCCAGCCCCTCACCACTCTCTCTGCAAAAACCTTCCCCCTAATACTCAATCTAACCCTTCCCTCCTTCAGCTTTAATCCATCCCCCTTGTCCTGCCAGTCTCTGCCCTTTGAACAAGCTGATTCCCCTCCTGTGTCTCTGCTCCCTTCAGGGACTGGCAGGCTGCAATGAGGTCCCCCCACAGCCTTCTCTTCTCCAGGCTGAACATGTATGTATGTGCAGGTCTTTGTGGACAGAAACACATTATTGTATGAGGTGTAATATCAGATCTTGGGCACATGTTTTCATTACCACATTCACAAAAATTCAGAGCACAGAGGTACCTACAGGCCTTGATGGTTGGAGAGTTGGGGAGATGGGCGTTACAGAGAAACATCAGGCACTCACTCCTCAAAAAGATCAAGGAGGGATATGATTTCACTGTCAAAAAGAGTATTTTTTTTCTTTAAAGACACTACCTATCAGATATCAAAAGGCTTTTTAACACAGCACAAAAAAAATACACCCCACAAAATTAAAGGCAAAGACTTCACAACAAGGAGTATGGCACAATTATCTAATGGAGTGGGTGAGTCTGAAGAAACAAATTGCCCAAGGAAGTGGTGGGTTCCCATCTCCTGAAGCAACCCTCAGATGCACAAAAAGCACTTTGCTGTGTATAGAAGTTAGTGAAATATGATGGCTCTGTCATGGCAAAGTGCAGAGGAGAAAAAATGGGGTGTTTTTTTTCCCTTAAAATATGGAAGGCTGATTGATCTTTCCTGCCTACCTTCCTTTCCCAAAATGGCCTGGGAAATGATTGGCAATGTTGTTTACCAAACTCTATGTTGCTATTTATTATTAATTACTATTTATTACCATAGTGCCTTGTCCTGGGTTCAGCCCAGCAGCAGGCTATGTTAGCCCTGAGAGTATTCCATGCCAATTGCATCATGATCAGACAGGCTGCCCCCCCCCCCCCTCTTTGCAGGGGCGACTTCGGACCCAGGCACGGGAAGTCCCGGTCTGGGCAGACGCAGTGCCAGTTCCGGGGGAGACTCCAGACCTATCAATACCTGCTCCGGGCACGGGAAGTGCTGGTCTGGGCAGGCGTGTGGGAGTTCCGGCTTCTCTCTCTCTCTTTTTCGGGGATCGGCGTGGCAGGAGGTGGTGAGGGGGGTGCTCGGGGGTGCTGGGCTCGGGGAGTGCTGCGTTCGGGAATCTGAATCAGTTCGGGCACGGCTCAAATGGCATAGTGTGGTGAGAGGTTTGCACTGTATATAATAATAGCACTGTAGTTAGTTGTTTTCATACTTTTCCCTGTTGTTTAGTAAACTATCCTTATCCTAACCTTGCAAGCCTGTGGTTTTTTTTTCCTCTGGCTTTGCAGCTAGCTCCGTTCGCCCATCCTCCACCTCTTAAAGAGGTAAGGGGGCTTTTTGGTCTGACCTTTGTGGCCTCAGCTTTCCGTTGAGGTATAAACCACAACAACTTTTGGCGCCCAACGTGGGGCGCGAAGGGGGACCCCCAAGGGGGGCAAAAAGGTTGGGATAACGATAGATTTGACCTTAACTCGATTGCAGTTAAGATAGAGTTGTTATAGGTACGGTTATTGAAGTAATTTCTATGTACATTGTTGTGGCATTTACTCTTGAGGATGCTGCCATGGTTGCCAACTCGTGGTATGCTGCTGCATCTAATCCTGCCAGGATTTGTTGCCATCCCGTACGTGTGTTTAGTGTATGTTGTGATAACAGTTTATGATTGGATAACGTTGAAGTTCATGAACTTAAAAGAGTTCTTGTATCAGCTTTTGCTGTTCGGTACAAGGAGGGATAAAACAGGCCTTGTAAGAGTATTTAATAATTTCCAATACCCCTGGGAAATTCTAACTAGCATTTTCCTACTGTTGGTTTTGGTGCAAATGGTTCTGCTTTCGATATATATAGGTGTATATATTAGGCACAGGTTTATGAATACCACCCAAGAGTTTTCCCTGAGGCTGGATAGGCTTGAGTGGCAGGGCAAATGGCGAAATATGAGCAGGTACCTAGGCACTTTCTTACCCCCAGTGGTTTGGAACTTCACTCCTGAACAGCTACAGGATCCTAATAAGGTGACTGCACATTTGAAAAAGAACTGTAGTGGGCTCCCCAGAGAAATACGCCCTACTGCATTGTGCTGGGGCTTGGCTACCATCTACCAAACACTGCTTGATAGCAAGCAGCACTGTCAGTACTGTCAGCACTGCCAAGGGGAACAAGGAAATGGATTGGCAAATGCTGCAGCTACTGCAACCCCTACAGTAGACATTGTCCCTAATCCAGACCGTCAGTACTGTCAGGGGGAAAGAGGAATTGGATTGGTGAATACTGTAGATGCTGCAACCTCTACAATAGACCTTGACCCTAATTCAGACCATCAGCACTATCAGGGGGAAAGAGGAAATGGATTAGTACATACTGCAGATGCTGCGACCTCTACAATAGACCTTGGTCAACCCACACCAATGTCTGGTGCTTCCATTCAAGAGAGGTGTCAGCACTGTCAGGGAGGACAAGGAAGTAGACTAGTACATACTGCAGATATTGCAACCTCCACAATAGACCTTGGTCAACCCACACCAATGTCTGTTGCTCCCATTCAAAAAGGGTGTCAGTGCTGTCAGGGAGAAAGAGGAAATAGACTAGTACATACTGCAGATGCTGCAACGTCTACAATAGACCTTGCCCATAATTCAGAGAATCAACCCACACCAATGTCTGTTGCTTCCATTCAAGAGAGATGTCAGCACTGTCAGTGCTGTCGGCACTGTCAGGGAGGAAAAGGAAATAGACTAGTACATATTGTAGATACTGCAACCTCTACAATAGATCTTGGCCAACCCACACCAAAGTCTGTGGCTCCCATTCAAAAGAGGAAACACACCAGGAAGTTAGCTCGCGTAGTGCCAGATGATGATGGTGAACAACCGGGGCCATCTCAAGAATGTCAGGATGAGGATGATGGTGAAAAACCATTATCTCAAGAATGGCCGGATGAGGATGAGGATGAAAAATCAGGGCCATCTCAGAAAAGTCAGAATGGGGCAGGGCCATCTCAGACAAGTCAGAATGGGGCAGGGCCATCTCAGAAAAGTAAAAATGGGGCAAAGCCATCTCGAGCAGATCAGGATGTAGAACCAGAGATTGTTACCCGATCCCTGACCCTGAGTGAATTGCGTGAGGTGCGAAAAGATTTTGGCCGCCGCCCAGGTGAGCACATCATCACTTGGTTGCTCAGATGCTGGGATAGTGGGGCCAATAGTCTGGAATTAGACGGCAGGGAGGCCAGGCAGTTGGGATCCCTGGCTAGAGAAGGAGGTATTGATAAGGCACTTGGGGAGGGGTCACAAATCCTCAGCCTTTGGAGGCGATTGCTGTCAAGTGTGCGGGAAAGATACCCCATGAAAGAATATATTACCTGTCTGAAACCCAAGAGCGACAGCATAGAGACAGTTATCCAGTACCTGAGAGAATTAGCTGTACGAGAGTTGATTTATTATGAGTCGGACAACAGAAGGCTCCCTGATGATCCTGATGATGTCCGATGCACTCCAGACATGTGGCGTAAGGTGATACAAAGTGCACCACCAGGGCACATGAATTCACTGGCAGTGATGGAATACGAGGAGATGTTTCCACCAACCGTATATGAAGTGACCCGCCGACTCCGGACTTATCAAGACAACGTTGCACGTTCTGTCATTGCAGCAGTAGAGCAACTGGTTAAACTTAAAGTCGACGAACACATGGCCGACTCCCAACCTGTACAGAGCGATGTTGCAGCTATCCGGAAAAGTCATCCATCGTCCCAAGAGAGAGAAAACGGCAGGGACACACCACGAGCCACACGGCGAGCCACACCCCGAGCCAAACTGTGGTTTTACCTGCGTGACCATGGAGAGGACATGAGAAAGTGGGATAAGAAGCCCACTTCAGCCCTTCAAGCACGAGTAAATGAGTTGCAAGGTAGAGCAAGTGCACGAGGTTCTGCCAAGAGGAATGTTGCACCAGTTTCTATCCAGGAGCAATAGAGGAGCCCTGCCTCCAGCCAGGTGGAGGAGAGGGATAATCGGACTTATTGGACTGTGTGGATCCGATGGCCTGGAACATCAGACCCACAAGAGTATGAGGCTCTAGTGGATACCGGTGCTCAGTGTACTCTAATACCATCAAATTATGAAGGGACAGAATCTGTTTACATTTCTGGAGTCACAGGGGGCTCCCAACAGTTGACTGTACTAGAGGCTGAGGTGAGCCTAACTGGAAAGGACTGGGAGAAACACCCCATTGTGACTGGCCCAGAAGCTCCGTGCATTTTAGGAATGGACTATCTCCGTAGAGGGTATTTTAAAGACCCAAAAGGATACCGGTGGGCTTTTGGAATAGCTGCTGTGGAGACTGAAGAAACTGAACAGTTGTGTGCCTTGCCTGGACTTTCGGAAGATCCGGCTGTTGTGGGGTTATTGAAGGTCGAAGAACAGCGAGTGCCAATCGCTACGACGACAGTGCACAGGCGGCAGTATCGTACAAACCGGGATTCTTTGATCCCCATCCATAAACTGATTCGTCAACTGGAGAGTCAGGGAGTGATTAGCCGAACCCACTCACCATTTAACAGTCCCATATGGCCAGTGCGGAAGTCCGATGGAGAGTGGAGGCTGACAGTAGATTACCGTGGCCTAAATGAAGTCACTCCAAACATGAGTGCTGCTGTGCCGGACATGCTAGAGCTCCAGTATGAACTGGAATCGAAGGCAGCCAGGTGGTATGCCACAATTGACATTGCAAATGCTTTCTTCTCAATCCCACTGGCACCAGAGTGCAGGCCACAGTTTGCTTTCACCTGGAGAGGTGTCCAATACACATGGAATCGTCTGCCCCAGGGGTGGAAACACAGTCCCACCATCTGTCATGGACTAATCCAGAGTACATTAGAAAAGGATGGAGCCCCAGAGCACTTGCAATATATTGATGACATTACAGCTAGGGTCATCGGTGCCGTGATGATGGAATGAAGACCAGCCTCCCAAGAACTCTTTCTTTTCTCTTTTGTAATAAACACCTCTGACCCACGGACTATGAGCATGGATCATGCCAGATGCAGTGTTCGAGAGCCCGAGATACAGCATTCAACGATCCAGTGGCACGTACAACTCTTCATACCCTGAGAGACTGTTGTAACAGAGGGACCAGTGAGCCTGAGAATCGGGGACTGAATGAAACCAACAGACTCGGAGGAAACGTCCACAGACTGAATCTATACGGACATACATGTGTGTGCATGTGTAAATGCATGTGTGAGGATGTGAGAGACTCCCTGGACCCAAAAAAGGTTGCTGGTCCTGCTCATGATGTAAATGGTATGGAATAAGGGGTGGATAATGTCCTGGGTTCAGCCCAGCAGCAGGCTATGTTAGCCCTGAGAGTATTCCATGCCAATTGCATCATGATCAGACAGGCTGCCCCCCCCCCCCCTCTTTGCAGGGGCGACTTCGGACCCAGGCACGGGAAGTCCCGGTCTGGGCAGACGCAGTGCCAGTTCCGGGGGAGACTCCAGACCTATCAATACCTGCTCCGGGCACGGGAAGTGCTGGTCTGAGCAGGCGTGTGGGAGTTCCGGCTTCTCTCTCTCTCTTTTTCGGGGATCGGCGTGGCAGGAGGTGGTGAGGGGGGTGCTCGGGGGTGCTGGGCTCGGGGAGTGCTGCGTTCGGGAATCTGAATCAGTTCGGGCACGGCTCAAATGGCATAGTGTGGTGAGAGGTTTGCACTGTATATAATAATAGCACTGTAGTTAGTTGTTTTCATACTTTTCCCTGTTGTTTAGTAAACTATCCTTATCCTAACCTTGCAAGCCTGTGGTTTTTTTTTCCTCTGGCTTTGCAGCTAGCTCCGTTCGCCCATCCTCCACCTCTTAAAGAGGTAAGGGGGCTTTTTGGTCTGACCTTTGTGGCCTCAGCTTTCCGTTGAGGTATAAACCACAACATGCCTACAGCACAGGACACAATAAGATAACCTTTGCACAACTAAATTGCTTTCATCCAAGGGTCCAGGAGAAAAACACCCTTCAACCATGTTATTACTCATTGGGAATGGGAGATCACAACAGGAATGGGAAATTCCAAGCAAATTCCAAGCAGATGTAAGTGTTGCAGCAGAGGGAGTTCCACACCAGCATGGGGAAGAACTTTTCCCCAGTGAGGGTGAGGGAGCCCTGGGACAGGCTGCCCAGGGGGTGTGGAGTCTCCTTCTCTGGAGAGATTCCAGCCCCGTCTGGACACCGACCTGTGCAGTATGAGCTGGGGAGCTGCTTTGGCAGGGGGTTGGACCCCAGGAGCTCTGGAGGGCCCTTCCATCCCCTGGGATTCTGTGCTATCTCAGACTATTATATTATATTAAACAAATATAAAGAGGAATATAATCATCTCACACATTTACTCACTTCTGTAAACAGTTAATGGTAAAGGTCTTTCACCTGAAGAACTACTTAATGTGAACCTGCCACCCTGCTATACATGACATAGGTGGACCCCAAAGCTTTGGTGACCATGTTTGCCTTCAGCATCCTCTCCTTCAAAAGACCAGTTGTGACCAAATACGTGCAGACACCAAATATTTTGGGGGGAATTTTCAGTTTCCACTAAAACTCTGCAGCTGCTGATGCCAGCTGAAGGTTTAGAGGAGCAGAGCTAAAAATCCCATTCTTCATCTCTACTGTAAACCAGACCCTAATCAGAGCATACCTTCCAATAACCCAGCTACTGAGTTTAGGATCATGAGTGGCAGCTTGTTATATTGAGCTGGCTAACATTTGCCAGAGTTTGGCTTTGTGGATAGTCATTTACTGTTATTGTAGGCTTTTTTTCTCTGGTTTTTATTTATAGCATTTTCCCTCTTTCAAATCTGTTACATCTTATTGCCTCTATTTCAAGATTTTAGCATTTTGGATATTCTGAGGCATAATTTAGGATATTATTGAACTAGGGCATATTTTTAGGATATTATTGAACTCCATTAAGTAGATAAAAGTTTCCAACTATGTTGGATAGAAGTACTGCAGTTTTTTTATTCTGTTAGGAATGTACAACCTGTAAAAGTCTGGCTTTCTAAGCAACGTGATGTATTTAAAAACCCTGTTTTAACACACAGTTAAATAGATGTAAAACTACATATGGGGTCATTAAAATTACCAAAGCAAAGCAAAACAAAAACCAATAAAACCCCCAAATTACTACTGGGGGGGGGGAAATATCCTCTTCTGTCAAATGTTGATTTCTTTAAAGCAAATTTCCTTGACTGAAGCTAAGTATGAAGTTTTAAGAAGCTATTTTTCTCTCATCCAGTATCACCTGTTTCTTTTATGCTACCTTTCAGTTACTCACAGTGGCTCTACCTCTCTTGCTTTTGCTGTTGTTGCTCCAGGATGCACAAGATTTTTGTGCTGAATTTGTGGGTTTGGAGGGAGCATCAGCACAGAGGATCACAGTCAGCCTCAGGCTGGTGGGACAGAGAGCCTGGAAGCAGCATCTCTGTTTTTCCCAGCAGGTAAACATTCCAGAGAAGAAACCTCAAGGCAAAACTGAGTGCAAAGGTATCAAACCAGGTGGACATGGTAACTCCTTCTAGCTTTCATTTCAGCAAAGCTCAGTAAGTCATGAGCAGTTAGAAACACTGCTCTGAGGGAAAAAGTGGGGATTTTTGCAATGTCAACACTGTTTTCAAACACCTTTAGTACCTCCTTCTCTTTTTTTGGCTGTATTTGAAAAGGAAAGGTGCTTAAACCTACTGCCTGTCACTCCTCATCCTTATAGGACTTTATGAAAATACCCGGTCTGCTAGAGCACAGTCTGTCAGAGAAGGGCAAGCTGCTTAGATTCAGGTGCAGGGAAGAGCAGGGAGAAAAAAACAGAGTGCTTGTATTTTGTTGAGAACAGTTGGCCCTGAGTTCATCCCACTCCATGGAGACGCGCAGAGCTGCCCACACTCCTTACAGAGCCAACACAGACATCAACACTTCCACAACAAGTTTCCTCACCACATCACCTGAATCGCACCCAAGGGCATCTCTCTCTGCACTGTACACAGAGAATACTCCAGTAGATCAGAGCTAAAATGTGTGAAGGGTGACCCAAGTCTCCAGGTACCAGAGTGATGCTCAACATCACACCTAGGGCACAGTACTGGGAAGACCCTCACCTTCTATGAGCATAGTGGTGGCTAAGAGAGCCAATGGACTCTCTTAGCATATGAGCATATGAGCCCTGGTGGCTAAGAGAGACAATGGGATCCTGGGGGCATCAGGAGGAGTGTGGGCAGCAGGTCACAGGAGGGGATCCTCCCCCTCTGCTCTGCCCTGCTCAGGCCCCACCTGGAGTGTTGTGTCCAGTGCTGTGCTCCATGGGATAAAAAGGACAGGGGATCTCCTGGAGAGAGTCCAGAGGAGGCTGAGGAGATGGTGAAGGGCCTGGAGCATCTCCCCTGTGAGGAAAGGCTGAGAGAGCTGGGGCTGTTCAGCCTGGAGAAAAGAAGACTGAGGGGGGACCTAATCAATGTCTAGAAATATCTGAAGGATGGGATGCAGGGGGAATTGGCCAGCCCCTTCTCAGTGTCTGTGGGGACAGGACAAGGGGCAATGGCTGCAAGTTGGAGCACAGGGAGTTCCACAGCAACATGGGGAAGAACTTTTCCCCAGTGAGGGTGAGGGAGCCCTGGGACAGGCTGCCCAGGGGGTGTGGAGTCTCCTTCTCTGGAGAGATTCCAGCACCGTCTGGACACCGACCTGTGCAGTATGAGCTGGGGAGCTGCTTTGGCAGGGGGTTGGACCCCAGGAGCTCTGGAGGGCCCTTCCAACTCCTACAATTCTGTGATTCTATGATTCTATAGTGCTTTGAATTCAAGTCCTCCATGAGCTCTTATAAACTGGCTTATAAAAGACAAAGGGTTGTATCTCATGTATCATTGTAAATTAATTCCTAGAAAGCACCTGCCTTTGGAAAATTGAAATATTCCCATAGGTTTCTCAGGGTGGGAACTACTGAAGATGACACCTGATAAGTGAGAACAAGATGGGAGGGCACCTGTGGAATCCCATTACCCACTGCCTTACAAGCTCCTGTTTTGCCAGTCTGAACCCCTGGCAGAGATATTTTCTGATTCTATGAATCACAATGGCACGACAAATGAATTAAATCAGCAAAGTCCTGTTTCATTTACAAGGCTCAGTTTTCATTATTTCCCCACTGCAAAGGAAGTGCAGGACTAAAACATCTGGTCCTGTTGATGGCTTTGAGCCAAAGCTCCAACGTCTGCCACTGAGCTGAAACAACAGCAGCCTAATCTCAGTATTGTCTTTAGCTTTTCCAAAAACTCTTCCTCCACAAGGAGACAGCAGAAAGAAATCTTCCCTCAGTGTTTTATTTCAGGCATAGCACATTAAGCTGCAACCACACATAAACAGCAGATACTTTCCCTCCAGAATCCTTCCCACTTCCTAAAGGCAATAAAGGTTCAGAGAGAGGGGTCACCAGGGCTAAGCAATTCATTTCTCTCCAAAGATATTTCTTACCAAGGTCACTATAGGAGGAAATGGTACCTTGTTTCTGAACAGCTGGAAAATGCTCCCAGAGAATGTGGGAGCAAGAAACAAAGAAGTCCCAGCAGAAATATGAAGGAATTTTATGTCTGAGATCCTGATAAGATTCAGGAGGAAATCTATTTCAGACTAGATCCAAACTGGGTTTTGACACTTGGGTGTCTACACAATGTCTGAACACAGATAGTCTCATAAATATATGCAATTTTACACTTTTGCAATGTCCCCCATGTCACTAGTGTGAATAATAATTGACTTCAGCACTTCAAAGGCCATAAAGTAAGGAGATAAACATGTTGGGTGGTATTCTGAGCAAGATATTCTTGGGCCATTTTCTTAGTAAAAGTATCAAAAAAAGCTCTAGAAGCTCCCTGGTCCAATCTAAGCAACTTCTGGCTGTCTCCAGAGGGGAGAAAACTCTTGGAATGAGCAGTCTGCTTTACTTGTGAGCAGTGACACCTCTCCGTTCTAGAGCCCTGGGTACTCCCTGTCTTCAGGCATTGCTTTACCTGTGAGCAGTGACACCTCTCCCTTCTAGAGCCCTGGGTACTCCCTGTCTCCAGGCATTGCTTTACCTGTGTGCAGTGACACCTCTCCCTTCTAGAGCCCTGGGTACTCCCTGTCTCCAGGCATTGCTTTACCTGTGTGCTGTGCTCTCCCTTCTAGAGCCCTGGGTACTCCCTGTCTCCAGGCATCAAATGTTTGAGTGCAGGACATCTCCTGCATTATTTCTTCCTTCCTAGAAATAAGAGTGGGTTTAGACAATAACAGTGTCTGAAACAGTGCCAGCACTTTGAGAAAGGCAGATAGAACTATTGCCCTGCCAAAAAGAGGACAAAGAGGTGAGCTGATGCCATCAGGCTCCAGCTCCATCCCAGTTTCAACACTATCTTTTAAACAGCTATTACTGCTCCATACACTGGACTGGAAATATTTCTTAAGTCAAAAATGCCACAGCAGATGTGGCAATCTCACCCTTTCTGTACTCACAGGCAAGACATTTTTGGGTGAGTTTTCAGCAGAACACTTGAAAATGAGCTTCCTTCCCCCTCTTCCTTCTCAGCAGGCAAAGAAAGATGAACACCTCCATAGACTCAATATCACTCATCCTAAAGCAGGCAAATTCCAGACAACTTGTTCCAATTCATTCCACTTTTATTTCCTTCCTCTTTTTTTTTTAATTTTTATTTTTATTGCTCACAGAATAGGAAATATGTGAATAGGCCAAAAACACATTAGTAGCCTCTTTGTTTGTCTTTGGACAATAATACTTAATAAGTAAAGCTTAGCCTATAGCAAAGCAGCCCCAAATGGCCATGTCTGTTCTAAATAAGCCCCTTTTATGAGGCCAGGATGTCTAAAAGAAACACACTTCATAAAAGGAGAAAATGTGCAAGCCAGAAGTAGTTCAGAAAATGAAAACTCTCTTACAAAACTACCAGTGTTCAGACTCTGTATAAACATGATTATCAAATACATCCTTGGGTTTTGTTGGGATTTTTTTTTTCCTCATGTCTAGAAAGGAAATATTTCAGTCAGACATTTATACATGTTTCCATCCTTCCAAAAAAGTAAAACCTCAAAGGTTCCTTTTACTGAGTGTGAAAACATACCTGATAAAAGTCATGTCTGAGATTCTTAGCAGTGGGATAGGCACTTATTATTAACAAATTAGCTTCCTAAAATTGTATCCCTTTTCCAGAGAGAAAGGTCTCAAGGGTGTGCTCATTAGCTTCCTGCTCACAAGGAGGAACACAACTCCTTTAACCCATGCAGACTACCAATCTAGATTGTACTGTGGCTTTGTAACATGGATATTTAATCTATATTTCCCTTGCCTTTCCCAGCAAAAGGCAAGGGAAAAGAATTGTTCCAGAATAGAAACATCCCAATCTATTCTGAAACTGTCCTTTAAAAAGCAAGCAAACAGGTAAAAGTTGAAAGTTTGCCAGCACCAGTGGATGGCATAACCAGTGTTACCTCCAGCCATGTGTTGCCCATCTTCAGGAAACAGGCCCAAAGTGCTATTTTGTTGGAGCAAAGAGAGTTTCAGGTTTCTTACATGTGTGTCTCAACAACTACCCCTGCTATTATACAATGTCCTTAACTCCATTTATTCTCCTAATTGGCAAAGGTGAACCTCATCCTTGTCCATCCCAAAAAAAAACTCATAATGTTTAGATAAACTGTTTCAACAGGAGTTTGATTAATCAGGGCTTATTGACAGACTCAGATGTTGCTAGCCTGTGTTGCAGCTTCTAATTTGTAGGCACACTGTGCCTAGGTGCCCAGGATTTCCACTAGCACATAAAGGGAAAATGAGTTTGCATAAGCCAACAAGCTGAGCAGGGAATGGTGGCTGAGACAATGGGATCCTGGGGGCATCAGGAGGAGTGTGGGCAGCAGGTCACAGGAGGGGATCCTCCCCCTCTGCTCTGCCCTGGTCAGGCCCCCCCTGGAGCTCTGGAGGGCCCTTCCAACCCCTGGGATTCTGTGAATCATCTAAATGAGCTATGAGAAAACACTGAAATGGCAAGACTTCATCATTTTTCAGAGGGCAGATGCCTCTCTGTATTTATGTTATAAACCATTTTTTGCAATAAAGCAGTAAACTCCAGTCACCTCTCCAAAAGATGGCCAGAGAGAGTCCAGGAGAAAATATCACAATTATGTTTGTTCCAAGATGGGCAATTTCAACTTCTGCTGTGCTGTGAAGTTGAATTTATGTATGGAACTCACTAATAATTAAAATCTACTAGAAACAAGGAGCAAACAAAAAATTTCTATGCTGAATTCTTCTGTTTAGCCTGGAGGTACTTTGTTTAGCAGGGGTACAGCAGGCATGGTGCTGGTTCCTTTTCCATGAGAAAAGTAATACCTTTTCATTTCAGGTCAGACTGGGATAATTTTCCTTTTTTTAATTTCCATTTCAAGCAGCAAGTTAAAAGATTCAATTCTCACCATAGGTCTAATTGTGCTGCCTCTGTTCCTTCACCCAACACTCCAGAACACCACACAATAACTGAGGCACAGAAATAGAAAACAGAGTGTGAACAACCAGCTACCTAATAGCTTATACTGAGAGGACTGCAAATATAGGTGGGTCAGGCACAAAGTTTATTTGAGCTTTACCCACCCTGCTGTGTGCTGGGACATGAGGCTCTGTTCCACCACAGCTCTCAGACTATTGTCAGAGACATCTCATGAGGCCACAGACCCCTGGTTTCCACATACTATCCCCTATGCAACACACAGAGCTTTATTCCAAAGGGTGAGGAGATACTAAAGACCTCTTCTGCAGCAAATCTACTGCCCCCCTGCCCCTTATTCCCAACATACTCAGAGGTCTCACTTCTCATTTCAGTGTTTCAGAGGGTGGGGAATAAAACCATCCAGTGGGGGTACAGAGTGCAGGTACTATGGGGGGACCTCATTGCAGCCTGCCAGTCCCTGAAGTGAGATTATAAGCAGGAGGGGAATCAGCTTTTTAAAAGGATAGACAATGGCAGGACAAGGGGGATGGATTAAAGCTGAAGGAGGGAAGGGTTAGATGAGATTTTAGGGGGAAGTTCTTGCCAGAGAGAGTGGTGAGGGGCTGGAACAGGCTGCCCAGAGAGGGGGTGGGTGCCCCATCCCTGGGGGTGTTCAAGGCCAGGTTGGATGGGGCCCTGGGCAACCTTGTGTAGCTCCAGGCCTGAGGTTGGTGTCCCTGCCTGTGACAGGGGGTTGGAGCAATATGATCCTTGGGGTTCCTTCCAACCCATGCCATTCTATGATTCTATTGGCACAACACAAATGCAGTGGAGAACTATTGAGCAGATAGATTTAAACACTGGGAGATGACAAATATTGAAGGCACAAATTACCCGGTCCATTATTTCACCATGTTACGCTGAGTGTAATCATTGATTAAATGCTGCCTCATCAATTGCCAAGCAGTGTTTAGCTTTGTATCATCCTGAAGTATCTCTTATCATGGGAGTATTTGAACATTCTCAGTTGGCAGCAGAAACAAGACAGTTGCATTAAGTTAAACCCCGAGATTAAATCTGGTCTCCAGGGCAAAGGCAGAGTGATTAGTACTCCTGTTTATAAGCAGAGTTGCTCTAATCTTTTACTTATAAATTTCCTCCTCCATCTGTTATCCATCAGGGAAGTGAAGTTTTAAGAAATTGTGCAGATGGCTTTAAGGCACTCTACTTCTTTTACTAAGCAATGCTAGATGTGTATCTTGGAGATGGAACTTCATTTGCAGAAAATGCACCTTTCCTAGGCTCTCCTGTTTTCCACCCAAGAACCTGTGCTTTAAGCCCTGTGCAAGGCATTTTTCACTGCCTCATCTCTGCAGAAAATGGGCTCCATTGTGTTGAAAGATGCAATGTGCAGTACCTGTGCCAAAGGATTAAACTTTCATCATCTGGGTTTGATACTTAGATTCATGTGAGGAAATGAGTGTTAAGCATCCACTGCATGCCAGGATATATTGAAAGATCCCTTTAGCAGTTCGTGCCAGTGTTTTAAAAATAGGGCACATTAGGGTCTTTTGCACTAGAGAACATTATATCTTCTTAAAGCAAAGCTTCCTCACCATGCTTGTCTTTTTAGAGAAATGAGGCAATTCTCTGCAATTTTAAGAATTATAGCAGTAGACAGGAAAAAGCATGAAAGCAATTGAGGGAAGAGAGACAAAGAGGTGATAACAAGCAACTCACCAAGAATGTGTTTGCGATGGATTTTGGCACTAAGAAAGGACAAGGTAGCTTTGGGCTGCCCACACACACACATACAGAACATCACAGACAGAACCATAAATACTACCAGGGACATTATTCCCTTGAGAGTCCTGGGGCAAAAAACCAGCTTGACCAAAATCACAGAATCCCAGGGGTTGGAAGGGAGCTCGAGAGCCCATGGGGTCCAACCCCCCTGCCAAAGCAGCTCCCCAGCTCATACTGCACAGATAGGCATCCAGACAGGTCTTGAATCTCTCCAGAGAAGGAGACTCCTCCACCTCCCTGGGCAGCCTGTCCCAGGGCTCCCTCACCCTCACTGGGGAAAAGTTCCTCCCCATGTTGCTGTGGAACTCCCTGTGCTCCAACTTGCAGCCATTGCCCCTTGTCCTGTCCCCATAGACACTGAAAAGGGGCTGGCCAATTCCCCCTGCACCCCATCCTTCAGATATTTATAGACATTAATAAGGTCCCCCCTCAGTCTTCTTTTCTCCAGGCTGAACAGCCCCAGCTCTCTCAGCCTTTCCTCATAGGATGGATGTTCCAGGCCCTTCATCATCTTCGTAGCCTCCTCTGGACTCTCTCCAGGAGATCCCTGTCCGTTTTATCCCAGGGAGCCCAGCACTGGACACAACACTCCAGGTGGGGCCTGACCAGGGCAGAGCAGAGGGTGAGGATCAGTGGTCTTCTGCCATTGACTTTATGATCCTCAGGTCTCACACCAGAGTTCACAAAACATTACGTCTCACGTCTGTTACAGTCGGATAAAAATTCCAATCTTAGCCAGGTAAAGTTTCCATTATCACAAATATCTTCCCTATGTATGTTTCTCTACCTATATGCCACCTTGTGAGTGAAACACTGAAAATTCCATTAAAATATAGAATCATGAAGGGAAGGGACCCCAGGGATCACAGAGCTCCAACCCCCCTGCCACAGGTAGGGACACCAACCTCCAGCCCTGGAGCTACACAAGGTTGCCCAGGGCCCCATCCAACCTGGCCTTGAACACCCCCAGGGATGGGGCACCCACCCCCTCTCTGGGCAACCTGTTCCAGCCCCTCACCACTCTCTCTGGAAAAAACGTTCCCCTAATATCTAATTTAAACCAAATCCAACCTGGCCCCATTCAACCTGATACAAAGCTCCCTCACCTCACAAGGTTTTGACTTTCTTACTCAGACTCAGCAGAGCAGAGGCCATAGGATTTGGGTGATGGTTCTCATGGTGCATTGGAATATCACAAGATATTCAGACAAATTCAAATGAAAACCTGATGACCTGTTCCAAAACCCAGTTATTAATGCAACACTCTTTCAAGGTGACACTTGCATGTATTTTTCAGAAAGTTTGGGTTGCTCTGTGCTTGCTTTCACCACAAAACTTTTTCAGGGCTTATTCTTTGAGGTTACTTACCTCTTTGAGATTAGTTACCTCAAAGTGGTAGTGGGTTGTTACTTCTGCCTGTCATGTATTGTCATGGCACTGCATGTATGTGTGTACTCAGACTTTTCTTCATGAAATCTAAACCATCTGATTGAAACCAAGGCTCAAAACCATGTAAGATCTACAAGTTTTCTCTTTCCATTAAAGGTTTGTAAAGAACAGACATATACAGATTTTGCTTTAAGAATTCTGTTATTTGACAAGAAGAAACAAAATATATTTCTGTTATTAAGACAAGAAACCAAGGACAGGGAAGCCAGGTGAAGTTATTTATGTTGTACTGAGTTTTCTATACCAGTCCAGGCAAATCACTTCTCTCTGTTTCAGATCTGAATCACTAGG
This sequence comes from Laterallus jamaicensis coturniculus, assembly GCA_022605575.1. Classification (NCBI taxonomy): domain Eukaryota; kingdom Metazoa; phylum Chordata; class Aves; order Gruiformes; family Rallidae; genus Laterallus; species Laterallus jamaicensis. Next base: position 41,131,345 of record JAKCOX010000005.1, read on the forward strand.
ATGAAGACTATTGTGGTTCCTCACTTCTCTTGAGTCTGCATATGCATATAAAAGTGTATTAGAGCTTTTGTTTAGACAAAGAGAACACTCATTTTTTATTTGTGGAGGCCCCAGTAAAATGGAGCTGTCTTGGCTGGGCTGCTAAATGTCTCTGCAATGCAAATACGAATTACACATTTGTGCCAGTAGCACTCCCAATTTTTCATAGTGTGACTCATTTCATTAGCTAAAAGCTGTAGTCTAATAGAAGCTGGTCATCTAGTCTCTGACCATGTGCAAGAAAGACAGAGAACTCCAGAGGGTAGTTTTCCCCACTGACAGAAGACACCTGGCCCTCCATTCCACTGCCAAACATTGGCATTTTTGTGACTTGTGATGCTCTTGCACTGTCCAGCTGGTCTCCTGCTGCCACCCCAGAAAGCTGCAGGTCTCCAGGCCATCCCTTGCCACCTCCATTAGTCCTATGTGGTTGTCTCAGCATGCTACTACTCTTCAAAAGCACCTTCACTGAAGTAGCTAAATAATTCCACCAAGGTGGGATTCAGCTCACAGCTTAAGACACCTAGTCTAGGTGTGCAACATGCCCATCCATGTGTGAATCAGGAGCTCAGGCTTCTTTTACAAGCCATCAGCACAGTTAAAGGAGAGCATAGAGTGATTCAGCTGGAGCTCAAGCCTACATCTGCCAGCTGAACAGCTCTGCAGAATCCTCCAGCTACGCTGACTTTAGATCATCTAATGTTGTGGAATCAGTTGACTTTTTGCCCCTTTTTGAACAGCACAGGATTTACTTAGGAAATTAATTTCATGTATTTATTTAAGAAATTACAAGCCATTATTGGCAAGTGAGCTTTTTTTGCTCTGTTAAACAATGCTCCAAACCAGAAACATTACACAACCCTTAATGTGTAAAACTTTAAGCACAAAGAATGCACAGAGCAAGCAGATACACTAATTACACAAGAGTGCTAGCAACACGATTTGTTTTCAGTAAGAGAAAGAAAGCCTTGAGTGCTTATTTCTTGTAACAGAAACATCTGTCTCACTGGTATTGGGGAATTAAATTCATGTTCCTCCTTCAAACTTGCACTTATTTGGTAACGTGGCAACCTTAATGGAAAATAGCATTTATATGTCTGGCAATTTCACTACGTTAATGATAGTGAATGGGGTCTGAAAAGGGGGGTGGGAAGGGTTGAAACAGAAGAAGCAGCATCTGACATGTTTTAAGAAGCATGGTATAAAAGGCAGCCTCCAAAACCATCTGCCAAAGTGTCAAGGTGATGGATTTTTAAATGTAAATAGTTTTGGGGTTTTTTTTACACTCCATTTAGGCTATAGTGCATGTGAAAGCGATGTAGCAGGCACAAGAAGCAGAGACAACTGGTTGATGGCACCCTGTGTCATCAACCTTGCAGCCTCTGCTCATTTATTTATGTGCAAACAGGCTGAAGGCACCTCCAGGTGATAGTCAGAGCACCTGTCTTGCAGGGACCATCCTGGATGCAACTCCCACGTGGAGTATTGTGTCCAGTGCTGGGCTCCCTGGAATAAAAAGGACAGGGATCTCCTGGAGAGAGTCCAGAGAAGGGCTACAAAGATGATTAGGGGCCTGGAGCATCTCCCCTATGAGGATAGGCTGAGTAAGTTGGGACTCTTCAGCCTGGAGAAGAGAAGACTTAGGGGGGACCTAATTAAAGTCTATAATTATCTGAAGCAGGGGATGCAGGGGGAATCAGCCAGCCCCTTTTCAGTGTCTGTGGGGACAGGACAAGGGGCAATGGCTGCAAGTTGGAGCACAGGGAGTTCCACACCAACATGAGGAAGAACTTTTCCCCAGTGAGGGTGAGGGAGCCCTGGGACAGGCTGCCCAGGGGGTGGTGGAGTCTCCTTCTCTGGAGATATTCAAGACCCGTCTGGACGCCTATCTGAGTGATATGTCCTAGGGAGCTGCTTTGGCAGGGGGTTGGACCCCATGATCTCTCGAGGTCCCTTCCAACCCCTACAATTCTGTGATTCTGTGATTCTATGAACTCATTTTCCCTGGATAATCTTTAGGTACTTTGATGGCAAAGGACCCCCTGGAGTAGCACCAACAGAAAGGCTCTCAGAAGACATGGCAGAGTTTTCCCCAACTGGAAGGAAATGTCTCTGCCTGCACATTTCTCCCACATCAATGTATGGTCATACTTAAGCAAGCAAAGCAATTTTTTTCTGACTCCTGTGTTTAAGACAGATGAAAGACCAAAGCCTGCATAGCAGGATAGGGCTGTTTCCACCCCTGTGGGATGACCTTGGACTTGTTCGCTCTCTCACTTTTAGAGAAACACGTTTTTGTGTTCCAGTTCAGAAAGGTATTTAACTCGGCCTCATTTTAGTAAGTGAGTAGGTGGGTGAACAAGGGTCTCAAATTACAGGTAAAGGTAATTTTACAGGTAAATTACAGCAAAAGGTAATTGTAAAGTGTTCCAGAGAGCAAAAAGAAAGCTTTCTGTTTTGAAGTAATGCACTAACCTGACTTCAGCCTTTCATCATATTATGGGAAAGAGCAGAACAAATTCTCATTCTTGTATCACTTCCTTTGTGAGGAAAACCCCAACCTCTTCTTTAATATCTATTCAGTGGAAGAATTCATTAGTGATACCAGAAGTAGAGAAATCAATATCTAAAAAAAACCCTGTAGTGTTGCATGGTTGCAAGTTGATCTTGCAGTGCAAACATGCAAGCGATGCTCATGCTTTGGGGTTCATTGCTTTCTGGTCATCTGGCAAAATTCAGAATGCAAAGACAGAAAAATGTCATAAAAATACTCCAGTCCTTTCTGGTAACCTGGTTTATTCCCACTTCCTTCTTTCTTTCACAAACATGAACCATGTGATACTTTTCTGATGCTCTTTGTCAGTTCCCACTGCATTGTTGCTGACTTGTCTTCGTCAGCCATGCAGAAATAGCAGCACAGGGCTCAGGAAAGACACTTAGGAGGCAGAGTAGCAAGACTGCAAGCTCCCTCAGACCTCCAGCCTGAGTGGTGGCATTGCTAGGACACCTCAACTAGTCCAAAGCCACCCCATGTGCATCTATCTGAGCCATGATCAAAGCAGAATCCTTGGTGTTGCCTTGTCATAGTCCAAATTTACTGTTCCTTCGGCTTCCCCATGATTACTAAGGCATTGATAAACTCAGCAGCAGGGCTGTAGGACTGTCTCCCTGGCTGGGGATATGGGGACCTGTGCTGTACCAGTACCACTGATTGCAGCTCTTCCTGTGAACCCCCAGAAACTTAAAAGTGTGATTTTCACCCACTCCAGAAACACAGGTTGTTAAAGACCACTCCATAACTACTACAGGAGCTGGTTAGTCAAAGACCTGCCTTGACTGAAGCGACATGCCCTGCCCACCCCATTCCTGTGGCTCTTTAATAACTCTTCAATTTTAGTTAACTGAGGCTACTTCTACCAGCCAAAACAAATACCACATTCAAAAAGGCTTGTCTTGACTATCAGCGTGTTAACTTCTCCCCTTCTGGAAGATAAGTTCAAGTAGGAAAACAGATTGTGGCTTCTGCAAACCCTGGTCCCCCCACACAATGGGAATGCGATTACAGCCCTGCCATGCCCCCGAGGGTGGAATAAAAAGCCTCTTTCTACTCTGTTTTACAGGGTAGGACATCATTACTCCATGAAACATAATAGCTCAACACTTACACCTGAAACACAATCTACTCCCTCCTCTCTTCATTCTCACCGGAGCTACTACGGCTCCCTTGTTCCATTATGTAGGATATTACTTTCCCTGTCTGAAAGCAGGAGGGAAGACATCAGCTGTTATCTTTCAGCAGATAAAGATCTTCATTCACGCCTGAAGGATTGCAATTTCAGGAAAAAAAACCCCAACACATCCTCCCTTGGGCTCTGTGAATGGCAGAGCAATAACATAGTGTTAATAGCTCCCAGTCTAGATAACGCCATTACTTCTGACAGTAGGAAACAGAGTTTGATAGTTGCTGAGATGTTTTGATCACCTGTCAGGGAAACATTATGCCTAAGTTTTGCTTCAGTGGAAATATGTCATTAGCATTTGCACCACGTCCCTTGCCTAGCTGAAGAGCTGGAACTGTGTACAAGCATAGTTTTTGGCCATAAATCTACATCGTAACGATGAAGGGCTATGGACCCTGAAATCCCATTTTATTTGACAGTGATTTCCAAGAGATTTTTTTTTCCCCTCTTCTTTACCTAGACCTTCTCCTGGAAAATCTTTTGTACCTTAGGCACATTGCTGTGTCTCCTACTTTCCCCTCCTGTTGTTAGGAGTTAAGAGATAAAGAGGGTTTCTGCACCTTGTTAACTCTTGCACCCCAATTGACCACCTTATTCAAGAGGGAAGAAAAATCAGAAGAAAAAAAAAATCAGTCTACAAATCTCTATTTTAGAAAAATCAATATTTTAGAAGTTACAATTTCTTGAAGTCTATGTGGAGACAGGACAAAGGGCAATGGCTGCAAGTTAGAACACAGGAAGTTCTGCACCAACATGGGGAAGAACTTTTCCCCAGTGAGGGTGAGGGAGCCCTGGGACAGGCTGCCCAGGGAGGTGGTGGAGTCTCCTTCTCTGGAGATATTCAAGACCCACCTGGATGCCTATCTGTGCAATATGAGCTGGGGAGCTGCTTTGGCAGGGGGATTGGACCTGATGATCTCTTGAGGTCCCTTCCAACCTCTATGGTTCTATGATTCAATATTTCTGAGCTGTAATAACTTGAATATTATCTAATATGTGGTGGTAGGAGATCTAAGTCATGCTTCCATCCTCCTCATCCCTGAACTCAATGCTTAGCTCTATGCTTTCCAAAACAAAAAGTGCTCTTCGGTTCTGGGAAGCTGTAGGAATTGTGGCTGATAAAATCAACTGTTTATGTGGAAAAATCATCCTGGAAAGATCTAGATTTCTATATGTTTTATCAGCTCCAAATAAAACACAAAGATCATGTAATCAGCTAATTTGGAGGGCCAGATGGGGATTTAGAAACCACAACTTGAAGGCCCAAAATCAAACCACCAGAAGGCCCAAAACCAGACAGCCTCCTGACTGCCATCCTTTTAACAGCACTTTATAAATACTCAGAGATAAAGCCTGTTACAGAAGTGTCACAGAAATAGCTTCACGGGGCACATCCACCTCTCCTGCCAGAGCAAGTTGGGTGAGAGCATCCCGAGGAGGGTTGAGGTGTGTTCTCACCACAGTACCCATCAATGCTGCATAAAGGCTGCTGGAGCCAGCGCAGTGCTGCTCCACTGTCCATCCTTAAGATGAACTTTAAAAGCAAGCAAACTAAACCAGATGATCTGCCCAAAGCCAGAAAGGTGGAAAGGACCAGTTTTCAAGCTGAGGACTTGTCGGGGAAGGCAGCTGGCCTGCCAGCGGCCTAGCTCTCTTCACCGAAGACACAGGCCCTGACAAAATCCTTATGTTCCCTTGAGACAGGAAAAGTTACTCATGCTGAGAGGATTTTAATAATCACATTCTCAAAACACAACAACCTTGAAGACAGGGGGACAGACTGCCCTAAACCAAGAAGAAGTTATAGGAAGGTACTTGGAAGTAATGGAACACGTTAAGAACCAACCATAATAGGATGGTCAAAACCGCAGGTGTGTGGATGCTTTTAGGCATCAAAGGCAAACTAAGGATATTTAGCTATATGTTTATCAGAACTCATTATAATCACTAACCAATCAGTGTGGTGTAAACAGTGTATGCAACCAATTAGCAGGTTTTTAGCTTGCCACGTTTGCAGTAACAAACGTCTATAATCTGTGTGGTTTCACCTAAAATTCATACTGAATTGCGTGTTGCCCATCACTGATCTCTGCAAGGACTGAGCTTCATTTGCTTTGCCCATGGTGGACATATTTGTGCCTATGTACAGGCAAGCCAGCACAGATGTTAATGTTCACATGCATCTCCTCATGCCTTGTGGATGCTGCTACGCACAAAGACGAACCATCACACACCAGATCCGTCCTGACACAGGATGTGCAGCTGCCTGGGAAACGCCAGCCTGTACCGCTCAGTGCTCTTGTACCCACGAGAGGGAGCTGACAAGCCTCCGGCTGAGTTTGACAGCTGCAGGGCTGCCAGCAAGGGGCTGAGTCTGGATTTGGGTTTTTCCCCCCCCCCCCCTTTAGATGACACGTGTTTTTCATAAAGCTGGGGAAGAGTAGATTGATGTGAGGCAGGACACAGTGAACCAATAAGGAAAAAAGTGATATCTGAACTTTTACACATGGCCTGGAGTTTGAGAGTAAGCTTCTTTTCCCTTTTTTAAAGAAAATGGCTGATTTTTTTATTCCCAGTTGAGTTCCTAAAGGGCTCTGGCTTTTTGGGGTCACTCCAGATCAGTCGTATATTAGGTGCAGCCCAGAGTCTGCCCTGAAAGTGTCTTATAACAGTTATCATGTGACAGTTTGTGCTTAAGTCAGACTTCAAGTTGCAGCACCAATTAGTTGCTGGTGACACATAAACTCTCTTGTAGCTTGAGTTGCCATATGGGAATCTCAGCAGAGACAGCCAGGAAAGTCACAGACTTGTAGTGAAACCTGGAAGCCCACGTGTCTGCTGATGAGGAGGGAGTCAGGTAAAATCCAGTTCATGGCTTACCAGGTCTAATGGTCACTCAGGAGCAAGGCAGCAGTGGGCTGGGCTGCTCTGGCCCCAACTCTGAAGGTGCAATTAGAGGCAAGGGTAAAATCATGTTGAAATACACATGACAGGTAGATAACCGCTGCTACTGATCCCTGGGGTGAACAAATGTCTTTCCAATACATTTGTAGGGCCATGCATCATTCTAAGACTCCTCTGCAGCTTGCTCTAAGTTGCTACTTCTTAAGGAAAATGTGAGGCTAGTGATGTTCACAGCAGTGCATGCAGAAATCCTACCTGCCAGCCCATCTCCTGCAGACAAGATGCATTGCCTTGCTCCTTTTACCCACTGGATTCTCAAACAATTATATTCTTCACACCAGCTTAAAGTCCAGAAAACAGTACTGCACCATGCTCCCTCTCCACACTAAGCAGATGATGAAAGGACCAAGCAAACCCTGCCTGAAGAGCAGCTTGTGGTAACCTTTGTCCACATGGAAGTGCAACTGCAGGCACAGGGTCAGGAAACCATGTCCTGGGGCTAAGGAGTCAGGGGTGAAAAACACTTTGGAAAGCAGTGGAGAGTTCTGAAAATGGCTCAAGGCACAGCAGTGGTGGCATGGAAACATGTAGGGTTTCTGCTCTTACAGCCTCAGCCTTTTGTATTCCTTTCTGTAGTTACACAAACCATTTCACAAGACTGATTACACCCTTCCCATTCCAGGGCATTTTGGGCACTGGAACCTGGAAAAGGCTGGTGCTGCATTTCTTTCTCAAGCAAAATTCTCAGAGCTGCCCAGGCTGAGAGGGATAAGCAGGATCAGCTTTTAACTGTACTCAATTTTAAGATGGGCAGGGCATCTGGTCATATTTTTTGTATCTAAAGATACACTCTCACCAGTTCTGCATGCAGACATCAGTCAAAATAAAGTGAGAATACCACAGAATAAAAATGTGGTGTTTATAAGACTTGACAAGTGATAGAACACAATAAAGCATATTTCCATCACATATGCTCCCTTGACCTGTCATGAATCATTGCAACAGAGACAGTATTGTAGCTGTGGCAGCAGCATAGCAGATTGCCATTTAAATTCCCCAGCAGACAAATAACTCCATGATTTAGCACTCCCCTAGCTACAGACCACTGTAAATAACACCTAAAAGGCTAAGGAACTCCCATGATGTCTCTCTTAGGCCTTATACCAGAGCTCACTGAAGTCAGGAGAATTTCCTCATTGATTCAAACAGGCTTTGGTTCAGGCCATTAAAACGATGCTCATCGTGGTAAATCTACTGGTACCAGTGGGAGTGTTTTGGGCTAAAAATACTATAAGAAAACCTGGTATTAGAGCCCTTGTGTACTCTGTTCTTTGTAAAGGAACAGGAGCCTGCAGCTGAAGTATTGTAAGATATGTTTTATTTTCAAAGCTGTAACTAAGCCCAATTTAAATGGTGTTTTCTGATGCATTTGTTGCAATTGCTAAGACTGCTTTACATTTCAGGTGATGCAGCCAGAGCAGTAGGCAGAAATTAGTTACCTGGCTCACAATCCATCAGCTGGGCATTTTCAGCTCAGGGGAGCTAGTCCCATCTCTTCCTTCCTCACTTATTTTGGAAGCTGAATAAATAGTTTGCTGCCTGGAGGAGAGAGCCCACAGGCTACAGAGACAAAAATGGTCCCCATGAGGGTCCTCACAGTCAAACCCAGTCTACTGCAGACTGAATTATGAAACGTAATCTGAAAACTGTCTTTATCCCTCAGGCAACAAGACTTCATTTCATGAACAGAAATTGTATTTTCACCACCATGAAAGCTGGTTATAGATAGGAACATGCTCACACAAATGTGTTTATTCAAAGAAATCCTTGCACACAGTAAGGTGTATTTTCCACATTCACCCAGGCATGGCAAAGGGAAAGCAGAGCCAAGGCACACTGAATTGTCTTGCAGACAGTTATGACTCTGTCAAGAAGTTTATATTAAACAAATTCCAGTAAAGTTAAGGAATTTTCTGTATTTAACAAAGCCCTTTTGCCTGTTCCCTCCTTATTTAATGATTTCTGGGCATTATTGCCTATTCTTCAGTTGTAAAATATCTATATCACATAATTAGCTTAACTAAATAATGAATGTTTATTTTGTGCTTTCTCCTCTGCTGGGACCACCATTCTCACAGTGATTTCCAATTTAAAATTTGAATTAACCACCTCTCCAACTGTTTACTCAACAAGATAACAACCATCTTGCCAAAAAAATTGTCTGAGCAACATTTAAACTCAACTCACCAAGGAAACAAAAACCAGTACTCATTAAAAAGTCTAAAATTGAAACCAGATTCCACCCTCTCACCTGTTGTGTCCCCCCTCCCCATTCCCTCTGTATGTGCCCTTTGCTCACTTGGGAATGTCAGAAATACAGGACTGTGAGTGCATCCTCACAAATAGCACATTTCTCTACAACACCTGCCTCCAAAGCTGAGTTACAGGCACTCCAATAACAAACCTTGCAGGAGGAGCTTTTGCTATCAGGCTGCTTCCTTGGATGCTGAGCAGAAAGAATGAAATATTTGAATTTAGGCAGAGCATCCTGTATTAACCAACCTATATTAAATATCAAAGTTTAAATCAAAGTTTAGAAATTGCCTATGTAATTCCAATTCTGATAAGCTCCTAGATGGTTTTCCCAAACTACAAGAGAGTGTCTACAGAGTTTAATGAATGTTTCAGCTGGAGGGGAGCCATATCTATTTAGCTAAGGGCACTGCATTCATCTTCATACACTAAATTTGAAAAGAACCTTCTTCACAACTGGAAAATTGCTCCTTGTCTCTCACTGTTTACCAGCATAGTTTGTCACCACTTGCATAACAAACTTTCAGGATGAATCATGGGCAAACTGTAGAGGGTCTCTTAAATCTCACTTTTCCTCCCAAGAACACAGTAAAATTTAATTGCTGGTTTTGTGAATAGACCAACAGACAAACTATATCCACAAAACACTCAATATAGCACAAAGAAACAAGGTTTTACCAATTATGAAAAAATTCTATATAATCAGAAACTGTGGTTTAAAATCAACACTGCAAAAATCAGACTGTTTTCTCTTGGTTATTTCAGCAAGTCAGGCCCAAATCCAAAGGCCTCCTGGAGTCAGTGGAAAAGGTTGCATCTTCAAAAGGATGTGGTTAATTGAAAGCCAGCAAGCAGACCCAGTGACCCATTAGATGCTCCTTCCTGGCACCAGCTGTCCAAGAAGGAACAATGCCTTGCATTTGATATGAAATATAATGACTTGAACTGACTTCCACAGCTTCCAGCCATGGGCCAAAGCATGGAGATAACGACACTTACTGTCAAGCTGTGTGGTATCAAGATGGTTCACCTCAAGCAGGGGGGCAGCTTGAACTCAAAGCTGTTGGTGAGAACCCTCCCCACTGTGGTATCAAGGGACATTCTGTGCTTTGAAGAGGAGGGGACAGGCCCCTCTCTCTTTCTGTAAACTTTGGCTATGGTTCTTTAGCATTTTGGTTTGGAGCAGTTGTACAGTTCTGAAGAAGCCTCCCATCACTGCCTTTACTGCAGAGTTCACAGAGTTTACTCAGTTTATGGAGTGGTCTTAGTGCACCAGATTCCTTTTGTGGGGGACAAATCAGAAGCTTCTGCTGCAGCACACCCCACATGTTTTCCTACAGGGACGTGAGGGTCCAAAACTCCATCCCCTGGACACTACTTCAATCCACATGCCTGGCGGGGCCTCTTTGCGCACAAGGCCAGACCACATATAAATGGCAATAACCCCCCTGAACTACATCATGTATGGCTCTAAGGACCCAAGCAGCAACCTCTTGGGGATACCCATCCAAAACTTTTCTGCCAAAGTGCTTGCCATTGTAGAAAGCACCTTATGGGTACTCAATTAAGAGTTTTGTCCCTTTACAGAGGCCTGGAGTTACAGAGACTACTCTGAGAAAGGCTTAAGGTCTGTCTCTGTCTTTAGCACTGTTAGAGGTTTTAGCTCAATTATATTTCTGGCTCCTGTGAATCAATTTCTTAGGTGCCTACAGATCCATGTGCACCAGCTAGGCCAGGAGTCTGACCTTTCTGAAAGAGTAAAAGCACCTAACAGTCATCTGCTGATGAACAGTCATCACATGGCTTTTCTGTGACTGTAGCCCACCATGCATATTACAGTGTTGCTGTTCATAGCTGAACACAGTGGTGGCACAGGGTGGCTGGACACTGTAGTTGCATGCACTCAGGTGACATACCAGTGATAAGCTAGTTAATTCCAAGGCCACTAATGGTTTCAGCCCCAGCATTAGGAAACGTAGCTGGTGGGAGCAGACCAGGGGTGGGACAGTGCAATGAGGAAGGAACCATAAAATCAAATTTTCCTGAGAAGAAGGATTAGCCTAGGACTTAGGTGATGATATTTCAGTTACCTTTTCTCTTTAACAAATAAACCTCAAGGGGAATGCTTTCTGTCTCTATGCTGAATACTAAGTTGGCTTCAAACTACAAGGGATCCCATCAAATCCCAGTCTGTTTGCACTCTTTTCTCATGGCATACAATCTTTTTGTCTTTTTGTCTGCTAGCCATATAACCCATGTTACCTTTGAAACTTCATAACTTGTTGTGAAACTTCTTTTCACGCTGACCTAGCATGCTTTTAAAAGCATCTGTGTCTTTTCACCTGAGGTGAGGCTTTGCAGCTAGCCTACATTATGTAAACATGTATTGTACCAGCTCCAAACCTGCAGTTAGTCAACAAAAGATCAAACAGACCAATGCACTTTCATGGTAGCCATCAAAGTCACTCAAACTTTTGCAGCCAATGCTGCTGTGTGTTCGTGTGCCCAATGGAAGACAAGGCTATTTATCTTTCTTTAACAGTTACAAATAAATAAGGAAAAGACAGTAGTTTAAAATATCTTAATCAAATCTGTTCATCTTGCAGTTTATATTTCAAGCATTTACCTGCATTCCAGACTGAAGTCAAATGTCAAACTTTCCCCCTTTATCTTCTCTCCTTGGCTCAAGATCTGTATCTTCAGAGAATGAAACAACTGTTTTCCTTCAAATGTTTCAATAGGCCTTGATTTTGTAAAACAAGCCACTTCTCTGGCAGGTGCTTTGATTTCAGGGAATTAAAATAATTGCCACAAAAGGGCTGACAAACCTCCCAGCTGCTGGAGTAAAAGGATCAACTGAGTTGTGTGGATGCTTACAGCATGTCTGGGCAGGAAAAGAGGTGGACAGGAAAGGTTTTTTGGTACTGACTTATTTAATGCTTTATTTTCTTGTTATTTAATCCATCATGGTTTTAAGTGTCTCTATCCATATATCATCTGCTTTCTCCTCTTCTTTAAATCACATTGACCTACTGGAAAAATTAATGGTGTCCAGAGAAGAATAGAAAGCATAGTCAGAGTTATAGAAAACAAGATTGCTATGGAAGGAGTGCAGAAACAGTGTTTGTTTAGTCTTTGCAAGACAAGACTGAAATGTAGTACTGGAGACCTAGAAGGTAGCTTCAGAGGAGAAAAAGGCAAACAGTTCTTCACATCCATGGATGATAGCACAAGGAGTAATTGACTTCAACAGGACAAGAAGTAATTGGCTTCAACAGCACAAAGAGAACTTCAGCTTGACTATCTGGGAAGACTTCCTTCTGATGTGATTAATCTTGTGCTAGAAAATCTTATCCAAGAACTTGTGAAACCTCCAGTGTTGGATGGTCTCATAAACAGCTGAGGCAGCAACGATTTAAGTCTCAATGAGACCAACTGATCCTGCCTTAGAGGAATGGTCTGTAGGATAAAACAATTCAGGTTGCTCAGGGGAGTGGTGGATGCCTCCTCTCTGGAAGTGTTGGATTAGGCCTTGAGCAGCCTGGTCTAGTGAGAGGTGTCACTGCTCATGGCAGGTGGGCTGGAACTTGGTCTTTAAGGCCTCTTCCAGCCCTAACCGTTCTATGATTAAGTAAATGATTTTAAAGTCTCTTCCAACATTAACTCCCAAGACCTCCTTTTATTTTCTCAAACAGCCTTGGATTGTGACACCTTCCATAGCTCAGAACTGATTCAAAGTTTTGCATTGTTCACCCCTTAGCCAAGAGTTTGGTCTGCACTGCTTTCTCCTTCCAGGTAGTGCCTTGATCCCCTTTTTGCTCACCTACATAACCAAGCCAAAAGCAGAAAGGACAGGCTGTCTCTAGCCTGTCTTGTATCTCCTTGCAGGTAAGGATATTACCTCTTTATTCTTAAAACTGCATCACTGTTTACATGCATGCAGACAGTGCTTATTCCTGGGGGGATATGTACAAAGACTCATTTTTCTCCCTGTAATTGTGAGTTTACTCACAATTGACTAAGAGAAGGGAAGGCCAGGTGCAGAGAAATAAGCTTTCTCTGCTAAAGTATAGTCAGGAAGAGGTTAGAAAAACATTTTGATGCCTATGAAATCATCTGAGAAAAACCATTTCATTAATGTAAAGGGGTTTTCTTTCTCTTCCTGTTTGACACCTCTGGATATATTTTTAGCAGGATTTTATTCTGAGTTCATTTTGTTACTTGTTTCTCTAAAGAGAACTTCACTAGAGCTAAACATCAGTCAGTCCTGTGTTCTTGGATGTGAAGGTGTCCAGAAGTAAGATGACAAAGCCTAATGCCAGCCTCATGGAGAAAGAGGGGTGATGTAGTGACTTTGTATGAGCACAATTGTGTGTAAGACTGGATTGTGAGAGTAAACCCACATTTCTCCTATAAATTCTACTGGAGATTATTTTAGATTCTTACATTTCAGTTCCAAAATCACATAACAGGCTCTTATGCTGTACTCTTCTTCCCCAACAATGTTCCTCATGGTAGGAATCTGCAAGACCTTCCTTTATGGATGCATTTCTTTCACAACTATTCTGCACAAAGTATTCTTGCAGTTATATATAAAATACATGAATCACTCAATCTAAGTGTTTAAGGCCTATGACAGTCAGACTGTACTAGACTAGAGAGCTAGTCAGACCAGAGATACTAGCCAGTCTGAAGGGTCTTCAAAGAACAGTATTGGCTTCATGTCATTGCCTAGGTGGCAAAGTCAGTTCTGAACCTGCAGGAATTGCAGGGGCTGTACCTTTGGGCAACAGTCCAATGGACCAGGAACTGCAGGGATTGTACCTTTGAGTGACAATCCAAAGGACCACTTATAGGTGTGGTTTTCTCTAATGTCCAGGATCTTAACTCTCCTCAACATGGAAACTCTCCAAGATTTCACCCCCATCCAGCCCACCCTACTCCCCCTGTCTTTGCTACATGCATTTAGACACTCCTGCTGATACTATTCCCTTCCAAACTTGCCACCATCCTCTCCTTACAGTCCTTTCTTCATGGACCAGTTTGCTGCTCCCATCATCTTCTTGTGTCTCTCTTATCTGTTGCTTCTGTATCTGAAACACCCTGGCAGTCTCTCTCTTTACATCTCACCCTTGTTCAAGTCCCTTCTAACAAGTTATGCCTTTAAAATGCCCACAAGGATAAACTAATAATGGGCCAAAAGATGCTCTTTGATGCTGTCATGTACCCTATCTCTTCTGTAATCAGTCCTTGGTGGCATGGGCTGCCCTTCCTCTCTCTGTCCTCTCCAATGCCTAGAAACTTCTTCAACCATTAGGGGATGCAATTTGGTTTGGAGAATGAGGCACTGACTTGGCTCTGCTTTAGGTCCTGCCATTAAGCTGCTAAATGACCTTGAATAAGGTTTTTAACCTCATCTGTCTCATCATGTGACTTTTTTCAACAAAACATGTAAGCTCCTGGGATCTTCTTGTATACTTATAAAGCCCCTAAAACAAAAGGGCCCTATTTTCCCATTGGCTGGCTCAGCTGGGACTTGTCTCCTGTAACCACACACATTCATGCTGCAAATATCTACATCTGAACTACTTGTTTAAGTTTCCTAGACAGTCAGAGGGGAACAATAGGGGGGAACATTTTTAGGCTGAGCTTCACCAAAGCCAGTGCAGTCTTCACCTTTGGGATGAAATAATTGCTTCATCAGAATGCTTGCATGTTGAAAATAGTCTCCCAAATATGAACAAATTGCAATTCATTGGTGAATGTTGCTGAAATATGAGGATTATTATGGGCCAGCTAGATTGCATTATTTAGTAAATAAACTATTTGGTTAAAACATAATCAGCCAGCTCTTTTGGGAAATATTAAATGTATGGAGGGTGATTTTTTTTTTCCAATTCTTTTTTTAGAAGTTGATAAATGGATTCTTCAACTTGTGCTTCACAAGGAAATTTTATCATATTCCATGCTCTTGAAGAGATATACCTGCACCTACAATGCATGTAGACACACAGATAGCAGGAACTCAGCACACCAGACCCACCTCACAGATCCCATGTAACCAGAAAGCAGGAGCTCCTTCACATCTTGAGAACACTAGTACCTAAACACAGATGCAATACCATGAAAATAAGATGTGACAATAACATTTCCTGCCTTAAATGAGAACCTCCATGAAATGGCATCTGCTGAAGGGTTCATGGAAAGGAATATCACAGAATCACAGAGTTGTAGGGGTTGGAAGAGACCTCAAGAGATCATGGGGTCCAACCCCCTGCCAAAGCAGCTCCCCAGCTCATACTGCACAGATAGGCGTCCAGACAGGTCTTGAATATCTCCAGGGAAGGAGAATATTCTGGTTTGCTGCTCAAAGGAAGATGTTTTGAGAAGAACAGGTCTTTTGGAAGGCAACCTAAGGGAAAGGTCATGTCACTCACCAAATCTGCAGAAATGGAAGAGCTGAATAGCTGACTAGCATGAACATTACACCTATCACTGTGCATCAACATCACCTCATACAGCTGAAATGCCAGTAGAACACTGGAGAGTCTTTGAAAAAGGCTAAGTAACAGAATGAACTTTTTGGCAAAACTTTGACCTTTTTTTTTTTCCCAAAAAACTATTACATGCACTCTACAAAGCAGGGTCTGTGAGCAACTGGGAGGGAAACAATAATAATAATAAACTGGAGGAATAGCTTTCATAGGCTAATAAATGGATTGTAAATAGCACATGTCAGACACACTCATTCTCAAACAGAAAACTGTTCCAAAACAGAAATAAAATAAGATTATGACTGAGACAAATAACCTCTTCATCTTTAGAAAAGGAGAGATGCCTTTTCGAGTAAGGGATTAATTTATTTAAAGAAGAAATCTTTGGCATTCAGGTACCATTTTATGTCCCAAAATAAAAAGGATAAACATATACACCCATATTTGACCCATTGACTTTAGCTTGGAGAAGAGAAGGCTGCAGGGGGACCTCATTGCAGCCTGCCAGTACCTGAAGGGACCATACAAACAGGAGGGGAATAAACTATTTAAAAGGGCAGATAATGGCAGGACAAGGGGGATGGATTAAAGCTGAAGGAGGGAAGGGTTAGATTGGATATTAGGGGGAAGTTTTTTACAGAAAGAGTGGTGAGGTCCTGGAACAGGCTGCCCAGAGAGGTGGTGGATGCCCCGTCCCTGGGGGTGTTCAAGGCCAGGTTGGATGGGGCCCTGGGCAACCTTGTGTAGCTCCAGGCCTGAGGTTGGTGTCCCTGCCTGTGGCAGGGGGCTTGGAGCTTTATGATCCTCGGGGTCCCTTCCAACCCTTGCCATTCTATGATTCTATGATTCTATGACTACCCCAAAACGCCAAGCACCTAGAGAGATTAATACACAGAGCATGGGGTCTGCAATACCAAAGAGACCTTTCAGAGCTCAACTGAAACTGGATTAGGCACAACTAGGAGAAAAGATCTAGCCATAAAATCAGAAAACTTCCTCAAAGAAGAAAATTTAGGGGATTTGGTCAGTCATTAGGCACAGTTCTTGAAAATGTCTGTATCGTCAATATGAGGCTGGAGAAGTCATTGTGAACAATGGAAAATGGAGATGGGTACAGATCCTGTGGAGGAGAAGGAAGAGTTAGTACCTTCCAGTGAGTGTCTTCCTCCCAGCACTCCTCAGGAAGGGCTGGTGGGATGTGGAGGCTTTGTTATTTCAGCTCATGTGAGTTTGCTACCCCAGAGAAATATCAGAGGGGCTTGAAATTCTGAAAGCTGGGAGTTGCTCAGCAAAAGCCTTAGGAGCCAGAGAATCCAAGGTTGTATACAACAGCTGGAGATGTAAAGAGGAGATGCAACTCATTAGTTGGAAGGAAAGCTTCACAAGTCCCCACATCCCTCTGATCCTGTGCCACTGCACTGAGCTGTAGGTCATTGCTAAGGAAAGAGAGGGTTGTCTGGTTTTAATAACTCCACAGAGACGCCTGCAGTGCAACTATGTAATGTGAACACCTGGTGACTGGGGACAGAATGGAGGCTAATCATCTCATTTGGAATGCACCACCAGTCCAAATACTATTTGCATTTATTATCAGGCTGGACTGGACTGTAGCTGGGCTTGTGAAAGAAAATGGTACCTTTCAACAAGTCCCTTGAGCCATCCATCCTGTTCAAGGAAGAAACAGTACTGAGGCATCTGAGTAAGGTAATGGGAAACACAGAGTCTTAGACCCATCTTTCTTTGAAGGTAACATTGTGCAGGCCTGCAGAACACAAAAGCTGTGTGCAGGTGCTCAGAAACCTCTCAGGAGCAGCCACAGATGAATCCAAACTATGATCCTCCAGTCTTCTTTGCAGGTGACAACCTGCATAGTTAGAGACACACACTGACATGTCCTCAAAGAGGATCAGCAGCAGTCCTGGAAGCACTTAGGAGTCCTAACATTTATGGCAAAGCCTTTTAGAACTTAATAGGGCTAAAAAAAGGCAATGTTCCATAGAAATTAGTCTGGAAAACAACAATACATCATCATAGATGGTGAAACCCTTTCTACAGGAAAACTAAAAACCCTGTGTTGAGGCTGTAATTCTGTACTGAATGCCCCAGAAGGATTTAAGCACTGGTTCAAATGCTTGCACAGTTTGGGTTAGCACATAAAGTTCTGCTGCAACTCCAGTGCTTGTGTCTAACTTCTGTAAAATTACTGCTTATTTCTTTCCTGTTGGTTGGTGAGCAGTTGGGCTGGAAGAATCCCAGACATAGATACAGCCTGGGAGAAGAGCTCCTGGGGAGCAGCCCTGTGAGAAGGACCTGGGTGTCATGGGGGATGAGAGACTGAACATGAGGCAGCAGTGGCTCTGGCAGCTGGGAAGGGCGATGGGATCCTGGGCTCCATCAGCAGAGGGGTGGCAGCAGGGACAGGGAGGGGATTGTCCCTCTCTGCTCTGCCCTGGGGAGGCCCCAGCTGGATCCTGTGTCCAGAGCTGGGGCCCAACACAAGAAAGATGTGGGGCTGTTGGAGAGGGGTCAGAGGAGCCACAGAGATGCTCAGAGGGCTGGAGCAGCTCCCCTCTGGAGAGAGGCTGAGGGAGCTGGGCTGGGTCAGCCTGGAGAAGAGAAGGCTGTGGGGGGACCTCATTGCAGCCTGCCAGTCCCTGAAGGGAGCAGAGACACAGGAGGGGAATCAGCTTGTTAAAGGGCAGAGACTGGCAGGACAAGGGGGATGGATTAAAGCTGAAGGAAGGAAGGTTTAGATTGGATATTAGGGGGAAGTTTTTTGCAGAGAGAGTGGTGAGGGGCTGGAACAGGCTGCCCAGAGAGGGGGTGGGTGCCCCATCCCTGGGGGTGTTCAAGGCCAGGTTGGATGGGGCCCTGGGCAACCTTGTGTAGCTCCAGGCCTGAGGTTGGTGTCCCTGCCTGTGGCAGGGTGTTGGAGCTCTGTGATCCTTGGGGTCCCATCCAACCCTTGCCATTCTGTGATTCTAAGAGGGTGGCTTTGCATCGATGATTCATTTAGATGTTCGGTGTCTGTTACAAGTTGAAGTCAGACAGTGTCTGCATGCAAATGGAGGGAGATGGTGAAAGGGAACCTCCCACAGTGACAGGGTCCTTTTTCTTCATTAGCATTTAGAAAGCAAGTAAATTTGGCATCCGATGACTGGTAAGACACTGGGCATGCCCTGCGTGTCACAGGGCTCTCAGGCCCCTCTAGCACCATGTGCTGCTATCATGTTCAGATGCTCTGTTCATCCCCTTGAATTTAAGGATTTATTTCCATTGTGGTAAGGATCTGTAACGCCTCATCGGTAGGAGAGGCTGCTGCACACAAGGAAAACCTTTGTCATTTAATTCCTTGTCCTTTGAACAGAACATCTGCACTTAGGGGAAGGTAATAAGGATATTTTCAGTTACCCTCAATCCTTTGTCATGCTGTCTATGGCTGGAAAGCAGGGAAAACAGAAAGCGAATGCAACTCAGAAAACTAGTGCATGCCCCACGGCTGTCAGGGTTTAAGAGGCATTTAGACAATGCCCTTAAAAACATGCTTTAACTTTTGGTCAGCTGTGAAGTGATCAGGCAGGTGGACTGGCTGAGTGTTGCAGGTCCCTACCAACTGACATGTCTATTCTTCTCTTCTCTCTTCTCTCTTCTCTCTTCTCTCTCCTCTCTCCTCTCTCCTCTCTCTCTTCTCTCTCCTCTCTCCTCTCTTTCCTCTCTCCTCTCCTCTCCTCTCCTCTCCTCTCCTCTCCTCTCCTCTCCTCTCCTCTCCTCTCTCCTCTCCTCTCCTCTCCTCTCCTCTCCTCTCCTCTCCTCTCCTCTCCTCTCCTCTCCTCTCCTCTCCTCTCCTCTCCTCTCCTCTCCTCTCCTCTCCTCTCCTCTCCTCTCCTCTCCTCTCCTCTCCTCTCCTCTCCTCTCCTCTCCTCTCCTCTCCCCCCTTCCCCTTCCCCTTCCCTCTTGCACCTTCCCTTCCACCTTCCCTTCCACCTTCCCTTCCCCTTTCCCTTCCCTTCCCCCTTCCCTTCCCCCTTCCCTTCCCCCTTCCCTTCCCCCTTCCCTTCCCCCTTCCCTTCCCCCTTCCCTTCCCCCCTCCCTTCCCCCTTCCCTTCCCCCTTCCCTTCCCCCTTCCCTTCCCCCTTCCCTTCCCCCTTCCCTTCCCCCTTCCCTTCCCTTCCCTTCCCTTCCCTTGGATAGAGGGTGATTTCCAAGAACAGTTAGTTGTCTTTGCCTTCAGATCCTGTCAGGAAAACAAGCCACCAAGTGCTCCCAGAGCACAAAGGTAGCACTTACCACTAGTTAGCTATAAAATCGCTTCTGCCGTGCCCCACGATCACTGTGTGTAGGAGGAGGGATGGGAGCAAGGGAAGAAGGCAGTGCCTGGCCTTGCACCAGGGTAGGTTCTTTTAAGCAGCTTCCAGATGGCACCAGCACAGTGTGGTTTTTATCTTTCTCATGAAGAAAGTGGATCTGTCATTCAAGTCATTCAGACAGGGTTTCTTTTCACTCTCCTGGAAGTGTTTGTCTTTACCTGGCAGTTTTCTTACTGTTACCTACAAAATAAAGATTGTTATCAGTTAGAGTGAAATAGCCAGAACTTCTTTAGTGTCAGTTCTGGTGAAACAGGAGGCCAGTGATGACTGGGAGAGCTGGCAGCCTGCACAGGCTGATGTGAAAAATCATTTGCTGAGCCCAGTCAATTCAGATAAGGACAAAGGATGAGGTCCAGCTCTGCAAGGAAAGAGTGAGGCTTAAGTGAGTGTCTGCAACGTGGGGAGAGCCAAGGAAGCAGAGGAAAATGGTGATTTCTGAAGTGGGGATGGTGGAAATAGCATCTAAAAAGATGAAGCAGAGCTGGCAGATAGATAAAAAGTGTTTACAAGATTTTCTGCAGGAAGGAAGGGAGAGAAAATCCCCACTACAAGACCAAGTGTGCAACATATTCCCAGCACTCTCTTCTAGCCCTATTATTGCACAGAAAATCAAAAGGGAGATATTTTGGGTGTAGCTTCAGAACAGGCCATCATTTGCTTGAAATTCCACTCAAAAGCTGGTTTTAATTTCCCAGCTGAAGTACTTCCTTTTGCTTGCTGTCAGGAAGGGGCCAGAGCAGGATGGCTCAGAAGAGCAGTAGGAAGCTTTGTAACATACAATCACAGAAGGGAGTTAACAGGGACAGGACTCCAAATGCCTTTAGACCTCTTGTTAATTCCTTTTAGCCTACCAGTGGAATCAGAATATAGTGTTAGCAAGCATTACATACCATCCCCTAATTACAGTCCTAACATACAAGAGATGCTGTTAGAATGCAGCAGCCCCTGCCTTGGCCTCCTCATGTGCAAATACACCAGACAATGCACTTCCCATGAGTCCTGCAACACTCCAGGCAAATGTTTTTTCCAGATAAAAGACCAAAAAAAAAAGGAAATTTGATGAAGGCTGGGGCAGGGGAGACTGGAGGAAGGAGAGGGAATGGGGAGTGATAAAACAGTGAGTACAGAAAAGCCCTGGCTGTAGAGAGGGGTTAGCAGGGGCCGTGGCACCCAGTTTTGCAACACACAAAAGCATTTGGAGTCTCCTTCTCTGGAGAGATTCCAGCCCCATCTGGACACCGACCTGTGCAGTATGAGCTGGGGAGCTGCTCTGGCAGGGGGTTGGACCCCAGGAGCTCTGGAGGGCCCTTCCAACCCCCGTGATTCTGTGATTTGTTCACTTGAAGGACAAGAAGAACCAACACAGGGACCTCCTCCTGCATCTCATCAGAGATGCATCCTCCTGCATCTCATCATCAAGAAGGACCTGGGGGTCCTGGTAGATGACAGGGTGGCCATGAGCCAGCAGTGTGCCCTGGGGCTGAGAGAGACAATGGGATCCTGGGGGGCATCAGGAGGAGTGTGGGCAGCAGGTCACAGGAGGGGATCCTCCCCTCTGCTCTGCCCTGGTCAGGCCCCACCTGGAGTGTTGTGTCCAGTGCTGGGCTCCCTGGTGTAAAAAGGACAGGGATCTCCTGGAGAGAGTCCAGAGGAGGCTGAGGAGATGAGTAAGGGCCTGGAACATCTATCCTATGAGGAAAGGCTGAGAGAGCTGGGGCTGTTCAGCCCGGAGAAAAGAAGACTGAGGGGGGACCTAATCAATGTTTATAAATATCTGAAATATGGGGTGCAGGGGGAATTGGCCAGCTCCTTTTTTTTGGTCAGTGGAGATAGGACAAGGGGCAATGGCTGCAAGTTGGAGCACAGGAAGTTCCACAGCAACATGGGGAGGAACTTTTCCCCAGTGAGGGTGAGGGAGCCCTGGGACAGGCTGCCCAGGGGGTGTGGAGTCTCCTTCTCTGGAGAGATTCCAGCCCCGTCTGGACACCGACCTGTGCAGTATGAGCTGGGGAGCTGCTTTGGCAGGGGGTTGGACCCCAGGAGCTCTCGAGGTCCCTTCCAACCCCTGGGATTCTGTGATTCTGTGATCTCCCACTCTGCAGACACCATCACTGCTTTGTTGGTCCATGACAGAGGCAGATGAACAGAACTGTATTGATGTTACTGCATTTAAAGCAAGGGTTCAAACTAAACTGCTAAAAAGCCTTGATTTTCTTTTTTTTTTTTCACTTTTAAATCTGAAAATATTTCTTGACAGCAGTTCCTCAGCAGGACATGAAGAAAAATAGGCTGGTTGTGGTTTAATGGACTAGTCCCAGAGAGCCTTTCATAAAATAGTTACAATATTATAAACGAGATATGTTGTAAGGATAGCTAAAATGGGAATTTACACAAAATATGGTGCCTTTTATTTGCATATGACCTCAATGATTATGTGCAAGATTTGGCCCTCCTCACAATAAGTGCCACATTCTGGTTAGAGAAATACGATGCCTTTGTTTTGGCAGAAAATAAATCTCTTAAGGTAATCAAAAATTCATGTACCAGATTCTAAAAATATCCCCTCCAAAACTGTCTATGCCAGACAAAACAGGAGAAAATATTTGCCTTTGACAGGGATATTGATCTATAAAATGTTTCTTTTCTTTTCCCTCCTTTGCCCTCTTGATTTTCATCCAAGCTCCCCCTCTTCTGGTACTTTCAGCGGAGCAAGGGCTTCTTCTGGGAAGGAACATCTTGAAACACAACTGATTTTTATTTACACTGAGGCCCTTTGGACTGTTCTGGCAATTTAGAGAGGGATCACATCCATTTTTAGCTCTCTAGACTTCCCCCAGCACGTAGAGAAGGACCTTTGTATGAGCAAGGACTTCATACGGCTGTTACTACAAAGCTGCTTTGGATGTCCTCTCCCCTGCATAGAAAGAAATGGAAGTGAACCTGGAAAAAATGCTTCACTTCCTCTGAAAGTCAATCCACCTAGAACTCATAAAGAGGAATACTGCTTGAGGCAGGGATTGCTCTGAATAAACCAAGTGTCTAGGTGCTCAGGAGGTGGGTTTCCTCTTCAGGGCTGTACACTGGTGGCTTTATAACGCTACGGTGACGCAAAGCACCTACCCCAGCTTCAAAATACAAGGATTAGGATCACTGGAGGAGCCCTGCACAGCAGCTGGGCTAGACCAGTGTATCTGGCACTTACTCTCCTGGTTTAATAGCTAATTTAGGAGCTATGACTTCCTCACATTGGTCACTGCTCACCTCTCAGGTCTTTTTAAGCACGGAGCGAGGAGAAATTGCTCCATTGTGCACCCCCAGTATTAAGAGATTTTTTTAATGCCCATTTTTCTTCAAAGGCCCAGCAGTGTCAAAAAGAATTCTGGATGTCTCTGACTCATATATTAAGAAAACAAGGTGTTTTCTTTGGGTAGAGTGAGGTTGTTTCTTGTTTAGCAGAAAACAGCAAGTCACTGGTAAGGGGATGGCATTTCCAAACAGCAAATATCCCACCTGTCTTTTTGCCCTGGCACTCTGTCACACCAGAAGAGTGTTGGATTAAAGCTTTTATACAGTTGACTGCTGTTTCTGAGTCTCATTTTTCCACCAAAGGCTCTATTTCCCCATTAGCAAATGTTTTTATTTCGGCCAGACTACAATGCTTTGTTTGTGTTTATTTGGCAAGCTGTGGTTATGCCTGGTCAAAAGAAGTTGGAGACACCACCCATCCCTTATGTGACTGTCTTTTAACAGCTCTGAAATGCTACTGATGGGCAGCTGTCCCTTCTGCTCCTACCCTGTACTTCAGGCAGACCATTACTGAGATTAAACCAACATAACCTCCTATAACACAAAAGCTGACATATGGCTGTTGAGGGAAAAAATCTGATAGGAAGGAATTTAAATACTGAATTTACTTGCACAAACTTATAATTTCTCTGTTTGTAAGGAGTAAGAATCACAGAATCACAGAGTTGTAGGGGTTGGAAGGGACCTCGAGAGCTCATGGGGTCCAACCCCCTGCCAAAGCAGCTCCCCAGCTCATACTGCACAGGTCGGTGTCCAGACAGGGCTGGAATCTCTCCAGAGAAGGAGACTCCACACCCCCTGGGCAGCCTGTCCCAGGGCTCCCTCACCCTCACTGGGGAAAAGTTCTTCCCCAGGTTGCTGTGGAACTCCCTGTGCTCCAACTTGCAGCCATTGCCCCTTGTCCTGTCCCCACAGACACTGAAAAGGGGCTGGCCATTTCCCCTGCATCCCATCCTTCAGATATTGATAAACATTGATTAGGTCCCCCCTCAGTCTTCTTTTCTCCAGGCTGAACAGCCCCAGCTCTCTCAGCCTTTCCTCACAGGGGAGATGCTCCAGGCCTTTCACCATCTCCTCAGCCTCCTCTGGACTCTCTCCAGGAGATCCCTGTCCTTTTTATCCCAGGGAGCCCAGCACTGGACACAACACTCCAATACACCGAGGCTTCCTCTGAACTCAGTCAATCATTTGAAAATGCAGCCAATAAAACCAGTGTATAATAAAACCAGCTGCTGGTAACCACAACCATGTATCGAATGAACCATCTTATTTTCTAGGAAAGAGGAAGTAAGAAAGCCTGGTTGTTGAAACATTCTTTTTCCTGGAATACTATAAGTCTAAAATAGCAGCTTAACAAAACACCACAAAGATCAAGGGACATTTGCTGTCAAAGACCAAAGGAAGCATAGGGTTCCTAAACTGAGGGGCCTTCAGAGGCCTGAAGGAGCACTGAAAATGGTCTTTCAGCTTCTCTTTCTTTCCTTCCTGGGCTATTTTATATGTGTAGTTATTTGTAGCTATTTTCAAAACTAAATCCTTCTTTCTCTGAACTCCCAACATGTGCTTTCACATGGAATAGGCTTAACATCTCTTCAAGACCCATGACATAAACTGGCATTGAGAAATCTGGAAATATATATTCATAACTTTATCCATACATGTAAGTATATGGAGGGTAGCCAGGTACTCTGCTAGAGTTACCCACTCAGGATTTCAGCCTTAATATTCAAAGAAGTCCTTCAGGTCTTCAAATTTTATCACAGGGCTTACTGTTTCCAGTGACCTTTGAGAAATGCTGCCACATTCCTGGCCCTGCTTTCCCTGCAGCCCTCACAGATGGCAGTCCAGCTTCCTAATTGCTAGTACCTTCATTTTCTTTTTAAATCCAAATAGTAGGGAAATCATATCTCACCTGTGACCTCTTAAGACCCTTTGGAAAGTTCTTTGTGGTTTTTATCTGCTGTGCAAGCTTTAAGAAAATTCAATGAGAAGATGAGCAGGTCATCTGCACCCCATAACCTTGTCACCTTCTCAATGAATCATAGAATCACAGAATCACAGGGGTTGGAAAGGACCTCGAGAGACCATCGGGTCCAACCAAGCCTGCAACCCAACCCAAGGTCAGGGCTGTGCACAGCCCCATGTGGTGCCAGTTAGTCAGAGCTGGAGTCAACTGGAGTCAACTGGAGTCAGGCTTTTGGTGAACAAAGCGAATGCTTCCATCTCCTTCTTGAAATCCAGAAAGAACCTGAGCTGGTGACAACACATCAGTGTGATTCTTGCATTTAGTGGGCTGTTGGGACACCATGACAGCATCAGCTACCAAACAGCTGTGAAATGTAGGCCCAGCACCCAGCTGATCACACCTGAGATCACTGAAACATCTTCATCTGGTTGAGTTCCCACCTTCTTCTCAGAGAGCAAATGCTGCATTTTTTTTCCTGTGACAAAAATGCCAAGTCTTTGTGGCTGCTTCTGAAAATCAGGCATGGAAAAAGAACTGGAAAATCATTAGTACCAAGAGCGATTATATATTGACACATGAAAATGTGTCTGTCTCTTGGTGAAAACACCATGTATGCCATTGGGTTTTTTGCAAGACATAGCCAGTAAGCCAGTTAAATTCCTTTGAGGGAGTGAAAGGAAATAACATCTCTTCTGAGGAGAGCATGAGGTCTTTCCTGAAAAGACTATAGTTATTCCTTAAACCATGCACACAAATTAAATGATTTGAAACTTCCGATGCAAAAGCAGGAAGGAATCAGAAGTAAGAACCACTCACTGCATGGAAATAAGAGGTTTTGTACAGCTTGGTTGAGTTTCTTCTTCCACCCCTTTCTCCTGCCAGATCCTCCTGAAAAAGGCTAAAATAACAATCTTATGAGACTATCTACCACTGACAGCTCATCACACTGATTTGAGTGGGATTCATTTTAAAACAGGAGGAGTATTGTGTCCAGTGCTGGGCTCCTTGGGATAAAAAAGACAGGGATCTCCTGGAAAGAGTCCAGAGAAGAGCTACAAAGATGATGAAGGGCCTGGAGCATCTCCCCTGTGAGGAAAGGCTGAGAGAGCTGGGGCTGTTCAGCCTGGAGAAGAGAAGACTGAGGGGGGACCTTATTAATGTCTATAAATATCTGAAGTATGGGATGCAGGGGGAATTGGCCAGCCCCTTCTCAGTGTCTGTGGGGACAGGACAAGGGGCAGTGGCTGCAAGTTGGAGCACAGGGAGTTCCACAGCAACATGGGGAGGAACTTTTCCCCAGTGAGGGTGAGGGAGCCCTGGGACAGGCTGCCCAGGGGGTGTGGAGTCTCCTTCTCTGGAGAGATTCCAGCCCCGTCTGGACACCGACCTGTGCAGTATGAGCTGGGGAGCTGCTTTGGCAGGGGGTTGGACCCCAGGAGCTCTGGAGCTCCCTTCCAACCCCTGGGATTGTATGTTTTTGCCATTCATGAATGATTTTGTGTTCCTTGCAAAGACGCAGCGCTGTGGGAATGTCATTTGACTAACAAACCACCTTTCACCAACACCATCAGTCTCCTTCGTATTATATTTAGATTCACTCCCTGGTTTTCTTTTAAAAGACAGAAAAGTTCCACAGAACACTTACAAACTCCCTCATGCCGCTCTCGACTTCTTGCTTAGAAGAGGGCTCAAACAGGGACAGAATTGCATCTGAGACACACATCTCCACATCTCCAGGACCAGAGTTAATAAAGCAGTGGAACAGATTCATTAGATGTCTTGTTGATTTCTACTTTTATTACCAGTGCAATATTTTCTTTCCATAAATTTGCAGCAACGCAACAGTGTTCAAAAATCTTTCAGAGGTTTGCTAATACATAAGCAGTTTGTAAGCTGGAATAGTAAAATAGTTCTTCTTCCCCCTGGAGACACTAGTATTTTGTGGCAGAATTTTGCACATCTGCATAAGATCTTGTGTGTAGATGCACAGAAGCAGATACTGTTGCAGGATTTGCCTTTGAATGGAAATTTCCCATAAACACAAATGAAACTGTTCCCCACAAGCGAATACAGTGCAAACACAATTGCATCAATGTGTTTCTTACATATTTTTGGCAAATTAGTAGGATCTGGCTATCAAATTTATGATGTTCTGCTCCTGTAATAAATAATCTGTGAAGCCATTAAAACTGTGTTTCTCATATGTCACTGAGTATGATAGACCCAGCACATGTGCAGGCATAATGTCCTTCCTAAAGCCAGATACTGTACATCAAACTTCAGGGTTTTCTATGTGGCCTGTTTGCAATATTGTAGGAACTGAGGGAATTAAAATGTTTGCTATATATTTGAGACCTATAAAAGATGGGGGTTCATTTCTCCTAATGTCAAAGTGGAAAACTTATTCCACTCAAAAGATTCATTCAGTACCACCCACCATCAGATCCAAGCCTTAATCTGGTAATTATCAGCCAAAAGCAACCTCCCTGCTTTTAACTTGCTCAAAGTTACACATAGACAAAATGCTTTTGCTAATGAAACATCTCCCATCTTCAGCCTAAAGTCCCAAATGCCAGGCTGCTTTTCTTCTCCTCTACCCTTACATCTCCCTATTTTACAGCTGCTGGCAGGTAGGTTTATTTTCCTAGCATCCTGCAGCAATTAATCTCCAGAAAATTTTATATCCCCTCCTTCTCCCATACAAAAAGCAAAACTACCTTGACAGTGAAAAAACCAAGGGACAGGAAGGTTAAATGATTTACTCATGGTTGTACTGGAGCTCTGTGGTTAAAGCATCTTGTGGGAGTGTACCCCCATGAATTCAGCCAGAGCACAACATTGCTCTTTCCACCAGCAGCACCATCTCTTACTGCAAAAGCAGCACGTTGCAGTGTGGATGAAAGCTGGTAACTGTCAGCACTCTGCGTTACCGTGCAGCAGCAAGAGTTGCACTCAGGCTTCCAAACACTCCTCTCCCCCTCTCACCCACGCTTGTCTGTGGATTTTCATTTGGGAGAAGATATTTTTCCCCTGTTCTGCTTCTGACAAAGCCCAGAGAAGCAGCTCCAGTGATGTTACAGCCACCCAGCACACTGTTTACTAAATAGTTCTTCGTTACATCCCACCGACTGTTTTCTTTGGAGGGAAACAAACATTCTTACAAATACAGCAGATGACATATGAAATGATAAAACTGCCTATTGGGTAAATGAAAGATCTCCTTTATTCTCAAAAACATGCAGCTTTACAAGTCTAATGTGGAGCGCTGTTCTATGCCAGATACATTTGGAAACCATCCCAACTATCACTTTGAAACTCTGCCTATTCCAAAGTTTTGGCAGCTCCAATCACAGGCACAAAAGCTTCAGCAAAACTGCTGTTCTAATGAGGCCAGCTCTTGCCAGGAAGTGACAAAGCAACCAATGCCATCTGTTTGCATCTACCCACATTTAATCTATTCATGGGAGCCAAATTCCCAGTCATCAGCATTGTTTTACTGGTATTGTTCTTTGGCCTAAAAATAAGCTATGGGTCTTATTCCTTGCTGAAGGAACTGAAATCAGCACTTCTACACCAGATATGTTTGACCCAATGCTTTTTGAGCCAGAAATGAAAACAGGAAAAGTTCAGCTCTGTATGCCATGAATGTGAGTGAACCTTGGCTAAGCAGACAAATCCTTTTTTTTCATGTATGTATTACAAGCTGAGAACTAACTACACTTGTGGGTCACGGTGACTGTATCCTGAATCTCAGTGGAGTTAAAATACGTGGAATAAAAACAAGTTGAAAACGATGTTACTCTGTTCCTGTGCTACTATCAAGTTTCTAGTCAATGATCCAACATGCAGTAGCTGAATAAATCCAACTGGCTTCTTTTCTGTGCAAGCCCCAGGTCCCTCAAGATGTTTGTTTCCATGTATTTTCCACAGTTATAAGAGCTTAGAACTGCAACAATAAAACATGAATATGGGCATAAGTGGCTTCCTTATACTTCAGTGCAAAACTGAAAACCATGAATGGATTTGACACTCCAAAGAAAGGCACTGCTGGGAAATGTCAGTTTATATTGCATGATGTCTCTGTCTGCATGTTAAGAATGGAGTAACCAGGGTTGAGTGTGAACTGCAGGAACCTGAAGCCATTCTTGGGCTCTGATACCAAGTCTGAGCTCTAGGTACAGCTCAGATCCCATATAGGGACTATTGTAGGTATGAATCTCCACTCCCCAACTCCTTATTCTACCCTGCCCCGGTCTCCTTTCATTCTCTAGCCTTTGGGAAGAAGACCCTGGCACGTGGATTGAAAGGAAGCCAAAGCCAAAGATCCACCGAGATCACTGCTCTGGTCAGCACCAGGATTGTGGAGGTGCCTTGTTTAAAATGCTTCAAAACATCTTGAAGATCAGTCAAGGTAAACCCCTCTGCCAGCCTATGCCATGCATACCAAGAATCATCCAGATCTGTTAAGCAACCGTGTGGTTCCATTCACAACACTACTTCTGAGCACCACCAAATGAGGAGACAACTGCAAGAGGAATGTGCATGGAAAGAGTGATGATTTGCCTGAAAAAAAAAACAGTAGAGGTGTTCAGATGGGGACAGTGGGAGCTTGTGAGGGACAGACAGCATTATCTTCTTTGGTTGGTAACAGCCACCCTTCCTGCTGGAATATTTAAGCCTAGAAAAAGGAAATACTTCTTTAGTTCATTTTCAACAGTATGAGACTGTACCCATGCAAAAGCAGCTGGAAGGACCATGTGTTAACAAGTGCTAACACAAAATAGAGATAATCAAAGCAAAGGAAGAGAAACTGTAAGCTTTGTAACACCCACAGGAGCTGGAATAGGACATGTCTAGGGGATGGAGGAGAAAATTCTGCTTTCCTTCTTGCTTCCCACCCATAAGAATAAATGTGAGTGGAATCACTGTTCTCAGGCACTTCTAAACATAGTTTATGACAAGAAAAATGATAGTTTAATTGGCTGACTATAGACATTCTCCTGTAACATTCTTCCCAGTTCCTTGGGCTTTTCATGACTTTATTTCTCACTTGTTCAAAAAAAACCCTACTTAATATCCCTTACATCCTCTGAGTTGATGGTACAATTATTTTTTCCTTGTTTTGGGCAGCCTGTGTTATGATCTCTGAGACTATACTGGATTTAGGGATTTCAGTTCAGTCTTTAGTGGCTCATATATATCACAAACTTAATACATATCACAGGGCACAGGCTGAAACAAAGCATGTAACTGGGGATGGCATTTCTGTAAAAGCCCAGAGTGCTGCCTTCCATTGGCAGGCTAATCTGTCATGACTAAGAATTATTATATTCATAAGTCTGTACCACACAGGCAGAGTACTCTGATCTAAATGAAATGACTCTGGTTTCATGGCAGCGCTGCTTAGATTGCTTTATAGTCCATTATCCATGGCCTTGTTGGGGCAGTACAGTGGTGACAGACCCCAGTGCCTCACACAGCTGTATTACCCATTTACTTTCAGTGCAATAGCCATGAGCAAGTTGGTTTTGTAAAGCTTTGGTAGGGTCTGACACACACATCTACCTCAGCCTCCTCTCTGGCAAGCACTGTATTTGACTTTGTGATCAAACTTTCTGAACATACCAGTCTTCTCTTCCTTCAACACTGCTCCCTTTATCTTGCACATCTGATTCTTCATCATAAGGTTTCACTAAGCTGTGACATGAGCAAAATTCCATGTCCAGGTTCACAGAGGTTTATGGATTTTCAATGGCCACGTTTCCTTCATATTTTATTTAAGATACCAGCATAGCATGTTTGGACATTGAAGAATGCAGCGAGGTTCAATTTAGATTTCTCTTAAACACCGTGAATCACAGTTCTCAAACTCAGATTACCTTAGGCATTGATGGGCTGGGTGACCCTGATCACAGAATCATAGAATCATAGACTCATAGACTCATAGACTCATAGACTCATAGAATCATAGAATCATAGAATCACAGAATCATAGAATGGCATGGGTTGGAAGGGACCCCAAGGATCACAGAGCTCCAAGCCCCCTGCCACAGGCAGGGACACCAACCTCAGGCCTGGAGCTACACAAGGTTGCCCAGGGCCCCATCCAACCTGGCCTCATCACCCCCAGGGATGGGGCATCCACCACCTCTCTGGGCAGCCTGTTCCAGCCCCTCACCACTCTTTCTGTAAAAAACTTCCCCCTAATATCCAATTTAAACCTTCCCTCCTTCAGTTTTAAACCATTCCCCCTTGTCCTGCCAGTCTCTGCCCTTTTAAAAAGTCAGATACTGGCAGGACAAGGGGGACAAGCACAAGCACAAGCACAGCAGCACTCCCAAGGAGAAGCACACTGGCTGCTGTCGCTGCTCCAGCTCTGACTCAGGGCTCCTGCACCAGCTGCTGCTGAAAGAAAAAGGTGCCTATGGGCAGATTTAGGGTAACTTTCCCAAGCCACCAGGCCTAGGCATTAGATTAGGCTCTGAAAAGGATGCAGAGCAAATAATTACGGGGGATAATAACTGGTTTTAATGATTTAATCCCATGTAATTTTGTCAGCGCAAGAAGAGGTTTATGCTGGCCTTGGGCAGCATGGCAGTGGGGTGGCAGCAGCAGGGGCAAGGGAATGCTATGCAGCAGTCGTTTAGAACAGGGAGTACTCATTGCTAATGACAAATGCATTCCCTTACTTCATCCCCTATGCTGTCCTACAGTGATACACCAATAATTCCCCTGAACACACTGACGCAACCTCTGCCATCTAACATCCATAACTACAGCCCTTAACCTCCGTATGCAAAAAGGGAGACAACCTATGACACCCTTGAGTTTAAAATAGCAGTGTAACAACTGTTCTGACAGCTTCTGATGTTTATCTTCTGAAGCTGAATCCAGACCACTAGCCATATTCAGCAAACACTGGAGCACGAGCCACCTCTCCAGCGCCGGTTCCTCCGCACGGAGCTGGAACGACGCAGCAATGAATCAGCTCCAAGCTGCAGACCACGCTCCAGCTGTCTCACAATAAACTAAACTGCAGCAGCTCCACAAGTTCACAGTAGCAGCACTAATTCTTACCAGCTGAGGACTTGAGCCTTTATCTCTTGTTTAGACTTGGGAACAGACCTCAGGTTTCTGCAGCGCACGTCTCGGCTAAACAAAGGGCTGATCTTCGCCCCAAGTGCCCCAAAGTGCTAGCAACTGCACAGGACTGTTTCCCAACCTGGGATGGGGTGTTCATCATCTCCCTCCTGTTGTGATACCATGCCACTTTGGTGGCAAAATGACCTGTAGTAGCAGGAACGGTGCTGGAAATGGAGCACCCACCACACGGGTGCTACTGAAATGATGCTGGTCCCATGTGCCAGCTTTGGAAAAAAGAGCTCTCTGTTTCTGCCTGGCTTTGGCAAGCTTTTAACCCTGGCTAATTTAACATTAAAGCTACACTAGCTGTCTCAGATCCGTATTGTTACAGCCAGCTGGATGTGCCAAAAACTACAAAGAGGGCGAGCCTTTTGCCTAAACAAACAATACTGACTGTCACTTTGTATCAGGACTTAATCCTGTTAATGAGCTGCAGGAGGGGCAGTTCCCCTGATCCAATGAGTTTTTCAGAGGCCCTTTCCATTCACTGATGGCTTGCTGATAGCCACGAGGTTTGTACAGTAATCCTGAGGTAGCTCTTACTCAGCACTCTGTTCCATAGAGCGCCTTTTGCCTTCACATCCACGCCAATGGGTTGCCCCTGCCACAGCCAGGAGGAAACGCTGTTCCCATCTACTGTGGGCTTTGCAACCTATATTCAGATTCACACCAGGCTGTACCTTCATATTTGGTGTTGGTTAACGGGGTTTGGGGAGGTTTCTGCTGGTTCCAGGCTCCTTTCCGTTCCACTGTCCTGAACATTAGAAATTTCATGCAATTAACAGCAATGAGAATGAGGTAAATTCCTTGGGTACTCCACTTCAGATCCTAAGATCTCAGTTTGTGCTGCATAGAAACAGGCTCATGAATTGGATAAGTTTATCAGCTGATTAGATATGAAAATTAGTCCAGAAATGCTATTGATGTTAATAACTTTTTTTTTCATGTATGTTGGCTTTACTTTTTGTTGTTGTACGATCCCACCAGGCTTTCATGGATATGGGAGCAAAGAGATGAAGTTTTTCTTTGCTTCTGAAAACAAATGGTTGAATTCATTTCCCTGTTGATGTTATATGGAGATTCTTGGGAGGAAAACCCAGTGCTACCAAAGGAAAAGGTGTGAGAAACTGGGCCAATAGCTGTTTTCCCCAGGGCTCGGTGTTGGGCCCAGTCCTGTTCAATATCTTCATTAACACCTTGATGAGGGAACAGCACCCACCCTCAGCAAGTGCTGATGATACAAAGCTGGGAGGGGTGGCTGACACACAGGACACTGCACTGCCATCCAGAGACCTGGCCAGGCTGAGAGCTGGGCAGGGAGAGACCAGATGAGATTCAACAACAGCAAGTGGAGAGTCTGGCTCCTGGGGAGGAACAACCACATGGATCAGGACAGGCTGGGGGTGACCTGCTGGAGAGGAGCTCTGTGGAGAAGGACCTGGGGGTGCTGGTGGGTGACAGGGTGGCCATGAGCCAGCAGTGTGCCCTGGGGCTGAGAGAGACAATGGGATCCTGGGGGCATCAGGAGGAGTGTGGGCAGCAGGTCACAGGAGGGGATCCTCCCCCTCTGCTCTGCCCTGGTCAGGCCCCACCTGGAGTGTTGTGTCCAGTGCTGGGCTCCCTGGGATAAAAAGGACAGGGATCTCCTGGAGAGAGTCCAGAGGAGGCTGAGGAGATGATGAAGGGCCTGGAGCATCTCCCCAGTGAGGAAAGGCGGAGAGAGCTGGGGCTGTTCAGCCTGGAGAAAAGAAGACTGAGGGGGGACCTAATCAATGTTTATCAATATCTGAAGGATGGGGTGCAGGGGGAAATGGCCAGCCCCTTTTCAGTGTCTGTGGGGACAGGACAAGGGGCAATGGCTGCAAGTTGGAGCACAGGAAGTTCCACAGCAACACGGGGAAGAACTTTACCCCAGTGAGGGTGAGGGAGCCCTGGGACAGGCTGCCCAGGGGGTGTGGAGTCTCCTTCTCTGGAGAGATTCCAGCCCCGTCTGGACACCGACCTGTGCAGTATGAGCTGGGGAGCTGCTTTGGCAGGGGGTTGGACCCCAGGAGCTCTGGAGGGCCCTTCCATCCCCTACAACTCTGTGATTCTGTGATTCTGTTCATGTACCTATTCAGTTTAAGTACAGCAAGCTGGGTGAGTAGTTCCTTGGCTGAGCTTTCCTATATGACATCCTGGCTGCCTTAGCTCCCCTTGCTCTCCCAGAAAGAAAAAGGTGGGAGAGGAGGCAAACAAGGATCCCTGTTTTACTGTCTTCTACCACACTATTTCAGGTAAAACACGTTGTGCTTCTGATCTTCCTTTTTTAGTTGCTAAGTGGAAAAATATGAAAAGCCATGAAACTGGTAAAAAATCAGCCACCCTGGAAAACTCACTGCTTTTCACTAAAAACCACAAAGGTGTGGGACCTGCACACCTAACATCCCTAGGCTGCTTTGTAAATCACTGCCACAACGAATTGCTGCTTGTTTTTAAACTAAGTAGTAGACAAAAAAGGCTATTGAGGGTTAAATGAACAAACACCTCTCTGACTACAGGACTGGCCTCCAGCAGAGGGCTATCTCATGCTTGCTTTGTTTTTACCTGAATTAGATTAGTGCTGCTGTGTGATTTCACTCTTATTAGGCACTAGGAAGGCTAAACAACCTAGCACTAAGCCCATGGAAGAGTTCACACAGAGTTCACAGCTAATTAGACATCTCAGGCTCCTCCTCACAGCAAAGCAACCTTGATGGGGGAATGGAGTCCCATATGCCTGATCTGGAGGAGCTGCACAGGCATGGAATTTCACTGTCACCAGCAGATGAGGCTTCTCCAGTGCCTGGACACTACTGCATCCAGCTGGTGGCTTTCCCTCAACAGTGGACTAATACATGCTGTCTCTCCCCACCCAGTTTGCAAAAAACGTTTACTGGAAAATCACTGAGAACAACAGTAAAGATATCTGAGTTATATGTCACACAAATATTTATGAAAGAATATTTATGAGATCACAACGTGGCGTAACCAGGACATAGAATCATAGAATCACAGACTGGTCTGGGTTGGAAGGGACCCCAAGGATCACAGAGCTCCAACCCCCTGCCACAGGCAGGGACACCAACCTCAGGCCTGGAGCTACACAAGGTTGCCCAGGGCCCCATCCAACCTGGCCTTGAACACCCCCAGGGACGGGGCACCCACCCCCTCTCTGGGCAGCCTGTTCCAGCCCCTCACCACTCTCTCTGCAAAGAACTTCCCCCTAATATCCAATCTAACCCTTCCCTCCTTCAGCTTTAATCCATCCCCCTTGTCCTGCCATGAGGTCCCCCACAGCCTTCTCTTCTCCAGCTTCCAGCCTCCCAGCTCCCTCAGCCTCTCTCCAGAGGGGAGCTGCTCCAGCCCTCTGAGCATCTCCGTGGCTCCTCTGACCCCTCTCCAACAGCCCCACATCTTTCTTGTGTTGGGCCCCAGCTCTGGACACAGGATCCAGCTGGGGCCTCCCCAGGGCAAAGCAGAGAGGGACAATCCCCTCCCTGTCCCTGCTGCCACCCATCTGCTGATGGAGCCCAGGATCCCATCGCCCTTCCCAGCTGCCAGAGCCACTGCTGCCTCATGTTCAGTCTCTCATCCCCCATGACACCCAGGTCCTTCTCACAGGGCTGCTCTCCAGGAGCTCTTCTCCCAGTCTGTAGACTATAGACATTATATGTAGAAACCACCACTTAGCATAATGTTTCATCTGACCTTTCTAAATAAAAGTATTTTTAAAAAATGGCATCTTTTATTAATCTTTACATTATTTTTAGGCTAAATAATCAAACATTAAAGAATTATTTGGTATTGCCAGAACAATAATATCAGGTTTACAGAAAATAATTCAAACATAATCCCTATTAATTGTCAAGCAAACATTTGTACTTGTTACTTCCCCAGTTAAAACAATCTGATTGCCAGAAGTTTGGTTATTTATGAAGTTATGTGGCAAAACACATGCATGCACCTCTTTTTAAACCACCAAAACCTGGGATGTGGGTAGGAACCCTGACCCTGGCTGGCGGTACTTCACTCTCACTTGACTTCCATAGAAATTATTTCTCTCCCCTCAGTATGAAAGAGACTTGTTGCTCTATTTTAAATGTAATTTTTGGCAGCAAGATGTTATATTTCAGGTACCTCTGCCCAAAAACTTTGCAAAGAATAAAATTCCCTCTTGCAGATGGTACGGCTCACATATCACTTCTGCCTCGTTTGGTTGTATTTTTGGGGTGTGAGTGGGAGACCACTGGCTCAAGAGCTGCTGCTGACAGTCTTTGCTGGAATGAATTCACTGCTGGGTGCCAGGATGGCAAAATCTGGCCTGTGCCCACTGACTTGGCTTTGGCGGTGCTCCGTGAATGTACACTTTCAGCATCTGCTTACTACTGCTTCAAAAGAAAACATAAGAGGTAGTAGTCATAAAATCATAGAATCATAGAATGGCCTGGGTTGGAAGGGACCCCAAGGATCACAGAGCTCCAACCCCCCTGCCACAGGCAGGGACACCAGCCTCAGGCCTGGAGCTACACAAGGTTGCCCAGGACCCCAGCCAACCTGGCCTTGAACAACCCCAGGGATGGGGCACCCACCCCCTCTCTGGGCAGCTTGTTCCAGCCCCTCACCACTCTTTCTGCAAAAAACTTCCCCCTAATATCC
Organism: Laterallus jamaicensis coturniculus; assembly: GCA_022605575.1. Lineage (NCBI taxonomy): Eukaryota > Metazoa > Chordata > Aves > Gruiformes > Rallidae > Laterallus > Laterallus jamaicensis. The sequence goes on from JAKCOX010000005.1 coordinate 41,168,294, forward strand.
AATCTAACCCTTCCCTCCTTCAGCTTTAATCCATCCCCCTTGTCCTGCCAGTCTCTGCCCTTTGAACAAGCTGATTCCCCTCCTGTGTCTCTGCTCCCTTCAGGGACTGGCAGGCTGCAATGAGGTCCCCCCACAGCCTTCTCTTCTCCAGGCTGACCCAGCCCAGCTCCCTCAGCCTCTCTCCAGAGGGGAGCTGCTCCAGCCCTCTGAGCATCTCCGTGGCTCCTCTGACCCCTCTCCAACAGCCCCACATCTTTCTTGTGTTGGGCCCCAGCTCTGGACACAGGATCCAGCTGGGGCCTCCCCAGGGCAGAGCAGAGAGGGACAATCCCCTCCCTGTCCCTGCTGCCACCCCTCTGCTGATGGAGCCCAGGATCCCATCGCCCTTCCCAGCTGCCAGAGCCACTGCTGCCTCATGTTCAGTTTCTCATCTACCAGAATCCCCAAGTCCTTCTCAGCAGGGCTACCTGAATAGTCACAATTTTCAGTGTCTTGGGGTAGAAAGAATGGGGATTAAACACCACATAAAGTTGGGGAAAATACATAGCTAGTGGAGAGGTAACTCATTAAAGGTGCTCTGCACAGTAATGCGACGTGACGTACAGTGCAGTCAGACAGTTCAATACTCTTGAAGAGTAAAGCATCAGTCAGTGTATCATGAGGAAGCTCTTCTGCAGAAACTTCCACACTCTTTCCTTTTTTTAATGCATGAGCTAATTAATTTTTTGGAAACAGGCTGCATTTCTGAATTTTGGAAACCCAATGAAGCACGGCAGGGATCCCAGTTTATTGCTTAACAAAAAACTATTACCCTTTTAACAGTTCTGACAGGCACAGCTGAGTCTTACAAGAGCTATTCCCTCCTCTCCAACCCCCTCCCTTTTTTTTTGTCCCCTTACTCTGTTGCCCAATTAACAATCACTGTAGAGAATTTGCAATTACCTCAACAGCACAGTGCAGGGAGCTGATTTTCTGATTTATATCTTTCTCAACAGATTCTCAAGTAACAGCATGAATTAACCACTGCAAACAACTGGAATGTTTTCACTGTACATGTACTTTATATACAATATGTGTATATTTAGTTTATAGCTTGTATCTTTACTGCCGTTCCTTGAGGGTTGATATTGAGGTTGGCTCAGTTCATAGAATCATAGAATCATAGAATCATAGAATCATAGAATCATAGAATCATAGAATCATAGAATCATAGAATCATAGAATCATAGAATCATAGAATCATAGAATCATAGAATGGCCTGGGTTGGAAGGGACCCCAAGGATCACAGAGCTCCAACCCCCTGCCACAGGCAGGGACACCAACCTCAGGCCTGGAGCTACACAAGGTTGCCCAGGGCCCCAGCCAACCTGGCCTTGAACACCCCCAGGGACGGGGCACCCACCTCCTCTCTGGGCAGCCTGTTCCAGCCCCTCACCACTCTCTCTGCAAAAAACTTCCCCCTAATATCCAATCTAACCCTTCCCTCCTTTAGCTTTAATCCATCTCCCTTATTCTGACATTATCTACCCTTTGAACAAGCTGATTCCCCTCCTGTGTCTCTGCTCCCTTCAGGGACTGGCAGGCTGCAATGAGGTCCCCCCACAGCCTTCTCTTCTCCAGGCTGACCCAGCCCAGCTCCCTCAGCCTCTCTCCGTAGGGCAGCTGCTCCAGCCCTCTGAGCATCTCCGTGGCTCCTCTGAACCCTCTCCTTCTACATCTTCCTTGTGTTGGGCCCCAGCTCTGGACACAGGATCCAGCTGGGGCCTCCCCAGGGCAGAGCAGAGAGGGACAATCCCCTCCCTGTCCCTGCTGCCACCCCTCTGCTGATGGAGCCCAGGATCCCATCGCCCTTCCCAGCTGCCAGAGCCACTGCTGCCTCATGTTCAGTCTCTCATCCCCCATGACACCCAAGTCCTTCTCACAGGGCTGCTCTCAAGAAGCTCTTGTCCCAGGCTGTATCTATGGCTGGGATTCTTCCAGCCCAGTTAAAATATTTGTCAGTGACATGGGCAGTGGGATCAAGAACACCCTCACCAGTTTGTGATAGCACCAAGCTGTGTGGTGGGTTGACATGCTGGAGGGAAGGGATGCCATCCAGAGGGGCCTAGACAGGCTGGAGAGCTGGGCCTGTTCCAGTCACATGAAGTTCAGCAAGACGCAAGGTCCTGCACATGGGATGGGGCAATATCAAGCACAGCTACAGGCTGGCTGGAGAATGGATTGAGAGCAGCCCTGAGGAGAAGGACGCAGGAATGTTGGTGGACAAGAAGTTCATCATGACCCAGCAATGTGCTTGCAGCCCAGAAAGCCCACGGTGTCCTGACCTGTATTAAAAACAGTGTGACCAACAGGTCAAGGGAGGGGATTCTGCCCTTTTACTCCACTCTTGTGAGATCCCACTTGCAGTACTGTGTCCAGCTCTGGAGTCCCCAGGACAAGGACATGGAGCTATTGGAACAAGTCCAGAGGAAGCCACAAAGCTGATCAGAGGGCTAGATCACCTCTCCTATGAAGACAGGCTGAGAGAGTTGGGCTTGTTCAGCCTGGAGAAGAAAAGGCTCCAGGGACACTTCAGAGCACCTGAAGGGGCTACAGAAAAGATGTGGAGGGACCATTTCCAGGGGCAGGGAGTGACAGAACAAGCCTTAAGCTGAAGGAGGGGAGATTTAGGTTAGATATTAGGAACAAATTCTTCACTGTGAGGGTGGTGAGGCCCTGGCACAGGTTGCCCAGAGAAGTTGTGGCTGCTCTGTCAGTGTTCAAGATGTGGTTGGGTAGAGCTTTGGGCACCCTGGGCTAGTGGAGGGTGTCCCTACCCATGGCAGGGGGTTGGAACTAGATGGATTTTGGGATCCATTCCAATCCAAACCGTTCCAGGATTCTTTGATTCTATTATTTGCAGCTCCATCACTAACAACTGAGGTAAGAGTTTGAAGTGAATAGTAAAGTAAGTGAATAGAAACAAAGAATGCTGCAAAGAAAGAGGGCTTGAGTTGTGATGCATTAAAATGTTTGCACATCTGAGAAATACTTGTAAAGTCACCCTTGGTCTGAGTTGCAGAGCCAGGCTGCATGGAGCAGTTTTCACTGCCAAAGTATTACAGTCATTAATCGCAGCCCATAGCAAAGTCACTCTGAGTGTTACAGGAAGAGAAGCACAGGGACACCACTAGACAAGGACTCCAAAGAGGTTTCCTGACGCCAGCATGGAGACAACTTTCTGCCCCATTCACATGCTCCAACAAAGACTGCTCAAAGCTGCCAATTTCAGCCCACCAGAGAGACTCCACACTGCTTATTCCTGAGTCCCGAAAGGCTGCTGCCTCATCCAGTGTGCAAAAAGGCTTCAGCAGTCTGACACCTTAGCATCATTATTATTAGCTGGCTGTGATTTATGCTGTGATGGAGAGGGACTGTGGCTGGAATGGGAATTTAGGTTTCCAGTTGGAATTAAACTGGAAATAGACAGCAGCTTTTCTGATCCACCATGCTCATGTGCATCCGTGGCAGGGTACCAGCCTGTGCATACACACCCACCCCCTGCCTTATCCATGTCCTGCAAAATACAGACAGCTCTTTAACAAAGAAATTACTTTGAGGACCCATGTAATCCTTTTCTGAGGACAATATTGTACTACCCAGCATATTGTATGTGGCACGGGTTGTGGGAACACCAGCTAGGTTAAAGGAAAAATCCTTACTACATGTAAAAGTTGCTTTATATTTCATTTACACAGTTTCCACAAGAACTATTGAAAACCCTGACAAAGTGATATATGAGCAAATAAAACGTGAGCTTACTGCAGAGACTCACACTTTCTGATGTATTTTTTCTTCTCAAAACTCAGTGCCAACTGTTCCCCTTGCCATTTTTCTCAAAACCCACTGTGCCAACCAAATGTCATTGATATGGGATTTTCCACAGACAGATAGCATTGCAATTCTTTTAAAATACAAGACTAAGGCTATTAAGCATATTGCTTTAAACTGGCACCAAAATTGGAGGCTATGAAGGAAGCAGACAATTGGCAGAACTAGTCTTTCCACCACATATGTCAGTGAGACCTATAGCTTGGGAAAAGGATGCTTTCTGGAATATAGTCCTAATGTATTTACCATCTGCTGTGCTAGAAGCGTTTTGCCTTCATGCTAATAATCTGCAAACTTGGTAACTCACACACACAAACTGCAGCTCTCTGTTTAGGTTTCAGCAAAGGTTTAATATATGGTGCTGTAGCATTACCAGGCTGTGTTACTTTGTACCAACATGCTCCACAGACTCAATGGAGAAACTGGGAAATGGTGTCAGAAGTAACAGCAACGGCACTATGCTTGTGAAAAAGTGTGAGTTCTGTATGTTACAAGGATTATTTGCCTTGCTTGGGATCCCCTTAAGCTATTTACTCCTTAGTTAGAAAAGCTTCATAATCTGTGAAAGACCTGCTGTTACTAGGAACTGCAGAGATGCAAATAGAAGGGGAGATAAATCCATGGAAAGCTGAAAATGCCCATTTCAGAGCTTACAATGAAAGAAGTAAATGAAGCCATCCAGGTCTGTGTATCTCATTCTAAGAAGAATGATACCAGAACACAAACCAGCATAAGCCTTGACCAGTGGCATTCAGCTAATTCTCTTTTAGGCTTTCCACAGTCCCTCCTTGCTTTAAATGCCTCCCAGGATTCACCCACTCTGGGGAGGAACAACCACATGGATCAGGACAGGCTGGGGGTGACCTGCTGGAGAAGAGCTCTGTGGAGAAGGACCTGGGGGTGCTGGTGGGTGACAGGGTGGCCATGAGCCAGCAGTGTGCCCTGGGGCTGAGAGAGACAATGGGATCCTGGGGGCATCAGGAGGAGTGTGGGCAGCAGGTCACAGGAGGGGATCCTCCCCCTCTGCTCTGCCCTGCTCAGGCCCCACCTGGAGTCTTGTGTCCAGTGCTGGGCTCCCTGGTTTAAAAAGGACAGGGATCTCCTGGAGAGAGTCCAGAGGAGGCTGAGGAGATGATGAAGGGCCTGGAGCATCTCCCCTGTGAGGAAAGGCTGAGAGAGCTGGGGCTGTTCAGCCTGGAGAGAAGAAGACTGAGGGGGGACCTAATCAATGTTTATCAATATCTGAAGGATGGGATGCAGGGGGAATTGGCCAGCCCCTTTTCAGTGTGTGTGGGGACAGGACAAGGGGCAATGGCTGCAAGTTGGAGCACAGGAAGTTCCACAGCAACATGGGGAAGAACTTTTCCCCAGTGAGGGTGAGGGAGCCCTGGGACAGGCTGCCCAGGGGGTGTGGAGTCTCCTTCTCTGGAGAGATTCCAGCCCCGTCTGGACACCGACCTGTGCAGTATGAGCTGGGGAGCTGCTTTGGCAGGGGGTTGGACCCCAGGAGCTCTGGAGCTCCCTTCCAACCCCTACAACCCTGTGATTCTGTGATTATGTGAAAAGAGAACATGCATGAACATCCAAGTACACATGAGGAGAAAGGCTGAACAATAATGAAGTGAGATTGCTTGCATTTAAAACACTCCGCAATGCTCCAGCACTGCTTTTCTCCTTCCTCCCTTTATCCCTCTCTACCCCAGCTAGGCTTTCCTGCCCCCCACCCCCTTTCACCATCCCCAATTTAAAATTCTCCCATGTTACAAATAGCAGCTAACAGAAGAGCTCACCCACACCAAGCTGACTGTGTCCTCTTTGCAAATAGAGGTAAAAGATAGGTTAAAAATGTAGTTGAGACTGGAATGGACAATCCCAAATGGCACATCCATTCACTTCTCCCATCATCACCCACACTGATGCTTGAACCTGTGTCCTGCCTGTTTCAGGTCAGTTTAGTTCAGAGGAGCTGGAGCTGGCTGAAAGGTTTTTTCACTGTATTCTGCACAGCCAAATGCATTAAGATGCAGATGTATTTAGGCCATCTCCACAGTCAGCTTCTCTTTGGCTCAGTACTGAGCTGGGCAAGGATGTCAAACATGGCTAAAATGTTTTCTTGGTTAAGGCAGGAGACAGAAAAAGCCTTTAGGAATGTCTAGTGGGACCTATTTTCCTCTTCTCTTTTTGTCTTGTTTCCTTCAGAAGCCTTAACACAAGGATAGACAGCCCTTGATCTTGTTAGGGAGGCTGCCCTGATAGGAAATGTGCTGTATGCTTTTCTTTGAGAGGCTCTGTCTTGACTAGGAAAAACACCACCAGCACAGAGTGATTCTCTGGAGGGCCAGAATTAAGGTGGGTTCTCTCAGAATTGACCATCTGCAGAGTTGTTGGGGGGTGGTTTTTGCCATTGGGCCTTGGTAGCACAGTTGGGGTAAGCGTGTGGTTTCAGGGTAGTGCTAGGTGGACCAGGATGTAGAAGCTTTGGTACCTTCTGAATAGTTCCAGCAAGGTCAGGGGACTGCTGTTGGCTACTGGCAGGGCTGTGAGGGACCTTTCCCACATCCTGCATAGAAAAGGAAAGGAACTGTTTCAATGTGTAGAATAGAAAGAGGTTTTCCTCTTTTACTGGTAGTAAAGTTGGAATAACTGGATGACATAGCTTGTCCCCTGACTCAAAAAGTCAAGTCCTTCCCCAACTCATCCACACAAGCATCACCTTGTCCCAAAGAAGGTTCTTTCCCCATCCCCTCCAGACAGCTGGCACCCTGGTCCTTGGTACTGCTACAGTCTTGTGAGTCCAGGACAAATGGTTTGTATCCTTCCAAGGGACAAAGCATCAGGACTTTAGACATGATGGAGGGAAAAGCTGACCAGAGCTCATGGAGCACACCAGGCAAAGGGTCCTTGCAGCAGGATGTCACTATCCTCCTCCATGAAGACATTCAGAAGGCTGATCTTTCTGCTATGAAGGGTGCTGGTGTGTATTGGTGTAGATCTGACAGTTTTCCCTGTTGTGGCAGTCAGGGGTTCTAGTGATGCAGGTGATTTAGTGCCTGCATAGTCCTACAGCCTGCAAGGCTGATGGGATGCCTAGCAATCCTAACGGTGCAAACAAAAGAACCCCAAATACTCACAGCACAGGTGGGAGCAGTGTCCTACCTGCAAGGATGTTTCTGTCTGCACAGAAGAGATGTGTGGGAAGAGTCTGGCACAAGGAGACATGTCTGACCACCAGAAACAGCATGTGCTCCAGAGGCACACAAAGGTGATCCACAGACTGCAGTGTGTTGGCACTTTTGACACAGAGACCACAGAAGGAGAGAATTATCAAATTGCATTTCCTCATGCCATGAGCAGGTTCAATTTTAGAGGACAAAATAGGATTACAGTAGGTAAGATGCCAGTGCTGCATCTTGATGAGTTAATGGCATTCTTTCCTGACTGCCAGAACATAAGAGCTCAAAAATAAGTGGCAGCAGTTTTTTTTTTCATTTTAATTGGCACAATTGCATAAAATACAACTTGGCAAGGATCAGGTATTATGTCTTAACAGACTAAGCATTTCTCTGCAACAGACTTCCTTTGTATTACAAAGCAATAAATGGACATGATACTACCTTGTATGGTTTAAGCATCACCTTGTGAAAAAGATAAGTGAAATGAAGCTGAAGCTGGCAATGCTAATGCAAACAAGAGAATCCCTTTGGCATCTGTGGTGACCCCATTGCATGAGTAGTGTGGTTCTGACTTGTAAAAAAATCTTAGGCTATTGTTTGTAGGTGCATAAAACAGCCTTGTACTGAAATATGGATTGTTGTGTTGTCTCCCAGAAAACTGTAGAAGATAAATTGGCGTCCTCTTATGACTTAGAGCCAGAGAGGTGCAGACAGAAGCACTGACAAGAACTGCAGCCTCTGCATTCTCAAAGCTCAACACCACAGCTTTAGCACCACCATCCTAACCCTGAGGTCTTGAACACTCACTGCAATGGCACACTGACCCTGTTACCCCAACTGCCCAGCCAGTTGCCAAAGCTCTCTGTCAAGAAAGTTTCCCAATATCAAGCCTGAATAACTTCTTCCTTCAGACTGCTACTGCTTACCACACCAGCACAACTAACAGCTGCTTAATATCTTAAAAACAGCTGTTCATTATCTTCATTGACGACCTTGATGAGGGAACAGCACCCACCCTCAGCAAGTGCTGATGATCCAAAGCTGGGAGGGGTGGCTGACACACAGGACACTGCGCTGCCATCCAGAGACCTGGCCAGGCTGAGAGCTGGGCAGGGAGAGACCAGATGAGATTCAACAACAGCAAGTGGAGAGTCTGGTACCTGGGGAGGAGCAACTGTTCGTTTCAGTATAGGCTGGGGGTGACCTGCTGGAGAGGAGCTCTGTGGAGAAGGACCTGGGGGTCCTGGTGGGTGACAGGGTGGCCATGAGCCAGCAGTGTGCCCTGGGGCTGAGAGAGACAATGGGATCCTGGGGGGCATCAGGAGGAGTGTGGGCAGCAGGTCACAGGAGGGGATCCTCCCCCTCTGCTCTGCCCTGCTCAGGCCCCACCTGGAGTGTTGTGTCCAGTGCTGGGCTCCCTGGGATAAAAAGGACAGGGATCTCCTGGAGAGAGTCCAGAGGAGGCTATGAAGATGATTAGGGGCCTGGAGCATCTCCCCTATGAGGAAAGGCTGAATAAGCAGGGGCTGTTCAGCCCAGAGAAAAGAAGATCAAGGGGAGACCTATTTGGTGTTTACAATTATCCTAAGCATGGGATGCAGGCGGAATTGGCCAGCCCCTTTTCTGTGTCTGTGGGGACAGGACAAGGGGCAATGGCTGCAAGTTGGAGCACAGGAAGTTCCACACCAACATGGGGAAGAACATTTCCCCAGTGAGGGTGAGGGAGCCCTGGGACAGGCTGCCCAGGGGGTGTGGAGTCTCCTTCTCTGGAGAGATTCCAGCCCCGCCTGGACACCGACCTGTGCAGTATGAGCTGGGAAGCTGCTTTGGCAGGGGGATGGACCCCAGGAGCTCTTGAGTTCCCTTCCAATCCCTGTGATTCTGTGATCAATCTTGACCATTCACATATTTATCTCTGAATTCCTGTTTTAACTTCCAGTTCAGCTCATTCAGTTTCTCTCATTTGCTGCCTGTTCATCTCTAGCTGCATTTCTGATGCTTTACCTTCACCCTCTACACCACTTTGATGCTTTACTTTTGATTATCTGTAACTTTTCTATAGAAATTCCAAACTGAAAAGGCCACAGTAGTACCGGTTTTACTCTACTTACCCGAGTGGGATGACTACATATATTTGTTTCGAGGTAAGTTAGCACCCTCTGGTGTGTCATTAGTGAACTGCAATTCTCCTGAAAGATCAAAGAACATCCACTCCTCGCGGAAGCAAGAAAAATTTGGTGAAGGTGAGTGCCTAAGAGATGAATATATAAACTTCTGTGCTTATTGGCAGATAGAGGAGTCTTTGTTGTTTTCCATTCTCCTCTTCTCGAAGAAGAAAATTCTGGATGAACTATCTCCAACTTAGATGTAAGATGTTTTTTAAAATCCCATTTTAGTCAGTCCATTAACTTGTGGTTTCAAATCTTTAATTTTGTCTGTACTGGGAAGAAAGAGGGTTTCATTCAAAGGCATTTCTACTCGGCATGTATAGCTCCTCTGCCTTTTTCTTTTACTCCAATTACATTCCATTTTCTTTCCCAACAGCATTCCAAATCTGTAACATCTCAGGTGAGTGGGTTGGGTTTTTTTCCTTCACAATTAGACTGTGGGCTCAAATAGATTAGATGGTACCTGTTCAGTAGAAGATACTACTAGATACTGCTGAGTATTTAAAAGCAGAAGTAAGATTATATAAACATACATTTTATCACACACTTTTCTTTTTTGATGGGATGTACCAAGTTCTCAACCACAAAACAGCTCTTCCTGTGTCAAGCTTTTAGCACAGAAAAAGTGAACTAGGGAAGATTACCAGTGAAGATTCATAGAATTGTAGGGGTTGGAAGGGACCTCAAGAGATCACCAGATCCAGCCCCCTGCCAAAGCAGCTCCCTAGGACATATCACTCAGATAGGCGTCCAGATGGGTCTTGAATATCTCCAGAGCAGGAGACACCACCACACCCCTGGGCAGCCTGTCCCAGGGCTCCCTCACCCTCACTGGGGAAAAGTTCTTCCCCAGGTTGCTGTGGAACTTCCTGTGCTCCAACTTGCAGCCATTGCCCCTTGTCTTGTCCCCACAGACACTGAAAAGGGGCTGGCTGATTCCCCCTGCATCCCCTGCTCCAGATAATTATAGACTTTAATTAGGTCCCCCCTTAGTCTTCTCTTCTCAAGGCTGAAGAGACCCAACTTACTCAGCCTTTCCTCACAGGGGAGATGCTCCAGGCCCCTAATCATCTTTGTAGCCCTAGATTGTTACTGAATTTGTGTGGAACCATTGTGGTGAGCATCAAACCAGAAATCATTCAGCCCTTTTGATCCCAGGGAGCCCAGCACTGGACACAACACTCCAGGTGGGGCCTGACCAGGGCAGAGCAGAGGGGGAGGATCCCCTCCTGTGACCTGCTGCCCACACTCCTCCTGATGCCCCCAGGATCCCATTTGTCTCTCTCAGCCCCAGGGCACACTGCTGGCTCATGGCCACCCTGTCACCCACCAGGACCCCCAGGTCCTTCTCCACAGAGCTCCTCTCCAGCAGCTCACCCCCAGCCTGTCCTGATCCATGTGGTTGTTCCTCCCCAGGTGCCAGACTCTCCACTTGCTTTTGTTGAATCTCACCTGGTCTCTCCCTGCCCAGCTCTCAGCCTGGCCAGGTCTCTGGGTGGCAGCTCAGTGTCCTGTGTGTCAGCCACCCCTCCCTCACAGACATATGTAGTAACAGTAGGAATATCAATGTGAGAGTTATTCCTGAAGGAAAAAGGTTGCATTCTAGCACCCTCCAGAGTCTCCAGTTGCTATTCCTGTGTCACTTCTTTTATCTCCTCACCCAGTTCCCCCATATCATTCAATTTTTAGGATGAAAGCATTGCTACTTCAATCCAATGGTAAACTTGGGTTGTGGGATACTGCCTCATGAGCTCAGCAGCATCTGCTAGGATGTAATATCCCTCAATCCTTACCCCTTTCAACAGTGTAAAGGAAAGGTAATCTACTGAATAAGAACCATAATTTGGAATTCTGAAAATTGAAAGTCAAAAATCCACAAACTAAGTCTTCTACAGGTACAACCATATAACATAGTGTTATGCTGCAGCCCAGTGCATTCTTAGCAAGAAATTCACACTCAATATATAATCATGTTTTGGCTTAACACTGTTTATTTATACAATATGTTTTAAGACAAAATTTCTAAAAACAGCAAAAGGGTTTTGTACTTCTATTTAAAACTACTGTAGATGTGAATTAGCAAGATCAGTGATATTTAAAATACATTATTCATGCTAAATAGTTGACTGTTTATGCCAATTTGACATTTAATAGAAATTACAAATACTTTGATATCCAAAGACAGTGTAGGGCTTTCCCCACATGCTTATTGAGCAAAAGAATTTGCTGATGTTTGCTTATCTTTCTGTTGAATGTCCTCCAAAATTAGTTGATCCTAGAATAAGAATACAAGTAAAAATGGAAAAAGATTTAGTAAGACTCAAAGAAAACTTTACTTATGTAAATTATTTTGGGAACTCTTCAAAGAAGAGAGAAAGTAAAAAAATTATAACAAATTAAAAATAACCCCCATATATTTTGAGAACTTTATAGCTCTTTTTATAAATATAAATATGGTCTTTTGTATTTGCATAAAAGAATTAGGTTTCTCTTTCTGTAAAAGCATTTTTGTCATGTTTGAATTTCAGCTATGCAAGTGAATGTCCAAAGCACTGCTCTGCTTATGATCTGCAATTAAAACATATAGCTCAAAGACAACTAATAATTAAGTTCAAAGTAGATGCTTTTATAAAACTTCAATTTCTACTATTTTATTCACAGATTCTGTCAGGTTTATGTACTATTTCACATGCTATATTAATGTCCAGAAATTCCACAAGAAAAACAATTATGATGTAAGCTTCTACAAGCTATAAGCTTCCTCTTGGACTAGAGAGGCCACATTTATTAATATGGACTGAACAATGCTTCATAGCTGAATTATCCTTTTAATGTAAATAACAAAGCTTTCACTTGTGATGTAGATTTTGCAATATGAAGAATGAGGTTTCCAAGATGTGATTTAGTTAGGATGCTAGATAATCTCATCTAGGGTTCCTTTCCCACAAAAGACTGGACTAGGTGGTCTTTCAAGGTGCCTTTCCAACCTTGGCTGTTCTATGATGCTGTGATTCTATGATGCTAACATTTTGTGATCCTGTGATTCTATGAATTAATCTGCTCCAGTCCAGTTCTTCTCCTGGGCTGGTCTCTATGCAGCTACTTGTGCCAGTTCTCTGCTGCACTGAACACAAACAATACCCTGGACTATCTCCATTTTTGCTGTCGCTTGTGGACATTTCTGAGTGTGTCTTGGCAGGTAGATCTGTGAGAAATGTCTATTTGAGCCTGAAAACATGGCAAATGACAGAACAGGACTAGGATAAAAAAATCATGGGATTGGTAAGATTACTAATGAAGTCTGTGATTGTATAATAATAAAAGAAATAAAGTTAATATTGGACAAAATATGGTGAAAATGCCCAGCAACAAATGATCATAACTATCATCTAAGCCTTTCCTCCCAAACTGTGAATATACAGAGGATTTGCAAAGAAGTACAAAGTAATAAATATTTACAAAACAAAAATAAAAGACCAGAAAAATGTTTTTGTCTTTTATTTTCTTCCCATCATTTCCTTAATCTTTGCTTTTTTGGTTGGTCTGTCTGTTGCAACTTTCCAGAGTGTCTCTTTTCTACATTTCTTGCTTTGCAGGAAAAATAACCTCTGCTGTTCTATCATTTTCCTTTGGTTCATCCTTTTTCCTTTTTTTTAGACTAATATTCTGCATTCTTATCTCCATTCTTCATAAATTATTTCATCTGCTTCCTCAATATGCTTTGTTCTGTCCCATGCACCGTTCTGGGCTCCTTTTCTTCTTCCAACCCTTTTAATATCCTCACCTTTTATTCTGTTCCTTAACACATTTTCATTCCTCTTCGTTTCATCTTCTCCTTCCCTGTCCATTGTTCATTTTCACAATGATTTCCCTCATTTTTTAATTTCCATCAATAGTTCCTAATAATCAGGTGACTAATACTTCCTACTCTCAGAACACTGCAGTTTCTTTTTACATTCCTTTCTTCTCTGATGGACACAGGGAGATGTCAGCTGTCACCCACTGTTTATACCATGCCATTCAGTCATACAGGAACTGTCTCAAATTCATTCCTCTCATTACAGACATCTTATTCCTTCTTTCCCATGTGTCAACTCAACTATTCTGCTTTATTAAAGGACTCCTGTTGACTATCTCAGTCAGCTGTGACTCCCACAGAGTTCACTGCACTTCCTCCATCCTTTTCTTTACTCCCTACTTCAGATTTGTTGCAAGATTAGTTTTTGCACAATTATTGTATGCTTTGCATTATGTAGAACAGGTATTTTTATAGATAACTACTGTGGAACCTTTTAGATATAAATGCCTGTTAAAGTATTGCTGTGGGGTGAAGCAAGAACATCTTTTCACAGAAGATACTCTGTTGCACAGAAGGCTAAGGCAAAATAGTGATCATAAACATGAACATTTTTTGTATTTGCTGACAGCCTGCTTCCAATTTTGAAATACCACTTTTCTGTTGCTTAATTTATTTCTTATTTACTGTTCTCTAGTAAATAAGTAATAAGCATATGTTATACTACTTTTTTTTTCCAGGAAGTGTTAAATCTTATTTTCTAAAATATACTTGCCTAAATGTTGTCTTTGCAGAAGTCCAGAGATGGTGATTGGATGTCTTGTTACAGATGACTGTGGGGAAGGTGATGTAAATGGATACAACTGAGGGGTTCTGAGATCAGAAGCAGCCCATGCTCCCCTTCTACTACTCTGTGATCCTGATGATGTAAGTGAACATCCACTCTGAGGTAGTCTTATAGGTGTGGATCTGTCAATGACATTAATTAATGGACATGATTTGAGGTTACTTTCATAGTACAAGAGATTTCAAATCCACTTCAATTCATAGTGCTGATACTTGAATCTAAATGCTATAAATTATTGTGTTCTCCATATTCCTTGTCAGATTGTTACTTCTTTAGGATTTTTACAGATTTTGAAAAGGTTAAGAACAAAATAAATTATATGAGATTCAGAGATTAAAAAAATTATTTATATATAATATATATTTTATTATGTATATTATATATATATAATTTGTATAGGTATAATTTATATATTTATAAAATTTATATATATTTATAAAATTTATATATGTATATATATACATATATATAAAAATATAAATATATAAATATATAAATATATAAATATATATATAAAAAAAATCTGTGCCAGGAAGATATATTTGGCTAAATGATTATAGAGAACAAGAGTTTACTTGGCTTGGAACCATTTTAAGTTTTTTCTTGAAGTTAATAATTCTTACAGTTTAGATATTTTCAGCATTTAGATGAAAGACCTGAAACATCTGCTACAAACTGCATATAGATGCCCAAGTCATTCAGAAAATAGCTCTTCTGTGGCTATTGTGCTGTCATCTTTGATTTTTAGAATTATAAAGCTGATATGTAGTTCCATCTTCTTACCATGAAATTAATACCCTTTGTATAGAAGTATGACTGTGGATGCCCACAGCTACAGCAACTCTGATTATTTCTGCACATTTTTGAAGAGATCAATTTCAAAATAAAACCTTCCAACAGTAAGAAACACATTCATACAGGTGATAGATAACCTGCACAGTAACATTTATTCACATATATAGAATATCACCTTTAAATGTACAGATTATTACAGGACAGACAACAGAAATTTCAGGCTCTGATAGGAGATGGTAAAACCTCCAAAAGTAGAAATTACCTTGCAGATTCTGCTCTACTATTTTGACTTGACATTATTCCTGATGACTGAGAACTTCTGTAGGATACACTACCTGTAAGAATTGAATCTTTTAAAACAGGACTGACATGAACTACCCACTTTACTGAACAGATAGCTTTGGAAACAGAGACAAGTACTTTAACTGCATTATTTGTGGCAAATTCACAATCAGTTTATTCAAAATTTTAAGATTATACATAATTACATTAGACAATGAAAGGTAAGGAATTGGCTGACAAAATAAAGCCACTATGTCACATGAGAAAGGTTTAAAGTAGCCCTGAAAATTAGTAATGTATTTTTAGAATGTAGAACAGAAAAGACATTTCCTGAGGGATTCCAGTACCTCTGGCTGGCAGAAGATCCAGCAAAGTGAAAGCTACCAAAAGTCCTCAGTAGTATTCAGACAGAGTGTAAAGGTGAAAAACTGTGTTTACTCTCAATAGATTAATCCTCCACACAGCTTAACTGTCATGAAAACATCATATTTGACACTCCTGCAAACCTTTTTCAAGCTAAACACAGAAGTTGGTTTCTTTCACATTCTCTCATACTAGATCATTAATACACTATCAAGATAGCTCTGCTGAGGTGCTCCTGGTTTTCAGCTATTCTTTTTAGCCCTTTCCTCTGAGAAGGAATCTTTGGTGCACCATTAAATCATTGTTTCTACTTGCCCTTAGTTTTCCAAGTATGCTTTGATTCATCTAGCTTTGCCCACTGCAAAACTTTATGGGTCGATTCTGGATGGTGCTGAACACATAACTGTTCTACAGGTGACTTTACTACCTAATTAATTATCTATTTATATTTAGAAATAATAATAAAAAAACCCAAACAGTTAACCTCAACTCTCACTGTATTCTAATTCATAAATTTATAGGCAAGCATGCATTTAGGAAGGATCTGAACATATAAATAAACCTTAAATATATATATAAATTGTATTGCAATGACATTTGTCTGTCTTTTGGGGTGTTTGTACCATGGGAAAACACAAGAGTGGAAAAACTCCTTGTGTGCATGGAGATGGATTCTATTAAGTGCTCAAGCCAGTGACTGTCACAGAACTATGCTGAATGTAAAACCAAGAATGGGAGGGACACATAGATAGCAAACCTTCAGAGTGTTAGGAATCCTGGGAAACTCCTCACGAAGCAACACTGCACTAGTTTCAGTACACTCTATCTTATTTACTCAGAGTGTTACCAGAGGTCTGCAACAGCCCAGTAATTGAAAGGAAGTATAGGCAGCTAAAATGTCTAAATGCCCATTACAGTAATATTGGGAGGGGGAGATGGGAGTAGGGTTGGGGAACATGACACACCCAACAAAAAAACCCAACAAACACCTCTATGAATAAATTCTTGATCTTAACTTAATTACCTTGCTTTTGTTATTAAATACTTTTCTAGCTTCCATTTAGTTGTCCCCCTTTTCCTTATGTGGTTTTTAGTATAATATTAACAGGCAATGTCAATCTCTGTTAACTATAAACCAATATAATTGTGAAGTTTAATAGAATATCTTCAAGTATTCCTGTTCTGCTCAGCTATACACACCCTTACAGTATTTTCTTTGCAGCTATTGACTATGATTGCTCATCAAAGATCATTATTCACAGAATAGAGTAAGTCAGCAATAGGAAGACTCACTTAATTCTTCATTTTATACCATTTTCTACCCATTAAATTGATGTCTACGTGACCTCAGCACAATTCAAGTTTGCTCATTAGATTGCTAATGTATGGATTTTAATTTATTAATCCTCTTAACATAATACAAATGTTATCCAGTTACAAACTTTTCTTAACTCACCCATATGTCCATCTCGTGGTGGAGTTATTAAGGATAATCTCGTTGGACCAGTTGGTGTCTCAGGCTAAACGAATGGCAAGATATTAATTAAAGTGTAATAAGCATGGTAATTATTAAGGTATTTCAAGGAATAGTGATACTATTCGAGGACTATAAAGCCTGCAGATTGCTGGCATTCTCCACAGCCAGGTTTGTTCATAGCACTAAAATGCAAAGCTTCAGAATTAAGTCATGATTTTTCACAGAATTAGGGGGAAGGAGGGAAAAATACATGTATTTTAATTTCATTCCAAGAAGTCCTCTATGCCACATTCAGATAAGAAAAAATATCAGTCACATCATTTTCTGTGCTGAGATTCCATTCTTAAGCTAGCATCTGTTCCTGGATGTTACCTCTCCTAATCAGAACACTAATACAGTGGAAAGCTCCTGCCTTCATTCTCATCTTAGAGATGTTATTCAAAGCATGCAATTCCCTACTTAAATATTAGGTATTAACACTGCTTTCAGGCCACTGACTTCTACACCTAGCTTTATTTTTAACATGTGAAGATAACAGACACATGTGAATTCTCTTGAGCATAAACAGAAACAAGATCTCCTGGTCAAACAGCACACAAGATTGTTTATGAAAGATAATGACTGGCATGATTTGTGACTTTAAAAAAAAACCCCATTTATCCATCATAAATAAAATTTCAGGAATGTTTCGAAAAATCACTGTGATGTGAAAGTAAGAGTGCCAAGTGATTCACCTCTTGTAACTTCAGACATCTGCAATGGCAGCATTTACATTCAGCTTGAAATTCACTTTACAGTCAAGGAAAAGAAATTAAATAAGACCAGTAACTTCCATTTAGAATGATATGAATCACACATATTCATCCATAGGTTTTACCTATAGATCTATCTATATGGCTATAGATCTATCTATTGGCTGAGAGAGCCAATGGGATCCTGGGGGCATCAGAAGGAGTGTGGGCAGCAGGTCACAGTAGGTGATTCTCCCCCTCTACTCTGCCCTGGTCAGGCCCCACCTGGAGTGTTGTGTCCAGTGCTGGGCTCCCTGGGATAAAAAGGACAGGGATCTCCTGGAGAGAGTCCAGAGGAGGCTGAGGAGATGATGAAGGGCCTGGAGCATCTCCCCTGTGAGGAAAGGCTGAGAGAGCTGGGGCTGTTCAGCCTGGAGAGAAGAAGACTGAGGGGGGACCTAATCAATGGTTATCAATATCTGAAGGATGGGATGCAGGGGGAATTGGCCAGCCCCTTTTCAGTGTCTGTGGGGACAGGACAAGGGGCAATGGCTGCAAGTTGGAGCACAGGAAGTTCCACAGCAACCTGGGGAAGAACTTTTCCCCAGTGAGGGTGAGGGAGCCCTGGGACAGGCTGCCCAGGGGGTGTGGAGTCTCCTTCTCTGGAGAGATTCCAGCCCCGTCTGGACACTGACCTGTGCAGTATGAGCTGGGGAGCTGCTTTGGCAGGGGGTTGGACCCCAGGAGCTCTGGAGCTCCCTTCCAACCCCTACAATTCTATGATTCTATGATTCTATCTATTGATATAACCAATCTATAGGTTTCAAAGGAAACTCAGATGTTAGCATAGAACTGCACTGCACACATCTACAATAGGTCTGGTGAAAGTGGAAATCCTACATATATTTCCATTCCTTAATATATTAGAACTTGAATTTAATTGCATCTGTCTGTTTCATACATTAGCAACATTTATTTTGGAAACAGTTACAACACTTTTGCAATATAAACATGCTGAGATCTCAAGAATTTGCCATTTCAGTTAGCATCAGAAGTTTAACAACCTGGATATGCCATGTGGAGGAATGTAATTCCAGAAAGCAATGTTGTGATTATATCCTTTTTCTTCCTTTTTGAGAAGCTTCTGAATTCTACTGAGCCTCAAGCATAGATGTAAATCAGCATGTACATAATGTTTTGAATGTGGGTGGTTCCTATTTTTTCCAGCATTTACAGAATAGGAGAAATCAAAAGCAAATCTTTGTGTGTGTGCATGTAAACATATAGAAAATAAAGCACTTACTTTCCTCATTGGTGAAGGTACAGGATCAATCTCCATTAACTCCATTCTTAGAGCAAAGGTGAAAGTTAAGTGTGAGATTTTAATAAAAATAGCATAAGCATTATAATGACTAAAATTAGATTATATTTTCATGTTAAAATGGATTAATAATGGAAAAACATAATACATAATGCACAGCACACACAGGTATTCAGGATTTGTTCTAAAGCCCACCAGAAGTAACAAAAATCTATTAACATATTCTGAGCTTTGGTTTACACACTTACAGAGAAAGTTATTTTATAATTAGCATCGTTAGTCTTGAATTTAAGTCAGAAAACCATGAATACATATTTGTCACTTGTCTCCACAACAAGGACATTCTAAAATATTTTTTATTTGTTAAAAATAAAGTCATAGCCACAGGTATAGAAGTCTTTTAGTTTGACCAAGCTCTATGTTCAGTCTAGTTAGAAGTTAATGGCCCTTACTGGATTTCATCCCAGTTAACTCTAGACAACTACAATGTACATACAGGTGTGTGTACATGTCATTTAGTTTTTCCCTACAGTCAATGGCAAGAGTTCCTCACTAATCCATCCATCCACCCATCCATTCAGAAAGTCTTTAGAATAAAGTGCATCATGCTTGAGACTTTTTCCCAGTGAGTACAAAGGCAACCTCTACAGGTAGTTACTCTGTACACTTGGATAGGTAAGACCCTCGCTGGTTCTTTCATGCTTACACAATTTGTAGGAAAAAAACCCCCATAATCAGTAAAAACCAGTCATTTCAAACTCACTACAAAAAATGGCTTTGCCTATAAAATACCAGTATGTTCTCACTGTTGAGACTGTAATTGAAAATTAACAGACTTGTACCTACACTTCAGAAACGGGAGGATGACTAGGATGATGAGCATATGAAGAGTAACCATTCTGTTTTCTTGAAGGATCTAAAGTAATGAATAAATACAATATTAGAACACAGCTATATCCAGTCATATGTATTCCATAGTTAGAATTTGAAACAAACACTTCTTACTGAAAAGTGGATTTCTACTTGTACTGGAAAATGGTAGTGGTGTAGTTTGTTCAGGAGGTTTCATACTGAAGAGGAAACAGAAGTAAGATATAAGCTGGTGTGGTTAGCTCATTTGTCTAGGTGGTCAATAAAACATAAAATAAAAACATTTTATCCATCAATAGCTGGTTTTAACATGACACTATTTTCCATGAAACAAAATAACAACCCATTTGCTAAGCTATTAAGCACTTATTTGTTATATCATAATATCTCTATCAGTCATTACATACCCAACTATATCCATTTAGGATAACATTATGGCAAAGTACTTTATAGAACAACAGATGTTAAAAATACAACTATTAACTGCAATTGAGGCCAGATTCTACATTCTGATGTATACATATCCCAAACTTACAAAAATATCTGGCTATCAAAAGAAATTTTTGCATATTTTTGCTATTCCCCAGCAGCCATGTAAAACTGATACCTTTTCTAATGACCATAAATAGGATGAGTATGACTACTAGGCATGCAGGGAGGAGCCCTAAGTCTTGATAGAACTCTGAAAAAAATTAAAATTCAAAAAGAACTCTGTCTTTGGTGTAATCAAGATGCTACTTGTTTAATTTTCAGAAAAGGCAGTGGATAAAACCATATGACTATGATAATCCACCACACAGAGTTTCCTTTTTACTGGTGTGTGTGTGTTTGTGTTTATTTTTCAGTTCAATTGCACCAAGCAACATAAGAGACCCTAATAAATTTTTGCTGCCTTTATGTGCCTGTCAGAGTCAAAAGAAAACCTGTACTGAAAAAACACAGGAAAGGAACAAAGATCAACAAAATTTTGCAGTTAAATTGGTGGGTTTGTGAACTGGCTCATGAAGGAGTTTTGAGCAGCCTTGATCACTGGTAATCATAAAAAGGTATTCATGAAGGGCTTCCCTCAAGAATATGGATCTATAGTGCATTGCAACTATACACTAAGTAGTCCTAATACCTATATTCATTTAAATGGAAAAGGAAATGAAGCCTGTTAGGTTTCTGTTTTCTAGGTTTTTGAAAAAAAATGGGAAAGGATAAAACAGGACATAGAAACAAATGAAAAATGAAATAATATCACCATAAGTGAATCACAGTAGATCAACCTGATGTCTGTTTTGGTTTGGTTTTTCTGGTAAGAAGACTTTTTGAAACAGTAATGCTTTTGTTTGTTTGTTTGTTTGCCTTAATTCAATTTGAATATCAGAGTGCTGTATAGGCTGCTGGACTTTCAAGCAGAGATAAGAGCAATTAGTTCATGTAAGCATACTGTAAATTATATTAAATGGGAAACAACAACAAAAAAGGTTGAAGAGAGTGCAGAAATGTTTCTAGTGATGTCCCATCAGTTCAGTCTTGCAACTGATCCTGTCTAATATACTCTCTGATGATTCAAGGTTAGCCCAGTTGGTGAAATCTGAAGTGAGAAAGTTCTGAAGATAGAAAGTTACAATATTGAGAACAACATAATGATTTAAAGAACATAATATTTTCAAACAAATAATTGAAACAAGATTTAAAGACATGAAAATAATCACACAGAGTGCATTTAGGGATCAATAAGAACTTTGGCTTTACATTAGAAATAAATAAGATGAAAAGATTAAGGTGTATTGGTCAATGAGCATAATGATAACAATGAAGTACCTCTTGGTGATCTCTTCAACACATTTGTGAAAAAAGACTAATTTAAGATAAGTGAAGTTGTTAATTTTTACTAGAAACAGAGAGATCATGTTACAAAACTAGTGATTTTGTATATGGGCTAGATACCAGGAAAGAGATCATAGTACTTTCTTCCTGACAGACTTGATGAAAGTGAAGAAAATAGACCTGATGACAGAAATCACTCTTTATTTATTTCCATAAAAATATGCTCCTTCAATTTATACAACACAATATGGGAGAAAGGCAAACAAAGCACAGCTTGTTATCATTCTATCAATTAAACTGATGGTTGTCTGATTACAAGGACTATTTCTTTTGCTGCATTTAACCTCTTACCATTGCATCTGATGCATTTGTTGTGTTACTTTCTTGAGGGATTCTTCCAACTTTACAGTCTGTGAGATAATCATAGATTTAAACAAAATCTATTTGTGTGATATATAACTTCATTTTCATACAACTAGTTTTCTAAAGTGTTGAAAGGCTGTTTCCCATTGATTTTAATTGCTATTCCAGACTTACTGGGACAAGAATATAGCTGTTATATATATCCACTAGTCAGTGTGAAAAAGATATGCTTCATTTTGGCAGCCACAGACTGTTTGATTACTTTTTGTTTAGTGTACTGGTAATATTGGATAAATGAATTCTATGAAAACTACTTAAAAATAGTTTGCTTTTATTTTTCTTCCTCTTTTCCATATCTGATATACAAATATGTTGCATTTAATATGGAATTATCTGGAAAAGATAACAAAACCTGTACAGCATAACAAATACCAGGTGCCCATATTTTAGATTCAAAAATTTATTCAGTTCTTTGCAGTTATCTATTTGCAAAGAGCTGATGTGAAGACTATTTCCTATCATGTTATAGAGACAACCAAAAATATCTCTATTAAAGAATGTTATGAGCTTGCAAAACTGAAGCACGTTAAGGTCAATAACATTAGGTAAGCTGTCCTGTATGTGTATTTTTTACAGTCTTTCATTACATGATCATACATTATATTTTATGAAGGACATAAAAATTTACTGAATAGCCTCAATACTGTATCTATATTTTATCCTTAATTTGCATTGTGTGACCTTATTCTCTCATTACTCTTTGCTGGATGTCCAGGCCCAAAGAATTGTGGTGAATGGAGTGTGGCCAGCAGGTCACAGGGGGGGATCCTCCCCCTCTGCTCTGCCCTGCTCAGGCCCCACCTGGAGTGTTGTGTCCAGTGCAGAGATCCCTGGGATAAAAAGGACAGGGACATCCTGGAGAGAGTCCAGAGAAGAGCTACAAAGATGATGAAGGGCCTGGAGCATCTCCCCTGTGAGGAAAGGCTGAGAGAGCTGGGGCTGTTCAGCCTGGAGAAAAGAAGACTGAGGGGGGACCTAATCAATGTTTATCAATATCTGAAGGATGGGGTGCAGGGGGAATTAGCCAGCCCCTTTTCAGTGTCTGTGGGGACAGGACAAGGGGCAATGGCTGCAAGTTGGAGCACAGGAAGTTCCACACCAACCTGGGGAAGAACTTTTCCCCAGTGAGGGTGAGGGAGCCCTGGGACAGGCTGCCCAGGGGGTGTGGAGTCTCCTTCTCTGGAGAGATTCCAGCCCCGTCTGGACACCGACCTGTGCAGTATGAGCTGGGGAGCTGCTTTGGCAGGGGGTTGGACCCCATGAGCTCTGGAGCTCCCTGCCAACCCCTACAACTCTGTGATTCTGTGAAATCCAGCTGGTGGCAGATCCCAAGTGGTGTTCCCCAGGGCTCAGTCCTCTTTAACATCTTTATTAATGATCTGGATGAGGCGATTGAGTGCACCCTCATTAAGTTTGCAGATGACACCAAATTGTGAGAGTGTCAATCCCCTGGAAGGCAGGAAGGCTCTGCAGAGGGACCTGGACAGGCTGGATCAATGGGCAGAGGTCAGTTTTATGGGGTTCAACAAGGCCAAGTGTGGGGTCCTGCACTTAGGTCACAATAACCCCAGGCAACGCTTCAGGCTTGGGCAGAGTGGCTGGAGAGCTGCCTGGAGGAAAAGGACTTGGGGGTATTATTGTACCCAGGTGGCCAAGAAGGCCAACAATATCCTGGCCTGTATCAGGAATAATCTAATTTACATAACATCTGATTTTTTTTGTATTCTTCATATTTCTTTTTCCTAATGAGAGGAAGGTGTGATTACAAAAGTGATGGGCAGAGGTGTCAGGAACAATGTCCTTTACCCTGTCACTCTGTAGGACTGGGTCATTTTAAAGCTGAACAACTTTCTGGCACAACACAGGGTCTAGACTTGCCAGGGAGATGGATGACAAGTGTGCACACCACATGCCATCATCTGCACCCCAGTATCTGTACAACTCAGCAAGGAAGATTTTATCAAGGTCATGAGAGCCACTGGCTGACAGTGACAAGGGTGTCAGACTAGAAATAAGGAAGGGCCCCACAAACAAGATAGTCAGGCATGAGAATGTGGTTGTGAATTTCCTTCTGCAGTACTCTGCCTTTCCCAAAGGGCCAAAACCTGCAAAGTAGAGGGGGGCAGAAATCATAGAATCATAGAATCATAGAATGGCATGGGTTGGAAGGGACCCCAAGGATCAGAGAGCTCCAACCCCCCTGCCACAGGCAGGGCCACCAACCTCAGGCCTGGAGCTACACAAGTTTGACACACTTGTGTCAAAGGGTTGATTTGTGCTTCCTCATCTTCCCTCACTTTTTTTGTCCTCACTAAAATCTGACTTATTAAATAATTCTAACCATAATTCATAAGGTCCACACAGCTTTAAGACAATTAAAAGATGGTATTTATAATGACAGAAATAAGGCAATTCTGATAAATTATGCTAAGTATTCCAATAAAAGGGAATACTTATATTTTATAAAAAGAAACCAAAGTAACAAAGTAAACATAAGAAAAAAATAAGAGTAGAGTTACCTTTTGTCTGTGATATGCTAATAAATGTTTACGATGTTTTTCTTGAAATTCTGAAATCTGAAAATAAATATAGTTATATCAACCTTGACCTAATCACCCCTATGCAACCTCAGCTACTTCACAGTATTAAAATTTTTCTATATTTTAATAAGCACTTAACAGATGTAAACCCTCTCCAAACAAATACTCCAAGTTCTTCACACTGATAAAGTCTTATAAAGTTTATTTAATCTAGTATGCCCTACCCTAGAGCTGGTAGATTTATTTCACTGAATTTATATTTTAACACTGTGTTCAATAACAAGGTTAAGACATTGGAAAGCCAGTTTAGCTGCAGTGTTTCTTATTCATTAGTGCTAAGCAAACACATAAAATTAATGACAACATAAAAAGTAATGTGTCTTACTGGCAATTATAACTTGCCTTGTAAAAATAGCCTGTTAATTAAAAAATAATTGTCAGGCACACTGCCTGGTGGTGTGTAAGCACTTCTTGTGTCCAAATGAGGATCGTAAATGGTGACAGGTTAAAAGTAAAAACATACAAGGTAGGCAAGACAAGAGCTTGAGGAACAAATTACAATAGGCAGTAACTTACTAATAAATCTTCTCATGTATAAAAAAACCACCAGAAAATGTGTAGGGTTAGAAACAACCAAGAAACACTTGGAGAAGTTAAACTCATAGTGGAGTATCTAGTTGAAATAGCTCCTAGAAGAGCCTGGGAGTTTCCACTGGATACTCATCAAAGGATCAGTAGAGTCTTCAGAACTGATGGAAGAAATAGGCACTCAGAAAGTCTTAACTCTGAGCTGCCTCAGAAATGAGGCTTTGGGTCTCTAAAGGAGTAGGTGTGAAAATGTTGATTCAGTGCTCAGTACCAGTCAAAAAAAGCAAATCAGATCTTACAAGTGGATAAAAAAGGAAAGGAATGGGGAACATCATTATTTCACATCAAAAAAAAGGTGTGTTACTATGTCCTGAATCTGTGTAACATCTCAGAAACTAGATAGTTGGTCTGAAAATAGTTCAGATTAACTATGTAAGGATTTCAGTGAAAGAATGACAAATTTTCACAGCTGAAAAAAATATATTTGAAGAAGGGATGTGTTAGAAGTCTAAAACTAGTATTTGACACAGACAGAGTGCATATGAATGTTTTTTTTTCCCTTAGAATGGGATTCAGGAGTATCAAATGAAACTAGAAGGTAGCAGGTTAAAACATGAAAAAGGAAATCATCATCAAACAGTATATATGTATATATCACACAGTAGGTGATGGATGCTAAATATTCAGGAAACAACTCAACATGGGGAAGAATATCCACCAAAAGCTTTTGAATGCAAAGACACCAACCCCACCCTGAGAAATCCCTGTGCCACAAGCTGTTGGAAGCTGGAAGACAGGTCTGAAGGCAAATCATTACCTGGCAGCCTTGCTCTCATACACTTTCCTAAGCAGCCACTGTTTCGACATGAGATTAGATTAGCTAAATGTTTGACCTAACAGAGCACAAGCTGCTTTTTGTCTTTTGATGCTGGTAGTTCTGAGCATACATACCCTAATGCCTTATCTACACTTGGGTATGTTTCCCACAGGTTATCTTAGGCTACAGAAAGCCACCTTAGTCTTTAGAGATTGTGTCCTCTTTTTCTTTGCTTTGACACATTACAGAAGGTTGTATTCAGGTGTTGTAGGTGGTATAGCTGTCTGGTTTTATTCTGTTTAGAGAATAACTGCTGATCATCATACAGGCTGTTAAAACGTGTGTGTGGAAGGTCAGAGGAAGGCTTCTTGTTTACCTTGTGTCCCCTACGCATGTTAGGTGGAGTGCTGAGGAAAGGGACCATGCTCAGCTTCAGAGATGTTTGTGAAACATAGAGTAGAGCAAATGTGAATCCACAGTCACCACTGAAGAAAATGGGTGATCTTCCCAGGGTTAGTTTTCTTCTGGATGAGAAAGGTCACCACAAGACCAAACAAGTACCAGCCCCAGGGTGATGAGAACACACAATGAAGGTTGCAGGTGGGCTCAGGGAGAACGTATAACTACCGGTCAATCACGAGTGGTTCAAGCTGCCACTGAAATGCTCAGTAAGGGGGACAAGGACAAGTCCCAAAAGCCAGGCTGAAGAGAGGCAGAAAATGAGGAGGCAATGAGAGTTTACACAACCCAGACTGCTACTAAAGTTGTGGACTGGAAATCAGTCTGAAGGAAGGCATCTTGCCTGCAGTTTACAGAGGACATTTACCTTGAAATATTTTATTGCATCTGTCAGAAAAAAAGCAGACCTCTGGGGCTTTTTACTCTCTAGGAATTAGATTGCTCTTAATTTAAATAAAGCCCAGACTTTGCAATCAGGGATCTTTGTTCACTTGATCAGTTTGATTTAAAAAAATAATTTTAAAAAAAAACCAAACCCAGTGTTCAACTCAGGCTTTAGCCAGCTCAGGTTTTCACTGTGTTAACTTTTTACTGCTATAATCAGGATACACTATCTGGGCATGTTTAAGGTTCCAGATCATCTATTTTTTTCATTGCATGGCATTGAAAGAGATTTCACTTCATTAAAATAACAAGACTAGTGGTCCTCAGAGAGAGTTTGCAAACATAAGCAGTGACCACCATGAATAATTTATACTTGCTTAAGAACCTTGAAAGTGTGTAATTAAGGAAGTAAAGACAGTAACTGGCATATATTAATTTTCAAGCTTTCACTTATGTATTTTTCCCATTTATATAAAAATCAGTAGAAGCTGCTGATTATTTTACACAGTTAAAAAGTTATAAGACAGATTCACCTGTGTTATTTCTTTTGAATATTTCTTGCATAACGTATCTATTCCCATGAACAGTGATTGAATATCAGGATTTGTCTACCAAGAAAAGAAAGTATACCAATGTTAGCATTTTTATTTGCAAGCTGTATTAAACAAAGCACTTTGTGAAGTGTTCCTTAAATTTAGTGATGTATAGAAAGAAAAAATGGACAGATCAAGAATAGGATGGTACAGACATTGGAAACAAGCCTAGTTTTATTTATTGTTCTTATTAAACATCTGGAAGTCTTTGTGCTGTTGTTTTACACAGACACACAATCACACAATCACACACAGCCACACACACACAGACTGACTGACTGACTGACTGACTGACTGACTGACTGACTGACTCACTCACTCACTCACTCACTCACTCACTCACTCACTCACTCATTCTTATTGCAACTAAGACAATAAAGATTTCCAGAGGACATTATCCTTTAATGTTTTGGAATCCTGGAAGAGGCATTGCCTTCAGACCAACAGCCAGCCTTCTGGTTGTCCTTTTCCAGGCTCTTTGGTTCTCACCATCTGCAGCCACATGGATGCATCTTATCATTTAGTTTTATTTCAAAGCCCTGTTACAGAATAGTTCCAATGCTGACTGGGATCCCTTTCTCTCTCCTGCCTGTTTGGTTGCACAATGCTATCCTAGAGTAAGGAAAAAACCCTAAAATGATAATTGAATTTTTCAAGTATTTTATGACTGAGACTTCTAATCAGAAATCATGATGTGGCCTCACAAATGGGCATCTCTGGGCTCTGCACTGAAGCTATTATTGCAATTCAGGAATATATTTGCTGCCTATAGTGAGAAAGAAATCCTACAAAAAAGAAACTGATTTTCAGAAGGCTAGTTCTATCCCAATCTATACAGTAATGTAGATTACTTAGTTAAGCATCATTTTAATTAGGGATACATATATTCCTAATTTTTTTCATAAGAAAACCAAACAAAATACAACCCCAAAATAGTTACACAAGATATGACTCTAAGTTAAAATAGTTATTATACTAACAGTGATCACATTTCAATTATTTTTTACTGCAACAGTAAACAGCTTTTAAAAATCATAGAATCATAGAATGGCATGGGTTGGAAGGGACCCCAAGGATATAGAGCTTCAACCCCCCTGCCACAGGCAGGGACACCAACCTCAGGCCTGGAGCTACACAAGGTTGCCCAGGGCCCCATCCAACCTGGCCTTGAACACCCCCAGGGATGGGGCACCCACCCCCTCTCTGGGCAGCCTGTTCCAGCCCCTCACCACTCTCTCTGGAAAGAACTTCCCCCTAAGATCCAATCTAACCCTTCCTTCCTTCAGCTTTAATCCATCCCCCTTGTCCTGCCAGTCTCTGCCCTTTGAACAAGCTGATTCCCCTCCTGTGTCTCTGCTCCCTTCAGGGACTGGCAGGCTGCAATGAGGTCCCCCCGCAGCCTTCTCTTCTCCAGGCTGAAAATGAGTAATCTAACTAAAAAAACAACCCTGTATATCTATAAACTGGAAGGTTCTTTTTTATATATTGTGTCTGTAAAATAGAAGTTAGGTTTATGACTTGTCAAAAGTTGAATTAAAAAAACCAAAACCAATCCCAACATATTTAGATTATAAAAGAAGATTGTCCCAGAAAAAAACAAAGCATCCTTCATGTAAGGAACAACCTTTCAAAATCCAATCAAAAAGAACTGAAATTGTTGCAGGCAAAATGTAAATTAATCCCACAAGTAGAAAATATTTTTTTTTTAAAAAAAGATAAAAATTAAAGAAAGGTGAATTACTGAAATAGGAAATAGGTCAACTGAGAACAAACAACAGCTTTCTAGACTACAAAGAAAACAGATAAGTGCTATCATTTAAATTAAAAATATTGCACTGAAATAAAAGTTAGGTTTTGGTCCATTTGGGAATGCACAAATATACAGAGAGAGAGAGAGACAATATTTTTACCTAGTCCAAAATTAATATAACACTAGTATAAAGTACCCAAGACTAAATAACAGCTGCACATGGCAAACCTATTTTCAATGTGTGCTTATATTATACATATTTTAATAAGAGGGAATTGATTCTCATATGGATGAAAAATAAATAAATATGAGAGAAATTAAATAACCTGGATTTGCAAAATATATTTTTTCCCCATATTTTGACATGAGCTACTTTGATGTCCTGTACAGCACTTCATCTGAGCAAAGATGCCATGCACTGTTACTGCAGAACTGTGCATGTGGCTGCCAAATGTCCTTTTGGTTATTGATGATGAGCTGTACTTGCAACTTCTCTCACCAGGGGAGCTAAACTGCTTTTCCTTGCTTTCCCCAGCTACAATTTTTTTATAGAACTCACAGGAGGAAATTAATTGCATTTGAAACTTCCTCTGCTCTTTTGAATTTGCTTGGCATAGGCCAAGGCATTCAAAAATTTCCACTGGGTGTTGGCAATCTGAGAAAGAGAAAAGCAGATAGGCAGCACAGCCTAACCTATATATGGTATTTAAGAGAAGAAAATACAAACAAGACCACAAAATTTCATTTAGAAAAAAAAAATAATGCATTCAGAAATATACTTTTAGCATCTTTGAAATGTATTCATAGGAGGCAAGCTCTAGAAATCCTATTTTGAGTCCTAACAAAGCAATGACCTTGGTTTAAGAATCTATCAGATCTAAGAAAAATAAAACCCAGCCAGTTTCATTGCTGGTTTAAAACCTCTTTAAAACAAAGGCTTGAAGAACATTGTTTATATTTTTTTCTGTTGCATGCTGGAGTAGTAGATAGTAACCTGATATTCTGACATAATGAATGAATGGCAAGATTCTGATTTATCCTGACTCTCAGCCACCCTCTGGGAAAAAAAGCAAGTGGGGATTGTGAGACAGAAGGAAGATGTTAAAGGTGACAAGCATGCATTACTGCAAAGAGGAGAATATTTAATGTGTAGATGCTGATTGCCCCAACATACAATTTAATGAGGCGTTTTAACACATTTATAGGACCTCCTACTCATTGGGAATTCTTCCACAGCATCAAGCTCATAAAGGTTACCAGGTATATTTCCACTCAGGTTCCTGAATTATAGACCCATGACTTTTTTATATGCATCTTTAATTATCATTCCAATCATTTTATCTATTCTTAATCAAGGCTTGGCAATCATCATTAATGTCTTTTTTAAAGAATATGGTAATTTGTTTCCTTCCAGTTCTCCAGAGCAGTGCCAAGTTCTAATGAAACATCTAATATTTTGGTTTGTATCCCAATCAATGCATTTTAAAAATTATTTATGTATTTTTGAAGCAAGTTATCAAGTTCTCTTAAAACACTGCAATTTAAGATTAATCTAACTTCAAGATTAGCTTTCTTTGGAGCAAGGTGTTGGACAAGATGACCTCCAGAGGTCCCTAACAACCTAACAACCTGTGACTGAAATAACAAAATAAGAATAAAAACTTGCAGCCAGGGCAGGCTGATGTTGAAAACTTATTAAAGTACCTCCTTTAGAAGTTTTATGAAGGGCTTTATTACTACTATTTCATTGCTATGTGCATTGTTCCTCTGTATTATGTTTGTATTCCTTTGGGGTTTTTGGGGGGGTTGGGGTTTTTTTGGTAGCATTGTCTTCTTCACCCTGTGCAAAACACTGTTATTAGAAATATATATAGTGTAACAGGTTTTTACTTTTTTATATATGGTATGTAGAAGTAGTGATTTCTGTATTTGCATATACATCAGCTCAGTTTTAAATATATCTAGAGAAATCATGCCCTTGTTGGAGGTCATTGCCTCAGGGTTAGTCCCAAATTGTCCTCTATTTCATATATATCATTGCCTTACAGCCTTGTAGGACTTTAGGTGTTAGCTGTATTGAATGCTCTTAGTATTTTTCTTCTTTCATTGTAAGGCAGGCTTGTCCCTTAGGTAGGCATCAGACTAGGGAAACAGAAATGTTTTCACAACCCATTTATGAAATCAGATGGTTCCTGGGAGAAACCAGAAAATTAAACCTTTCTAATGATTTTTCCAGAAAGGGAATTAAAAGCTATTCATTCCCCAGTGAATAACAAGAATTCTCAACAATATTTCAGATCCTCTTTTAACCACATGGTCATGAGGAAAATAGTTAAGAGAAAACAGGGAAATAAACCAAATACACTTGAAACCGTTGATGCACTGATTTTCACTCCATTAGTTTTCACTGATGCATTGATTTTCACTTCCATCCTTTACATGAAATAATTCATTACAGTTCACTTTTGCTGATGTACAAATGCCAAATCAATAAACATTTTTCCCCATTTTGAAAGTAGTCAGGGATGTTACACAGCAGCCAGTCCTGTTTCTTGGAAACAGTGATTTGCAGGGCCACCAGAATCTGAAAACCTAGTCTCTGCAGGCTTTTATTTGAAGAACTACATCAAACTAAAAGTTGTATAGTGCATAAAGTATCTCAGTCTACCAACTTATCATCAATAAATATTCATGTCACAGTTAGCAAACAAAAGGGAAGTACTTTGTAATGTAAATAATTTAGCTGTTAAGCAAACTACCAATTACTGTGATACAACAATACTAAAGCTTCATTTACCTGTTTTGAAAGGAATAAGGTATGACAAGGACTTCTACAGATCAAACACTCATCTTTTTTGCCTGTAAGGTAAAGACACATTTAAAATATACATCAAACTCAATAGATATCAAATTCATTTTTAATAGAATTTGTTACCTAAACCTTTGTTTGGAGCTTGTGTAAGGAATCTGAAGATTATAAAAGAATTGCAAATAAACATGAATAAAAAATTTGATTCCAAAAACATTACACACAGTTACACAGAGAAAATATGTGTGAATGTCATCAGGTCTTACTCCTGCAAATAAGCATTCATGTAAATGATTTTATGAATATCATTAGTGTCACTGAATGCAGGTGACTTTTTGGTCCTTTGATTTAAATAGGACTACTTGCCTCATTTAATTATATGTATGCCTAAGTGCACTAATGAGTTAGAGTCAACCAGATATATGACTGTTTAGATTGTGGGCCAGTCTGGCACTCTCAATAAAATATATGAAACTGAATCTTTAAACAATTAATAATTTTACTTTGTGATTTTTATACACTGAAAAATTAATCACAACACTTTTTTAAATGATCATTTTTTAAAATGTCTCTTTGATGATTTGTAAACAAATATTTCTATAATGTAAACACATCTTTTCAATTTATATATGTTATATATCATGTAAACAAGTATTTCTATATTGTAAATAAATACTGTAAGCAAATATTTCTAGTAAATACATATAACAGTGGTACTATATATATAAATTGATAACTTTAAAAGCTGCTTCCTTTCTAAGGATTCTAAGGTCCAATGTTTATAAACATCTTTAAAGAGCAAATATATTTTAAAGCCAATACTATCATTGGTATTGAAGTCATATAAAAATAATACACAATGGCATAGGGCTTTTTCTGCCTAAGAATATTAACACTAGAAAGAAAAGCTGCTGTTCAGGTTCTAAGAGCCTGCAAATTCTATCAGGAGGCTGCATTCTATGATCATCTTTCCTGAACACTGATCTTGCAGAAACTTTTAGTAAAAAATTTTTAATTCTGAAACACAGATTAATAATTTATTCTGTGTATCCTTACAAAACCCAGGTCATTTAGCATGATCTCAAAGGGAAAAACAGTTACATTCGTTTACTATTTTCTTCTTTTGAAAAGCAACTTCCTTATTCAACTATCTGATCTTCATTGAAGCACAGCACAGAAGTCCCAGAATATGACTCAAGAATTGCATACAATTCATGAGTTTCAAAATATTACCTCTGATTCTCTTAATGCTACTGAAAAATGTCTAGTATTTCAATGACAATACTGACATTTCAAATGTCTTAAGACTGCCCTAAACAAATCCTATGTATTACAAATTGCTCTTACTGATGAAAAAGCATGTCCTTCCCAAAGTGAGACAGAACACAATGCATCTTATTTTTTTTGCAATGCATTCATGGATCATAAGAATCCAAACTCAACTTTTATTACAGCCTCTGGTTTTCAGCATCTGAGGCCTATTCCTAAAAAGCCACATTGCTCTAGCCAGATTCATCTGGAAGCAGACACTGGTGGTTTTTTACTATTTAAAGAAAATCAATATCACAAATTGAGTATGTTTATCAATAACATTAGGCTGACTAAGAGAAACTCTCAGGCCTTTCTTTTTTTGCTCAGTGAGTCAGAAATGCCAACAGTTAAGGTAAACTTGTGCACACTGGCACGGCCTGACCTGCTGAAGCAGAGAACAGAGCTGCCCATGCCTGTAGCAGTCATTACCTTTCTGGAGGCAGACCTCACAGATAACATGGCCGCAGCTTGTGAGGCTGAATCGTGGGGTGGGTTTGCAGGGTTCACAGAAGCAGACATTGCAAAAGACCGGGACAGCCATGAGATGGAGGGGTAGGCCAGCCTGGAGGATAGCAGACAGCTGAGATATTACAGACTCTCCTTTCTGCCCCCCCGGGGTGAGGCCTACGGGCCTACCCTGCCTCCACCATGTTCACCAGGTCTGAGGCAGTGCCCGGGCCCTGAGGGGAGGGGGGCAGGGCCCCTGCCTCATGGTGGGGCTGGGGACAGTGGAGTTTAGGCCCCCAAAAAAGGTGTTTTTCTGGCCTCTCACTACAAAACTGGAGAGTGTGCCCACGTAGGAGAACCTCTTGAGACTTCACCCTCCCTTCCCCAAATGTCGGCAAGTGAACTGGACCAAACCAGCAGGGCTCCTTGTAGGGGCTTCGCCACAAGCCCTGTCCTCTCCTCACAGAGGCAAATGTGCAGCAGGGGCTGCCACCGGGACAGCAGCTGTGTGCAAAATAGTATCAGCTTTTCACTCTATTAAATGCAGGAATCTGGAAAAGCTATTCATTTACTGTCACAGGATTGTTGGTACTTCTTTTGTTGGGGAAAAAATGTGCAAAATTAGGAGTTCTGATATTTATTTTTACCCTGAAAAATTCCCAGTGCTTGCTAGCTTCCCTTGATGCAAATATTAGCAGAAAATTCCCTTACAGACCTAGCTGCTCTGCAGGTGGGAGCCCTGTGTATGGCAGAGCCACAGGCTACATAGGAGGAACCTCCAGCTTTTAACTTCACAGAGACTACTGCCCCGAAAGTGCTTCCCAAAAGATGTATGATTCAGATTCAGCTTTACAGAGTTAATTAAAAATCTTGAAGGTTACTGGAAACATTTCATCAAAGCAAAGATGATGATGATGATTATTGCTACTTCTGCTGCTGCTACTAGTAGTAATAGTAGTACTAATACTACTATTATTATTTTTATTGCTATTATTATTGATAAAGAATAAGCATTCTCCAGGTATCTTCAAGGCTCCAAGTGTCAGTGCTGGTTTCAGTTCAGATCTAATTCATACTGATTAAAATTAATACTAATCCCTTATAAATTCTGACATGGTGCCTCCCCTTTTGGTTTAAAAGCTTAAGCGTATTGTGAGACAATTAAAGTTCATCATTGGGATGTAGTTAGGAGTCTTACACTAAATATCAGCTAAAATCTGAACCATAACTTTGTAGCAGCCCTTTATTAAACTGTCTTCTTGAACTTCATATACCATATGGTTGTAAAACATCTTTCCTTCTTTCCCATGACCAAATATGTTATTATGAGGCATGTTGTGAGTGCTCTATCAAAGTGACCTTAATAACACTTATTTACTGGGCATTTCAAGTAACAATTCTCAAGTCTCAGGATTTTTAAATAAAAGATAGACGTCAGTGTGCAGCTTTATCAAGTTTTATTTGGTTTGATTTGGTGCACAGAGCATTGCTTATTTGTCTCTACTTTCTATCAACTTTATGGATGCTTACATACTCATAGCAGTATTTTCATTCCCATGCTGTGAAGGTAACTGAACTTAAAATGCAATGTCATTTCCTTGCTAATGAAAACAAAAGGTTGAGGAGATAGAAAAAAGAAAGCAAGAAGTGCCATTAAAACAGATACAGAGCAGTCTGCCAATATTTCAGCTTTCACTACCTTTTACTCTAGAGAGGGTCTGGAAAGACAAGCAAGAAGCCAAACCACAATATTCTGGTATCACAGTGCTCTCTAGAAATGTTTTTCTTTTACAAGTTAACCAAGTGTTAAGATGAGTCATGTTATAGCCACCTCCTATTCCTCCTTACAATACCACTGCTTTGTCAAGCTAATTATTTGAATTTTTAACCACAGCTTTTCACTTGCAATTTCATGATACTGTAGCTACTCTGCTAGCTGTACATAAACTAGCTAAATAAGGCATAAAGACACATTCAACCATGCTGCAATAAATGAAATGGAATTACACGATTAAGTAAAGAACTGTAAATTCTTTTGACAGTCATGTTGCAGTTGCTGAATAATTGAAATAAAAATAATTCTCCAACACAGAAAGAGACTGAAGAATTTAGTTTAAAAATAATTTAAAGTAAAGGAGCAATAAAACTATGGGTGAGGTTGTCAAGGGATGCCACTTGCTCAGGGACTGGCTAGACATCCACAGTTAGTAAACAATTTTCTTTTCCATAATTTGTCTTCCTTGGGTGTTATTTTTCTCTCTTTTTTTTTCCTATTTTCATTATGAGTATTGTTGTTATTATTAAATTATTAAACTGCTTTTATCTCAACCCATGAGTTTTCTCACTTTTGTCCTTTCTGATTCTCTCTCCCATCCCACCAGGGGCAGGGAAGGTGTGAGTGAGAGGCTGTGTGGTGCTTAATTGCCAGGCAGGGTTAAACCATGACAACACAGAACTTTGAAAAATTTCTATTTTAGATAGAACAATCCCAAGTTGTACCTAAATGTTGCCTTAGTCAGTGAGTCCTTCTTCTAGATTTAGCTTTACATCTGCAGAGGAAGAGAAAGACAGAAAAATGGGATTCAGGGAGTAAAATGTATCTGGATGCCAGGGTCTGCAATATAGGTGGAGAAAGCAAGTTAGAGTAAGAACTAGAACAGAAGATGGGAGTAGACTGAGAGTTATATACAACCAACTTTCTTATAGATACAGGGTTCCTTTGGATGTTAGGTGTTACATGGTGTGCAATCCTGTGCACTTGCTTTATGAGACTTAAACAAGCTTCTTAGATATGAAGAAATCTCTGAGAGATTTGATTTGCCAGATTCCAATGGAGATGAGGATTACTGTTTGTGCAATAGCCCACCACAAAATATTGCTGTTGGTTTCTTCACTTGTCTTACGAAATTTTTCTTCACGCTCCTGCAGAAAAAAAGGAAAAGCAGAATTATTCATTATCAAGCATCTTATCTTCTGCATGGCAGTGAAAAAGCACTTTTTTCACATTAATAAAAATGGAAGTTTGTCCTTAGTCATAAAGTGGATATCTTTACAAATTAAAACTGAGAAGCAGACACACTGTATCCTGAAGCAGGATGGCAAACAGATCTTTCCCTTATTCACAGAATATATATTGTGGTAAATATGTTCCATAAATCCATGCTTAAGCCTTTTTTAGGTTTACAGGCACTTTCATATTGCAATCAAGAAGTTTTCTGCAGCCAGATTTCTTTTCTTAGGTAATTACACTTCAAGCACAGTCTGCCTGCCTGTCTGCGTATAGAAAAGTGAAGACAAAGGGCATACACTTGTGTGAAGCAGGGCTTTATTTCTAGCTGCATGGAGATATATAAATGCACACTCAGTCATTTCCTTACCCACTCCAATAAAGTTTATGCACAGAGACCAGAGTGGAAACAAGAGCTGGCAACATCACCAGCAACAGTACCTGCCACCTGCTCAGCTGCTGTTACTGACTCTGACCAAGAAAACTCTATTTGGAAATTTCTGCTTTAAAATAACACCTGTTGCTATAAGCATGAGTTCACAGTGATTAATTAGTTTTTATGTTACTGTTTAAAAATATTTTGCATGGTAATGTAGGCTATTGGTTAAATAGCAATAGATTTTTATGGGTTATTAAAAAAAATCACTGCAATTAAATAATAAACCTCATAAACCTTTATAAATCAGTAAGTCTGTGTACAGTATTTTTAACATTTCCATTAGGTAACATACATACTCTTTCATAGTTTTGCTCTTTGGATATGTGATGAATTTGCTCAAGTAGATGTTCTAGTCTAACGTTAACTTCATTCACTTTGTCTTTGGCTTGAACAACAGATTCATCCAAAAAGTGTTCCCCAACTCTAATGTCCAAATGGATACGCTGCAAACAGAAAAAACCATTCCTGTTACTGTGTCTTCTGTGCTTTCCAAATACCTTAGGGGAAAAAAAACAAACCAAACTAGTAGATCATTTCCTTTTAAGCTCCTTACAGGAAAATACTTTTAATTGCTTATAGAAATCCTTCCTAAAATTAGCATCAGGTGGGATATTTAAAGTTTCTTAATTTTATTTTTAAATTATTTATGCAAATTTAAAGTATTCACTACTGTTAGGGCATTTTTTTATGCCATGAAAATTTTTCCATTCTTTGTTCAAACGAATTAAAAGGACACACATCTTCAGGACTGCTCATTGTATTTCACATTCCATCCTAATATTGCAGAAATGACATTTCTCCATACTACTGCAGCAGGCATTTTATAGGTGTTCTAGTTTTCCTCCACTGCCAGTTAGGAATATAATATTGGAAGAAGACCAGCTGAATCATTATTTGCAGTATTAGAGCAGAACCATCCCTAATTTATCTTTTTTTCTTTCTCCACATACATTATCTGATATGAAATATCCCCCAATTTCCTATAGCCTATAGCAAAAATGCTGTAAATCTGCCAAGCAATAGACCCATAGAAAGAAAAGAATGCGATTTGCAGTATTATTGAACTTAGTTTGGCATGAATGAAAAGGTTGTCCCAGCGTGTATCTAAGAGAAAAAAACCTGTTAGCCAGACAGATAATCTGCAGAAATCCTACAGTTTGGTATTACCAGGATAAAATTAAAAAATTAAATTAAATTTAATTACACAAATTAAAAGCACATCTTCTTTCAGCTCACTCAGAGTTAGCTAACTGAACATCCAGAAAACCATCTCACAACCTTATGACACCCTTTGTCCTTTAAGTTATTATAACTCTGGTTTGAAGCAGCTCAGATCACCACCACTGCATCTGGTTCATACAGAAGACCACTTAAAGATCTATAGAATGGTTTTCCTTTTGTGATCTTTATTCCTGCAGATACAATTATATGATTATATATCATTAGATATCAGATACAATTGTATATCAGATACAATTATACAGAACAATATTTTCCTTCTTTACTGCCATGTTCTTAAGCTAAAAACCCCCACCATACTTAATATTTATGCTCTTAATATTGTCCTCCCCTGCACCTGTTCACCTCCTTTAAATCATATATATGGCACATGCATCATATAAATGATATAACTGATTAATACATCTCCATCTATACCAGATAAAAATCTCTTGGTGTCGAATCACACACATGGTATGTAGTTAACTCTGACCAAGCAATGCTTTCTTCCCCCTTACCCTCTTTAGCTGATGAGCTCCTTAGTTTTTTATTAGTGCAACCTAAGTGCTTTTGCAATGCATATGATGAAATTTCTTCTAATTTCCATGAATCAGTCCATAAGAACACCTACTTATTCCACTATAATAGTCCCACTTCAGTACTGTTAACTCTTCTCAGTCATCTTCTGCATGTTCCCAAATCATACATCTACAATGAAATATGATCTACCTCACTTGACACATTTAGGAGGTGTTTATATCTAGTACATAATCTAACTTTTTTGCAGTGAACTGCAACAAAGAAAGCACCTCCAGAGAGTAATTCTTCTCACCCATTCAACTGTCTTTTGACATACAGACGAAATTTTCACAACAGTGTTTATGAAATCATTTCCTGAAATAGATTAGAAGCGCAAAATCACCTCTAAAGGCTTTTTTTTTTCTTCCCAAAATCTGCATTAAGACCAACTTTATTGGTAGTAGAAAATGTCAAGTAAACTAATGCATTCCTAATTTGAATCTCTTTCAAAAATTAAAATATTCACATTGTCTTTAGGAATCCAGTCCAAGTTAGTGAAGACATAGTATGTCTTTATGGCAAGTGTTGATGTTAGTCAGTCTTATACATCTGTCTTCTTGAACCAAGTAGCTGTTATTAATGTGGCTCTTTCACATTCTAAGCAATGTACAAACACTAAATCACTCTATAGTTATTAGTC
Source organism: Laterallus jamaicensis coturniculus (assembly GCA_022605575.1). NCBI lineage: Eukaryota > Metazoa > Chordata > Aves > Gruiformes > Rallidae > Laterallus > Laterallus jamaicensis. Next base: position 41,207,807 of record JAKCOX010000005.1, read on the forward strand.
TCACCTCTTTAATACTGACTTCTTAAATATAAGAACAGGCTTTTTATCTCTTCCTCTTCATAATTCCGAATTTGTATTCTTTAACCACTAGGAAATATTGAAGCATCTGCAAGAAGTTATTGCTACTTCTAATCTAGTTTGTAAACTCTGCAGACTATACAATTGCTAATGCTACAAGAAAGAATACTTAAGGAATACAGCTAAAGAATAATTATGAAATACACCTACCAGTTTACTTCCTCCAAATGTCACAAATCTTGTGGAATTAGACTGTAAACAGATAATGTGCTCCCCAGATAAATAGGATGTAAAAGAAAATGATCCTTGTGACCCATACAGTTTTGACAACAGTACCTGTAATTTAGATGTTATATATGTTGGGTATGTACATTATACATATCAATAAAACAATCAAAAAAAGAACGTGAATTGGAAGTAAAAAGTAATCAATTAACCTCCTGAAATCATTAATTTTACTTGAATTTCAGAACAGATTTAGAGCATCATAAATAATTATAGCTCAGAACAAAAATTTGAATGCTATAGATTTCTAGAATATAGAAAATCCAATAATCTCTAAAGCATTTTAAGTTTGAACACCAATCATAGAATCATAGAAACATAGAACAGTTTGGGTTGGAAAGGACCTCAAACATCATCCAGTCCCACCCCCTACCATGGGTAGGGATGGGTCCACTAGCCCGGGTTGCCCAAAGCCTCATCCAACCTGGCCCTGAACACTGCCAGAGACCCAGAGGCAGCCACAGCTGCTCGGGGCAGCTTGTGCCAGGGCCTCAGCACCCTCACAGGGAAGGATTTCTTCCTGCTATCTAATCTAAATCTCCTGCCCTTCAGCTCAAATCCGTTCCCCCTTGTCCTGTCACTCCCTATCCCTGTAACCAGACCCTCCACAGCGCTCCTGCAGCCCCTTCAGGCACTAGAAAGCTGCTCTAAGCCTCTTTTCTCCAGGCTGACCCACCCCAACTCTTAGCCTGTCTCTATGAGAGACACGCTTCAGAACCTCTCATTATCTTTGTGACCCTCTGGACTCTCCCCAACAGGTCCATGTGCTCCTTATGGTGGGGTACCCAAAGCTGAACATAGCACAGACCTTGTCTAGGCTCAGAATAAAATTGTCCACTGCTGAAAAAGCTCAGGACTTCCTTCCAACCAGGCAGTGACTCTACAGGATGACGATATGCAGCCTCATAGAAATCTTAACTTCTGCAGTTTAGTTTATCACCAGCCTTCCTTTCTGCTGCTCAAGTACATTCTGTGCCATTTTGCTTCATTAGTGAATTATTTCTTTTTACATCTACCCCCTTTTCTCAGTTGTCACTTACTATTCTTAATGAAATAATTTCTGAAATCTGTTTAGTGCAAAAATCGTTCACACAAATAATTATCAAACAATGTCATTTCTGTTTACTGTGATAACAATCACAAGTTGCTTGTATCTTTCAACATCAAAATACCAAACTAGACTGTACATTTATATTTTCCCCAAAAGTGTTTATTTCCTTTTTAGAGTGCTGCCTGCCAGTGCCAAAAGTGACCTCATAAATCCCACAGCAATATTCATTAAGCATATTTACCTCAGCAGAAGGAGTTGTCACAGTCACAAACATTCCCAAACCAGGAGCAGATTCAAGAAACTCTTGTTTATGTATATCCCAACTCTGTACTTTGTAATTCCCTGAATAAAAACATAGATAAAAATCTGTTAAATAAAACATAGCTTCATATTAAAAATCTTTATTGCTTTTCCAGCAGAAAATATAAAGATAAATGCTTAACAGTAAAACAATATATGTTATTTCATGTGCTTATGATTAAAATTGCCCAGGGGGCACTTTATAACAGTGTGAAATGCAATAAATTTTTACTACAATAGAAAATGCTCTACAATACAACAAAAATGGTTGATTAGCAAGTAATACTTTCTGATTGCTCCTAATGCTCTGGCAACTTTAGCATATAGAAGGCATGCTGAGACCTCCAAAAGTGTAAGTGTGCTGTATTCAAATTGCATTTTAGGTTTGTCTTTCATATTGATCCCATTATTTATAAAAAAGTAGAGTATATGCTATTTTTCACTACCCCCTTTCAATCCTACATTTACAAAGCTAATGTGCCTATGATATCCCAGGTAAAATGGAGCTTCAGTACATATTGTATTGCTTCTATACAGACCCACATTAATCAAAGAAGTAACTCCCATTCACATGGGGAAACACATGTTACAGAAATTCTGGTGAAACTGAGTAGATCAGTCAGAATGTATAGAATCACACACGGAAGGAGCAATTCCACTGCTGTAGATTTAGAAGATATTCTTTATCTAATCATTTAAGCACTCCAGAAACCTGCATTTCTTTGTGTGAGGACATTCTGAGTACTCCCTGCCCTCGGGAGTTATTTTTGGTATGCCCTCTTTCTTATCACCATGGCTTTACCATACTCATCCATCACAGATTTCCCTGTTACATGATAAGCTATGTTCATTACTGCATAGGCTAGATCATCACAGAGCACTGATAGGTACCTACCAATCACCAACGTGTCACTAGGAACATCCTCGATTATACATTTCTCTTCTCTTTCTCCACTGTGAAAATACAAAGCAAGTGAGAAAGGCATCCAGAAGTTCATAAACAATCCTATTAATTGGCTTTTCATGGCTTGTATGTATTCCAGTTGCCCTGCTTTTGAAGATAACTCTTTACAAATGTATGTAGTCCAGTGGTCATTCCTTCTTTGCTGCTTATCAGGCTATTTTTGAGGGCGGAAAAAAACCTGTGAGAAAAGGCAGCTGGTGGTTACACATTTATAAATAACTACAGTCAGTTCTGCAGGATGAGATAACATGAAAAAGATAACTTGTAAAATCTTTCTTCTTTCCCAGCATCTAGGTTAAACTGTTATTTCATACACATAACATGAAACTGGGAAGCACCTCTCAGGTACTTGAGATCAGTTCCCTGGATTACTGTCAGCAACCACAATGGTTATCCCTTTCTATCAACTGCTCAATTTTCAACTTCAATGAAATTATTAACTTCTATTTCACATTTATTCCAGAGCTTCATTCTTCTTTTATTAAGAAAACTTGTCATTTCCACCCTAAATCATTGGACTAAATCATTTCAGCCTGGAGAAGAGAAGGCTGCAGGGGGACCTCATTGCAGCCTTCCAGTCCCTGAAGGGAGCATACAAACAGGAGGGGAATCAACTTTTTAAAAGGGCAGATAATGGCAGGACAAGGGGGATGGATTAAAGCTGAAGGAGGGAAGGTTTAGATTGGATATTAGGGGGAAGTTTTTTACAGAAAGAGTGGTGAGGGGCTGGAACAGGCTGCCCAGAGAGGTGGTGGATGCCCCGTCCCTGGAAGTGTTCAAGGCCAGGTTGGATGGGGCCCTGGGCAACCTTGTGTAGCTCCAGGCCTGAGGTTGGTGTCCCTGCCTGTGGCAGGGGGGTTGGAGCTTTATGATCCTTGGGGTCCCTTCCAACCCTTGCCATTCAATGATTCTATGATTCTATGACTTATGTATACACCTCTACATAACCCATAGGATCCACATAAATGGTCTGAAAGAAATACGAAGCAGAAAGTCAGAAGAACCTGAACAAAAGACTCTGTGACACTAATGAATGTGGGAGGAAAAAAATTAAAATAAAATGAACACTTTTGGAATAAGATTATTTTACATAAAAATAGATTTCTCTTAGGTACTGCCTAAAAAAATCCTTTAATAAATAATAAACTACATAATGATAGAGGGGTTTATTATTACTCTTTGTACTCATATCAACTAAACAATCTATATGTCTGATGATTAACTCAGTTGCCACTCAAGTGTTTCTTGACTTAGATAAAGGTTGGCCTCAGTGTGAGATTTGCTGTCATTTGCCAGCAGGGAGGACCTGCATATGGGATCATTTGGAGTAGGGCTGAACCACTTTTGAGCTCACTTTCTCCTTCAGAGGCTTCCTACACTCCAGTTATGAGACTGTGTGCTCTATGTTATCAGACTGTGTGCTTTGATCACTAACCCTCTCCAACCCTGCCATGCTTCTGAGCAGTACCCTGCATCTGCTAGTGAAGTTGCTAAGTCATGTCCTTGAACATGTCTTTGAGGAACCTCTGAGTTCACTTCAGAGTTCTGCCATCTTGGCTTCAGATAATGAGCTACCTTCACTGGTGGTACAAGGTGCCATGGACAGGGAAACCACCATCTCCTGCATAATGGAATTTACCAGCATTTATTTTGCTTGAAACCTTGGTAGTTGGATTTTTTATATAGCTGCCAGACATTCAGCTGCAAAAGCTCCATCTTCAACACTACTCACACACCAAAGAATCATAACTAGCCCTTGTTGTTCAACATCTCTGAAGTCTTCTTTCAGTTTCCTCACAGGATGTCCCATTTGCATTTACTGCCATTTCTCAACATCTATTTATGAATAAATAAAACAGTGTTGGTCCTCCTATCCTTTTCTGAGAAGTCTCTCTGACAATTTGCTTTAATAGGGGATCCATTCAGCTGGCACCAGTAGCTGTAGAATTGGCTCCATCATAGCACAAGACCATGTGTTTGCCTAGTATCAAGGAAGCAGGATGGAAAGCAACTCATCCTTAATTTCTTTAACCTAAATACCTAAAATTTCAAGATCACAGAATCACAGCATCCCAGGGGTTGGAAGGGAGCTCCAGAGCTCCTGGGGTCTAACCCCCTGCCAAATCAGCTCCCCAGCTCATACTGCACAGGTCGGTGTCCAGACGGGGCTGGAATCTCTCCAGAGAAGGAGACTCCACACCCCCTGGGCAGCCTGTCCCAGGGCTCCCTCACCCTCACTGGGGAAAAGTTCCTCCCCATGTTGCTGTGGAACTTCCTGTGCTCCAACTTGCAGCCATTGCCCCTTGTCCTATCTCCACTGACCAAAAAAAAGGAGCTGGCCAATTCCCCCTGCACCCCATACTTCAGATATTGATAAACATTGATTAGGTCCCCCCTCAGTCTTCTTTTCTCCAGGGTGAACAGCCCCAGCTCTCTCAGCCTTTCCTCATAGGATAGATGTTCCAGGCCCTTACTCATCTCCTCAGCCTCCTCTGGACTCTCTCCAGGAGATCCCTGTCCTTTTTATCCCAGGGAGCCCAGCACTGGACACAACACTCCAGGTGGGGCCTGACCAGGGCAGAGCAGAGGGGAGGATCCCCTCCTGTGACCTGCTGCCCACACTCCTCCTGATGCCCCCCAGGATCCCATTGGGTCTCTCAGCCACCAGGGCACACTGTTGACTCATATCCAACCTGTCGTCAACCAGGACCCCCAGGTCCTTAAAAGATGCTACATACTGGATTATTTCACATCTGCTGGTTTATTGCCCTGCACTGCACCTGGCACAATAAAAAGTGTTTTGTCTAACATTGACAGAGACTCACAACCACAGGCAGTCCAGTCCACTCTACAGCATGAAATACCTTCACAGAAGGGCTAGCACAAGTATTACTTCATCTCCAGCAAAATACACCATCCTTACAATGATAAAGATGTCAAAATCAAGGAGCCTTGATTCCTTCAACATTACTTCTTTTTCTTTGACTCCATATGGTTAGTTAAGGATAAAGAGATACAAATTGCATCTCATGGTCATTTGAATCCTTAGTGGTAGTATGATTCTGTTACTACTTCAGCATTTAACTATCAGAAATCATTTTAGATTATGCAGAATCTCATAATATAATTGGACTCTTACCCCTTCACCACAGGGAGATCTTGTCCTGCATGCACCTGCATAAATTCTCATTGCATATTTACATGCAAGAAGGATAGTTTTGTCTCTGGATTGTGAGCTACTTAAGCAATCACCCTCTTAACTTTTCATTGGCTACTTGAGGGTTCCAAAATTCTGTGTTCCAGTGGTAGAACACAAAATGTACTAGGGGAAGTCACGTTATCCTTCACTCTGCCCAAACCAGTTGGGACAGAACATTACTTCTATACTTTTGGCTATCAAATGCTAACATGCTAGGGCTGCTGGACTTCAAACAACAAAAATAAGTCAGCCTCCAGGTGATCAGGCTGTCACGTAGCATATTCTGAGGGGTTTTGTTTCAGGCATTCACAATACTTGTAAATCACCATGTTTCTCCAGTTAAACAGGATTTGGCTGACTTCTGAATTGATGGACCAAGTGTACCCTGAAATTAATTTACCTATTTCCTTCCCTAAATGCCATTTATTTAGGACCACTATATTTTTGCTCCCAGCCATTTATACCACTGGATGTAAGAGGAAAAGAAGGAAGGGCTTCCCTATGTTTCTTCACTGTACCAGAATTTCTAAGACAAATCCAAGGCTGCACTGAAAGTAAAAGCTATTAAGGCTTAGCTACATCTACACAGGGTACCTCACAAACCAGTTTAATAAAGAAATGTTGTGAGAAATGTGCTCTGTCATTGGAATGTGCTTCATTAGAACTCACTGTATCCACAATCTTGCCAAGAAGTGTTTCCATCCCTGGTGCTTGCTTTGTAAACACCTGGAATTATATATATGGCCAGACATTGTACTACCACAACAGCATCCTTAAAGGAAAACCATAAAAAAAAACCCAACAAAAAAACCCCCATATCCAAGTAACTGAGTGGATAGGAAACTTCTGCTTGAAGCAACCTGCAGTGAATATTCATGTATGTAAACTCTCTAAAATAAATTTTTTAAAATATATCAATAACTGGAGTTTCCTGAAATGTGCTTGTCTTTTACAGATTCACTTCCCTTTCTACTCCCCCTCCCTCTCTCATCCCTTCTCCTTCAGTGTCCTTTGGAAAACTTTTGGCTTCAGCACTCTGAGTAAACACTGTGACCTTCCACTATCAAATCAGAACTTCACTGAATCACAGACTCACACAACCAGAGGGGTTGGAAGGGGCTCTGGAGATCATCTAGTCCAATCCCTCTGCTAAAGCAGGATCACCTAGAGCAGGTTGCAGAGGATTGCATCCAGGAGGTTTTGAATAACTCCAAAGAAGGAGACTCCACAGCCTCTCTGGGTGGCCTGTTCCAGTGCTCTGTCACCCTTAAGGAAGTTTTTCTTCACATTGCAATAGAACTTCCTGTGTTCCAGTTTGTACCCATTGCCCCTTGTCCTGTTGCTGGGCACCACTGAGAAGAGTCTGGCCCCATCCACGTGTAAGTGTTGATAATATCCCTTCTCAGTCTTTTCTTTTCCAGGTTAAACAGCTCCCACTCTCTCAGCCTTTCCTCATACAAGAGATGCTCCAGTCCCCTCATCATCCTCTTAGCCCTGCACTGGACTCTCTCCAGTAGTTAGTTCCCTTTCTTTCTTGAACTGGAGAGCCAAAACTGGACACAGCACTCCAGAGGTGGCCTTACGAGGGCAGTGTAGGGGGGAAGTGTAGGGGGGAAGCATAACCTCCTGCAACCTGCTGACCATGGTTTTCTTAATGCACCCTAGGATACCATTGGCCTAGGATACTGCTGGCTCATGTAGAACTTGTTACTCACCAGGACTTCCAGGTCATCTGCAGAGCTGCTTCCCAGCAGTTCAGCCCCTAACCTGTACACCCGATGCCTGGGGCTATTCCACCCCAGGTGCAGAACCCTACACTTGCCCTTGCTGAAATTCATTTGGCTGCTCTCCACCCATCTCTCCAGCCTGTGCAGATCTCACTGAATGGCAGTACAGCCTTCTGGTGTATCAGCCACTCCTCCCAGTTTGGCATTATCAGCAAACTTGCTGAGGATACACTCTGTCCCTTCATCCAGGTTGTTGATGAGCATGTTAATCAAGACTGGACCCCATACTGACCCCTGGGGAACACCTACAGGCTTCCAGCTAAACTCTGTGCTGCTTTCTTGAAGGACTGAAATCCTGGGTGTGGGTCATGTATGCAATTACAGATACATGATGCTCTTCTGCTAGACCTAGTCCTTCAGTTGTTCTGGATGTGTGAAGAAGCAAAACTCATGTTTAGAGAACTTCCAGGAAGGTTCCTCCAAGGATAGCTTATGGTTACTGGGGTTTCTTTCCCTGTGTCATCTGATTTTTGCCCAAGACCTTTATTGAGATTACTCTATCACCACTTCATCAATCTATTTGAAACTAGTTCCTGGCCTCAGAGAATATTTAAACCTATACTTCAATAGATGCTTAGTTTTCTATAATGTTGGTAACCATGTAGCTATATAGTAAATAAGGTTAATCAGAAAACTTAAAATGAGTAAAAATTAATAGAAAAATAAGAGAGAAAAAGAATATAAAGGCAGAGAAATTAACTAAAATATAAACTATGAAAACACTGTTTCCATTGTGCAATGGAAACAGACATACACTGCTAAAAAAAAAGAAAAAGCTAAATTTTGGAAACCAGGCAACAGTGGGGAGCTGAAGAATGCAAAATGCAGAAATTCCTGTACTTAGCTCTAACAATTGTGCATTTATCAGCATTTACAGGACCAACTAAGCCAAGCCTAATAAAGTTTCACATTTCTCTGGGTCTTTGCAAGATTCATCTCCTGGAAAAATGTATGGAGAGCATTTTAAATGCTTTACCCCTATAGAGAATACAGTGTGCCCCTTTCAGTACATAATAAATTATTCTGATATGAGGCCTATTCCAAAAAGAACCTACACAGATCAGTGTCTCCTGTTCAATACCTGGGCTGTATATTTGTAAACTTGCAGTGAGCTGTAAAAGTTTTAGTGGGCTGACAGGAAACCTTCTACTGCACAGTGTTATTTCAAAATCCTTTAACCAGTTGGTAGCCACAAGTCTTTACAAGCCATATGTTACATTTACATAGAATCATAGAATCACAGACTGGTCTGGGTTGGAAGGGACCCCAAGGATTACAGAGTTCCAACCCCCCTGCCACAGGCAGGGACACCAACCTCAGGCCTGGAGCTACACAAGGTTGCCCAGGGCCCCATCCAACCTGGCCTTGAACACCCCCAGGGACGGGGCACCCACCCCCTCTCTGGGCAGCCTGTTCCAGCCCCTCACCACTCTCTCTGTAAGAGTTATTTTGGGTTGTAAGAGTTATTTGAGCATTAAAACTTGCAGTCAGGAAGGGTTTCAAACATACTGCTGGTTTTCTTATCTGTATATTTTTAGAATTGTAGGGGTTGGAAGGGCCCTCCAGAGCTCCTGGGGTCCAACCCCCTGCCAAAGCAGCTCCCCAGCTCATACTGCACAGGTCGGTGTCCAGACGGGGCTGGAATCTCTCCAGAGAAGGAGACTCCACACCCCCTGGGCAGCCTGTCCCAGGGCTCCCTCACCCTCACTGGGGAAAAGTTCTTCCCCAGGTTGCTGTGGAACTTCCTATGCTCCAACTTGCAGCCGTTGCCCCACAGACACTGAAAAGGGGCAGGCCAATTGCCCCTGCATCCCAACCTTCAGATATTTATACACATTAATAAGGTCCCCCCTCAGTCTTCTTTTCTCCAGGCTGAACAGCCCCAGCTCTCTCAGCCTTTCCTCACAGGGGAGATGTTCCAGGCCCTTCATCATCTCTGTAGCCTCCTCTGGACTCTCTCCAGGAGATCCCTGTCCTTTTTACACCAGGGAGCCCAAATAATATATTTATACACACACACACACACACCTTAATTCAGATAACATTCAAACATTAGTAAGTTTTCTTTTAAAAAGGCCATGACAACACAAATAGCAGCAAACACACTTAAACAAACATGAACACATTTACTGCATATATGAGGACAATTATATAATTTATATTATATCAACAGTGCTAACTTTGAGATAGTTTTCTCATGGGGAACACACAGCAACAATCAGTCAGTGTTTAGATCTCAGCTAACACTTTTAATGAGGTTCAGAAGTTTTCTAATAGCATCCACGTTTCAGGTTTTTTCCTAGTCATTTTGCTGGCCAAGTGTTCTCATGACAGATATTCTTATTTTTGGGAAAAAAAAAAAAAGGAAAAGCCATTTCCATGCATTCATAAGTCTCAAGACAATTTTGCACAGTTATACTGGGGTTTTTTAACAATACTGCCAACATCTGGTTACTGGTTTATGTAAGTAGCTTCTGAAGAAATACATGTTAAACATGTTTAGAAAGATGAGGAAAAAAAAAAGGCCAATAAATTATAAAAAAACCATAATTTAGAGAAAAAAATAATTTTTAGGTATAAATAGTGGTAAATCAACAAATTATAGTTTTGAAGAACACTCTTAGTTTAGATATTGTGATTGAAAGGTTTTTTTACACATGTGGAAGTGCAATCTTTCAAACGTCTTCTTTTCTGCCACTAGAGGGTACTCCAAGAATTTACAGTATATTTCTAGCAAGGATTTATTTGGGGTTTTTTGGTCTGTAAATGATCGTGTACCGTTGTCATACAAAACCTTAGGAATTTAACCCCCTAAAATCTTGACAATAAACAACTTTCAAACGATTCTAATATACCTTTGCATCAAAATACTGAAATATACCTGAATTACAAGGAACATTGACTGACACGTAGTTTAGATTTAATTAAACTGATCCTACTTTTAAATTATCTAAATTATTATCTTTTCTTTCTTTCAGACACAGTTCTCTGGTTCACATCCTGTCTCTTCATCCAGATTTGGACAAGGCATTCCATTATTGGCTGGCTGAAGAAGTACAAAACGAGTTCTGATCTTGGTCCCTGTTTTTCTGCAAGGACCTCTACAGAGACCCCAGGAAGACCATTGGGAAACCTCACAGTCCAGTGGTGTTTCTGCAATACACACACACACACAAAGTAACTTTACATGAACTTGTGCTTAAAGCAAAGACCTAATTGGCAAAACATTAAGGAATGATGACCAAATAGTGTCCTTTCTTATACAAAGGTATAAGCCCTATTAATAAAATCCATATGTTGTCTCATAAATAAAAACATCTGCTTTAAGCTTCTAAGCTCATCAATACTGGTGGTATTATTATTATTACTACTATTATTATTAGTCTAGAGACTGAGGTGCTGTATTGGTGGTGCAGCACATTACTTATTGAATTGAAAATATAGAATTCCTATAAAAAGAAGACTATGTTTAAAATAATTGCATTCAAAAAATTGCCTTAAAAAGCATTTACTGTCAGTTTTATCTCTCATTTGCCTTTGCATGGCTCACTAAAACCACTGGGATTAAAGCTTTTCTGTGGTTTATTTGGGTACACATATTTCTTTGCAAATAGCTAGTGTTCTATAGTTGTTCACATTGAAATCCATTTACCTTTTGTTCCAGTTTGCTTCAGAAATAAAGAAAAATCACATTTTTTTAAAAAATCATTAAATCATCTTGCCACTGTTTGCTATGTACACTACATTTCTGTTTGCCAATAAAGATATTGTGTCACTAGGAGGCTTTTAATACTAAAAGGGTTTTCAATAGGGTTTTTTTTTTCTGCAAGAAAAGATGTCAGAAACTCTAAAGTACTTTTCATAATGTACACTCCCATTGAAAATATCTCAGAAAAATATAGAAAATTACCCCTTAGCAGGTTAAAAATATTACTTGTCACAGGAAAAATGAGAGAGAACATTATTTTTGTTGTTGGGATGTATGTTTCTTTCACAAATATGTCCAAATCAATGGAGTTATATAAATTCTTATTGCACCTAACTAGCAAACTGACCTAGAAAGAGACAACAAGAACAGTTCTTTCACTCCATCATCATGGTAAAACTTAGGGATGAGGATCTACTTCAAAGTTGCAAAGAATTTGGGATCTCTGATTCCAGTCAAATGTTTCTCTCTCATAAAGTTCACTGCTCTATGCCGATGCTAAGGCTTGAGTAACCCTCACTGCAGATAGAGCCCAAACCTTTGAACCAGGGCTCAAATATTAAATCCCTTCCTTATTCTTTCAGGGATTCTCTTTTATGTCAACTGGTTTGTTTTATTTCCTACCTGTGGATCTCAAAACCATTCCTATGGAGGTAGTAGAATATTCTATCTAATCACCTGTTTCATCCATGTCACCTGCCAGACTTCCACACATTTTCTGAATAAGAAATAAGAGAATTGAGCACATCAAAGTACTAATCACTTACCAGAGACTGAGTCTATTATTTCATTGCTTTTAGCTGGCAGATTAAGGTAAGGTGCAGGAAGACCCAGATGGGTTTTCTTTAATTTCACCATTGTTACTTGGGCAATAGGTGGCAAAATTTTGAGTTTGGGATAATAAAATGAGTTTGCTGGGTGACTGGGAGAGGAACAAGTGATCTGTGAAATATATAAAAAAAAAAAAGAGAGAACCTTAAAGAACATCATATTAGTAAGAAGATAACTGTAAAATCTTGTTTACTAATCATGCTAATACTTTTGGCAAGTCAAATGCATATAACCAGTTCCTAAGAACCTCAGCTCACACAAGTCCTGCTGGTAATCCCAGGAGTTTTATGCATAATGCTTTGAGACTTGGCACCATGAGCTGTGCCAGACTTTGGAGAGAGGACTGCAGAGGGAGGTACTGAAACCTGTGTAATGCCTGGGATGCTTTGATAGGAAGAAGTGGAGAACACAAGAGTATTAGATAATAATATTAGGTATCCTATAGCAGCTCTCATACACACACAGGAGGCCTAATGAATTATTTCCCAGTTTCCCCAGCACTTGACTCTAACAAAACTGACCTTAAAGGCAGGACTGACTGAGTGCTTACAGCACCTACATCACTTGAATCAAAATGCTCTGTTCCCCACCACCCTTGAGTAACAAAAGCAAAGTATGAGGCACATAGAGCAAACAAGAGTTTGAAAGGGGGGTAACTGCAATAGCAGTGGAGAAGTTCTCTGCTTTCCCTTAGCTCTTTCTCCCCAATTTACCAGTTTCAGGTTTCAGCAATGCTTGTAACTGACAACTCCTCCCCACTCAGCATTCACTACTAAGAATTTTCCAGTTTAGAAACATATTTAATAGTGCCAGAAGTTTTTTGGAGCATTTTTATTTTCCTGGTGTTTTAAGGACTGTTAAAAAATAATCAAAACCAGTCAGCTTTTACAGAAAATACTTCAATGTTTATGAACCATCTTTATTTACCTAATAAATAAGATACAGAAATGAAACAAAAGCAATAAGGCTATCAGCTGTGCAGCCAATCCATCTATAAGGAGCATCAGCAGTCTGAAATACTGGAATCAGTTTCCCAGGACTCTATCATGAAGTCATAGGTTAGTAATCTTTTAATGGGAGGATTCAAAGCATACAGGTATGAAGTGCTAAACTATGTATATACACCTACCTCTGTAACTGTGTCCTGGGGAATAGTGGCAAAGTTTGGGGAGGAAAATGTGAAACCACTATCAGTTCCAGCATCATATGGAAATAGATCCACTGAGACTTCTTCCATCCAGTGGTCTCCTTCACAGAGATTTAAGCTGTCAATACCCACAAACCAGTCTGGGCTTGGAACAATCCGTACAACAAATGAAACCTAAGGAAAAGAAAATCATCCATCAGGGTTGCATTTCTCTTTTTTCAATGCCCCAGTGCTGCTCATGGTGGTTTTTAACTTAAAATTTGTGACAGAAATACTATTATGCCCTTCAATGCAGTGCTCCCTGCCACATGACAGGCTTTTTTTAGTAACTCTTTGCATTACATTTCTCCTACCAGTGAGAACTCAAATATTTCACCACGTGCACTAGCAACATAAAATAAAGCTTTTAAATTCATATGTACATTTACTTACTAAGGGATGTCTTGAATGCACTTCTAATTCAGTGGAGGTTTGTCCTGTCCCACTGGAAATGGCAGGAGCAGAGAAGATTCCATGCACACTCTGAATTTTCTCTCCAGCTTCTTCTATTTCTTTCATTAATAGCCATGCTTCACCCTTTTCAGCAAAATCACGTACACCATTGCTGGCATATTCATTTTTTTTCCACATGCTGTAGTCAGAACTATGAGTAACACCTATTTGAGTGAATACATGGCATGACATAAAAGTCTGGTTTAGATTGTCCCTATTTTCTTCAATTTCTCTGTTTGATTCCTGAGGTTTAAAAAAAAAATGGTGTAGCAAAATGAGGGAACACTCAAACATTTGGCTTATCACTGTTTATTTCAGCTGCAGCCAATTGAAAACAGAAGTCAGTTGAAAACAGCTGTAGGTTTTTGAAAGCATTGTGGATACTTCAATTTCTGCATTGCATTCTTAAGAACTAAATATTAACTTGATTTTATTTTTCCCCCCTCCTTTTTCATTAGTTACCTCAAAATTGACTATAGAGAGGAAATAAATCAATCCATCACAGTGGTCAAAAGACATCTCTGTTCTTAAAACTATATATATTTCACTTACCTAGCAGTGATGACCACTGTGCTGGGGGCCTGTAAAGTGGATATTGCTTAGGGAAAGCAGTCTGACTCCATTTCCCTGTGAAGATTATGCTGTACTTAGCAAGTTCCTCTGCTGTGCAGAGAGAATCATCACCCACAGGCAAGCTGCTGGCATAACCTAGGATGGTTACAAGTAACGTCCAGATAACTTTACAGGAGTGGTAGACAAACATCAGGTTTTCCATTCCCTTCCACACAAAAAAAGAGAGGAAAAAAACCAAAGAGCCATATTAGTCACTCTGAACTAAAAACTGAATAACAGTTACCTAATAAAATATGACATACCATAAGTTATAATGAAAAAGAAAGCATCCCTCTGAAGCACTAAAAATCGTTATGCCTCTAAAAATGTTATTATAATGCTTTCAGGTTTGATATTTCCATGCTACAAATCTGTAATTCTACCTGGGACAAGTGTTTCTAATGAAAATAAAAACATCTTTACCTTGTTCCTAGTACTACCTCTGAGAAAAATCTGGTTCTGATTTTCTTTTGAAATCTTATTAGAGTCACATCTTGAATTAATTAGAGTAGCAACTGTTTCTGTGGAAAACATTAGTGGTGTATTTATTCTCCTAAAGATTAAATTGCAGGTTGCTTTGCCAAAAGAAATGATTTATTTTAAATTTGTGTTCTACAAAGGCTGTTTTATGGCATAACATTTAAAGTCAAATACATTTCATATTTATACAAATTATTTGCTGTCATAAATTGTGCATTAAATATACATTGTAATTGCTTCAGATTGTTTAAACTACACAGTTGTTAAAACCCAATATGTTTTAAAAGTTGCTGTCATGGGTTGTGCAAATTTTGCTTTTAAATTAATATGGTAATTGCATCAGACTGTTGAACTCCAGTGATTGTTTAAATAACAGCCTCAAAAAAACTTACTCTTCAATGCTTTTGTCCTTGGAGAAAACTATACAAATATAACTAAAATACTACTAATATATTAATTTGTAAAAAGAGCTGTGAATACTCACTAAATATTTCCTCTGGATCACTGGTAGGGGGAGAGCACCTGCTTTTGCTGGCAGCTGAGTTGGTCTGCAAGAGAAGACAGTAGGAGTCTTGCTATTTATGCCTGGAGAGGGTCCCTTTGGTCCAACAATTATTGTAATCTTTAGACTTTCCAGGTTTGCAAAAAGCATGCCATCTTCTTGTTTGCAATCTTTTTGGATGGACTCTCAGAGGTTTCCTGTCTGCCAACTGGTTCAGGTTGCTATCAGCAGGCTGTGATGCCGAATAGACGAAATGCTTTAAAAAAAAGAAAACAAACCTTGGATTCTTAGTAACAGTTGGGAGTTTTCTGGTGCCTTTACAGTTCTCTGCTCTTATTAATGCCTCCAAGCTATATAAATGAACTCATTCCAACACTGAAATAGTTCTAGTGAATAGGCTTTAAACAAGAAGCATGTTTTCTTCTAAGTTTTATTGTCTGACAGATGCTCGTTCCAAACATTTACAGAGAGCTTGCTCACTCTCACACACCATATGTATGTGTTCAAATAAAAGGGGTGAGGCAGCTAAAAATGTCGGGGGGGGGGGGGGGAAAGGAAAGAGAGAAAAGTTGCATTTCCTAATTGCACATACTCACACAGACGGTGTGTCCTGCAAATATGAATTAATTTAAAGTAGTACAGTGTATATTTTTGTCTTCTCCAGGACCGTAGGCTGGATGATGAAAGGGCTCTGTAACATTGTGGTTTCTTTGGAAAGAGTGGTTTTGGGAAGCTCTGAGATTTTTCTTAGCTGTCTTCAGAGTAAAAAACCCAACTAAAAATCTTATTATTACAGTGAAATCATCCATCCTCTGTAGCGCAGGACATGTACTTGCATCACTAAAATTAAATCCTCTATGAAAAACTGTGTGTGATACAGTGACCCAGTGAAGAAATAATGTTTACTATTTCTTTTAAACTAATTTCCCTGCTGCCATTCCACTAAGGGAACCCAAGGGCTTTGTGCCATGCCTATAAGGTTAGCAAAGGCAATTGTGGCTGATCAAGCAAGGGAAGGTAAGTTCAAAAGTTTACAAAGAGTCTTTCATAGGGTCCTCTTTCAAAATTGTGGGGAATGTCCCTTAAGTACTTCCACAGATCTCTAACATGATGATGGCATAGCATATGGGGGGGAAAAAAAGCCAATCAGGCTACTTTTCAGAGGAAACTCCCAGGCCATCAGAGGATATTGCTGAAGTAGACACACTGCCCTCCACCAGGAGGGGGTTACCAAACCACCAGTTCGATCTCTGTGGCACTTTAACTGGAAACTTATGCT
This sequence comes from Laterallus jamaicensis coturniculus, assembly GCA_022605575.1. Classification (NCBI taxonomy): domain Eukaryota; kingdom Metazoa; phylum Chordata; class Aves; order Gruiformes; family Rallidae; genus Laterallus; species Laterallus jamaicensis. The sequence goes on from JAKCOX010000005.1 coordinate 41,224,460, forward strand.
TCCCTTCTGCACCCCTCCCCATGGTAAATCAACAAGAAAAGGCAAGAGATGAATAAACTGGGATGTGTGAATGGAATTTCCGTTGGTTATTCTCCTGGCAAGATGGAAACTATTGCAAGTCTCAGCATAGATGGATTCAGCACCCATAACCACAATCCCTGTATATCTGGACAGAGGGTGGGAATTCTGTCGCAGGTTGAGCCATCTCAGCATGGACATGCCCTTTACTTCCAAGGCCCATTCTTCCATCCTATGTTAATGCAATCTTTTCCATAATTTATTTCCATTCCAGGAGCCAGAATCCACTAAAGAAAAAAAACAGCAAAAAGAATCCATGGATCCTGTTATACCACTTTGAGGGTTTGTTGAAGGAAGATATTTGAATTGCATCCAGCTCACTCCCTCCTATGTACTGAATTCCAGATCCACAGGTTCCTTAGAGAATTGACTCTGTTTACATCAGAAGTGGGTGACCTTTCCAGCTCATACAGCCATCTAGAAGAACTATGCAAAGGTACCAGCAGTTTTAAAGTATATTGCTCAGACAACTGTTCAAATTAGTTAAGACTGACTTATTTATTGCTAAATAGCTTTAAACTTCAGCATGCATTGCTGTTTATCATCACAGTTACTCCACAAGCTAACTGCACATCCTGAAACTTACTGTGACACTTCCAGGACAACACTTAAAATGAGAACAAAGCAATTAGCTCTGGATTCAGCACAGAATTATAGAATCTATCAGACTAGCCTTTTCCTTTCGAAGAAAACTCACTGCCAAAAGGCACATCACCAGACTAGATCATTCTGGTTCCATGACTACATGTTGTGAATGTATCCAGGAAAAGGACAATACATGCAGGCTGCATAATTTGGCACAGCTATTGTAAGGAAAACTTACTAAATGATAAAAGAAACAGAATCATTGGAAGTCATTCACTTGGGAAGTCATTTCAGGTTTCTAAGTGCAGAGTAGACAAACAAATATCAAAAATCACAAAAGTTACAGTTGATTCTTCTGTGGAATAGGAGTGCGATGCTTTGCACTGAGCATCCAAATGGCTTTGCAGTTCTACAGTTCTGTGTCATCAGTTTATCCTTCTCCTAGAGCTGCATTACTCCGATTTCTTGAGGATATCATACCCTTCATCATCAGATGTGCAGTTAAAGGAATACAACTGAGTCTAGATCTTTACTTTTCTACCTTACCAGTGTGGGAATGAGAGACAACGAAGCATTTTAGTTCAAAAAAAAACCAAAGGGGGATTCTTTCCTCAAAGGCTGCAGATACTTGCTGGGAAACTGGATTATAGTCCTTATACTTGGAGGTTTTCTTCCTTATGTTTCTTACACTGGACCTTTCCCTGTTTACAATGAGGGCTCTACCATGACAGTAGAGGATTAAAATCTTCAGGACCTACAGCCTCATTCTTATCTTTGTTTGATATATCATGAACTGTTGGCAAAATTCAGTGTCTGTAAATTTTATTTATTTATCTTTTATCCTCTCTCTGTCACTCCATGGCTGAAGACAGGGGGAAACAGAGAAAAAGATAACTAATAATGTTAGAAAACACTAACTTGAGGACTCCCAGTCTTATTTCTTTAAATAGAAACTGTGTTAAGCCCAGTCTTGGACCTCGTGAAGGACATCAGAAGACCAAATTTAGTATCTCATAGATGGGAAGGAAAAAACAAAACAAACAGGAAAAAAACCCATATTTCTCTTCAATGGATTACTTTCATGGCTGGAAAGCCACAGATGCCAAATTTCTGTGGTCCAGCAGCTGGAGAAAAAAAATCTGTGGGCTCAGAACCTATGCTTGCATTCCTTCTTCCATTTGTACATCCCACAGCTGAAAATTCAGGATAACTGGACAAAAAAATCCATTTAGAAACCAGTTTATCTGTATATTGGACATTTTTACTTTCTCTTTGAGTCTCCTCAGGTCCACCTACTTTCTATCCATATGACTGTTTCTATAGACCCCTAATGCTTGAGGATGTAGGAATATAAACTTTCTTTTCTTAAACATCAGTGCCAAAGTGTGCCTTGTGATCAACTTCACTTACAAAGTCTGTCACATCCTCTGTCATTAAGACAAGAGTCTTCTAGCCCCTCCAGGCCAAGATCCACAAGATAAAAGCTGGAAAGTATAAAACAAATATAATACCAAGGATATTTTGGGGTTTTTATTGACAGTCATAGAATCATAGAATCCCAGACTGGTCTGGGTTGGAAGGGACCCCAAGGATCACAGAGCACCAACCCCACTGCCACAGGCAGGGACACCAACCTCAGGCCTGGAGCTACACAAGGTTGCCCAGGGCCCCATCCAACCTGGCCTTGAACACCCCCAGGGACGGGGCACCCACCCCCTCTCTGGGCAGCCTGTTCCAGCCCCTCACCACTCTCTCTGCAAAAAACTTCCCCCTAATATCCAATCTAACCCTTCCCTCCTTCAGCTTTAATCCATCCCCCTTGTCCTGCCAGTCTCTGCCCTTTGAACAAGCTGATTCCCCTCCTGTGTCTCTGCTCCCTTCAGGGACTAGCAGGCTGCAATGAGGTCCCCCCACAGCCTTCTCAGGCTGACCCAGCCCAGCTCCCTCAGCCTCTCTCCAGAGGGGAGCTGCTCCAGCCCTCTAATCATCTTTGTGGCTCCTCTGACCCCTCTCCAACAGTTCCACATCTTTATCGTATTGGGGGCCCCAGCTCTGGACACAGGACTCATAATACTCACAATCATAACTGTGTCTAAAATATTTTGTACTTTTGCTAATCAAAAATAATTAATAAAACAAGAGCACAAAGCAAAAAGCCCTACTTAAGAACATAGGAGTACAAAACATAGCAGTACAGTCAGTATTACATTAATTCTTGGCTCACACCACATGAAAATGGTTGTATGAACACGTTTAGGGCATCACACAGGAATATAGCACACTAAAAGGATGTCAATTCCATTTTGATTAGGGACTAATTTAGCCCTTTCTCTGGTAAGCAACAAGATTTGCATGATTAGTTACGGCTTTTCTATTTAACTGTAAAATTATGATAAAGGAGATTTAACTAAAATAATTGAACTGAAATTAATTTGCCCACCTTTATTCCAAACAAGCAGCTCCAGAAATGTTGTATCTATGTTCCTGAAGTGTTGCCACACTTTCAAATTTTGTAAAACAATTTCCAGTTTGTTGGTAAGAAGAATATCTGCAATTTTGATATTCACAGGCTATTTAATATGCTTATGACTAGTCAACACCTTTTTGCTTACCAAGAAAAACAACCTAACATTGCATTACTTCAGAAGGATTATACAGCCATACTTCCTCTCCTGTAGTTACCATGGAAACACATATGATTCTGGACACTCAGCAATGCCAAAAGGTTTACATTTGGTCAAAAAAACTCTGAGGTGTGAGTTGTAAAATCTCTGTACCAGAGTGACAAATAGTGGAATACCTCATCATGGAGAAATTGTGGGGTTGGTTTGGAAGCTTTTATCATAGAATCATAGAATTGCAGGGGTTGGAAGGGACCTCGAGAGCTCATGGGGTCCAACCCCCTGCCAAAGCAGCTCCCCAGCTCATACTGCACAGGTTGGTGTCCAGATGGGGCTGGAATCTCTCCAGAGAAGGAGACTCCACACCCCCTGGGCAGCCTGTCCCAGGGCTCCCTCACCCTCACTGGGGAAAAGTTCTTCCCCAGGTTGGTGTGGAACTTCCTGTGCTCCAACTTGCAGCCATTGCCCCTTGTCCTGTCCCCACAGACACTGAAAAGGGGCTGGCTGATTCCCCCTGTATCCCCTGCTTCAGATATTTATAGACTTTAATTAGGTCCCCCCTTAGTCTTCTCTTCTCAAGGCTGAAGAGTCCCAACTCTCTCAGCCTGTCCTCATAGGGGAGATGCTCCAGGCCCTTCATGATCTTTGTAGCCCTTCTCTGGACTCTCTCCAGGAGATCCCTGTCCTTTTTATCCCAGGGAGCCCAGCACTGGACACAAGACTCCAGGTCTGACCAGGGCAGAGCAGAGGGGGAGGATCCCCTCCTGTGACCTGCTGCCCACACTCCTCCTGATGCCCCCAGGATCCCATTGTCTCTCTCAGCCCCCAGGGCACACTGCTGGCTCATGGCCACCCTGTCACCCACCAGGCCCCCCAGGTCCCACTTTATCAAATAAAGCGTTTCCATAGGAGAATAAAGTATTCCCAGTATGGGATGGTACAACAGGATTGACAGCAGCTTTAATCTCTCTTTATCTTTTGGGATAAACATTTAGTTTGCAGAGGAAGGCACCTAAATTGAGGGTATACCTGGGAAGTAGATATGTAAACTGCCACTATATATGATGGAGGTCTAGTTATTGTAGTTGATAGAATCCAGAGAACTGTTCAGCTGACCCTTTAATCTATATCTGTATTTGACCAAATGAATGACTCAGTAGCTCTCTGGTCTCCACTAACTGCACTGATAAGCTCTCAATTGATTAGACACCCAGCTCTCCATAAGCACCTGCTCAGAAGTAACTGATTCACTTTCTTTTGCTGAATCTGAAACCAAATGGACTTCCTTAGATATTTTCATTGATGACTTCAATCAAGGTCCAACCTACTGCCAGGGAACTACAAATTCACTCTGTATTTTGAGTTTAGAAGTTCCCTTTTCAAAGCTGTGGGGTTTGGGGGTGTGGGGTAGGTGATTTGTTGTGAGTTTGGTTTTTGGGTTTTGTTTGTAATTCAGGGCTCACTGAGAATTCAAGCCAAGACAAGGAAAAGGATAAAGAAAAGCCCCAGTTTTACTCTAGAATGACACTGATCAGCAAGAAAAAGCTCTTCTGTGATCTTCTGCATTCTTTTTTTATCTGTATTTAATTCACTTCTAGTACTGAAAAACCTACTTTGTAGGTCAGCAGTAAAGAACCCAATCAAAGTTCCCTAAAGCAGTGACCAGAGAGTACACTGCTCACTGGGCTTCTTCCCCTGTCCACAGCTTAGGTCCACCCAAACTGTGAAACAACAGCAACCATATACATTTTTCTGATCTCCAAAAGAATGTGTATGAAGGTTCTGAAGTCCTATCCTTTTCTGCATCCCAGCTCATTATTTTCACCTCCTTTACTGCACTAAAAGATGGCTACACAGCAAGACAAGCTGAAGAACTGACCCAGTTAGTAGCAAATCTTTCTCAGTTAGCTTTCAGTCAAAGTAGTCCCTCCATTTGTCTCACTGTTTGACACAAAAACCACACCAGAACCAGCAGCTCCCAACAGAGAAGAGAACGGGAAGGTCCATTTTGGTGGCAATAGAGGGTTCAATTTACATGAAAGTGGCTGTGTAACCACAGATTGCATGGAGGTTAGTGGGACTAGGGATTGGATCTGTCACTGTGTCATTTAGTGAGACTAACCATTTGTTGTGGCTGAACCCCAGCTGGCAGCTAAGCATCACACAGCTGCTCACTCACTCTCCACCACAGCAGGATGGGAGAGAGAATTGGAAGAATGAGAGCAAGAAAACCCATGAATTGAGATAAAGGAAGTTTAATAGGTAAAGTTTAAAGTTTAAAAGTCAGGTGCTCAAGCAAAGCAAAGCAAAGGCAGATTAGAGAGCCTGGCAGTCACCAACCTTATTAAGTTTACCAAGGACATGTGCTGGATTCTGTACCTGGGAAGAGGCGACCCTGGTTACACACACGGACAGGGGGATGATCAGATGCTGGAGGTCAGTCATGCTGAGAGGGATTTGGAGGTCTTGGCTGACAGCAAGTTAGACATGAGCCAGCAGTGTGCCCAGGCAGCCAGGGGGCCAACTGTCTCCTGGGGTGCATCAAGCACGGCACAGCCAGCCAGTCCAGGGAGGGGATTGTCCCACTGGTGCAGCCTCACCTCGAGTACTGGGTGCAGTTTTGAGTGTCACAGTACAAGAGGGACACAAAACTATTGGAGAGTGTCCAGAGGAGGCAATGAGGATGGAGAAGGGTCTGGAGGCGAAGCAATATAAGGGGAGGCTGAGGTCCCTTCGTTTGTTCAGACTGGAGAAGAGGAGGCTGAGGGGAGACTTCATCATGTTCTGTGATTTCCTAACAAGTGGGAGCGAAGGGGCAGGTGCTGATCTCCTCTCTGTGGTGACCAGTGGCAGAACCTAAGGGACCAGCATGAATCTGTGACAGAAGAGGTTTAGGTTGGATATTTGGAAGAGGTTCTTTGATGAGGGGCTGGTTGGGCACCAGAACAGTCTCCCCAGGGAAGTGGTCACAGCACCAAGCCTGACTGAGTTCAAGAAGCATCTGCATGATGCCCTCAGTCCCATGCTCTGACTTGGCTGGCCCCGTGTGGAGCCAGGAGTTGGACTTGATCCTTATGGGATCCTTCCAACACAGGATCTTCTATGATTCTATGATTCTATGAATTGATTCCCCACTTCCCATGGGCAGGTGTTCAGCCATCCCCAGGACAGCAGAGCTTCATCACATGTAATGGTGATTCGACAAGACAAACACCATTACCTGTTAGATACAGGATCATGCAAACACAGTTATGTTGCTTCTGAGTTCTGAGGAGACTTCCATGCAGCTATCTCTGCACATTGATCAATGACAGCAGCTGCCATGGAGGTGCTCACGTGCTTGTGGAGGATCTCTGGATGAAACACAAATAATACACAAATAATGAGGAAAGGCTGAGAGAGCTGGGGCTGTTCAGCCTGGAGAAAAGAAGACTGAGGGGGGACCTAATCAATGTTTATCAATATCTGAAGGATGGGATGCAGGGGGAATTGGCCAGCCCCTTTTCAGTGTCTGTGGGGACAGGACAAGGGGCAATGGCTGCAAGTTGGAGCACAGGAAGTTCCACACCAACCTGGGGAAGAACTTTTCCCCAGTGAGGGTGAGGGAGCCCTGAGACAGGCTGCCCAGGGGGTGTGGAGTTTCCTTCTCTGGAGAGATTCCAGCCCCGTCTGGACACCGACCTGTGCAGTATGAGCTGGGGAGCTGCTTTGGCAGGGGGTTGGACCCCATGAGCTCTCGAGCTCCCTTCCAACCCCTGGGATTCTGTGAAGAGCACAAATGGTCTTAAAAATAATGCAGAGCAGAAGCAGCAACACTATTATATATACGATATTATTGTTTCTGACCAAAGACCACTATTGCTTGTTCACAACAAGAAACTTGCTCTTCTCCAGAAATAAAATGTTCTGTTTACCCTTTGGTTCTCAACAAAGCTCAGGGGAATGAGAAATGAAAGAATTTTTCTAAATCAGTATTTTTGCCTGTTTTTCAGAAAGTGAAATGTATTTTTTTAAAATGGGGGGGGGGTTGCTTTTTTTGAAATTGAAGCAAGCTGCTGTTTAAATAATGGGTTATATATTTCCTTGTAATTATTACAGCTGTTTCAGATCCCTGCATTATTAATAATCATAAGTGCCTGAGTGCAAATTTTATTTATCAATTATTTCAGTGAAAAAGTGAACTCAACAAAGAGATGACAAATTTAAGTTTTCTCCATTATATTCTGCATTAGCTACAAATTAAGGATAAATTGATATCAATTTATATTTCAGGAAGCTGTACTGCTGAATCAATGTCAAGTATCATGCTAGGAGGCACTGTATTGCTAGAAATGCTTGAATGGATTTTTAATTCTGAGACAGTGGTATAAATATGAATTAGCATCAACAGAAGAACTCTACAATTATGTCAACATGTCATAATCAGAATCTGACCTATTCTTTTGAAAGATGTAAAGCTCATATTGTAATTTCTTTTGTCAATAGAAAAGCCATTGCCCAGACCACATTTTAATTAACGACCCTGAATACTGTTTGCAGATTCAATTAAGAAAAGATATTATTCACTTCTTGTCCCAACCTGTTACAATGCAGTTTACTGAATGCATTATCAGTTATGGGTTTTGAGAAACTGTTCTAGCAATTGTTTGGACAACATTTTGCAATTATGAATAAAATACATTATTAGAAGAAAAAAAATTGCATTTAAGTGGCACAGTTACCCTTAAACCTAAGAGAAAATAAGCACAGAATGGAGGAATGACTTCTGTGATCATCTACATTCCTCTCTTTCTCAGTCTCCACATTTCATTTGCTATAGGAACAGTAATAGCTTTATATGATCATTATTGACACATTTCTAACAGTCTCTAGAATCACTAATAGAAAAAAGCCAGAACAGTCAAAATCAGAAATTTAAAAGCATTGATTTACTCACCTAAATTATGGGCCCAATATTCCTGAATTAAATACTCAATGAAACACATTGGGAACGAAACACTGTTCTTGGATGTATATAGAATGTGAAATCATGTTCTTTAGTGATAATTTGGACTTAGTAGATCTACGCAGTAAGCACATTTATTACTAAATGTTTTATGAACAATATATAACCAATTTATATTATAGAGTCATAGAAACACCTGTTTGGAGGGACCTCTGGAGAGCTCTTGTCCAACCTCTTAGTCAAAGCAGGTCTGTCACCTAACTAGGTCAGGCTGGCTCTACCTTTGTCTGACTGAGTCATGAAAAGCACCAGTGGTGGAGACTGTCACCACCTCCGTGGGTAACCAGTTCCAGTGCCACACCACACTTCTTGTGGAAAAGATTTTCCCCCCTCCAGCTGAACCTCCCAAGGGGCAATCTTTGGCTGTCTGTCCCTTGCTGTATCATATGCCATTACCAAACCGAGTTTTGGCTTTGCTGTCTTTGACGGGAAACTTGTTTCAAGTGATTGCCTTTGACATCCTCTTCACTAGACAAAACAACCTCTCCTCACAGGTCATGGCTAGCTTATCTTGATAGCCCTCCACTGGACCATCTCTAGTCACTCAACATCCCTCTTGATTAGAGAATCTCAGCACTGAATCCCACATTCTCACCAATGGTGAGTAAAGGTAACAGGTTCCCTCAGCTTGCTGTCCTTGCAGCTCCTGATGCAGCCCAGTATGCATTGCCTTTCTTCACGATGAGCACACTGCTGGCTCTCATTCAGCTTGGCATCAACAGTAACCCCCAGGTACTTGTCAGTGCTGCTATTCAGACAGTCACTTCCCATCCTGAGTTGATGTTTGGGGTTATTTTGCCCCAGGGACAGACCTATGGACTCCTGATTTAGTATTGCCATCAAATTTGCCATCAAATACAACACTGCTTCAGCAAGTGCTATATGTTCATAGCACTCTGTAGTATGATACAAAGAAACTTTATACGTATGATATAGTATTGCAGTATGATATAAAGACACTTTTTCCAAGTTTGGATCCTCTCCCTTTTCTAGAAGTCCTGCAGTCTTTCCCTGGGACTTTCCCTTTTAGTAAGTTTTTGATGATTACTAACACACTTCATTTCTTTTCTGCTGGATCTCCTACTTCTCATCTTCACTATTTTGAAAACTACATCAGTGTTTCCTTTCCCTGCTGTTCTGATGCAGAAGCAGATGTCTTTATCTTAATAGTGACTTTGACACCTCTCTTGGCTAAGTAACTTTTGGCAAAAAAAGATTGTGGAAGCAGCTTAACTACTTTTAAGTAAAACAGTCAGAGATACTGTGATGCTGACAGTGAAAGAATTCGCAGGAGCAGCAATCTGCTAAACATTGGATCATCCCCAGCAACAATATAAAGATTTTTCCTTTAATTATTATCCCTGTATTATAAAAACTTAGATAAATACAGTCATGTCTATGCGACTTGGAATTTGTAGGTAAATAAAGTCGGGGAAGACAGTAGGCCTGCTAGCGGCCTAGCTCTCTTCTCCCAACATTTAGGCCCTGACAAAATTTTTCTCTTCCCATGAGAAAGGAAAAGTTCCTCATGGTCTGAGGATCCTAATAATCACATTCTCAAAACACAGCAGCCTTGCTGATAGGGGTACAGGCTGCCCTAAACCAAGAAGCAGTTATGGGAAGGTATTTGGGAGTAACAGAACATGTCAGGAACCAACCGTAACAAGAGGGTCAAACAGCAGGTGTGCAGATGCTTTTAGGTATTAAAGGTAAACTAAGGATGTTTAGCTATAAGATAGGTTTATCAGAACTCGTTATAATTACTAACCTATCAGTGGGGTGTAAACTGTGTGTAACCAATTAGCAGGTTTTTAGCTGGCCACGTTTGCAGTAATAAAGGTATAGAATCCGGGTGATTTCACCTAGTAAAATGGCTTCACCTAAAATTCATATTGAATTGCGTGTTGCTCTCAGCTGGTCGCCACAATAAATGTCCTTATTCTTAGCATGAGAAGCTTTCTTTATCAATGCTTACAGTTGTGACAGTAATGCTGAACCTGCCTTTTCCCCCCCCTCCCCCATAAAATACAATAACATTGTGTATTTTTGAAATATAGTAATTTTTGAAGTGAAATGTGGACATGTTCTATCACAAACTCCAGATCATTATCACAGGAATTACATAATTTTGCAGTATCAATTTATTTTCATACCTTTTGTCAGACACTGCAACAAAGTCTCATTAAAGATGGCAAATCAAAATTATACCTATTGCCAACCTTGACTCTGTTACACCAATTCATTGGCATCTCAGATAAAGGACAGAACTTACCTCACTGTATGGGGGCCCATATGTCTATGAATTTGTAGCATTGATCCAGAGACTTTGTATATAAACTATGTCTTAATCAGAATATAGAATACACTTTGCTTGCAGTGTGTATTATACAACAGGTGCTTTCTTGAAAAACTGAAATGCTTGATTTTAGCATCTAGAGGTGGAAAAGCAGGCAAAAAGTGAGGAAAACAAAAAAGTATTGGAGTATGCTCTCAAATCTCTTGGAGTAACTAGAGACTAGATGTCATCACTAATGAGATCAATTTCAAGAGTTCAAACCAGAAAGCTTATTTTCCATGGTTTCTAGTCCATTATAGTAGCTGTTTGTCTCCTACCAACAGGACTGGCCAAATAAATTACACCAGGGATATAATTTACTAATATTTCTGTAGTCATTTCCAAATAAGGGAGAGAGACCCTCCATCCCAGCAAGCTTATATATAAACATTTGCCTTTATGAGGTTTTGATGTGACTCTGAGGAGGTTTGAGCCTTGAGGTACCACTCACCAACCCTATCCAGAGAACGAGCATACCCCAAAACACTTAAGTAATTCAAATCTCTGTTTTCTTAGAGCACAGACAATCCCTTAAAATAGAGCAAATACAGATCTTCTGGATGATGCAGATGAATAAAAGTTCTGAAAACAAATCTTCCCCCTGTTTTCTATTTCCTCTCAGAATGAGCCTCTCCTTCCAGATGCTCCAGAACCCAGCAATTTGCACTGCCTTCCTGGGTTGCAGCAACCATCACCAGTCTCCCTCTGGGTCTCTAGGAATGTATCCTCTCCTTGACCTCTGAGGCTTGGCTGTAGATCCCTCCTTTGCAAGAAGCAAGCCATGTGCTTTGTCAGGAGTCTTCCAGGCTGCGTGCAGACATTGTAATCTCCTCCTTTCCCTCCCCCTGCCCACCTGACAGACAGATGCAGCCAGGAAAAGCAGAGGCAGCCTTTCTCACTCCTAGTCTGTCACTCCCTTTCAAAACAAACATGAAGGAAAAAGATAATCCAAGCATAAAATAAAGACCAAATCATGAACTAAAACCTGAGCTTTGCCTTCTGTCAGGAAGGCAAAACCAGCAGAAATTGGAGGCACTCAGACTGCCCCAATCTGTGCTGTAAAGCTTTTCCCAGCTTCCAGGCTCCTATTAATTTTCCTGCCTCAGGTAAGACCGGAGATGAGACCTGAACTCATTGACTCTCGATGTGTTTGGTTTTGCCTATAAACTCCACAGGTACATCAGGTTCGTCGTGTCTCCACAGCATTTTCTCCTAGGAAGGCTTTTTCCTTGGAGATCTTTCCTTCAGATACACTGCAGACTCTTTCTGAAGCTACCCTGAAAGTCCATTCCACCCTAATCATTTTTACCCACAGTAGCAGATAATCTTGGCAGACACCAATACATTCATATTCATGCCAAAAAATGTCAAAGATGACTGTATTTTTCTATAGAAACTTTCCCTGTGGCACTGATAGTGATTTTTGCTTAAACCCACTATGGTACTGCCATTCTGAAGGCATCTATAGCACTTTAGGTATATATCGGGTTGTATCAGCCTTTAACTGGAAAAAGATTTCCAACTCCAACTTTAGCATGATAACAGCCATTCAAAAGCTCCATGCATCTCTGAAGAGATAAAGGCTATTTATTAAAAAGTAAAAAAAAACCCACAAAGAATCATAGAATCATAGAATTGTAGGGGTTGGAAGGAACCTCGAGAGATCATGGGGTCCAACCCCCTGCCAAAGCAGCTCCCTAGGACATATCACTCAGATAGGCGTCCAGATGGGTCTTGAGTATCTCCAGAGAAGGAGACTCCACACCCCCTGGGCAGCCTGTCCCAGGGCTCCCTCACCCTCACTGGGGAAAAGTTCCTCCCCATGTTGCTGTGGAACTTCCTGTGCTCCAACTTGCAGCCATTGCCCCTTGTCCTGTCCCCACAGACACTGAGAAGGGGCTGGCTGATTCCACCTGCATCCCCTGCTTCAGAAAATTATAAACTTTAATTAGGTACCCCCTTAGTCTTCTCAAGGCTGAAGAGTCCCAACTTACTCAGCCTATCCTCATAGGGGAGATGCTCCAGGCCCCTAATCATCTTTGTAGCCCTCCTCTGGACTCTCTCCAGGAGATCCCTGTCCTTTTTATCCCAGGGAGCCCAGAACTGGACTCAACACTCCAGGTGGGGCCTGACCAGGGCAGAGCAGAGGGGGAGGATCCCCTCCTGTGACCTGCTGGCTACAGTCCTCAGGATGCACCCCAGGATCCCACTGGCTCTCTTAGCCACCAGGGCACACTGCTGGCTCATGGCCAACCTGTCCATCTACCAGGACCCCCAGGTCCTTCTCCACTGAGCTCTTCTCCAGCAGGTCATCCCCCAGCCTGTACTGATACACCGAGCCCTGGGGAACACCACTAGTCACAGGCCTCCAGTCCGACTCTGCTCCTCAAATCACAACCCTCTGGGCTTGGTCCGACAGCCAGTTCTCAACCCACCTCACTGTCCACTCATCTACCCCATAAAGAAGATGTTTTTAAGATCTGTAGAGAACTGCATCTCACATCTCAGTCTTCTCAGTGGAAATCCACGATTGAGGTTGCAGAGATCAGACAGATCAGAGAACACAGAAAGCTTCCCACCTATTATACCTACCTATTCCCACCTTTGAGAATGTTCTTGCCCCCAAACCTGGAAGCCTTCACAAATTTGAAGCTGGAGGGAAACAAACAGCATGAGAATAATTTCTAAGAAATGGTGTAAAATTAACAAAAGTAAACTGTGAATAATCACATGAATTAGAAAGAAAAATTATATATGGTTTAGTTAATGTTTTCTTAAGATAATGTGGAGTATTACATCTGGGCCTTGCATACCTGCGAAGCTACACTACTACTGTAAATGGAAACATAAGCATGGCAGTACTTGTACTAAAAAAACAGCTAAGGTGTTCCACATACACAGTACTGAGAAAAAAAGAGGAGTAGTATACTTCTGTAAGCCCACCTCCTTCAATTTATTCATCAGACTAGCAGACTCTGAAGGATTGTATTAGGATATCCCAAATCCTTTTGGCAATAACATCTGGAAAATCTCTAGAAGTAGTCTAGTTTTCGGGAGTGAAAAGATTCTCTTGAGTCAGCCACAGTATTTGGTACAAGTCATCAAGGCTCTAAGGTTTCAGCCAGAGACAAAGACAGGGAAAGGGTGTAGATTAAGATGTCTTTTCACTTGGTATCATGACAAGAATAAAACTAGAAGCTTAGACTGTTATAATATTCCAAATTGAGAGCAGTGCTGAGGAGAAGGGATGTTGAAGAGAAGCTCAAAATGAGCCAGCAATGTGCTTGCAGTCCAGAAAGGCAACAGTGTCCTGGGCTGCATCAAAAGTAGGGTGACCAGCAAGTCAAGGGAGGGGAATCTGCCCCTTCAATCCACTCTTGACAGACCTCACTTGCAGTACTGCATCCAGCTCTGTGGCCCCAGACATAAGGAGGACATGGACCTGTCTCCAGAGGGGGCCACAATACCCATCAGAGGGCACCTCTCTTATGGAGACAGGCTGAGACAGTTGGGCTTGTTCAGCCTGGAGAAGAGAAGGTTCCGGGGAGCCCTCAGAGCAGCCTTCCAGTGCCTGAAGGGGCTGCAGGAAAGATGGGTAGGGACTGGTTAAAGGGGCAGGGAGTGACAGGACAAGGGGGAATGGGTTTGAGCTGAAGAACAGGAGATTTAGATTAGATATTAGGAAGAAATCCTTCCCTGTGAGAGCAGTGAGGCCTTGGCACATTTGCCCAGAGCAGCTGTGGCTGCCCCTGGATCCCTGGCAGTGTTCAATCATAGAATCATAGAATTGTAGGGGTTGGAAGGGACCTCGAGAGCTCATGGGGTCCAACCCCCTGCCAAAGCAGCTCCCTAGGACATAACACTCAGATAGGCGTCCAGACGGGTCTTGAATCTCTCCAGAGAAGGAGACTCCACACCCCCTGGGCAGCCTGTCCCAGGGCTCCCTCACCCTCACTGGGGAAAAGTTCTTCCCCAGGTTGCTGTGGAACTCCCTGTGCTCCAACTTGCAGCCATTGCCCCTTGTCCTGTCCCCACAGACACTGAAAAGGGGCTGGCTGATTCCCCCTGCATCCCCTGCTTCAGATAATTATAGACATTAATTAGGTCCCCCCTTAGTCTTCTCTTCTCAAGGCAGAAGAATCCCAACTTACTCAGCCTATCGTCACAGGAGAGAGGCCTATGAGGCCAGGTTGGATGGCGCTTTGGGCACCCTGGGCTAGTGGAGGGTGTCCCTGCCCATGGTAGGGGGTGGGATTGGATGATCTTTGAGGTCCTTTCCAACTCAAACTGTTCTAGGATTCTTTCATTCTCTAACTGGGGTCTTAATACATAAATAAATTTTTAAAAAGATACAAAAACTAATTCCTTTTCTTGCCTAAAATCCATATAGATTTTTCATGCTGCATTGCTAACCTCTAGCCCTATTCAATTCATTTGGGTGTTTTCAGTATCTGTTGTTTATATGCTGTATTTCTAAGTCTGATGTAATATTTCAGGGCATGAAAAGGCTATTAGGGTAACAATGAACCTTCTTTTTTTTTTTTCACAGCATTCTTTTGCTGACATCTCTTGAGTAATGCTTATGTGTATTTATTAGTTAAGTATGGCAGTATTACCAAAGCTTAGAAAATCTTGTACATCTGCAGTTCCACTGTTTTGCTTTGGGATTTTTTATTTTTTTTTTCATATCTACAATGCTGAAAGTTCATTTCATATATTGGAAAAATGAAAATATTTATGCTAGAAATATCAGTTCACAGAGTACCTTTCATCAGTCCATATTTCTCTGGAAAATGTTAAGAATGACAAAATTAATTCATTCAGAAGAATGACACAGCAGTTAGTGGGTTTAGCCATTCCAAGAGGTCTTTGAAACATCTACCAGGCTAAAACTCTCAATAATATTGGTTCTTTGAAACTGTAATCTTTCTTCAACCTTATTGCATGGAAGTGTATCTAATTTCATGAATGTTTTTCATGTTACTCCCATGCTTAATCATATTAAAATGAGACATTTCTTCTTTCGTTTTCTCATCATATGGAAAATTCATGAAATTGTGAGAGTAATGTACTGGATGGAAACTTATTGCTTTCTCTCATAAACTTGGCCATGAGAGATTTGGAGTATTTATTGAAATAATGCCAGAATACAGCAATGTTTTCAAAGTTGGACAGGTGCTAAGTATTTTGTTTTGTTAAGTTGGCTACAGCTCCATAAATCAAGCAAATCCCTTCTCAAGTTAGCTTTAACTGTTTCTATCCAGGTCTTCGGTCAGCTACTACAAACCAATCTCCCCCTACATTTCAGATGAGCTAATCTGTTTACTAATGCTAACTGGTCAAGCAAGGACATCAATATTCTCCTCCTCTGCAGAGAGGAATGCAGTTGCTTAGTCATTTACTGGTTTGGTTCACACAGTAAGCCTACATCAACTACAAAAGGTTAGGTAAGAGAATTTGCTGATCGTTTCCATTTACCATGCTTTAATTCATATTATGGGCTGGGAGCCCCACAAAACTGGATTTTGGAATGAAAATGAGTAGAAGGTGAGCTTTAGCAAGCATTCAGTCCAGAGAATGTCTAGAACTAGCCCAGCATTAAAGCCCCTTGAAGTGTGAGAATGCCAGATCCTTAGCACAGACTGGTCCATTTCATTCATCTGCTTATACTGGTTTGTGGCATTTGCTGACATGGACAGTGTTTCCAATTGGACTTCGATATCATAGACCCTAACAAGATGCAGAACCAGCTTCTGAAGTGATTTAGGCACTTAAAAAGCCATTAGAATGTATATAGGACTTAAAGATATGATCTTCTTTGAGACATGAACATTTCACTAATTGGTTATCTGCATCTTTAAATGTCTGAGCATCTTTGGAAATCAGGACCTGATATTTCTGTGCTGCAGTCCCACTTTCTTAAAATGAAGATAAATAATAATACCCAGTTTGACAGAATCTGATGAGGATAATTACATTAAAAACTGTGAGCTGCTCAAATCATGGAATAAGAGGGTTCTATCAGTCCGTAACACAGCTTGCTTTCATATCACAGATCAAGGTTAAACAAAGGCTAAAGCTCTGCATGCATGATTTGCAAATGCAGTTATGCTAATAGCATGATGATCTTAATTAGATGATCAGCTGCATATCTGACTTTTGATAATAAGTCCTAATGTGACTTGCTAATCAATGTCAGATATGGGAATAGAATGTAGAATTTCTGACTAGTGAATCCAGGGGCTAATTACTAAACCAGACTGCCTCCCTAATGTCATCCTTCATTTCAAAATGTTCTATCTCCTGCTTGTACTACTATCATGCATTATTTGAACAGCTTTTTGTAGATCCACAGACCGTTAAGACCAGAAAAATCCACTATAATCTTATTATCCAACTTCTACATAACATGGACCAAAGTATTTCTTGCTACTTCATATTGAGAAATTACTATTTTTTTTCTTTTTACCATAAATGAACATTATTACTCTTAATTTTTTACTGGCTTCCAGAACATTTTTTTTTAAAGGCATCCAATTTTGATTTCAAGATTCCAAATGATGATGAATTTGTCACTTTCCATGAGAAGGAATGTAAATTATTAATTGCCCTCAATGCAGTGGGATGCTCAAAAATAAGGTCATTTTCAGCCTGGGTTTAAAAGTTACATTTAATTGGCAGTTTAAATGTTTCTGACTTCTGCTTTTAGCCATAGTTATATCTTCTTATGTCTTTAAATACTAGATTAAAAATTCCTACATCTCAGATCATAGATGGCAGTATAAAAAAAGACTATGAAAGAGAATTAATCACTTTAATCACATCGCTTAAATTCACTGTGGGAAGTAACTCAGCTAAAAAAAGAATAGAATTATTTTAGCTTCAGCTGTTTGATTGTGGGTCTTTCTTCATATCACAATATTTTAGACAAACCTTAAAAAAGAACTATTAAAATAAAAATGGATTTTAAAGTGAAACTAGAAGATTTGCCTGGATTCATTCTGCTTTCCAATGAACAAGCCCTGTATTCTATACCTGAAGAGCAGGGAAAAAAAGGAAAGAAATCCTTTTTTTTCTTTTTTTCTTCCTGAAATCCAAGTGTGTCATTGTCAGCTGTTTCTTTGGGGTTTTGTCGACACATCAGAAAATCATCTTAACAAGTGGGATTCCCATTAATTAACTCACTGGAATAAATACAGCTGTCAAAGCAAAATAGGGTATTGTGGAATTTCCACACACAATAAATCATTATCCCCTCAATGGATGAACGTTAGAATTAATAAAACTGAAGAAGTATGTGAAGCTGACATGACAGCACAATGAATTTAAGATTTATTTGTAGAAAAGCATTATATTAAATAGTAACCAAAATTTGGATCTGGATGATGCTTGTGTATAAAATTGCTATCGATTCTCAATATTCATATGAAAATATTCATATAAAACTGAAGAATAAGAACTTAACTAACAGAAAAGACAGAACAAAGTGTTTTTTTCCCTCTGAATGCAGAGTACAATGGTAAATGTTCAATAATATGTGCAAAAAAACCCAAAATCTAGGAACAAATGTGTTATTACCTGCATTTAATTTAATCACCACGAAATGAAATGTTAATAGATTGTGGCCCAATTGTAAAATGATGTGTTATTTTTCATCTTAGGTAAAATTTTACTGTGGGGAAGGGGAAAACAGCAAGATGTTTCTCATTAAAAAGTGCATGTTTGCTGCTGCAGCTGCAGCTTTGGCTTCATTTCACAGTTTGAGCTCTCAAAGGGCACAGAAAGGAACAGTACTAGCCTCTATTGCCCCAAACTTATCACCTACTAAATACAAATGGAAAATTTAGACAGGAAGAAAATTAGACTTGGTTTCTCTTCTAGCAAAAAACTTTCACTAAAGCAAAAGTACACATAGTATACATTAAGGTATAGAGTTAAACCACTGCTAGCAAAACAAATTCTAGATAAGAAAATAATAACTTTTCATTAATTCTGAAAGTGTCCCATTTGCTTTTTCTGCCTTTCTAATGTGCTTTTCCTATTCACCAGGAAAGCCTGTAGGATAAAGAGCTGTTCAAGCAGAAGTTCAGCCCCCACAGAGGAAAAAAGACCCCAAAACCTGTCATGTAATTCTTTTGAACACATACACATGTATACATACACATGTATACATACACATGTATACATACACATGTATACATACACATGTATACCAAAAGATTCTATTTTGATTGTAATATTTACATTGAAAATGATGGAGCAATATAACAATCATTTATCATGAACTTTCAACTCCTCACCTTTGCTTTGCTCATCAATCCATTCCTCCTGGGGTGAATGGAACAGTACTAGACAGTCAGAAATTGCCAACAGTGGGAGTTCTCTGACATGGAATAAGAAGTTAATTTGCAAAGTTAAACTAACTGGGGGGTTGGAAACCAATCTACAGGGAAGTTCTGGCTAGTAAAGGAAGGGAAGGTTTCTGCCTTTCTTTCCCCAAATGGAAGAGTCATTTATTAGAATTTTTTTTCCTAATTAAAACATGTGAAATAAAATAAATTTTAAAAGCCTGGCAAAACAAAATACAACAAACACTGGGATGGAAAATGGAAAAGAATGAACCACAGGTAAACAGCCTTAATCACAGCTCTTAACTGTATACTGGAAAGCACTCAGTGTTACAAGGTTAGCTTATAAATTTGAATGGAATGGAGTGATATCATATATTAAATAATAAAACAGCAACTAGAAAAGAATAAATGCCAAAGACTCTGGAAAAAAAAGTCAATCATTTAAATATCAAAAGGTCAATAAGTTTTGTTTAGATAGAGTGAAATCACTTTTTGTCCTGTATTAATGGAGTTTGTCATTCCAGTGATTAATATTCTAGAGAGCAAACGTCTTTGTTAAAGTTTCATTATGCCACAGAGTGAAAACTAGCCCCATGCATCCTATTATTATCCTCACAGTACACCCTCAGTCCAAGCAAAGATCTGAATTAGGATCCTAATATTTCCAAGATTATAAATAAAACATACTTTAAATTTTCATCTGCTGACAAATGAAAAAAAGAGTGGCCAATTTTAAAATGCTACCTCCTAGAAAATCCCCCCCAGGCAGACACATTTCTGCAGGAAGTCAATAGAATTATTTTGCATATAATTAAAACTCCAAAACCAGCTCTTACTTACCAAATTTGACCTTGGTGCTTAGCAATAACAAAAGATGTAATATCTCCTTGGTCCATCCATTATCAACACACATCAAATATTGCAGGGGGAGCATCTGGTTTTAAGAGGCATTTACTTTGGAATGACAGACTCAGAGATGTAATGTACTGAAGTGATACGTTTTGATTTCTATTACTGGCCTTCACAATTATCATCAGTATCTCTATAGCATGTGCTTCCTATTCTGCCAAACAAACTGTAGTTCTGTTAATTACGTGACTAAATTAGTCATTCCAAACTTAATACCTCCTAAAGCCATCAGCAGATGTTCCCTTTATAATCATTGATGTCGTTCCATAAATGATTGAAAAGGAGACGTTAACTGGAGGGCTATGAGTAAATGCTAACTTTGGCTTCCTTCTTGTCTAACTTCTGCTGTCTGACAGCACAGCATCAGGCCTGCCTCAGTCAAACAGGCTGTCTCAACAGACAGTGACACTTCCTAAAGGATATTCACCCTGTTAAAAAGCCCACAGAAGAAACAACCCATTCACATCCCTCACTGACTCTGATTATTTACCTGTGGTGAAATCACTGTCCTTGTGAACTGCAAACTGGTGGGATTTATGCCACTTTTAACTGACTCTGGTGAGGATCTGCAGATCAGGTTCAGTTGTTCTTAGTTTCAGCTGATCCTGGTTTATATATTCATCAGCAGAGGGGTGGCAGCAGGGACAGGGAGGGGATTGTTCCTCTCTGCTCTGGGGAGGCCCCAGCTGGATCCTGTGTCCAGAGCTGGGGCCCAACACAAGAAAGGTGTGGGGCTGTTAGAGAGGGGTCAGAGGAGCCACGGAGATGCTCAGAGGGCTGGAGCAGCTCCCCTCTGTAGAGAGGCTGAGGGAGCTGGGCTGGGTCAGCCTGGAGAAGAGAAGGCTGTGGGGGGACCTCATTGCAGCCTGCCAGTCCCTGAAGGGAGCAGAGACACAGGAGGGGAATGGGCTTGTTCAAAGGGCAGAGACTGGCAGGACAAGGGGGATGGATTAAAGCTAAAGGAAGGAAGGGTTAGATTGGATATTAGGGGGAAGTTTTTTGCAGAGAGAGTGGTGAGGGGCTGGAACAGGCTGCCCAGAGAGGGGGTGGGTGCCCCGTCCCTGGGGGTGTTCAAGGCCAGGTTGGATGGGGCCCTGGGCAACCTTGTGTAGCTCCAGGCCTGAGGTTGGTGTCCCTGCCTGTGGCAGGGGGGTTGGAGCTCTGTGATCCTTGGGGTCCCTTCCAACTCAGGCCAGTCTATGATTCTATATTTCAGTAAGACCAGAAACTTGCCCAACCTCACAGGAGAAAAGGTGTCTCTGCATGGTAAGTCATGCTTGACCCAGACACTTCCACAGGTGGCCTCCTAAACAAATCCAGCAGTCACATGAATCCAGGAATAAATATTCTTTGACTGCAAATGCTAATTTTGAAGTCAAAATCAACACTAATAAAGTTGTCTCACTTATGAGATCACTCTTAAGTATTTAATGGGATATTTTTATAACACAGAACAGAGAGGCAATGGAAGGAAAAGGGATTTACTTGGACTTTCAGTTGCACCCTTTAACGATACCGTGTCTTTTGTATTCTCTTCCTTGCTACTCTATCAATCTGTACCACAATTTACTATAGGATGAGTCTGCAGGAGAAAAAAAAAATTACTGTTTTCTGTCTAAATGGCTATCAGCATGTTCTTTCTCTATAAATCCTAGTGAGATCCCTGGTGGTGGCATAACTGTTAACAAATACAGAAAGCGATATGGAATAGCTCCATTTCCCCAGCATATTAAAACTACAGTTGTCAGCATTTAATGTCTCTGATATCCTTAACCCCCTACAAGTTGTAGAATTAGCTAAAGCTTTGCCTCCAGGTATCCCATCAGGATGCTCCAGTACAGAGATTTACATTCAGTGAAACTCTCTAGGAGTAAAATATCTTTTTTGACATACTTAATGCGTCATAATAACTGCAAATTTATTGTATCAAGCATTAACCACTTTCTCCTTCATATATGCCTGGAGCAAGGAAGGAACATCACTATTACCATAAGTATGCTACACTGAACAAATACACAGAAGCCTTACTGCAGACTTCAATCATTTACATTATTTTTAAATTATATAATTTTAAAATATGTTCTTTTTAGAGTCATAAATGAGAATGGAACAGATGGTTAGAGCTTAATTTAGAGTAATTTGTCTATTAAAATACACTAAATTGCCAGTAAGTCTCATTATAACACTAACTCATTACAAGGGAGTTGTAATTTATAGGGTAGATGGAAAGGTATTGGACCTTTAGGAAAAGTTTATAATCTTGGAGGATTCACTAGGAGAAGTGAACACAGATGAACAGTTCAAGGTTTTTTAGGAAAAAAAATAGCAAAAGCAAGAAAGACTTGACCAAAGATTTATGGTCCTTTCAGAAGTTCCCAGTGTTCCTGGCCAGAAAGGATATTCACACCCACAAGCAAATGGACCTCCTTTGTATCATTTTATCCACAAATTTCTCAGTGTGCACTGACTTTTAACTCTTTATCAATGTAGATTACTGTTTCACATTACAATTATGCAGACATTTTTATAAGTAATATCTTAGAAGTACATTGAATAAGTAAATGATGCAGATTGGAATTCATGATTGCATTGTTCTCTGTGCTAAAGATTTATTTTAATGGTTTTTCTCTTTAATGTAAAAAGCCCAATAAGACTCTTAATGTTTTCAGTCTGTGTTAGAATTAATGTTATGTTAATTATCTATCTTTAGGGAAAAGGAATGAGCGACAGGGAGGCAAAAAAACCCACACATGGGAAATAAAAATTGGGTTAATCAAAGCTAAAAGTAATGTGAGGGACATAGAATATAGAAAGTGTAAGTTCATTTCTGAGAAAATTCAATGCTTATACAGTCAAACTAACATCAAGTGATCTTATGGGCTTTTATACACCTTTTTCATGTCTAAGTTCTTTTTTTTCTTTTAATTGCAGGAGGAAGCACATAATGGTGGGGGTGG
Source organism: Laterallus jamaicensis coturniculus (assembly GCA_022605575.1). NCBI lineage: Eukaryota > Metazoa > Chordata > Aves > Gruiformes > Rallidae > Laterallus > Laterallus jamaicensis. The sequence goes on from JAKCOX010000005.1 coordinate 41,247,301, forward strand.
AAGAGGCCTCCTGAGATCTTCTAGTCCAACCCCTTCCAAAATGATCCTTGTGTTACTGTGATCAGACTACCAACGATTTGGGTTTAATGCTTAGTGGTCATTCTAGAAAATGGTGAGTAAACACAAAGTTAAAAACAGAATCATGTAAAACACTGATCATTATTAAAAATATGAAAAACTGCAGTATCATGTAAATCCCAGAAATATTTCAGTGTGGTAAAATGTTACAGTAACTGATTGGGAGTGGTGCTGGGGCAAGTTCATATCCCCCTGCAAGCCTGGGGAAAAGCAAACCCCCAACACCCACCTCCCAAACGACAGCCAGAATCACAAACTCCTGGCTAGTTTTTGTATTTTCCATCCTTCCTGGTGAAAGATAATCAAACAATGCAAGGTTTGCTGTTCCTAGGACAAGTCTGGTTCTCTATGGCTAGAGAATTATTTTAATGTGTCATTTATATTTAATGTGTCATACAGATTTGTTGTATCAAGTGTTAACTGCTTTCTCTGTTATATGTGCCTGGAGCAAGGAGGATACAGAAATTTAGGACAGAAGAGTCTTGAACTGTGGTCTGCTCCCAGCACCAGTTAAGTATTTCTTCCAATGACTATTTAATACCAGAGAAATATCCACATATCCAAAGGCAATGTCTGAGATATTTTAGAACTAGATTACTGATGAAGGCCTGCTGTGCAATTTCTAATTTTCTAGTCTTACATGAATGTGTTTTTTTGATGTAAACAAGGTATTCTGCTTATCAAAATGACTGTATGAATTAGAGTCATGCTCAGTTCAGAAGCTCAAATATAAACATTACTAGCATGAAGTAGGAAAAAAATTGACATAAATATCCATCCTACAAGGCTAAAAATTTGTTTTAAATCAAAATACATTAACTTTCAAATAATGGCAGTTTCAATTGGTGAAAAGAACCTCATCTCCTTGATTGTATAGAACTAGAAAAGAGAAGAAACAAGATATCATTGTAAGATTTCCTCTTCTAAAATTACTCTGAAGCTTGACAAATATGTATCTTCTCAAGCCTGCTCCAAAAATATGGAGAAGTGTTTCATGTTCCCCACAGCTTCCATCTAATTTATAAAGTATATTTTATAAATATTAGTATTGCCAAATATAAATATTAGTATATGTCAAATATCCAACCAATAACTGAAGTGTAAAACATGGCTGATGACTTTTGGTACTACAGGAAGAGAAAGCCTCTGCAGAATTGCAGTATGAACCTTTAATTGTTTACATAGCAAACCAGCAAATAAATACAAACAAACCTCAACCACCAGTACTTGATGAACTAAGAAAATACCCAGCTTAAGATTGGTACGTCACTTCTTGGTATACATAAACTTTTCATAAGATAATGATAAGAACTCATTTTGGAAAGTGTATAAAAAGCAACTGAGTCATAAATCTAGTCATGCATCTTAATGCAATTATTTTCAAGTTGCATCATGACTCCTGGCTGGTCACCAGAAGCACCCCTTCCACCCTGATGTTTTTAGAGAAGCAGAAGCTGTTTCATTGGGCAGTTGGGCACTCCAGTTCTGTTTCTCCCTATTGACTACAAAGGGAGCTTAAGTTAACTACCTGAAACTTAACCATCCAACTGCTGAGTGCTGTAGGTCTGTGAAAGCAATTCCACCCTCACTGTTTTTGAAAGTTAACTGAGTTATATGTCTTCCTCCTATACCTAAATACTCACTTTAAGTGAGCTATTTTATTATGGTATGTAGTCCAATGCAAACTATTCTACTATACCAAGAAACTATTGTACTCAGCTAGTCCTGTCCCTTGCACACACAGTCTTTCTGAGTGGTCATGCCTATAGGTGTTCCATGCTTACCTGGAAAACAGTATCTCCCACCCCAGATTTGAGTCACTGACCTTGGCTACCAACTATGGGATGTGGTTATGTAGTCCTCCTTTAGATAGAATATATATCATAGAATCATAGAAGGTTTTATATCTGGAAACTTTTTACCTAGCCAAAACAAAGAAGTCAGTTTGGTTGGGGTTTATTTTGGTTTTGCATAGCAAATACACAATAAGATTTACTTTTAAAATCTCTTAGAAAATGGCCAGGCTAATGTCTTAAAGAAATCATTTGAATGCAAGACCAGTGAAGCACCTATTTACACAATTTTAACTTTTCAACTCCTAAGCTATTTCAAAACTATATTTTTTTTATCAATCCACTTCCCAGTTTATATTTTAAAACATTCATCTTAAAAAAACCCTTCCTTTATGGAGACAGACATTAAGATTCACAGCATCACATAATTGTGTAACGGATGGGTGAATATTTGTTTGGTCTACAGCTAAAATTAACATCTCTGCCTCAGATTTTAGCTATGAAATAAGAGATACCAGGGTGCAGCAGGGTGCATAATGTAGCAGAAGAATGGAAAAATCAAAATGCTGTTACCAAGAGGAAGGCTTTCTGCCTTGGAAGTCATAGAATCATAGAATGGCAAGGGTTGGAAGGGACCCCAAGGATCACAGAGCTCCAACCCCCCTGCCACAGGCAGGGACACCAACCTCAGGCCTGGAGCTACACAAGGTTGCCCAGGGCCCCATCCAACCTGGCCCTGAACACCCCCAGGGATGGGGCACCCATCCCCTCTCTGGGCAGCCTGTTCCAGCCCCTCACCACTCTTTCTGTAAAAAACTTCCCCCTAATATCCAATCTAACCCTTCCTTCCTTCAGCTTTAATCCATCCCCCTTGTCCTGCCAGTCTCTGCCCTTTAACAAGCTGATTCCCCTCCTGTGTCTCTGCTCCCTTCAGGGACTGGCAGGCTGCAATGAGGTCCCCCCACAGCCTTCTCTTCTCCAGGCTGACCCAGCCCAGCTCCCTCAGCCTCTCTCCAGAGGGGAGCTGCTCCAGCCCTCTGAGCATCTCCGTGGCTCCTCTGACCCCTCTCCAACAGCCCCACATCTTTCTTGTGTTGGGCCCCAGCTCTGGACACAGGATCCAGCTGGGGCCTCCCCAGGGCAGAGCAGAGAGGGACAATCCCCTCCCTGTCCCTGCTGGCCACCCCTCTGCTGATGGAGCCCAGTCACTTGAATAGAAACTTTTCTTGGTCCTTGAAAGCACTTCTGGTTCTTTTTTGTGGCCAGAGTTAAAGAATTAAAGTTATAAACAGGACTATGAGCCAAAACTTTGAGCTGAGCTCCCAAAGTATCATTAGCTGCACACATCTCTCCATATAAAGCCTTCTCTCCTCTGTGTACTTAAAAAATTCGTATAGTCCACTAATGAACTTATTTACACTGAACAGATTAATAGCTTCTGTTCCAGGATTTATAAGTAATATCTCAGTCACTTGCAATGAGGCACAGTGCCATTCACTGCAGCCAGTGACCTGAAAATACATTTTCCCCACAGCTTCTGCTAAAACCTTCAGGCATCAACCTACACGTTCTTTTGACAATTGATGTTTCTCTGCGTTGTACAGCACTCTCAAACATTTTACAGTGCCCTGATATCAGCCCTGAAGAACATGTAAGAACAATAATTGAGAAAGTCATCTTAAAAGCACATAAACTCTAAAAAAGACTTCTCATCTTCACTGACTGTGCCCAATACACACCCCATGCATATTACTGTGAGGGATGATATTCATGTTAAAGTTTTATGTTGCAAGCAACATCAAATACAACTGAAAACTTTGATTTATATACTCAATATTGACCATATAATTTTAAAAGATCAAGGGATTTACTTACATCTGGAGGAAGTTCCTTTGCATGACAACATAATTCAAAAGTCTTACCTCATTCCCCAGAAGAGCTGCAGTCACACTTCACTCACCTCAATGCAAGTTTGTGCATAGGTAATTAACTCTCAAATTCTTCTAGAGAAATAAAAGAAATGACAATGGATTTTCCTTTTATGTATAGGCTGTAAGAACATCACTGAGATCTTAGAAACACAGTATAAAACTCTGGGGCTTGTTCAAGTGTCATAAAATTAATGGGAAATATTCTTAGGGGCTTTCGTGCATACCATTTAGTATTTTCATAACTGTGCTAACTGGAAAGACGACCCTAGTAAAAGGAATAATTTAGGTTAAGAAATTTGAATATCAAATTGCTGGAAGATAGGCAGTCTAACTCATGTGTGCTTTTCAAGCTATAGCAGAACATGCACAAGGTCAGTGGGGGCACCTAACAGATTCTTTTTTTGTTTGCATCTCTTTCTTTTCCCTTAAAAGCAGTGACATTCCCTAGAAGTCTCTGTTTTTTAATGTCATTCCAGGTGCCAGGTTTGTCCTGAAGTGCACAAAAACTTGAGAGCACTGAGATGCCTCTGCATCTGCCTTACTTGTGTAGAGCCATGGGACTGATCACATGTTTTCTGATTCATCTTACTGGTCATCATCCATCCTGACATCATCTAAAGACTAGACTCATGATGGCAAGCCTCTGAAGTGTAGAGATTTATTTGAGGTGCACTTCATCCAGAATCAGACAGGTCAGATAGAATGTTCTCTCCTTGCTACCAGTACTCTCTGTGCCAAATTTATTGATTGGGTGAGAAATTTTCCACCAGCTTCTGAGTTCACCAACATATCATTTCCCAGGCACACACTTTATCAGCCTCTGAAGGAAAAATGCTGCTGATTGGTTTCTTTGATTATACTTTGCTGGGTGTACAGTATATTGTATACAGTATTAAAGAGGATGTGGCTGAGCAGGATGGGACACCCACTTTTTTGTCTTATCTTGCCTATACACACTAGATGAGAAAGAGCTCCCAGAAAGGAGAAGCAGTTTTCTACTTTCCTGAGGACAAATGACCACACTAAGCCTGCAGAATATTTTAGAATGAAGATAGGGAAGGATGCAGGAAGGTCTGGATCATAGCCTTGAAGCTTAAGAGGAATGATCTTCCTGCAGCTGCCAGCAGTGCCAAACCAAAAGATTTTCCTAGAAACACAAAATTCTTGGGAGTATATGGTATATAACCCAAAATACTCTGATTTTTGGATGTCCTGTATAGTCCCAAACCAGATACTTATCAATTCCCCTAAAGAGGGTAGACAGGATAAATAGTGCCCATTTCTAGGAACCTCATGAGATGCATAACTGAAGATATGTTTATCATACCAAAATGAAGGGAAATATCTCAGGTCTCATTCTGCTTCAGATTCTTTTACAGAAACATTGGGGCACAAGACAGAGAAACAGTACAGCTTGCTTAAATCCATATAAAAAGGAAAAAAAAAATCCAAAACCTCTGAATATCTTGACCTGCAAGGTATATTATTCTGCACATTACCATGTAAGAGTGACTGGGTGGCCAACACGCCTCAAGATCCTGTTTTTCAAATGGAGAAAATATTGTCTTAATACATAGGCAGGGCTGGAAGAGAGAAACTTCAGCACTGGGAATATGGGGAAACAAATAATAAGGGCATATGGCAAAGAACTCTAAAAAAAAAGGTTATCTGTACAAATGTAAGGGGAAGAATTTGTAAGCTAGCAGCTCTTCAGAAATAAAGCTTAGGAGTTATTGCAGACTACAAATCATACTGGAGTCAGTAACATACAATTGTAAAATAATAGTAAACATCACTTTAGGACACATAGAGACAAAATATTTTTTAACCTCTGCCTCACCACTCTCTGAAAAGCCCTCAGTTGGTGTACTACATCTCATTTACTCATAGAATCATAGAATCATAGAATCATAGAATGGCATGGGTTGGAAGGGACCCCAAGGATCACAGAGCTCCAACCCCCTTGCCACAGGCAGGGACACCAACCTCAGGCCTGGTGCTACACAAGGTTGCCCAGGGCCCCATCCAACCTGGCCTTGAACACCCCCAGGGACGGGGCACCCATCCCCTCTCTGGGCAGCCTGTTCCAGCCCCTCACCATTCTTTCTGAAAAAAACTTCCCCCTAATATCTAACCTAAATTTTCCCTCCTTCAACTTTAATCCATCCCCCTTGTCCTACCATTGTCTATCCTTTGAACAAGCTGATTCCCCTCCTGTGTCTCTGCTCCTTCAGGGACTGGCAGGCTGCAATGAGGTTCCCCCCACAGCCTTCTCTTCTCCAGGCTGAACAATACACATTTGTTCAAGAAAGCTGTAGACTGACAAGACTACATGGTTAGGCACATTGTGATGCCACACTACTTCTAATTCCTAATCCAGCTGTTGAGCCTTAGTTTGGCCACAGAGCTACACTGATATGCTTCTAGGGACTCAGTGCCCAAAACCAAAGAAAGCATATTATATGTGTGAATTGTCTTCTAACCACATCTATCATCCACTATGGGAAACAGAAATTCAACAGGATGATTTCCTTAATATACTTCTGCAGTTCTTGACTTGCAAGATATCTGAGTGTGCAGCTCATCAAAGGATTTGTCCTGCAGGTAAGCACTTACCCTTGACAGCACATTGCCATTTCCCCTTCTGAGAGAATCAGGGATTTTTCCTCTGTACCTTTGCAGAACGAACAGTCCATGAATAGCATCCAGATTTACACTAACCTTGCCAAAAAATTATTCATGAAAAGATCATCATAACAAAAGATCCAATTCAAGTATTTCTAAACCTCTTTGCTTTGCTAGGGCTCAAGGTCAAGAAACAAACATTCAAGTGCACTGAAAGTCTCAGCAGAAGAGCACTAAGGGACTGAAGGTCAGCAAATGCTTATCTCCTGTGAGACATAATCCAAAGAGCCACAAGTCACTCTATTCAGATTCAATTCCATCTTTCTTGAATTCTCATAATCAAGCTCCAGCCTATCTTTTTTACATCCCCAGATACAATATCCTTGCCCATTGGCAAATTTCAGACATTATCTCAGCTTTTCAGATGACATTTCCACAGATGATTATGTTGCAAAGCCTTCAACTTCTAGTGTTCATAGTCTCTCATGTGAATATCATCCAACAGTTAATCCATTCTTACAATCTCTGAGGAATTGGAAATATCAATAGAATAGCCTGGAGCAGGTTCTGGAAAATTTCTCAAGTCCCTGAAAATGTGGCTCACCAAAAAAAAACCCAAAAAACCCACCCAAACCAAACAAACCTCCCTGCCCCCATCAGCTGTTCATCTTGTGGGAATAATGATAGATACTTATTTCTACAAAAGAAAATTTAAACAACCAAATCCAACTCATTTATAGACCACAGGCTGATGAATATCACATAAAGACCAATGACTGAAAACCTAAATGCTTGATTTACAACAGGGTCACAACTTGAGCTATTAATTCAGTCACATAAAGATTGACTTCCAGCTGCTTCCTGCAGACCGACTTCTTGATGTATATTCAGGCTCCTTACCCTTTTTTTTATTACCTTTTAATACTGCTTTATTATCTGTCTTTTTTCAATTGTTTGATAAGCTCTTGGGATCACAGATTATAGAAATGTAGAAGATGTGAATCATATTGATACTGCAGCTACTTAATCATCACAATCCTCCCAACCTGTTATTCTTCAAAGGTTGTCCTGTCTGTGTTGGTATTGGTGGAAGTCACACATTTATTTATATCTTCTAAGTGTTTGGTGATATCACAGGAGTTCTTAATACACATTGCTTTTTTGTATTTCTCCTGCACAAAGCCAAGTGACATCCAAGTCTCTTCCTGGTCCTTTTCTGAGGCCCTCCTCCTGGTTCTGCTGTAGTTTTCAGTCTTGCAGAGACATTATAGAGTATTGATAACATTATCTTGTTGCACTGCACTCTGCATGTGGAAGTTTTCTTTCCTCTGGGAAGTTTTCACTGTACTGTATTGCCACAAGTGGCTTTTTCAAGTAACTTTTACTCTAACTTCACAGCACAGATGTTTCAGAACCATGCATTGTAACCATTCATGTGCACTTGGTAGGGCTTTTTTGTAGTCAATTTCTAATCCATCATAGAATCATACAATCTTTTAGGTTGGAAAAAAACCTTTAAAATCATCAAGCCCAACTGTTAACCCAGCACTGCCAACTCCCCCAGCAAACCACGTCCCTGTGTGCCACATCTACATTTCATTTAAATACCTCCAGGAATGCTGACTCCACCACTTCCCTGGGCAGCCTGTTCCAGTGATTGATGGCCCTTTTGGGGAAGAAATGTTTCCTAATATCCAATCTAAATCTTCCCTGGCACAACTTGAGGCCATTTCCTCTTTTCCTATCCCTTGTTACTTGGGATGAGACTCTTAGATAAGATTCTACCTCAAATTATACTGTTACTCCAGATGCATTTTCTGACCACACCAGTTACCTACTAGAGCCAGCTTTGGCCTGCTAGATTTAGATGAGGATTTTTTCCTCATTTCCTGTTGAAAACAGTACTTTAATTCTAATCACTCTGCAGGATAGTAGCATTTTAAGCTGTCCTCATGATAATGTTTTGGGGTTTTTTCTGCAAAACATCAAAATTTTGAGCTCTTGACAATTTACTTGAAGAATTTACTTTCTCACCAGTTCTAGACAGCTGTGCTGAAAAGGTCAGAGGTTGAAATTTTGCCATTTTGCAGGCAGCTGCATCCATCTTTCTTAGCTACAACAACATTAAGGACATGCTGTGTTCTTGTAGTTTTACAAACTAAGTAAAGAACTCTTTCCAGCTTCATCTTGACTCTAGGTGTACCATTTCCTTGGTTTCCCTTGTCTGTTGATTCATGGGCTTCTTACCAAGAGCCTGTATTTGTCCACTGGCTCCTGAATGGGTTTCTTGTAGATGAACAACACTTGGCTTTACTTCTTCAGTCTAATGCTGCTGTTTACTGGTGTTCTTGGCATTAAATTGCATCTGGCTGCATAAACCAGTGGCAATTGAATCTAGACATTGGTCTAACAGCATAGCTGTGAGCATAGAGAGGGAATTATTGGCATTCTTCTGGAACATTTTATCCTCAGTGTCTCTTACAGTTACACTGAATTTATCCTTTACTAGAAATCTTCACAGCCTTGGAGGCTGTTACTTATTTTTCCTTTGTGAGATACTGTGACTTGAGAAGATGAAGTCATTCTTTTTTCCCCATACATTGTGCTTTATTGTCTCAAGATAGGGCATTTTTCTTTCTGCCTCTCTGCACATTGTTTTCCACATCATGTGCACCATGACAAATATGCCTGTATCTCAGGTCACCTGTTTCCCTTCCTGATTCTCATGGTTTGAATCCTCATGATTTGAATTTATTATCCATGTAATTATGTTAGTATTAATATTATTTTAGATTAATTTTTACTCTTGACCTTTTTACTGGGGCTTACATTTAATATCTTGTAGTCTGGAATGACATCTTGTGTACAGGCCTATCCCTAATTAAGTATTTTTAATATATTGGATTTTTCAGCCATGAGAAATACATTTCAAGCTTCTTTGTTCCAGGTGTGAAGCCAAACTATGCTCTTGTTAGGTGTGTGTTGTTAAAACAGCATGACCTACTTCCAATAAAGATGCTGCCACATGTGAGGATTCCTTGCAGAGATACCTTGATACCACACCAACAGGGTATTAGATGACCTGCAGGCTCCCCTGTGCTGCATCCACTTTGGGGGCCATGTTTGAAAATCCACTGATTGGGCCATGGAGCCTAGACTTGAGGGCAGCTTTGGAGAATCCCTTTAATCCAGTAGTCACAGAATCACAGAATTGTAGGGGTTGGAAGGGACCTCAAGAGATCATCGGGTCCAACCCCCTGCCAAAGCAGCTCCCTAGGACATATGACTCAGATAGGCGTCCAGATGGGTCTTGAGTATCTCCAGAGAAGGAGACTCCACACCCCCTGGGCAGCCTGTCCCAGGGCTCCCTCACCCTCACTGGGGAAAAGTTCTTCCCCAGGTTGGTGTGGAACTCCCTGTGCTCCAGCTTACAGCCATTGCCCCTTGTCCTGTCCCCACAGACACTGAAAAGGGGCTGGCCATTCCCCCTGCATCCCATCCTTCAGATATTGATAAACATTGATTAGGTTCCCCCTCAGTCTTCTTTTCTCCAGGCTGAACAGCCCCAGCTCTCTCAGCCTTTCCTCACATAAGAGATGCTCCAGGCCCTTCATCATCTCCTCAGCCTCCTCTGGACTCTCTCCAGGAGATCCCTGTCCTTTTTATCCCAGGGAGCCCAGAACTGGACACAACACTCCAGGTGGGGCCTGAGCAGGGCAGAGCAGAGGGGGAGGATCCCCTCCTGTGACCTGCTGCCCACACTCCTCCTGATGCCCCCCAGGATCCCATTGTCTCTCTCAGCCCCAGGGCACACTGCTGGCTCATGGCCACCCTGTCATCCACCAGGACCCCCAGGTCTTTCTCCATAGTGCCCTTCTCCAGGAGGACATCCCCCAGCCTGTACTGAAATGAACAGTTGTTCCTCCCCAGGTGCCAGACTCTCCACTTGCTGTTGTTGAATCTCATCTGGTCTCTCCCTGCCCAGCTCTCAGCCTGGCCAGGTCTCTGGATGGCAGCGCAGTGTCCTGCCTGGCAGCCACCCCTCCCAGCTCTGGATCATCAGCACTTGCTGAGGGTGGGTGCTATTCCCTCATCAAGATGTAAAAATATGTATACAGATCTATAGGTATATAGATGCCTGGAGTTAAAATTCTATTTTAATTTTTCATCCCTCATTGTCTTTATACAGGCACCGGTCCTGCTTCCCTGGTCCTTTAATGATTTATCTAGAACTTCCTCATTCTGTGAGATCTGAGACTTTCCATGACAACTCTTAACTGTGTTTCCAGTGCTGATTTGTTTCTGTTTGCTACGTTTTCCCGTTTGCTGATGCTTTTCCTAGATTGAGAACTGTCACAGTGCTTCATTATTTGCTAGTAAATAACATAAACATATTTACATACATGTAAAAATAAAAATAAGCTAAAAATCTGTAAGCAGCTAGAAATGAATGAGCTTAATTGCATCTAAACTATCAACTCAAATGTAAGCTACAACAAAGGCTATCAGGATCAATTTTGCATAGGCTCTTGAATATTTTTCTGATTCTTACATTGCTTCCTGAGATTTATTTTTCCAGTTCTAAGTGGAAGCACTGAACTCTTAGAAAATCAGAGGAGGGCCACAAAGATGCTGAGAGGGCTGGAGCAGCTCCCCTCTGGAGAGAGGCTGAGGGAGCTGGGCTGGGTCAGCCTGGAGAAGAGAAGGCTGTGGGGGGACCTCATTGCAGCCTGCCAGTCCCTGAAGGGAGCAGAGACACAGGAGGGGAATCAGCTTGTTCAAAGGGCAGAGACTGGCAGGACAAGGGGGATGGATTAAAGCTGAAGGAAGGAAGGGTTAGATTGGATATTAGGGGGAAGTTTTTTGCAGAGAGAGTGGTGAGGGGCTGGACCAGGCTGCCCAGAGAGGGGGAGGGTGCCCCGTCCCTGGGGGTGTTCAAGGCCAGGTTGGATGGGGCCCTGGGCAGCCCTCAAGGCTGCTTTCCAGCACATCATCTCCTGACCTGTGCAAATAATGGGGATTGACCTGACCCAGGTGCAGGACCCTGCACTTGGCTTTGTTGAATGTCATGAGGTTCACCTGGGCCAACTTCTCCAGACTGTCCAGGTCCATCTGGATGGCATCCCATCCCTCTGGTGCATGACCTTCACCACTCAGCTTGGTGTCATCAGCAAATTTTCTAGGGTGCACTCAATCCCACTGTCAATATCACTAATAAAGATTAAACAGCACCGGTCCCACCACAGTCCCTTGAGGAACTCTGCTTGTCACTGTCTTCCATCTGGACTTGGAATCATCGACCACCACCCTCTGGATGAGACCATCCAGCCAATTCCTTATCCACTGAACAGCCACCCATCAAATCCATATCTCTCCAACTTGGTATGGACTTTGTTCCATACAAAAGGCCTTGCAGAAAACCAGATAGGTGACCCCCATCCCACTGATGATTTCTGCATCAAAGTTACATACATGATTGTTGTGGTTTAAACCTCAGCTGAAAAGCTGGGGCCACAAAGGTTAGAAAAACCAGGACAATGATGAACGTATCAAACACCATTCTTCTTCATGGATATATCAATAGTGTATTTCCCTCTGTACCCTAGTTTTAAGAAAAGAGAGTGAAATAGCTGAACTGGAGATTATCCAGGGGATAATAACAATTAACAATGAGAAATCTGGTGTAGTTGTATTTTACATTTGACCACTCAAAAATGAGAAGTAACCATTACTAAGCACTTAAATATGAATTGCAAACATGACTAAAATTCATACACAGATCTTGCACAGCGCTTGTGACAGGACTACAAAACACACTGTGTCACAGCCTTTCTCTTTTCTCATCTTCTCAACCAAAGGAGAAAAACAAAGAGGCAATATCTTGTAGTATTTAAGCCTTAACTCTTTTTTTATAGAATAGTAGCATTAAGGGACATAAGAAAAAGTTGTTGCAAGAATTATCTTGGATACAGTTTTTTAAATCTAAAATATTAGGCTGTAAATGTAGGAAATACTGAGACCTACCTGAGGGCTCATGTAACAACATACCAGGAGGAATCATAAAGGCAAAGGATGTACAGCACTATTAAGAGATGCATTAAAATAACTTTATATATATATATATGCATACACACACATGCTTAATATTAATGTTTAATATTAAATGAAGGAGAAATCACTCTTATCAGTATGTTTGGTAAGAGCATACAAGTTTAGATGTGCGTTAGAAGATTTTAACAGTGTTTTATACAGAATTTAACAGTGTTCCTTAAATCCAATACAATCTCAGAAAGGGGTACCTTATGTAATCTTGTCAACTTCATACTTAGGTCAATTTTATTTAAACATATATATAGTCAAAGATGCATATTAAGAATCTTTTAAAATGTATACCTTTGATATTGTTCATGGTATATATTTTGTAACATTATTCCACGGTGTTTTATAGAGGCTGTAGTCACAAGGAATACAGCTTAAAGCTTAATACATAATCTGATCAGGATACGTGATGGAAATGTTTCTTGTGAAAGTCTTGAGGGAGAAGAGGAACAAGTAAGGACATAAAACACTACACGATATCCAACACCCAACCACAAGAACTTAAAAAAGAGCAATTGCTTGAATTGCTCCCTTTTGCTATCATTCCTTTTCAGACTTCGGAAGTGCTTAGAGCATTTACCATCAGTGATTCTGGTAAAGAAAACCAGTCTACAACAAGTCATATTTAACATCAACTGCAAAAGGCAGCCAATTTCACTAACTAGCTGAGATTCTGGAATATCTAAATCATACCATTATCATTAGTAGGTTAAAATTACTTAAAATCTGTTTGCTGTTTCATTTTTAACTCTTTTCTATTTTTCATAGTAAGCAATTTTTAAGTGTTTAACAATTTTGTCTGGAGGTAAAGTGGGCTTTTCCTGATCTGGCACATACTGGGTTTTCATTTGTTAGAGTGGCACTCCCTAATGCTACAGCACTCCTCTACAGCACCATCTTTGATACAATATTCAGGAGGTAAAGGAAGGTCACCTGCTTTTCTGCAAAGAAACTTCTAGGATTGGTCATGGTCATTAGAAGTTTGGAAGAGACATCTTCCTCTGACTAACACTAGTCATGGGGTCCTTTGCAAGAAGGAAGCTATAGGAAGGAAGGTTTAAATTAGATATTACGGGGAAGTTGTTTCCAGAGAGAGTGGTGAGGGGCTGGAACAGGCTGCCCAGAGAGGGGGTGGGTGCCCCGTCCCTGGGGGTGTTCAAGGCCAGGTTGGATGGGGCCCTGGGAAACCTTGTGTAGCTCCAGGCCTGAGGTTGGTGTCCCTGCCTGTGGCCGGGGGTTGGAGCTCTGTGACCCTTCGGGTCCCTTCCAACCCAGACCAGTCTGTGATTCTATGATTCTATGACCTTGTAGCAATCTCATATTTATATGTTTTCCAAAGAAAAGACACGTTTGTATGGAAAAGGAGGAAAAGTTATTCTATAACAGCTCTTTCATTTCTCCTACAGGATAAATCTTTAGGGAGGCCTGACTTCTCTTTGATTTTGCCTGTTTCATCCCTTCCTCCACTCAAAAAATATTTGAACAAGACCATTAGGCTTCAGGATGGTTTTTTTCAGCATTACTGGCTAGATAATAATGGAAAAAGGTTTCAGGCTGTACTATGAATAGAATGAATCACAGAATCCTAGCATTTCAAGATGGAAAAGACTTGTTAATTGATGTGCTTCAACCTTTTGATCAAGAGACGACTCTTTGTAAAGCAATGTCAGATTCTTGGATATTATATAGAACTATTTATCATGTAGTACCTCTTTCTTATGACTGAAATTAAAAAAACAAAGATTTTTTTTTTTAACAGTATCTCCTAAAGGCTTTATTTAGTCAAAAGTAAATTGGAGTCTTACTATCAAAGATAGTAATGCTATGTCAATAAATAAGAACCATAATACTTCTGCGACTAAAAGAAATGAGATATTTGTTTATCTCCATGCTCCTTTTGCTATGTAAGTGTTAAAATGCAAAACAGAGCAAAAAATGTTTGAGTAAAACATTAAAACAACACACATCTTTCTTTCTGATTTTGTTTGGTAGAACAGAAGGGAAAGGTCTCAAACCCTTGTGCTTTCAGTTCTGTTAAGCAGATGTGTTCACTCATGATCTCCCTCTTCAAAGATTTTTTTTCCTATAATATTTATTTATATAAATAGCTGAAAGTTTTCTAGCTGCCTTGTACTTAGAGCTACTGCAAAATACATTTTTAAACATCATAGGAAAGATGAGATGAATCGTTTTCATTTTTGCTTGTTCCAAAATATGTCATAATGACTTTAACAGTGCAAGAATCTCTGGATTACCTCTGGCAGGGGAAGGGGATGGAGGAGGGAAGACGCTGAGGTTTTTTTCTCTGTACTAACATCAGTGGAATCATCTGGAGTTCATCAAGTATAGGTCTGTTTCTAGTATCAGTATTTTGAAACATGCTTTATATACAGTATGAGGCTACTCAACTGGAGCATTTCTTTTCTCAGCTCATCCTCATTAACTAAATAAAACAGACTGATAAGACCTTCACAGTTCTTTTCTCTGTAGCTGCCATGTCTATATGATTTACCCATCCACAGATCTTTTCTTAGGGCATCAGTAGGCAGCAGCATTTCAGATTTCCTGAGACACTACTCAGTAAAGAAATGGGACAATATGGTCCATTCAAAACTGAAAAAATATGTTTGCCTCATAAAGCTACTCTGTTGTTCATATACATCAGCTCACCCAAGAGAAATGTTGGTATACAGTCTTTTCAGCCAAGCTGTATTCCATTGTGTACAAAATAAAAATAAACTTGTGGTGGGACGTAGCTAGAACCACAGTACTGGGAATGGGGGTTATTATATATCCCTCTAATCAGTTTCTCCTGTTAAAATGGTTGTGTTGGAAAAATACCACAAGTAAATGGAGGATTTTCAAGGCGTTCTTGAAATGCTGCAGATGTCACAGTACTGGAAGAAAGCAGATACTTTGCAGAGGTAGCCAGGGCCTCTCCACACTACTGACACAGTAACATGGATCATCCTGAAGCTATGTTGCTGTCTGCATTGCACACATCTGGCCTCAACTCGGATTTAGAGAAAACATTCAAATCAAAGCAGAATCCTCCCTCTCCACCACCCCATGAGGCTCAGAAGCCTTTTTTCACTCCCTTTCCCATCCATCAGTATCCCATTTTCCCATCAGTTTCTTTCAGCACAATGGCCAGGTGATATATTGAGGAAGTGTTTTATCACCTTCTCCAATTAAAAACATGAAGAATCTGCCCATAGCTCCTCCACCTATGTGCAGCTCCTGCAAGCAAGAAGACCATTTCCCCTGCCTCAGGAAGACAGGAGCTCGTGATTTCTGCTTCTTACATCTTGCTTGAGGTAAAGAGGGTGCATAAAATGTCAACTTCAAGACAGATACATCCTGGGGTTTACAAATTTGTTGGTAGTGCTGCACATCAGTTAATGGTAACAGGATCTCCCTGGTGTAGCAATTTCAATTCATGTGTTCACTCACAGGAGCAAAATGGTTATTAAACTCAGCTTACCTAACAAGCAACACTGACTGAACACATCACCCCCAGTCACAAGCAGGCATCCCATGATCTAGGAAAAATTGCCAATCACATTTTTTCATTTTCCATTTTTTTCAAACCAGCTGCCTTGATTGCCTGCAGCTTTCCTCACAGATGTAGCTCTCACCTTCTCTGACCTCTACTCTGTAGTCTTTCTCTGTTTATAGAGCCTAGGCACAGTGAACACGAGCATCTTCTTAGATGTTGTTTCCTATAACTTTATTGCATCCATATTCTCTTTGTTTTTATGTCTCATTGGTCCTCGATCATATTTCTAACTTTAGATGAAACCACATGTCATGTCTTCTTAATTTATATTTCCCCAAGCTATCAGTTAAATAGGACTGGGGTGACACTTTCTTCTGTGGCTTTTAATTCTGTGAAGTATTTTAAGATACAGTTTGTGAGAAGGAACAAGCAGTATGTGAAATACATCTGCTCTCTATCCTTTACACTCAGAGTTGTAGCATGAATGTAATCTTATATTTTGCTGATTATAAAAACCCATGACTTTATTAGTCATTGTAGTGCTGCTAACCTCAAGCACTCAAACACTGTGAGTAAAACCCCAGAAGTCCTACCATGATGCTTAAAACCATGAAATCTAAAAATACATACATGAGGACATTTAATTTCCTGGGTTAAAGCCTTTAGGGCATCTTGAGGTCAAATTTTCATACTTTTTGTGCAAACAGGAAGACTATAAATAGATCTCTTTGAACAAAAGTTTATCTATCTCCTTCCTTTCAGGAGCATGGACAATGAAAATCACTCTAGCCACAGTATCATAATAAAAGCTGGAAATATTGCCCTTTTCTTCTTCTTGTAGGGTGAACAGTTGGGTATTTTTGCTGCACTCTGGGTTGGTTTGTTTTACCAGGATAGGATTTGCAGATAATGTTGAACCAAGCTTCATTTATTTCAAGTAGGATGGACATGAGGTCATGTCAAATGTGGGGAATAAACCCACAGACAAAAATGGCTTCAGAGGAGAAATGAAAAGAAATACCCTCTGTGTTGGTAGAAATTTTTATCTATGGAGATGAGGTTCAACAGTAGAGTCATTCAGTTACACAAAAGTTGAGACTGATAAGACTTCTGGAGAAGTAAGAAGGGGGAAAAAAAGAATAAGGAGACCAAAAGCTAACATGAAGTAGTGGAGTGTCATTTTAGAAAGTATTACCAGTAGGTAATTGGGTCCACATGTCATTTTCCACCATCTCAAGCTCTAGCCATCATCATTTGTTAATATAATTGGATAGTCAAGTTACATACTTGAATGTTTTTGGCAGTTTTGCTGTCTCAAATGCAGCTTTCACAAGTTACATGGTCTCCCTGCACTTGAATGACGACTAACCAAATGGCTGCCATCCAGTCAGGGAATGGAAATGATTATTAATTGTTCTGGGATGTATACATAGGCATATTGATAGCTAAGTGGCTTCTGTAAGGCCAGTCTCCTGAGTTAAAGCAAGATCATTCTTTTTATAAAAGGGGAATAGAGTTATAGGGATACTTCAGCTATTGTTATTCTGAACATGCAGTGATTGCCATGCACTATCCATACCCAGGCAGAGCAAGTGGGTAACAAAAAATGAAGGGTCCTCAGCCCAAAGGCTCAAAGATTTGATGAAAGTTTAGATCTACAGAAAGCAGCCAGGAGATATGCCATCCTTCTGGGTACCTTCAGCCTAGTCTGAGCAAACACATATCTTAATGACATGATATAAAATACTCTTGGACATAATTTTTCTCAAATTCTACTTTGACTGAATCTGTTAGGGTTATCCTGACCCTGCTGCTTCTCTTAAATAAGATCCAGCTCAGAGAACCACCAGGTATAAAGGAAAAAAAAGGAGTCTATTTGAGCTAGAGCCACAAAATGATTTATGAGCTGCAATAATGAAGCACCATAAATCTAATTTTTTTTGGCCAAACCACACTCACAACCCTGTATTAGGTGACCAGACTCTCAAAGTGATGCCAGGGAAGTATTAGACATCTCAAAATGAGATTCAAAGCAGTGAAATCTCTGGGGACAGAACAATCTAGAACCGAGCAAAAAGGAGTACCAAGGAACCCATCCTAAATCTTACCTCCTTTTCAAACCAGCAGAAAAGTACCCCTTGAGTTAAGGGACATTTCCTGAACACAGGTATCTACCACCTCTCTTCCAAAAAGATATCAGAATCATTACTTTCTCTTAACATTCAGCAGGAGCATATTACCCAACCATTACTCCTCCCTCCACCTCACACTGTAACCCCCAGTACAAACCTCCAGTAACAGTCTCCTCAGCCAGGATGTGGAAAAGACATCCTTAAATTCTGACTTCTCTCTGAGGACATTTCAAACCACATCCTCCAGCTTCTCTGGAAGGCATCTTCAACACAAGGCCATTAAGAACCAGCTATGTTCTCCATTCCTCTGGCTGAAAATGCTCTATTGCACTACCAAAAACACAAGCAAATAAACAAATCAAGATGCATTGGAACAGCTAAATCAAAAAATAAGGGGGGTTCTTCAACCTAGTGTTCAGGACCGTCCCAGGAATGGAACATTATCAGGTTCTAGTTTCATTCACAGTGTCAAATGCTTCTGCATTTTATCCAGTGCCTGCTTCAGATAAAATGCATTTACCATGAATTCACATTATATTTGCCATATAAACAAAGAATCTATTCAGTTTTCATTCTTCACTTATTTTCCATGTCAGGAAACAGACACAAGTACAGCAACATGTCACCTCCTTGCAGAAAAAGCCTGGAAAAAACCACATAATTCATCTACATCTAACTCAATCCTGCTATCAGTGAGCCCATATCTGAGAACAGGTAATAAAAATACTCATTAATAATTGACAGACTATAGCTCAGTTCCTACAACAAAGAACCCACTTTGGCCACATATGGTTTTAAGAGATTGCTCCCTTCTTTTTTAACCATCTCTTTGTTAGACAAACCAAAATTCCATACAACATAGAATGAGGCGTAAGTACAGTGGTTAAGAATAAGGAATTTGCAAAACACTAAACATCAAGCACACATTTTACCAAAGTAAGTAGACTTCTGGGCTCCCTGGGATAAAAAAAGCCAGGGATCTCCTGGAAAGAGTCCAGAGAAGAGCTACAAAGATGATGAAGGGCCTGGAGCATCTCCCCTGTGAGGAAAGGCTGAGAGAGCTGGGGCTGTTCAGCCTGGAGAAAAGAAGACTGAGGGGGGACCTTATCAATGTTTATCAATATCTGAAGTGTGGGATGCAGGGGGAAATGGCCAGCCCCTTTTCAGTGTCTGTGGGGACAGGACAAGGGGCAATGGCTGCAAGTTGGATCATAGGAAGTTCCACAGCACCATGGGGAAGAACTTTTCCCCAGTGAGGGTGAGTGAGCCCTGGGACAGGCTGCCCAGGGGGTGTGGAGTCTCCTTCTCTGGAGAGATTCCAGCCCCGTCTGGACACCGACCTGTGCAGTATGAGCTGGGGAGCTGCTTTGGCAGGGGGTTGGACCCCAGGAGCTCTGGAGCTCCCTTCCAACCCCCATGATTCTGTGATTCTATGATTTATCTTTTCTTCTTTTAATGTACTCAGAAATTTTTGTAAATGTAACACAGCATTTTAAAAATATAGGGGTATATTGTGGTTTATTTCTACTTCATATTTGGAATACAAAAAAATAAATATGAGAACAAAAAGCTTATTAGGTTTTTACAGACTAAATTAAATCTTGAATTGGCTGATTAAAGCTGGAAACGGACATTGTGACCTCAGCATAATTAAAATACTCTGCAAGTTATATTGTGAAGCACTGCTGGCTCTAGGTAGCACTTGTTAAATGTGTTCTGTTCTTTCCATAAAAACATAATTTCATTTTCTGTATATGGTTTCAATTTGTTCAACTGTCTGTATAAATTACCAGTATTACATTTCGTTTTTCCTGGGGAAAATATAGTTGAATTTCACGTCAAGAGAAGTTGACTTTTTTTGTATTCTTTTCAATTCTTTACCCCACCCTGCTCAGTGGAGCTGCACTTTTTCCTTTTGTATTTCCAAGTCAATGCCATCCAAATACAGGCTTCTCTTTCTTGCCCTTTTTATGTGCAGCAGTGTCTCCTAGGAGCACTTATAACACTCGTTAGCCCTTGCACAACCCCTAATCAAAGGGAGCAAATTATTTAGGCTTCTACTTCTTGGCTCTCATTCTCTTCCTCATAAAATGTCAGAATAGCTCAAAGATTAGGAGATGAGCAGGTCTTTGCTCGTTAGTTGGCCTTTCATTCCCCACATCCAAAACTCCTCCTTCAGAAGCTCGCTGAGAATTCTGGCTCAAAGGTGCTGAAAGTTAAATATGTGCTTAAGTGCTTTGCTGGATAAGGGCTGGAATATTCAGCACTCTATGGGATTAAGAGCTGGGTATTTTCCTATACTTTTTATATCTAGAGAAAAATGGCCTAATTCCTTCATGTACACAAGGAGCAGTGGAAGGGTCTTCTGTCTCACACAGGAAATTTAGTAGGAAATGCATGAAGAAGGAAATAGGATCAGTATTTTTCTATTAATAACTGAAGAAGTTAAAATAAAAGGCATGTTGCTATATCTAGTTATTGATAAGCCCAAATAAAAAAAAACTCTCATAATTTTAGGTCATGATGGTTTAAACTGTAGAAGAAAATTTATGCTAACTCCAAAGGTCTGGATAGAAATACTCATGAAGCTAGAGGTTTAGTTTGGAAATATTCACATGTTGCACACTTTCATAAAGAAACACCTTTGATTTAAAAATTTTGCCTTAGGCAGTCATAGAATCATAGAATGGTTTGGGTTGGAAGGGTTGGAAGGGACCCCAAGGATCACAGAGCTCCAACCCCCCTGCCACAGGCAGGGACACCAACCTCAGGCCTGGAGCTACACAAGGTTGCCCAGGGCCCCATCCAACCTGGCCTTGAACACCCCCAGGGACGGGGCACCCACCCCCTCTCTGGGCAGCCTGTCCCAGCCCCTCACCACTCTCTCTGGAAAAAACTCCCCCCTAATATCTAATTTAAACCTTTCTTCCTTTAGCTTCACTCCATCCCCCTTGTCCTGCCAGTCTCTGCCCTTTGAACAAGCTGATTCCCCTCCTGTGTCTCTGCTCCCTTCAGGGACTGGCAGGCTGCAATGAGGTCCCCCCACAGCCTTCTCTTCCCCAGGCTGGACAAAGTGTTCATTTTCACAGAACTGGATGTGATGTGTCAGCCTGTGGTCACAGGATACATTAAGGAAAAGGTGCTGAAGATCCAAATGCAAAGCCCTTAGACCACTAACAACCAGTTAGAAAAACTGTCCTTTCCTCTGTGTTAAAGGATTGTCACTAGCATGAAACCAGAAACTTTTCATTCAGTTCATCCTGATATTAGCTATCCATAGGGTTGACACAGAGAGGTATAGCAGTCTTGATGCCTATCTCTCTTCAGCATGGGATTTCAGGGCAAGATGGCTATAAAAAGGGGCCAGGCGGGAAAAGGAACAAGGCTTCCCGTAAACAAACTTAATTACCTGAGAAATATGGCAAGAAAAACTTGGCACATGAGGAAACCGAATCTACAGACCTGATGCTGCCAACACAGGGACCTGCTTTTCCACTTCCTTATGCTTTATAATGTCATGCTTATGTGAAGAACTTAGAAATTGCTTTACTCAGACTGGTAGAGTTTTGCGCTCCCTTTTCACAGAGGGAAATGATGGTTCAGGGTTGAATGGAGAATGTGTCCATTCTTGCACTTGTGTTTCTGCTTGAAAACTGGAGAGGGATTCTTTACAAGAGCATTAGTGATAGGACAAGGGTTTAAAGTGAAAAAGAATCACAGAATCACAGAGTTGTAGGGGTGGGAAGGGCCCTCCAGAGCTCCTGGGGTCCAACCCCCTGCCAAAGCAGCTCCCCAGCTCATACTGCACAGGTCGGTGTCCAGACGGGGCTGGAATCTCTCCAGAGAAGGAGACTCCACACCCCCTGGGCAGCCTGTCCCAGGGCTCCCTCACCCTCACTGGGGAAAAGTTCCTCCCCATGTTGGTGTGGAACTCCCTGTGCTCCAACTTGCAGCCATTGCCCCTTGTCCTGTCCCCACAGACACTGAGAAGGGGCTGGCCAATTCCCCCTGCATCCCATCCTTCAGATATGGTGATTAGATAAGAGGGTGATTTAGATAAGATAAAAGGAAGAAATCCTTCCCTGTGAGGGTAGTGAGGCCCTGGCACAGGCTGCCCAGAGCAGCTGTTGCTGCCCCTGGGTCCCTGGCAGTGTTCAAGGCCAGGCTGGATGGAGCTTTGGGCACCCTGGGCTAGTGGAGGGTGTCCCTGCCCATGGCAGGTGAGTGGGACTGGATGGGTTTTGAGGCCCCTTCCAACCCAAACCATTCTGCCATTCTAAAATTCTACAGTTCCACAATTCAGAGCCAGGCTACACCACATATGATCTCTTAAGTTTTGAAATGCCCCACCCATCATAAGGTCTCTAGAAATTGAGTCTCCAAACTGTACCTCTCTCAGCTATCCATTCTGATGGGTATTTTGCAGATCATTACCTGATCTGCAGATCCTTGTTGTGGAAAGGACTGAGGTGTTCACATCTGTGAGTATTGCAAAGTGAATTATACAGGAACAAGGTTAATTCATGTTGCAAATTATTAAAAACCCCATTTAAATCTTTGAAAATTCTCCCTTCTGGTGGATTTTTTTTTCCAGGACAAAAGTAATCCAATATATATTTGCAATAGTATGATTACAAAAAGTAAATAAATAACTAATCTCTAATGGCCACTATTGAAGTAATTCTTATCTGAACTGATTTACTTCTACCAAGTCAGCCCCTCAGGTACCTTGACAAAATATTGGTTGTGCATTAAACAGCTTCTGCCTCTGGACAGTAGTTCAGCAAGTAGAGTGCATTATTGCAGCACAGGGAAACATTACAAACTAATGGAGATTCTTTCTCCATAAATTAAATATAATGAGCCAATTCCATTCCTAACATAGACCCTGGAATACTAGGATTATTTGATAATGTGTTTATGTGATGAGGAATCTAAGCAATAAGGGGGGAAAAGAAAAAGAAGGGTAATGCCAAACTTGTCAATAACATCTTGGTCCTGCAGAATACTTTCTAGAAATTGCCCACACCAATTTTCTTTTGAGAAATTATTACCCTGGAAACTCAGCCAATACTGAGCAGAGCACAGATTATGTTCTTCAGACACATGAATTAGACAAAAGATGAGATTTAGGTACCTGGGGTGCTATTCTCACACCTAAGATTATTGATCTCAGTGACAGCACAGGAAATGCTCATGCTTTTATGAGGATGTACTTTGTGTCATAGTCACGATCTGGCCTTGTGCTGGTGGTCCAGGCATCTCCTGTTCTCTCACCAAGTAACTGTACCCCATTCAGCTGCTACAGCACTCAGCACTGGGCTGGAGGAGACACCAGTGAGCTCAATTAACTCCGTGCTGATTACTGCAATGCTTTAAGTTGCATTGAGAAGGCATCAGACATTTCCTATTCAGTTTGTAACTACTGAACATACAGATCATGTACAGGACTTTGTAAACAAAGAAAGCAACTGTTGTTCAAATCTCATGGCTAATGACTTTCCCATCTGTTGGCTGGGAGTCAAGGGCGGTTTGAACAGCACTTAGCACGACGTGTAGAGAGCACAAACACCACCCACAAACTGTCCCTGGTAACTTATCAAACCATTTATCCACAGATACAGCTGTTTCAGAGACCCACGTTTGCAGGAGGTTTGATTATATTGCTTGTAGCTTTCTCTGTATACAAAAGTCATCCCATCTGAAGCCTTAAGGAATGAGCCCTCCAGGACTGGACATAGTTTTCACATCTCCCAGTTACCACTGAACTGTGGTTTATTTGTGAAACTCCTACACCAAACTCTTGTAAGTGACAGCTGATAAAAACTCTGGATTATCAAATATTGAGCAAAAGGTTGTATGAACTGAGGAAAATGTCACAGACTTCAAGCCTGCAAAACACACCCCACTCCTGCATCCATGGAGAAAAATGTGGACTTCATGATGAAAAGATCAAAAAGTACCACTGATGACTTCCTGAACTTGTAAAGTTGGTTGCAAGATGGGATGCTCCAGCTGGAGTCCTGTGTCCAGATCTGGGGCACCTATGCAAAAAGGAGAACTGTTGGAGAGGGTTCAGAGGAGCCATGGAGATGCTCAGAGGGCTGGAGCAGCTCCCCTACAGAGAGAAGCTGAGGGAGCTGGGCTGGGTCAGCCTGGAGAAGAGAAGGCTGTGGGGGGACCTCATTGCAGCCTGCCAGTCCCTGAAGGGAGCAGAGACACAGGAGGGGAATCAGCTTGTTCAAAGGGCAGAGACTGGCAGGACAAGGGGGATGGATTAAAGCTGAAGGAAGGAAGGGTTAGATTGGATATTAGGGGGAAGTTTTTGCAGAGAGAGTGGTGAGGGGCTGGAACAGGCTGCCCAGAGAGGGGGTGGGTGCCCCATCCCTGGGGGTGTTCAAGGCCAGGTTGGATGGGGCCCTGGGCAACCTTGTGTAGCTCCAGGCCTGAGGTTGGTGTCCCTGCCTGTGGCAGGGGGTTGGAGCTCTGTGACCCTTGGGGTCCCTTCCAACCCTTGCCACTCTATGATTCTATGGGGTGCACTGTGGAGAGTTCAATGTCACTCCAGGCAGCCAGAATCCTTCACTGTAAAGCCATAACCAGGACTTGCTGGCAAAGTTTTCTTTGCTCCTCCATCTATAAATGCTGCATTTTGTGACCTGTGTTCTGTGCAAAGCAGATACACATCTTGTCCTCAACTTTTTCTTCCAAAAGTTTGAGACCTCCTGCAAGATGTTTCAATTCTGTTACCCTGTGTCAAACACCCATCTCCCAGCAAAACAAACAGGCCTGGAAACATTTGTTTTATTTTGAAAAGGATCTTGTGCTAGCCTTTCCTAATGAGATGAACTTTTGCAATAAAGGAAACAGGAAGCAGGCAAGCAAAGGGGTCAGAAAGGTAAAAGTCATACACATTTTTTCCTAGTCAATGTTGTGAAACCATTCCCCATCCCCTCCAAACTCCCACAAAATAACCCTCAAAAAAACATTGCATAACAGAGCTTGTTTTGATCTGGAAAGATCTCTTTCAGATGAGCAGAGAAAGATACCAGAAGATGTGAAACTAGCAGAGACAAACACAGGCAGAGTGATGGATGTCTGAGCAACCACAACTACAGCTCTCCCCCAGTGTGCATGAAGTTAGCACCTAAATGGCAGAGGCAAAGGAGTACAAGGACAGTTTTCCATTTCATGAAGGGGTTTTGAGTGTACACTAATATTAGGGAATAATTAGGGAATAGGCTTATAAAATACAGCTTCTATTCAGGAAGTTGATGTGCAAATGTTAAGACCAGAACAACGAGTTGTGACTGAAAAGGTGAAAATTACAAACAAAAGAAGAAAGAGAAAAAAATCCCAAAGATTCAATTTACAAGAAAAAAAAAACAAACCAGAAGCAAAATAAAAATATTCCAATGTGCAAATGAAAAGTGAGTTCAGAAAAAATTTCCATTGTTTGCATATTTTATTCCAAAAAATTCTAGCTATCTCCACCCATGTCCTAATGTGCTTTCCAGGTAAAATACATCTGCACAACAATACCTCCAATAGACTGCATGGAGCCAGCTGAACTCTCTTCCCTGTCATAGGCACCACTAAAATCAGAAAACTAGATGTGTAATGTATGGCCAGAAAATGGATTTTTCTGCTTTTTGGTGCCCAGGCAGATTAAGAGAAATAAAACAGGATATTAGATATTTTGACTTTCCATTTAAGCTGAATTATATTTGCTTTTAAATAAGCTCTTTGGATTCTTTTGGGCACTAGTCTCATCAGACAGGGTAAAACAATGTTAGGAGAGCATGAAACACAACATGACCCCCCCAGAAATCCACCACAGAAATTACTATTTTGCTGGTCCTGTCATGCTGACTACACTTGCTGCCAGAACAAGCTGCCCAACAACAAGCCCAACAACTCATTTCACCCAGTAAAACCCACACACAATGGTTCTCCCTCACAGTAAAGCCTTTATTGAGAGTGAACTACTTTTCACCATCAGTTATAAAAAGAAATATATTCTTTTGGTCTTTCAGTCTTCCTAATCTGGGTTGGAAAGAAAACCTCAAAAGAAAATTTCCAAAATCAGAGAACAATAATAACCTCATGGAGTTGCTTCCATCCCATTTTATCTTGAAGCTGGCAAAGGTATTTGGTTATTTGGTTACACTTGTGCTTTTAGCTCTAGGGGCAGCCTCAAAGCAGGGATCAAGGCTAACTTCTCCAACATCCATAGTCGTTATGGAATTATTTGTACATTTGTATGCATACTTATATATTGCTAAAATGCCCTCAGAGCCTGCTGTGGAAAAGCTCATCTAGTGCACTCAAGAAATTAAGTTCAGGTACATGGTATTTTGAGATGCTCTCACTTACCTGCTCTATCCCTGCTGGGTTTACATCCACATCTTCTGCTTGCCTTTGCAGGAATGCCGCTGGGAAGTTCAGGGAGCTCAGATTTAATCCAGGCTGCCTACAAAGGCAACAGGTACATCTCACCAGCACCCTACAATGCCCTGGGTGAGCACAATCACAGAATCACAAGGTTGGAAAAGCCCTTTAAGATCATCAAGTCCAACCATTCCCATCCTAAGCTAAACCAGATCCCTGAGTACCTCATCTGCCCTCTGTTAAACACCTCCAGGGAAGGGGACTCAGCCCCTCCCTGGGCAGCCTGTGCCACAGCCCCACAACTCTGCCAGG
The DNA here is from genome assembly GCA_022605575.1 of Laterallus jamaicensis coturniculus. Lineage (NCBI taxonomy): Eukaryota > Metazoa > Chordata > Aves > Gruiformes > Rallidae > Laterallus > Laterallus jamaicensis. The sequence continues at coordinate 41,274,161 of JAKCOX010000005.1, forward strand.
GAAGAACTTCGCCCTCCCATCTGAGCTGCCCCTGCCCTGGCACAGCTTGAGCCCATTGCCCCTTGTCCCATCTCCTGTCCCCTGGCTGAAGAGACCATCGCCCACCTCTCTGCGCCCTCCTGGCAGGGCAGGGGAGGTGGGGAGAAGGTCTCCCCTCAGCCTCCTCTTCTCCAGGCTGAACACCCCCAGCTCCCTCAGCTGCTCCTCAGAGGATTTGCCCTCCAGCCCCTTCCCCAGCCTGGTTGCCCTTCTCTGGACACACTGCAGGAAATCAATAATATCCTTCTTATGGTGAAATTAGACTGGGCTTCCCCCCCTCTTCACACACTGTCCCCCAACACTATGCAGTACACCCCTAAAAACACCTGCTGCATACCTCTGAACCTCAGCTGTGATACCCAAACACAGCTCCAAGCTCATAGATTTTTAAATGATTCCCAGGACAAATAAACTAAGATACAGTGTAGAAGTACCTGCTACATCTATTGCCAGCAAGAAATTTCCAATTGAATAAAATTTTCAGCAAAGGAAACCTCAAAATGCCTGATCAATTTTACTGATAAGACCTGATATGCAAAAGCATCTTTGTATGCCAAATTTTCTTGGGTTATACTTTGCTCCTTCTCCATTCCTGATATTGTGTAAGAAGCCATTCAAGTCAATTTGTAACTCCCTTGTTCCACAAACTGTGACTAAAAATGAGGCAGAATTGTGAAAGTTACAGCTTTTCTGACTTGAAGTCAGCGTGTCAATGGCAGTGGATAGGTCAGGTAGACACAAACATAATTTCTGCAGAGCACAGTTGGAAGAGTAAAAATCTAAAACCCTAGAATCAATACAACAGCAGTAGCCTTTTAAAAGCTCAGACATGTAATACAAGTTCATGGCAAGCAGCTAAGGTTCTTATGACCCATTAGGCTTAGAATGATTTTATTTTCCTAGGCTTTTGAAGAGCTTCAACTCATCACTGCCTCCACAGACAGTTTTTGTTGTTGTTGCTGGGGGCTTTATTTTTATTTCTTTTTTCCTTCACTAAGAGCATCTCATCATGAGCTTTTGCTCATTTTATTGAAGGGTATTTTTGTAGATCCCCTCATGAAAAAAACTCCATTTTGTTGGTTTTTTTTAAAACCATCCTTGGGAAGAATCTCTTTTGCCCTGAGGGCACATCACTGGAGTTAGGAAAAAAAGAGCTCCACTGTTACAGCTACCTCCAGAGACCTACACACTGCATTCTCCTATGGGGTCCACATTTCAGAACCCACAGAACAGCCATTCACTGATATGTTTTTAATTCTGTATATATATATTTTTACTTTCTTTTGTGGTTTTCTTGTAGCTTTTTCTTCTGTGACATCACTTTTTTACATTGAAAGCCAGGGACAGAGGACAAAGCAGACCTCAATCTGCCAGAATAATTCTGAAGGATTGTTCAGATTAAGACAAGAGTTTGCAATATTGTTTCCTAAAGATGGTGATGCGATATATTACTCTGCCTCCCTCCCAGACTTCTGTGTTATGTCTCTTCTGACTGTACATCTGTCCACCTCCCAGCACAGCCAGTTCTAATAGCATCAGACACATTAACAAACAGATTAAATGATATCCAGGCCTGGAGGTTGGTACCAGTCTGGGATCCCAGTCAGTCTGGGATCCCAGTATCAGTCTGGATCCCAGACCAGTCTGGGATTCTATTATTCTATGATTCTATGATTCTTTCAGATCATAGTATCATAGAATGGCAAGGGTTGGAAGGGACCCCAAGGATCACAGAGCTCCAACCCCCTGCCACAGGCAGGGACACTAACCTCAGGCCTGGAGCTACACAAGGTTGCCCAGGGCCCCAGCCAACCTGGCCTTGAACACCCCCAGGGATGGGGCACCCACCCTCTCTCTGGGCAGCCTGTTCCAGCCCCTCACCACTCTCTCTGCAAAAAACTTCCCCCTAATATCCAATCTAACCCTTCCTTCCTTCAGCTTTAATCCATCCCCCTTGTCCTGCCAGTCTCTGCCCTTTGAACAAGCTGATTCCCCTCCTGTGTCTCTGCTCCCTTCAGGGACTGGCAGGCTGCAATGAGGTCCCCCCACAGTCTTCTCTTCTCCAGGCTGACCCAGCCCAGCTCCCTCAGCCTCTCTCCAGAGGGGAGCTGCTCCAGAGCTCTGAGCATCTTTGTGACTCCTCTGACCCCTCTCCAACAGCCCCACATCTTTCTTGTATTGGTGCCCCAGCTCTGGTCACAGGATCCAGCTGGAGCCTCACAATCCTATGATTCTATGACATGCTGTCTTTTGGAGCTGGATATTTGATGAATCAAAATTTAAAAAGGGCTTTTGAGATGTTGTGTTAAACTTTACTTAGACAGTAACTCAAACTGAAAACTCTACTTGTGAAATTTCTATTACTGCATTTTTGCTGAGCAAAGGGAAAAAAAACCCTCAGGATAGGTGGCACAGGAAGTACTTCACACCATCTTTACCCAGAGAGTTGCTCTTACACTTACTCCTCCTTTTACCTGCCTTCTTGCTGACAAAGGGGTTTCGTTTGATTCACGTGTAATAAAAGCCTGAATAGTTGTGGTTTCAGGGAAATGTTAAGAGTCTGTAAATACCTAGTGTGGTTCCCATCACACACAGACACAAAAAAAAAAAAAAAGAAAACAAACTGAACTCTCTCTGGAAAATATCTTTCTTGCTGTGCTTGAAAAAGGAACATCGTGTCACAGTGATTCTCTGCTACATGCTGATGTTGAGTGAATCATAGAATCATAGAATGGCATGGGTTGGAAGGGACCCCAAGGATCACAGAGCTCCAACCCCCTGCCACAGGCAGGGACACCAACCTCAGGCCTGGAGCTACACAAGGTTGCCCAGGGCCCCAGCCAACCTGGCCCTGAACACCCCCAGGGACAGGGGGTTCCAGGCCCCTCACCACTCTCTCTGGAAAAAACTTCCCCCCAATATCCAATCTAACCCTTCCTTCCTTTAGCTTTAATCCATCCCCCTTGTCCTGCCAGTCTCTGCCCTTTGAACAAGCTGATTCCCCTCCTGTGTCTCTGCTCCCTTCAGGGACTGGCAGGCTGCAATGAGGTCCCCCCACAGCCTTCTCTTCTCCAGGCTGACCCAGCCCAGCTCCCTCAGCCTCTCTCCAGAGGGGAGCTGCTCCAGCCCTCTGAGCATCTCCGTGGCTCCTCTGACCCCTCTCCAACAGCCCCACATCTCTCTTGTGTTGGGCCCCAGCTCTGGACACAGGATCCAGCTGGGGCCTCCCCAGGGCAGAGCAGAGAGGGACAATCCCCTCCCTGTCCCTGCTGCCACCCCTCTGCTGATGGAGCCCAGGATCCTATTGGCCTTGCGAGTTGCCAGAGCCACTGCTGGCTCAGTGCATGGAGAATGCATGAATGCATGGAGAGTGCACAGACAAAACCCCCTTTCCACGTAGAGTGGCATTGAAAAGGCAAGTGCTATTAAGGCCTGCATACGGTGCCCCAGGTCCCACAAAGGGCACTTCGGTCCAGGCACTGACTGCATGCCTTCCATTACACTTAGTGAGGGGCCCAGCCTGTCCCCCAGCTATTTCATCATCTCTCCCATCGCTAAGCACACCAAGCCAACAAACACAAGGGGTTTTTTTCCTACTCTTTGTGATACAACATGAACTTTCCTGGTTCAGTTTATGTTCCAAGAGACAAATGATGGGGAAAACATTTTTGAAACTCTTTCATTTGTCAATGACAAACGCAGGGATTTATATGAAGCACCAGCAAAATGGAAATACTCACCCCAATCCTTCAGTTCAGATGAAACCTAGGTGAAAAGTGGCATTATTATTATTATGAATCAACTGCACACACGTCACAGGCATAACAAAGTAATGTTTATTGCCTGTAACCTTTGTAATCATCATAGTTTCCAGTGAGGACTCTTTAGTTAAGGATCAAAGTGTCTATGGGTGAGATCTCAAGAACTGTCTAAGTAAATTTGTCACCAGCTCAGATGGAACATTGCTGAGAAATGGGTGCCTAACTCCCACGGGGCCCTTGAAGGAAGACACATCTTGCATTAATTGGAATGGAGAGGACGCAGCAATTCAATATAGTATCACAAGAACAGCATGAGAAAGAAAGTGGCATATTGAGCAACTTTGAAGGAAACATTTCTGTGTCACTGAAGGACAAATTATTGCAGAATCCTATTATTTACTGGCATTGTGCTTTACTTCACCGCCAGGAGACAGCAGAAATTAAAAAAGATGTCCTGCAATGTCTCAAATCCTTCCTTTCAGTTCTCCAGAGCCCTTAGTGGCAAACTCCATTCAACCACAATTCTATCTCCAGCAGTATTCAACATCTGTGGAGGCTAAAGAGAAGAGACAGACAGATACCACAGGGATGGGACCAGAAGAACAGTGGTATATATTCCTACTTGAGTGCCTCACATCAACATATCATAGTCTATATTTTTTCCCCTGGAGGGAAAAGAGCTAAAACTGTTGACTATAGAGATCAGGATGATGCTGATGACATACATTTCAAGGAAAAAAAAATACTTTCCACAGCATGACCCACTATTTAGGTACCCATCCTCAGGTTTTTAAGTATCTCTTTAGGCCTTCAGTGCTCCTCATGCTTCTGGAATCTCATTTAATGACAACTTCAAAACCACTGATTTGCATCTGAAATGGGATTTGAATGTTCCACAAGGCCAGATACTGACACACATTTAGTGAAGAAAGATTCTTTACTTCCTCCTAAGCTTTTCTAGCACATCTCTATCCCTGAAACCTGTTTGCAGGGTGGATTTTTAAAAGTTGAGACAGCAGCAGAAGTCACCACAGAAGCCAAATGAGTCTTTAATGCTCTGCACTTGCTCCCTGCACTGAATCATAGAATCATAGAATGGCAAGGGTTGGAAGGGACCCCAAGGATCACAGAGCTCCAACCCCCCTGCCACAGGCAGGGACACCAACCTCAGGCCTGGAGCTACACAAGGTTGCCAGGGCCCCATCCAACCTGGCCTTGAACACCCCCTCTCTGGGCAGCCTGTTCCAGGACCTCACCACTCTTTCTGTAAAAAACTTCCCCCTAATATCCAATCTAACCCTTCCCTCCTTCAGCTTTAATCCATCCCCCTTGTCCTGCCAGTCTCTGCCCTTTGAACAAGCTGATTCCCCTCCTGTGTCTCTGCTCCCTTCAGGGACTGGCAGGCTGCAATGAGGTCCCCCCACAGTCTTCTCTTCTCCAGGCTGACCCAGCCCAGCTCCCTCACTGAACAAGCCCAGTTCCAGCACTGCACTACACTGAAAATAGTCTGATATTGTCTTGTCACTCAAAGCCCTCCCTGGGTTTCTCTCTCTCACTGGAAGTTCCTTCCCTTCCCACTAATAGCTGTTAAAGAGCATCTCTTCTTCTGTGGAAACACCAGTGAATGGGGCCACCAATTCCAAGGGAGGATGGGAGTTTCAGGGACAGCACACACCTGGAAACTTACCCAACAAGAAGCCTAGCAGCAACACACCTTGAGAGAGTTATACATGAGAGTATAACTGCTCTATCTAGTTTTGAATACTTAGTAGGTCAGACACCACAGTGAAACGATGCTGAAGTAAGCAGGCACTGGGGCAGAGTCTTTCTTGTGACTCATAGATACCTCTAACAAGAATAAACAGCTATGACAATGAGCTACAGGCTCTTTATTCAACTCTAAAGCCTATTCACACTTCTAAGAAGAAGAAACGCCTGATATATTGTGAAAATAAGCCCTGTAGGAGCAATCCAGAGACCACTGCAACAATTAAGGCAGTTTGAACTGCTTTTATTAATTTTCACAAATTATATAATAAAATGCAACCTGAGTTCTTGCTCTGCATCCATATATTGCAAAAAAATATAAATTTAGTGGGTTTCTTTTTTAAAATAATTTCATTTTCTCATCTTGCTGAGCTATTTCATGAGTTTCTAAATTGAATTTGTGGTAGAGAAGTGGGCTAACAAGAATTGTGCCCAGTTTATGTCTGGGAACAGCTGTCCATGAGACCAAATATTTCTCTGGGTGCCAACCCTCACAGTTATTCCTGCTGTTTCTCCTGCACACACACACAGCTCCTCAGCACACTCTAGCAAATGCTGCAGCCTTGCACAAGAAGAGCTTTGCACAAGAAGAGCTTTGCACAAGAAGAGCTTTGCACAAGAAGAGCCAGCAGGCTTTTCTGAGTGGTTGTTTGGGGGGTTTCAGTACTCCTTTCATGATCATTTCTTTCCTCCTATTTTAAATTGTTGTTGTTGTTGAACTTCCAGTTTTCCCTCTTAGTAGAACCCTTAGTAAGATGTGTTTTAAAAAAGGGGAGATGAAGTACTTAGGGATCTGGTTTAGCTTAGGACAGGAATGGTTGGACTTGATGATCTTAAAGGTCTTTTCCAACCTTGTGTGATTGTGTGATCCTGAAGTGGAAGTGGTCTGATGAAGAGATGATGCACAGCACCTTCCTGAGACCAACAGACTGCAATTAAAAGAGAAAATCATTAGTTAATGTAGACCCTTGGCCCTACTATTTTAATCAGGGTATAAAGATTCTTCCGTTCCTGGGATTCAAAGAACAGGTAAATATAAATTGTTCTACAACAGTGCTCCATATTGTCTTAAGAAAACAAACACCTGGTTAAGTTGAAGGCAGGCACTAGTCAAGAAAAATCACCCTTCCCAAGTTAATTATTAGGCTCTGACCTAGGTTTTTACTTACAGGATATAAGACTGGAAAAGGTAGAGGTAAAATGTGATGGAAGGGTGAAAGCACTACACAACCTGAGAGCCAGCTTTGCTCTAACAACTACATGATTTCCTTTCTTTTTTCTTTTTAAATCCCTGCTGCAGAGATGCAATGGCACAAAGGTGGAGAATGTTAAGCTTGACCTTGCTCAGAGCTCATGAAATCTCAGTGCTTGGGGGTTGGTGCAGCCTATGAGGAGAGTTACAGGCTTAAAATGAAACTGCAACCGTGCTGGAAACCCCAGATAAGGGCGAGCTTTCAGCTAGAAAATAAACCCCATGAGTATGAACCTGAGGTATTTGTGGATTACCCACCATGTAGTGTATTGGGGAGCCTACAGGGGCACACCCCTCAATATTTCCAGTATGAAAGGGGTCTCTGGAAAGATCTCAGGTGTAAGTAGACAACATTGGTCAATGAGAAAGCAATGGGAAAAACCAAGCTGAGTGAGATCCTTCTTCAGTAGGAATATCATGAGTCTCAAGAAACCTCAAACCACTGCCCGTGTTTTATTTCAGCTGCATCTACTGATAGATACTGACTGCAGGGCACAATTTCTAAACACTTTGCAAAAGTTTCACTGTCTGTACATTTATACAGAATATATCAGTGCTTTGTAGCAAGGAAGGACTAGCAGCTAAGTTTGAAAGACCAGACCAAGGATTTGAGATCCAACATTTCGAACAATCTGACTGCGGCATTTAAAAATAAAATCTGTTTATTTTGCAAATAGTTCTTATTTTTAGAGCCAAAAAAATGATTGTAGAAGGATTAGATTAGTAACCAGGAGTCTAAACAAGCTTATTCAGCTTTTTTTACTGCTTGTGCTGATGACACTCTCTTTTGTCTTCATCCAGTAGTGGGAAGCGCTTTATCATCTTCTGGTTTGGAACAAGACCCAAGCAGCTAATGTAAAAAAAATATACTCCCCAGTAGCTGCAGCATGATTAATTTTCCACCCCACGAGATCACTGTGAGTTTGAAAGCACCCTAGAGCTTTATTTGCTACATTATAGTCATCAAGGATCATAAAGCATCTTCCTCCTTCCGCACCGTTAGCACTTCAGAAAGCCAGTATGGTTGAGTGGAATGAGCAAAGGGTTGAAAACCAGGAAATTTTGATTATAAACCTAAAACATCTTGTGACTTGCCTTTGGCCTTGCTTAAATAATGCTGGACTCGGCTCTCTGAAGCAATACAGTCTTCTATTCCAGCTAAAGAAATTATAGACTCTAGCCCATATGACATCCTGACATTGATATCTGCTTTATAAAATGGGGATGATAACAATACCACTGTTTTTTCATCATGTGTTTTGGGGTTTATTGCTGAAGAGCAGGAGGTAACAGCAAAAGATTTTAATTAAGGTCTGTAAATCATTTTCAGAGGAGAAATTTCTCATTATAGTTATTCCACATCATTCCCCCAAGATAAGCACATGGAAAAAAAAAATCCTGCATAGTTCATTTCCCTGTTGCTATACAGAAAGTTGACTTGAGGACTTCTCCCATTTTCACATCAGTAGGACAGCCCAATTCTAGCAGTAGTGTATGAAAAAAAATGGGGGTTAGGCTGCTCCCCAGCCCCCTGCAGCAGAAGCCCTCCATACTTTAATTATATAGTGGTCCCTTAGGGGTATAACACTACTTAGAGGACCCTAAGTACCCCCAAAACAAAAGCAGCCCTGATGACTGTAAAATTTTATCAGCTTACCCAAAAGCAGCCAACTCTTCCACCAGTCATCAATCCTTCATCTCCTATGGGGTGAAGTCAGCAGGCCAGATGGAAAAGTGCCCTGAGACAGAGAGAGACTGAGGCAGGGTAGGTAGGACCATGCCCATTACCATGACTACTGCCTCCAAGGATGGTCCTGAGAGCAACAGTCCTCACTGGGGAACATGTAGGAGGGGAAACATGTAGGAGGGGACCTGGGCTTGTTCAGCCTGGAGAAGAGAAAGCTGTGGGGGGACCTCATTGCAGCCTGCCAGTCCCTGAAGGGAGCAGAGACACAGGAGGGGAATCAGCTTGTTCAAAGGACAGACAATGGCAGGACAAGGGGGATGGATTAAAGCTGAAGGAAGGAAGGGTTAGATTGGGTATTAGGGGGAAGTTTTTTGCAGTGGTGAGGGGCTGGAACAGGCTGCCCAGAGAGGGGGTGGGTGCCCCATCCCTGGGGGTGTTCAAGGCCAGGTTGGATGGGGCCCTGGGCAACCTTGTGTAGCTCCAGGCCTGAGGTTGGTGTCCCTGCCTGTGGCAGGGGGGTTGGAGCTCTGTGACCCTTGGGGTCCCTTCCAACCCAGGCCATTCTATGATTCTGTGAAACATGAGGGAGAACAACGCACAACTTTCATAGGTGTTTAGAGAGTGGTTTGGTTTGTAGCAGAACAACAGCTTTACTGCCCTCCACCACTGTGGACAGACACACAGAAGCCATCAGAACTACTCAGAGAAGATAAACTAGACCAGACTTTTCAATAGCACATCCCACTATTAACCTGAGTCAGTTCTGCCCACACTTGGGCTAGAAAGAAACAGATATACAAATACACCCAGGACATGACCCTCAGCATTACTATTAAGAAAACATGTTTCTCCTTACAATCTTCTGGGCCAAAAATTAATGATACTTTAGACATTTTGTCAGGTCCCATTTTTAAAAAAAATTGTACAGGTATTTTCTTGTTTTCCAGGGTAGTTTTGTTTAAATTAAACAAAAAAAGAAAAAAAGAATCCCTGTGTCATCCAAAGCTAAGGTTCATCTGTGTCTTTTTAAAATGCCATTATACCAAGTTTTTTCCCCATATATTTTAAATTATATAACTTTTCCCATCCTGTCCTTCCAGCTCCTTGATTCTCATGAACATTCAAACAAATATTCTGGATGCCATCAGAGATCTGCTTGTCTCTGTGACTTTTCACTGAATATGAAAAATTAAAACCAGCAGTGTATGGAATATAAAACAATTTTAACAGTGATAATTTCAGAGGCATATTTCTCCCAGTGCATTTTTCTATTAAAAACATTTAATTGTGTTAAATGTAGCATTAATCTTCATTTCACATAGTGGATGCATCTTGCTCATGACCTATAGTTGCACAGCTCCCTGCTTTACGAAGTCATCCCAATCTTCATTTCACATAGTGGATGCATCTTGCTCATGACCTATAGTTGCACAGTGCATATGAAGAGTGTAGTGGGAAAGACAGTTTGGGTCATCCCTGCTTCAGGCAAAGGTAAACCCATCTCTGGGATTGTTTTTGCTCAAGAACCTGGTTGTACTTGGTGGGTAATGCAGAGGGATGGAGAAGTTGGATGTGTACCTCAAGGGAATTTGGTTTTGGGTGAGAATAGCCAATATAATTAATCAAGTAGAAATTGTGTTATAATAATTGCTAAATAACCCATTACTGTATATTTTATTGTTGCTATAAATGCTGTATGTTGTACCTGATTTACAAAGTCATCCCAATCTTCATTTCACATAGTGGATGCATCTTGCTCATGACCTACAGTTGCACAGCTTCCTGCTTTACAAAGTCATCCCAATCTTCATTTGACATGGTGGATGCATCTTGCTCATGACCTACAGTTGCACAACTCCCTTCTTTACAAAGTCATCCCTTCAGTTTACTTTTTGTTCACTTTGTTCAGTTTCTGAGGTGATGAATTTAACACCTGGTGCCATTTTCCTCATGCTTCTTGTTGTTTTCTTAAGGATATCCATGCAAGCCACAATCCAGGAGTGTTAATGTTCAGTGTCACCCCTGCACTGCCAGCTGAAGACAGCATTGCACCATTTAAATAGATGAATTTGCTTGAGATGGACCTTGCTACTAGTCTCTTTTCCAGCTGGACAGAATAATCAGGTTGTCTCACCCCAGCCAACAGAGATTTTAATCCTCAAGCCCTCGATCTTCCATAAATCTGTCTGCAGAGAGCCACTGCTAGAAATTCTTTGTCCTTTATGTCATATCTTGTAAAATCTGTTGAGCCTCCTTCCAGCATGTGTCTGTTTTGACTTTTCCTGAAGAACAGTCTCACTCCAGAGGGAAAGTCTGAACCATACCATTTATCTTTCCATGCATTCAGATAGGCAGTTGTGAAAGTCTCTTTCCCATGGGGATATTTTCCAATGAGTCAGACTTGCTTCCTCTGGATTCACAAGTCTTGACAGCAAAGTATTAATCCTATCTTGCAATGTTAGTCAACTGGACTCCAACTGAAAGCTGAATAAAAAGACAAACCTTCCTCCTGAAGCTGATTCCCAAGCAAGGCTCCATTTAAAGTAAAACAAGACCTCTTCCTGGGTAATCAAGAGGGACTAAGAAGAGGAGACAGGATTTCAGATGTCTTGGAGTGAGTAGGGATTGGCAGTTGGGCTCACAAATTTTCTCCATAAGATAAGCCTAAAACTTCTTTGTTTAAAAGGTGTGGTAAGAAACAGCACAAATGCAGTCTTTTTGATAATCCTGAGCAGTCAAAAATCTACACTTCATTCCCCTTCAGAATCAAAGGAAGCCACAACAAAAAGGGTTGGCAAAATAAAAAACCTGAAACATCCTTTTCCTTATTTTTATCATTGCAGCACAATGCCTACAAATGAAACAGCTGAGCTAAAAGCTATAAAAGCAGCATTTTCTTCAGATGAAAAATGAAGAGGAAAGCACAATAAATTATCTAAATTGCTAATCCCCATTCATCCTGGATCTTTACCAGGTCCATACTACGGTCTTCATGTTCTAATTTCTCTTTCCTAACAAATTTCTTCCTTTCTGAGAACTTTTAGCATCTAGTTGCCACATGCTCCTCTTCATTTCAAATTCAGCTCTGGTATTCAAATAGAAAAATATCATGTCAAATTATTTTAAAAAGCAATTCCTAGGATCACAAAATCTCCATTAGCTATTCTAGCCCTTGTTTCTCACCAGAAGAACTGGAGTTTTGTTTAAGAGGATAAATGAATTATTCAAATCCAAGAGCAAGTTTATTCTTCCCATAAGAATGAAAGAGGGGAAAAAGAGAAAGGGGAAAAAAGAGAAAGGAGAAAAAGAGAAAGGGAAAAAAGAGAAAGAGGAAAAAGGACAAGAGACCCAGAGAGAAAATTAGCAAAGCTGACCAGAACAATCCCACAAGTCACACCTGAGTTTATTTCATTGAGTCCCCCTAAAGAATAGTCACATAGGTTATGCTGTCTTTAAGCTTTGCATTGCTACTGTAAGAACATTATGGTTGCAGGTCCCAAGAGTGAGAACAGGACTTAAATACTTGCCAGATAGCCAAGAAATGTAGACTGTCCCAAGCACATCTCAGCAGAAGGACACTGGGTAATGTGATAGGGAAAAGGATCACCCAGGGCATGATCCCTTTCCGCAAAAATCTTCAGAGGGGCATGGAGCAGTCCCAAATCCATGGTGTGGATCAGTAGTCAATTATTGTGTTCTCTCCTTGGGGTATTCAGAAAGGAAATGGATGATTGAGCAGAGGATTACAACAGCTCAGAAAGAGCTGTGGATGTCA